>OZ030008.1:86797500-87397500 GCA_964023405.1 Apodemus agrarius
GGTCAAACATATGTTCAAAATCTTTCTGAAAGTTTTGGATGTTTAGATTTTTTGGTTCATTCTATTTTCTTTGCTTTGACTTTGAATCCATCTAGAATACATATTTGCCTTCTGTAGAAAATAAGTTCATTTATTTTATTTTTTGAATAAAAATATGTCAATAGCAAAATATAATCCAATCTCTTCTCACTAACTATATAACCACTGTTCTGTGCATGTGTGGTATGTATGTGTGTGTGTGTGTGTGTGTGTGTGTGTGTGTGTGTTTGCAATGTACACTTTTATTTGTAGGTATGGTTGTGGAATCAAGAGAAAAACCTTAAGTGTCATTCTTAAGAAGCTATCCACTATATTTAATACAGGATATTTTATTGGTCTGGTGTTTACCATGTAGGCTAGGATGTTCAGAGAGTGAGTCCCAGGTTACCTGTCAGGGCTGGGATTGAATGTCACACCACAGTACCTGGCACTTTTTACAAGGATTCAAACATATGTGCTAAGAAAATCTTACTGACTGAGCCATCCTTACAGCTCCATGTCACAATTTTAATATACAGAAATATTTATATAATCTCTTTTATATTAAAAATAGAGCATTACTGTATCAATACTACATTTTGTTGATTCATATCCATCTTATTTTCATTGAGGAAGATTTAAGAGTTTGTGCAACTTTCTTTTATCATGACACATATAAACTTAAAATATATACATATTTAAAAGAAATGCTATCTATTTAAGCAGATTACTGCAGAGTGTATTTTAATCTTTTATTATATCTGTCAATTTATTTTAATATGTAGTTTGTCTTTTTATATATTTGATATAATATTAACTATATCTATATGCATAATTATTTTGCTGGACAGCAATGCATTCTATTTATAAATATGAAGTATCCTCCCTGGTGTATAGTAACCTTCCTTTATCTATGTTCATTTTAATATTACTGTGGCAAAATTCTTTTGGTTACAATTTTTCTGGCATATTTCTTTCCAAACTTGCTTCCATCATTTTTGTGTTACACTGTCTTTCATTAGTTTTACTTAAATGTGAATCAGGGCGTGCAGATGAACCTCTAGAATGTTCCAGAGATCTGCAATTTGAGAGGCTCCTAGGACTCAATGGAGGCAACCTTAGATGAAATGCCCAACAGTAGAGAGATGGAACCTAAAGAGATCATCCCCAGTACATAGACAGGGCCCCCAATAGAAGGATGGGGTCACCAACCTACCTTCAAAATTTTGGCCCAGAGATGTTCCTGTCTAAAAGAAATGAAGAAAAAAATCTAGAAGAGACTGAAGGAAATGCCATCCAGGGACCTGCCCAACTTGGGATCCATCCCATGGGCAAGCACCAAATCTTGACACTATTACTGATGCTGTGTTGTGATTGCACACAGGATTCTTGTGTGGCTGTCCTCTGAGAGGATCTACAAACACATGACTGAGGCAGATACAGATATCTACAGCCAACCATGAGACTTATGTTGGAGACCCTATGGAAGAGTTAGGGGAAAAATTGAAAGAGCTGAAGGGAATGGCAACCCCATAGGAAGAAAAATAGTGCTAACTAGCCCAGACCCATGGCAGCTACCAGAGACTAAGCCACCAAACACAAAGCATACAGAGACTGGTGTAAACCCATCCCACCCCCACACTGCCCGCAGATATGTAACAGAGAATAGCCTGGTCCAGCCTCAGTGAGAGAGGAAGAACCTAATTCTATAGAGACTAGATGTCCCATGGAAGGGAGATGCCAGGTAGGGGTGGGAGGGAACACCCTCTCAAAGGCAAAGGGGAAGGATGAGGAGGTGAAGATCTCTGGGAGGGGAGACTGGAAGTGGGGAATCATTTGGAATGTAAGTACATAAATAATCAATTTGAAAATGTTAACCAGCTTAATTTGCCATTTTATACTGGATTTAATCAATTGTTGATGAAAAATTAAATAATGTCAGTGTCTATATGTCTACTATGCATAGGAAGGAAAGTAGTTTGAGATAAAGCCTTTCCAAAATGTGAGGTGGCTGTTAACTCATTGGTCATTTCTGCCAGGAGAATTTGTTAGAATGATGACTTAAAATTCATGTTCTTAGTAAAGGACATGGCAAATTTTCAGAGCTTGACCATAGATAGATGCAAGTCAATGAGATCTTCTAAGTTTCAATTTATCATCATCCAAATGCATGTGGAAACAGCCACATAATTTGCAAAGTTTCTCTGCATGTAAAATAGAATGCAGTCTCCATTTTGCCTTCCAAATCTCATAAGGCATAAGGCATGAAGTTGAGTTAATAGTTTTAATGCCACCTTCTACACACTAGATACTAATTAAATGCATGTGAATATGATAAACTTATCTCGTGCAGAAAAGTCATTTCCACATTTCTACAGGGAGTATTTACTTTTATTAGATATATTCTTTATTTACATTTCAAATGCTGTCTTCTTTCCTGGTTCCCCCCGCTCCCCAAAAATCCCATAAGCCATTTTGCCTCTCCATATTCCTCAATCAACCCTGTCCTGTTTCCCAGTCCTGGTATTACCCTATACTGCAGCACTGATCCTACTCAGCACCAGGGGCCTCTCCTCCCTTTGATGTCCCTCAAGGCCATCCTCTGCTGCCTATGCATCTGGAACCATGGGTAACTCCACGTGTGCTCTTTGGTTGATGAATTTGTCCCTGGGAGCTCTTGGAGTACTGGGTGACTCAGATTGCTGTTCCTCTGTGGCTCTGCAAACCCCTTCAGTTCCCTGGGTCCTTTCTCTATCTCCTCCATTAGGGAACCCTGTGCTCACTTCAATGGCTGGCTGAGAGTGTCCCCCTCTGTATTTCTCATGTACTAGCAGAGCCTCCCAGGTGACAGCTGTATTCTAATCCATACATGAATCACTTGGCATCAATAATAATGTCTGAGTTTTTAACTGTATATGGCATGGATCACTAGGTGGTTTAGTCTTCTGGATGGTCTTTCCTTCAGACTCTGCTCTACCCTTTGTCTCTGTATCTCCTGTGGATATTTTGTTCCCCTTCTACAAAGGGCCAGAGTGCCCATATTTTTTCTTCATCCTTCTTGGGCATCATTTGATATGTGAAATGTGTCTTGGGCATTACAAGCTTCTAGGCTAATAACCACTTATCAGTGAGTGCATACCATGTGTGTCCTTTTGTGATTGGTTTTCATCACTGAAGATGATATTTTACGGTTCCATTCATTTGTCTAAAAATTTCATGAATTCATTGCTTTTAATCACTGTGTAGTATTCCATTGTGTAAATGCACTACATTTTCTGTATCCATTCCTCCATTGAGGAACATCTGGGTTCTTTTCAGCTTCTGGTTATTATAAATAGGACTCCTGTGAACATAGTGGAGCTCATGTCCTTATTACATGCTAGAGAATCCTCTGGTATATGCCCAGGAGTGGTATAATGTGGTCCTCCAGTGGTATTATGCCCAGTTTTCTGAGGATCAGCCAAACTGATTTCCAGAGTGGTTGTAACAGCTTTCAATCCCACCAGCAATGGAGGAGTGTTCTTCTTTTTCCACATCCTTACCCTTCACTTGATGTCTCCTGAATTTTTTATCTTAGCCATTCTAACTAGTATGAGGTAAAATCTCAGGTTGTTTCACTCTGGATTTCCCTGATGATTAAGGATGTTGAACATTTCTTTAGGTGCTTCTCAGATGTTTGGTATTCCTCAGGTGAAAATTCTTTGTTTAGCTCTGTACCCTATTTTTAATAGGGTTATTTGTTTCTCTGGAGTCTAACTACTTGAAATCTTTGTATATATTGGATAGTAGCCATCTGTCAGGTGTAGGATTGGTGCAGATCTTTTCCCAATTTGTTCATTGCCGTTTTGTCCTATTGACAGTGTCATTTGCTTTACAGAAACTTTGTAATTTTATGAGGTCCCATTTGTCAATTCTTGATCTTACAGAAGAGGCTATTGGTGTTCTGTTCAGTAAATTTTCCCCTGTGCCCATGTGTTCAAGGCTGTTCCCCAGTTTCTTTTCTATTGGTTTCACTGTGTATGATTTTATGTGGAGGTCCTTGATCCACTTGGACTAGAGATTAGTAGAATGATATAAGTATGGATCAATTTGCATTATTCTGCATGCTAGCCACCAGATGAGACTGCACAATTTTTTTGAAAAGGCTATCTTTTTTCAATTGGATGATTTTAGCTCCTTTGTCAAAACTCAAGTGACTATAGGTATGTGGGTTCATTTCTGGGTTTTCAATTCTATTCCATTGATCTGCCTTCCTGTCACTGTACCAATACCATGCAGTTTTTATCACTATTGCTCTGTAGTATTGCTTGAGGTCTGGTGATTCCCCAAGAATTTCTTTTACTGTTGTGAATAGTTTTCACTATCCTTTTGTTGTTGTTGTTGTTGTTATTCTAGATAAATTTGAGAATTGTTCTTTCTAACTCTATTAAGAATTGAGTTGGAAGTTTGATGAGGATTACATTGAAACTGTATATTGCTTTTGGGAAGATGGTCATTTTTACTACATTAATCCTGCCAATCCGCAAGCATGTAAGATCTTTCCATCTTCTGAAGTCTTCTTCGATTTCTTTCTTCAGAGACTTAAAGTTTTTGTCATACAGATCTTTCACTTGTTTGGTTAGAGTCTCACCAAGATACTTTATATTTTTATGTTTGTGTTGTTATCTTCTTTTGAGTTTGTTCACAGAAGATTACTATCTTGCTTTTGTAGGATATTGTTGCTCTCCTTAAGTTGTTGTTTTCCATATTTTATCCTTTGTAGGGCTGGATTTGTGGGAAGATATTGTGTAAATTTGGTTTTATTATGGAATATAATGGTTTCTCCACCTATGGTGATTGAAAGTTTTGCTGGCTATATTAGTCTGGGCTGCCATTTTTGTTCTCTTAGAATCTGTATGAGATCTGCCCTGGATCTTCTTGGTTTCATGGTTTCTGGTGAGAAGTCTGGTATAATTCTGATAGGTCTTCCTTTATATCTTACTCAGCCTTTATCTCTTACTGCTTTTAATATTCTTTCTTTGTTTAGTACATTTGGTATTTCGATTATTATGTTCGGGAAGTATTTTTGTTCTGGTCCAGTCTGTTTTGAGTTCAGTAGGCTTCTTGAATGTTCATGGGCAACACTCTCTTTAGTTTAGGAAAGTTTTATTCTATAATTTTGTTGATGATATTTACTGGCACTTCAAGTTGTAAATCTTTGCTCTCTTCTATACCTATAATCCTTAAGTTTGGTCTTCTCATTGTGTCCTGGAGTTCCTGAATGTTTTGGGTTACAAGCTTTTTGCATTTTGCATTTTCTTTGACTGTTGAGTCAATGCTCTTTTATGGTATCTTCATCACCTGAGATTCTTCCTTCTATCTCTTGAATTATGTTGTTGATCTTTGTATCTATGACTTCTGATTTCTTTCCAAGGTTTTCTAGCTCTAAAGTTTTCTCCCTTTGTGATTTCTTAGTTGGTTCTACTTCCATTTTTAGATCCTGTATGGTTTTGTTCAGTCTCTTCACTTGTTTGTGTTTTCCTATAATTCTTTAAGGGGTTTTTGTGTTTCCTCCATATTGGCTTCTACCTATTGAACCATGTACTCCTGTATTTCTTTAAGTGATTTTTGTTTCCTTTTAAGGGCTTCTATTTGTTGACTCATGTTCTCCTGTACTTCTTTAAGGGAGTTATTTATGTCCTTCTTGAAATCCTCTATCATCATCATGAGATGTGATTTTAAATCCAGACCTTGTTTTTCTCATGTGTTGTGAGAACTTGGTCTAGATGGTGCCATGTTTCCTTGGTTTCTGTTTATAATGTTCTTGGGTTTGCCTTTTGCCATCTGGTTATCTCTGGTGTTAGCTGGTGTTGCTGTCTCTGACTGTGGCTTATCTGTCATTCAAGCTCTGTATCTGTTCTCCTGGGAGACTATTCTCTCTGGTTACAAAGATATGTAGGTACACCTGTGAGACCTGCTCTCTTGTGGTTGTATTTGGGTATATAGCTCTGTGGCCCTGATCAACTCTGAGTGAAGGCAGAAATCAGAAGACTCCTGTCCCAGGCTGCTTCTCAGCTCTTGTGTCCTCAAGGTTTCAGGTTGGTTCCTCTGAGCAACAAGGGTGTCCCTACCTGGTCTCTCTAGCCTCTCTGCCCTCCTGAGTGGTAGCTACCTCCTTGCATCACTTAGATATGGTGCTCAGTGGCAGAGGGTGGTCCCAAGCCAGAGACAGAAACTGAAGGGCTTCTGCCAGAAGGTTCTGGGTGTGATCCTCTGAGAGGCAGGGGTGGTTTTACCTGCCTCTGCACTCCTGGGTGGTTAAACTGCCTCCCTGAACCACTTAGGTATGGCATGCTATGCCAGATGATGGACCCAAGCAGGAGACAGAAACCGGAGGGCTTCTGCTAGAGGGTTCAGAGGTGGTTCTACCTGTGCAGGCCGGTCACTCCACACTCCTGGGTGGTTAAGCTGCCTCCCTGTGCCACTTGAGCATGGCATGCTGTGCCAGAGGATGGACTCAAGCAGGAGACAGAGAGCATTTATTTAATATTAATTATACTAACAACATACACCCACTTCCTTGTTTAACCTTCATTGCCTGGGAAGAAGTTTAGCACACTTAATCAGACAGAATTAAATCACATTTTTATGTTTGTTTGTTTCCCTTCCCAAATAATAAGAATGATATCATTGAGACTTCTTTTCTCTAACAACAACAAAATAATATCAAATTGACTTAGTATCTCTCTTAGCCTATCCTTTGAATCTCTTATGGAGTCATAGCTTGCCTTCTATATAGTCACAGAAATATCCCTTAACAAGAAAGAGGAAGAATATCCAATGCTTAATATCATTATAAGTGACAGAACATAGATTGCTCCCTTTGATTCACTTCTTACTTCCTTTATTTACTTTGTTGGCACACATTCATGCAGAGACTACCAGTTAGAATATTTTGTGATACTCCAATTATAATTTAATGACCTATGATGAAATTTTAGAAAAACAGAAAGTATGGCTACAAAACATCTTGTATGCTAGTTATTAAGGTGAACAACTGGCAAAAACGTATACTTAAAAGAAAGTTGTCTCATATCTTATTCCATTGCTGAGAAGAGATACAATGACCAAGGCCACTCTTAAAAGGGACAACATTTATTGGGGCTGGTTTACAGGTTAGAGATTCAGTTCGTTATTATCATGGCAAGAAGATGGCAGCATCTAGGCAGACTTGGTTCTGGAGAAAGACCCAAGAGTTCTACAACGTAATCAGAAGGCAGTCAGGAGAAGACTGTCTTCCAGGCAGTTAGGAAGAAAGCTTCATTGCCCATCCCCAATGTGTCACACTTCCTCGAACAGGGCCACAACAACTCCAACATTGCCACACCTCCTAATAGTTCTACTTCCTGGGTTAAGCATATTCACACCACTACATTTTACAATAGACACACACACACATATCTGTATTATTACAACATCATGTACAATAGTAAGTTTTTAGAGCTAGCTAAGGTTCCCATGAATTTATGAAAAGACTAAAGAAATGTGACATATATACACAGTGGATTTACCCTCAGCTATAAAGAAGTATCAATTTTGTGTTTTTTACAAGAAAATAGAGGAACTGAGGATCATCTTATTACATGGGATAAGCTGGATTCCAACAAACAAGTATAGCTTCTGTCTTCCTTCATATAGAACTTAAAAGGAAAAAATGATGTGAAAGTAAATGGAGGTTAACTGGAGAGAGAAAGGGAAGGTAGGGAACAGCAGCAGGGATAAGAGAGGGCACAGAGTGTTGCTCATCAAAATGTTGACAATGCTGCAAAAGAGAAACTTGGATATACCACTCAGTTAAAAGTGTACACTGATGTCACACATATCAAGTAGTTGACAAACATGTGAAACTCCAGATCCAAGGATTCAATACCTTCTTGCATACTTATGTGTTGGGAAACCCTGCTATTAAGGTCCCAGTATTCCATGACAGGATAGATCCCTAAACTTGGTGAAAATTTGAGGACTCCCTTTTACAGTGGGTCTTTCCTGTTCCCTGCCTGAACTTATCTGGGGAGCCAGAACCCTACATGCTGTACCTGAGTAATGTCAAGGAGTAAGTCGTTAGTGAAATCATTGGTTCAACTCCCTTTCTCTCAGTTTAAACCTGCTTAGCATGTATCCTTATTGCATGCTGGGGAATCTTCTGGGTATATGCCCAGGAGTGGTATGGCTGGGTCCTCTGGATACATGCTCCACTATGTTCATAGCAGCCTTATGTAGAATAGCCAGAAGTTGGAAAGAACCCAGATGTCCCTCAACGGAAGAATGGATACAAAAAATGTGGTATATATACACAATGGAGTACTATTCAGCCATTAGAAACAATGAATTCATGAAATTCTTAGAGCTGGAGAACGTCATACTAAGGGAGATAACCCAGTCTCAAAAAAATACCCATGGTATGCACTCACTGATAAGTGGATATTAGCCTAGAATCTTGGGACACCAAAGACACAATTCACATACCAAATGATGTCCGACAAGAAGAAAGGAGTGGACACTGGTGCTGGAAAGGATCAAAGCATCAGTGTAGAGGAATACCAGAACAGGGAAGTGGGAAGGTGTGGATGAGGGAGCAGAAGGAGGGAAAAGGGCATGTGGGACCTTTGGGGGGCAGCAAACCAGAAAAAGGGAAATGAAATATAAATATAGAATATATCCAATAAAAAAATGAAAAAAAAAACCTGCCTAGCAAGCACCTGAAATGCCTCTCCATGAAAAGGAGATATTCCTAGTACCTTAAGACTCAGCAAATGAACTTTACCCTAAGAAGAACCCCTTTCCCTCTCCCTGAGGTTTAGATAGCACTTGTTTACCTGGATCAAAGCATGCAAGCTGTTTCACCTTAATATTAAAAGATCTGTAACCATGAAATCCTCAGGGAAGACTTTCCAGACACAGCTAGACCAAGATCCTTCTGATCAGCAGGGTCTAGGCTCCACTTCATCGTCCCCTCCTCCCCCATACACACACACACACACACACACACACACACACACTTACAAGAGGTGTTCAGGGACACTTTGATATCCCTAGGGGGGAAGAAGATTGCAGAACCACATACATGCTCATATCACTTTCCCATATTTAAAAATAAAAATAAATAAAAATGAAACCATTGTGTTTACTATAATTCTCTAATTTAAAAAATCACACAGTTTCAACAGTATGAAATTTCAACACACATTTATCTTGTAGAGATTTAATTTGTAACATTTAAAGGATCCCTGATGACAGCAAGTAATTAACAGAAATAAGCCTGCTACCATGACACACCAAGAGGGAATTTGTACCAAGTTGGAACAACCCTTTAAACATTCATTTCTGATTAGGAATTCTAAGTAAGATACATTGATTTTAGCTATTACACATTAAATATTTTTAATAAAATCAGGCCTCTCCTATAAACAAACAGTAAGACACTGATGATTTACTTATTTTCTTAACAAGGAAAATAACAAATGGTTAAGTTGTTTCAAAGGATAGAGAAACTGCATAAATTTAGGCAATCAAAGAAAAACTGCAGGAGTGAGGTTACTGCAAATCCTTTACATTTATCCTTTCCACTAGGCAAAGAATTTTCATGTCTACCAGAAAAAAATTTATCTCAGTACATACAATTTTACAGTCATGATTCTACTAAAGAGTAAAGAGTATGCCGATCAAAAGTAGATTTACATAGAGAACCAAATAACTTTTAGGCAGACGTGGAAGATACTAACTTTGGAAATATATAGAAATATATAGAATCATCTTGTCCATTTATTCTATATTTCAGATGATTATAAATTACGTAACTGTACAAGCATTCATGAAATTTATTTAACCATGTCTCATTTTCCAGATAGGTAATAGTATAATTTCCATGAATTTTTTCAACACTATCATTTGCTTTGGTAGATTTAAATATTGAAAAACTTTAACTTGTGCATCTTTTTCCTACTCATTTTTTAAAGTTTTTTTGCACAGAAATGAGAAAAGAACTTTCAAGGTTTTAGAAGCCCTAAATTTAAAGTGGAAGTAAGCCAGAGAAGAAAGATAAAATATGCTCTGTAGGAGTTTTGAATAGAATGAAGATACAATGACGCTAACAACTGCCTAATTCTACCCAAGGGGGAAAATGAGATCATTCCCTGAATTTAAAACAACAATAAGCACAAAAACTAAAATAAAATAATAAGTCGCTTCAGATATGCAGTCAGGCAGGCAAAAGTCAGAAGAATGTGATCTAGAAGTGATGAATGAGACAATGACACCAGACAATGACACCCAGACAATGACACCCAGACAATGAGGACTAAAAATGACCCTCAGTCACACTCTCACTTCTGAAAATAGTTTATAGTTGTAAAACTACCTATGGCAAGAACCAAGATGCTGAGAGATTGTGGACTCAAGGTTATAAGTGGTCAACTCATAAAATTCCCCTTTGCATTTCACAGAAGCTGTAGACAGACAGCCAAGTTTGCCCCATATAGAAAGAAGACTGAACTGGATATCAAAGTACCAGAATCTAGACCTTATGTAGACAATGAGTAACAGAGGTTATTAGAAAAAAATACACTCTCATATTCTTTGTCCTTGAATTAATTTATTTTTCTTGCAGTTATAAAACACTGAGACCAAAACCAACTTAGAGAAGGAAGACTGAATGTGGGCTAAGGTTCCACAGAAAACTGATCCCAAGAAAAAAAAGAGAACTTCAGATCAATTTTGCTTATGAATATTGATGCAAAATACTCGATAAAATTCTAACAAAGTAAATCCTTCCTACTACTTCAAACATGAAGATTAATTTACAATGTTGTGTCTAACAATATTTCATAGCATTTATCTTCAGATAAATACTCAAATATATAATCCTCTTTATCATTAAGATAGTTTAGTATGAGTTTATGATTACATTTTTCAAATATGGGCATCAATAATAGTGTCTGAGTTTTGTTACTGTATATGGGATGGATTTCTAGGTAGGATAGTCTCTGGATGATCCTTCCCTAAGACTCTGCTCCACACTTTTGTTGTACCTCCTCCTGTGGGAATTTTGTTACCCCTTCTACGAAGGATCAGAGTATCCATACATTGTTCTTCCTTCTTCTCGAGCATCATTTTATATGTGAATTGTGTCTTGGGTATTCCAAGCTTCTGGTCCAATAGCCAGTTATCAGTAAGTGCATACCATTAGTGTTCTTTTATGATTGGGTTGCCTCACTCAGTTCCATCCATTTGTCTAAGAATTTAATGAAATCATTGCTTTTAATGGCTGAGTAATATTTCATTGTGTAAATATATCACATTTTCTGTATCTATTGAAGATTCAAATGAGCAAAGCATTGACTAATGCCATGCAATAGAATATGTTTTCACAACCAGTATGTTGAAGTGCACATAAACATCCTTTTTATTTTACTATAGTTGGAATGAATGTCTTTCCATGTTACCTTTAATATCAACTGTTAGGAATGGTTTTATTTGTGATTTACAAGGTTTGTAGTTCTGAGAAGCAAAGATATCTATTCACAAGAATGAAATAAGTTCAATAACTTGAATAAAAACTAAAAAGAAGCATTATTGTCTCTTGTAATTTAAAATATACTTTAAAAGGTAAATAAATGCATAATATTATGCTAGTTTTACAAATAAAGAAACAAAGGCTTAGGGGCTTTGAATCCCATTACTTAAAAAATATTCTTCCTGACCCCAAAGCTTTGATCTTGATATTATAACTTCTACTAAATTCATGTATCCACCAAAATTCAGACTTTCACCCTCCTTCACAGTTTGAAAACAGCATCAACAAGTTTAAATCTGTCCAAATAGCTCTGGTCCCTCATGGGAACTGACACTTAAGTCCCCACCTGCCATTCTGAGTGTGATTGCTGGATCCAGAGCCATGCATCATTTAAGATCATTAGTGTAAAATCAATAGCTACAGGAAATAATTGTTGCTGTTCCTATGACCTTGCCCCTGTGGTACTTCATCCTTGAAGGTTATTTAATTAAAATCCAGACAAGATGGGATAGCGCCGGAGTAGTGTATACTGTGGAACTGGCACAGCACCATGGGGAAACAGCATTCACATCGCACAGCATTGTGATGTTTGGATCAGGCAGCTGTCTCCAAATACTGAGAGCCAGAAGCCTGGGATGATTTACTAAATGTATATTGAAACTTTGTCACACATTAATTTGCAGTCTGTAACAAAGCTTAATATGGCATTAATCCTAGCCATCATCGAGGATTTCATATACAAATAAAGGCAAATGACCTAATAATCGTGTGTTAGAATGGTTTCACAAAATAACAGAAATTTGTCTTGTTTAAGCAACAAAAGTTTTACATTTCAGAGTTCTGAGGACTAAAAAGCCAAGGAGAGTTCCAGTGTGGTAGAGTGCTGGTAAAGTTCCTCTTACATGTTTCAGTTTTGACATCACAGAAGAGAACAGGCTGGAGGATGGTCTGGGACCCCTGGAATCCAGCATAAGACACATTAATTTCCAAAGTACCATCATGTAAGATGTAAAATTCCAATAGATGAAATTTGGAGGCAGGAAAACATTTTGTTGAAATTGTGGCATATGCCAAAGGCATTCTGTTTTGAGATCTTTTTAGGCATAGTGTCAGGAAGAATTTCCAACCATATAAATCATGAAATTCAATAATTTTGACATGGTGGCACAAGCATGGGTTTAGTGTTTGCTAAGTGTCATTTTCTGTTAGTATCCAAGTCCTAGCCTAAAGGATACCCACTCACCACCAGTTTCCAGATTGCCATGGTTCACACTTCTGTAGACCATACATTCTGTGTTTTGAAGATCACAGACTCTTATCACTGCTCAGTACCACATACTTTAAAGTAAAGGCATACCTAACTCTCATGATCCAAAAATAAAGTAGGAATATAAATTTCTTTAAATTTACTAAGAAAGAAACATAGTAATATATGTAAGAGAAAATGATACAAAAGCTAGCAAATTCAAAATTATCTTTTTTGAAATAATTTACACATTTAAAAAATTCTTCAGCAAGAAATCAAACAGAAGAAACAGACTAATAGAGAAAATGACAGACAGAAATGGTTACAGCGTCATAGACAGTAAGAGAGAGACAAAATCATAAACTGGCAGACAGATATAGACACAGAAATAATAAGAAACCAGAATGAAAGACGCATGATCACTGACCTGGGAGAATTTAAATTGATTATATAGTAACAGTAAAAATGGACCTTATTCAATCTTGAAAAAAATGAGCAAATTCACAAATTTATGATACATCATAATACTAATTCAAGAGTAAACAGAAAGTATTTTATTGACAGAGACTGGATTTTATATGGGCATTTGTAAAAGCATATAACATACTTAATCATGTCCCAAGGGCCTCCAACCTTCTTTTTCTTTCTCTACTTTCCATCACTACCTATTACTCCCTACCATTGCTCTAGACAGCTTGTTTCTCCTTTCATGCCACATATACACAGATGATTTTATTCAGGTATACAAATTCTTGGATGCACTAATGAAAAAAATGTGAAATATTCGTAGACATGACCTAACTTATTTAGCAGGGAAACCTACAGTTGCAAACACTTTCTATGAATACTATTTTTAGCTTTATTTTGGCTGAATAAAATTCTATTATTTATCTATATTTTTCTTTGTATAATCATATATTAGCAGGAATGAACAGTGATTTCATGACTTAAACTATTTTGAATAGTGGGCCAGTACACATGATACACCAACATCTCTGTGATATGTTGACTCTTTAGGGTAAATATTCATGAGTTATATAGCTGCATCACAGCAAAGATATACTTTCCATTTTCTGAGAAGTATCTGTATTGATTTCCATAGTGGTTAGACTGTTTTACTTTCACATGCAGAAGTATATAAAGATATTTTTTCCATTTGTCTATTCTTGATCTTAGAGCATAAGCTATTGATGTTCTATTGAGGAACTTTCCCCCTGAGCCAATGTCCTCAAGAATCTTCTCCAGTTTCTTTTCTATTAGTTTTAGTGTGTCTGGTTTTATGTGGAAGTTCTTGATCCACTTGGAGTTGAGCTTAGTACAAGGAGATAAGAGTGGATCAATTCTCATCCTTCTGCATGTTGACTTCCAGTTGAGCCAGCTCCATTTGTTGAAAAGGCTATCTTTATTCTACTGGATGTTTTCAGCTCCTTTGTCAAAGATCAATTGGCCACAGATGAGCGGGTTCAATTCTGGGTCTTCAATCCTATTCCATTGATCCACCTCCCTGTCACTGTACCAATACCATGCAGCTTTTAACACTACTGCTCTGTAGTATTGCTTGAGGTCCGGGATACTGATTCCCCCAGAAGTTCAGTTGATAATAAAAGTTTCTGTAAGGAAAAAACCACTGTAAAAAGGACAAATTGGCAACCAACAAATTGGGAAAAGATCTTCACCAACCGTACATCTGACACAGGGCTAATATCCAATGTACAAAGAACTCAAGAAGTTAGACCACAGAAAACCAAATAACCCTATTAAAAATGGGGTACAGAACTAAACAAAGACTTTTCACCTGAAGAACTTCAGATGGCTGACAAGCACCTTAAGAAATATTCAACATCATTAGTCATTAGGGAAATGCAAATCAAAACAACCCTGAGATTTCATGTCACACCAGTCAGAATGGCTAAGATTAAAAACTCAGGAGACAGCAGGTGTTGGTGAAGTTGTGGAGAAAGAGCAACACTCCTCCACTACTGGTGTGATTGCAAGCTGGTAGAATCACTCTGGAAATCAGTCTGGAGGTTCCTCAGAAAACTGGACATGATACTTCTGGAGGACCCTGTGATACCACTCCTGCACACATACCCAGAAGATTCCCCAGCATGTAATAAGGATACATTCTCCACTATGTTCATAGCAGCCTTATTTATAATAGCCAGAAGCTAGAAAGAACCCAGATGTCCCTCAACAGAAGAATGGATACAAAAAAATGTCGTATATATATATATATATATATATATATATATATATATATATATGTACACACAATGGAGTACTATTCAGCCATTAGAAGCAATGAATTCACGAAATTCTTAGAGAAATGGATGGAGCTGGAGAACATCATACTAAGTAAGGTAACCCAGTCTCAAAAGAATACCCATGGTATGCACTCACTGATAAGTGGATATTAGCTTAGAACCTTGGAACACCAAAGACACAATTCAAATACCAAATGATGTCTGAGAAGAAGGAAGGAGTGGACCCTGGATCTGGAAAGGCCAATGCATCAGTGTAGGAGAATACCAGAACAGGGGAGTGGGAAGGGGAGGATGGGGGAACAGGGGGAGGGAAAAGGGCATAGGGGACCTTTGGGGGCTGGGGAACCAGGAAAAGGGAAATGAAATGTAGATAAAGAATATATTCAATAAAAAATAAAGATATTTTTCTTTATCCTTGCCAGCATTTTTGTTTTCTTGACATTACCATTTTGAGCAGTGTGAAATAAAATTCCTATGCAGATTTAATTTGTGTTTCCCTGGTGGCTAGTAATGTAATTACCTGTCCATGTCTATTGGCCATTTGTACTTCATGTTTTGAGAACTGTTTGGCCATTTCATCATTTCTATCATTTGATACTTAGTTTTATAAACCTTTTGTTTGTCATAGATACTAAGCCCTTCAGTCGTGTAAGCAGTGAGGATTTACTGCATTCTACGGACAGTCTTTTCTATCACGTGTTGGCTTTGCCATGCAGAAGCTTTTACATTTCACAAAATCCCACTGGTAAATTCTTGGCACTGTTCTCTTAGTGATGACAGCCCTTTCCAAAACTCTTTTCTTCTAGAAATATGTAATTGATGTATAATTACTGGAGACAAAGAAATTCATAATGAAAAACACTGTCACAAAAAGAAAACCCAAAGTAAATTTAATAATAAATTTTAAATAATCTCTTAGGTGTTAGAGCCATGTCTCTGTGCAGAATGGGTGAAGACTAACCAATTCCCAAGGACAGAATCAATTTGGCAACATACACAAAAGACCTTTGTATGCCAAGCAACCTAGGAGTAGAAGGAAGAAAGCCACAAATGTATCTCAATGCAGAAAAAGTCAAATTAAAAAGTATAACATTTCTCCATCATAACCTCTTTTTAAAAAACAAATGTGGAGCCGGGCGGTGGTGGCACACGCCTTTAATCCCAGCACTTGGGAGGCAGAGGCAGGCAGATTTCTGAGTTTGAGGCCAGCCTGGTCAACAGAGTGAGTTCCAGGACAGCCAGGGCTATACAGAGAAACCCTGACTCAAAACAAACAAACAAACAAACAAACAAACAAAAAACAAAAAAAATGTGGAGTTGAAGATTAGACCCTTTATCTGAAAATATGTCTTAAATATCAACAGAAGAAATCCAAAGAAAGCACCAAGCTTGATGGTAAAGATCTCATAAAAAGAAGGAAGGAAGTCTACTCATCTGCATTCACCAGACTGTCATCATTATCCAGTGCACCTTGGTTATCAAATAAATAAAAAGCATCAACTGAGAAAGAAAACAACAAAATTATTTACATTGATATATCATAGTGCCAAAAATATAAAAATAAAAAAATCAAAGGAAGATACAAATACACAAATGTGCATAGATATCCAAACAGTAAAGTATATCCAATTCACCCTAACCAAATCATTCTATGAAAGTAAATCATAATATATATATATACATATATATTAACAATTAAGTAAAATATTAATAAAGCAAATCCAATATTATTAAAGAGAATAAAACACTTCATATTCTGACTGATGTAATGAAGTTAAGACTTGTACCATAAAGGTATATGTTTGGTTGGTTGGTTGGTTGGTTGGTTGGTTGGTTGGTTGGTTGGTTGGTTGGTTGGTCTGTTAGTTGTTTGTTCGTTTGTTTCTTTTTTATTATGGCTAAACATTTTTATTCATTGTTGCTCAATGTTTTTTAAAATGCTGGATATTTTTAAGATGATTTAGAATCTTTTCCCAGCACCTTCATGGCAACTCAGAACCATCTGCAACTTGAGTGTCAGGAAATCCTATGCCATCTTCTGTCCCTCACAGACACCGGACATACACAGAGTGCACATGCTTACATACCGACAAAATCTCCATAAATCACAGAGTATAGAAATACTCATCATTAGAAGAATAAGAATGGCTAAAAGTGTAAATGAAAAAAATTTTATTTTCAGATTTCAGGTGACTATTGGTAACTTTCCTAAATTAACCTATACATCAGAATAATTAGCATCAGAAGGTAGGCTTTTATTATTCCACTTTTAAGAAGTGACAATCAGATCACGTATATTGAGATGAAAAATTATAATAATTAATCCAAACAAACTCAGAAAATTACACAGTTTGATAACACCTCCAGATATAAAAATTATTACTAAGTTACACATGACAAATTTTCCTACCCCTAGTGCTGCGGAACACCCATCATCACACAAAGAGGCTAGCTAGACTGAACAAGAAGTAAGTAAGTGGACATATTAAAGTCCATTGAGAAACCATGAAATACTATGAACAATCTCTTGCAATTTTTATGTAAATTGAACAAGGATGTTTTGCCAAAGTAAAAATTCAAGCAGAAAGAGTTGTGCAAGAAAAGAGGGGTAATAAATGGAAAGTTCTAGGAGAAGTTGGGGAATTTGGAACCTCAGAAACTCCCAATATTATAAGGATTTATGTGACTGGTGTTGCCATTTGAAACCTACAATTAAAATCTCACTTGCAAAATCTAGAAAGGTGAATTTTAAACATGAGAAAATGGGAAGGAAAGTCTAATTTCTGCACACATAGAATGGAGGTTGGCAAGCACTTACAGGGAATGATAATGGGGCTCTATGAAGATATGTGTCCTGTGAGACAAAAAAAAAATTACATATCACCATGTCAAGTGGAGCTGAAATTATTTCTTGAGGACTATGTTGTTCCTAGGCAGGAAGTGCTCACATAAATGTATAAGAGTCAAGGAAGTGTTCAAGTGGCCAAGAGATGACATAATATGCCTAAAGTGGAGACTGAGATATAAGATGTGATAATTTTGATTGTTAACCTCGTATGTAAAGAAAATCTCAGGAATTAGACACACTTCTGGATATATTGAGAGGAGAAAAAATATTCATGAGGACCCCAAGCTAATGAATTGATGAACTCTTCAATGAAATTTTAATATCATGACAGTGCTGGAAATTTACGAAAACATGGGAAGCATACCTTAGTTGGAGGAAGTACATCCCTAGGATATGCTCTTGGAGGCTTATCTTTCAAGGTCATATCCATGGCCTCATCCTGTAGTCTCTAAAGCTCAGCTGGATAGGAGATGAATAGGGCCCATATATGTGCAAGGAACAAGATATTCTTCTATGTACATAGAGCTAATTGACCATGAACTAGATCTTCCTAAACCGGCAGTTCTCAGCATATGGGCCACACTATGGCAAATATCTATCTCCAAAAATACTTATATTATGGTTCAATATTATAGAAAAATTATACTCATGAAGTAGCACCAAAAATAATTTATGGTTGTGGGTCACCACAAGATGAGGAACTACACAGTGTTAAGAAGGCTGAGAACCACTATTAAACCATGAGAAACAAGTTCTGTCTTCTCTAAATTGCTTTGGTCATAATGACCAGAAAACTATCAAATAAAGATGATCATAAAAAGGAACTTCCATCTTCTGAGCTATGTAAAATGATGTAAGGCCACAGTATACAGGCATGAAGCTTTAGTTTAATGCTTATGACTAGTATAGAAGATTTGATAGCACTGAAACAACCAATCAGTACAGTATGTGTGAATAAACAGTTGTGATCATGAGCTTGGATTTGTAAAGCTCCTAGAATGTTTTATATGAGTGATAAGTAATATCACTCATATATTTAGTTTAGTTTTGTGTTTAGTTCACGTTAGGATAGTAGATGCTCTCTGATTTTTTTGTTGTTGTTGTTGTTACTTTCTTTTCTTAAAATTAGATATTTTCTTTATTTACATTTCAAATGTTATCCCCTTTTCTGGTTTTCCCTCTGAAAACACCCTATCTGATGATCCCCACATCCCACTGCTTACCAACACACCCACCACCACTTCCCTGTCCTGGTATTCCCCTATATTGGGGCATTGAGCCAGCTCAGAACTAAGTGCCTTTCCTCCCTTTGATGTCCAGCAAAATCTTCTTCTACTACATATGCATCTGGAGCCATGAATCCCTCCATGTGTACTCTTTGATTGGTAGTTTAGTCCCTGGGAGCTCTGGGGGTAGTGTTTGGTTCAGATTGTTGTTCCTTCTATGGGGCTGCAAACCCCTTCAGCTCCTTGGATCCTTTCTCTATCTTCTCCAATGGGGACATTGTGCTCAGTCCAATGGTTGGCTGAGAGCACCCACCTCTGTATTTGTCAGGTACTGGCATAGCCTCTCAGCAGGCTCCCGTCAGGAAGCACTTGTTGGCATCCACAATAGTGTCTGGGTTTGGTGACTGCATATGGGATGGACCCTCAGGCGGGGCAGTCACTGAGTGGTCTTTCCTTCAGTCTCTGCTCCACACTTTGTTTAGAGCATCAAATGTATTGCCACTTCTACCATGAACAGAATTAAGGTTCAAGATTTCATTTAACTCCATCTAAAACCCAGGTCTAAGAAAGAGCATGATATCGTGGTAATCTGTCTCTCTGACTCTCTCTCCTCTGGAGGGGGTTGGTATAAGTATGTGTGCATTTCCTTATTTTGAGAAAATATCCAATTGTTTTTATATTTCTAACACATTACACATTGTTACATAAGATACTCAGAATTTGTTTTCATTCCTTGGATCATGCCATAAGGTTAAAATTTAAACAAATATCTTTTCTTACAGGCCCTGCTGACTTCCCTAGTGAATATCAATTGAGTACGTGGAAGACAAGGCAAAAGCAAGTGTTTTTATAATTGGTAATGTTTATATGTGCACTACTGTACTAATTTGCTAAGAGCAGGACAGATTTTAGACAGGTAGCACCACTAATGAATTTCTCTGAAAGTTTTTCTTACTTACACCTCGATTTTTAAGGCATCTTTTATTGCAGGAAACCTTCCCACTCTATGATCTAAGTGTACAACACAGAATCAACCAGGAAGCACCAGCTGTCATAATCCCTTGTTTGGATCAATTATCCAAACATTAGCTTAACGTCAAAACCAAAGCCAGGCACAAGGCATCCAAATATAAGTGTATTTGTTATATGCCAAATTACTTAAAAGTAACAGATATATCTGTCAATCAATCAATTTTACTTTAATAATACAGTTGATTGCTAGAGGAAACTCCAATGATAAGAGTTGTAGCGATTATGTTATAAACAGAATTCCATAGGCCCATGAGGCATGTAGGGGAATAAAATGCAAACTATGAAACATAGTCATTGTTCAACTTTTCAGACATTTTCTAACATTGTGATTCTTGTCTCCTCCAATGTGTAAGTCGTCTCTATATTGTAACTCTTCATGAGTATTTTTTGGAGTCATTTTGTTCATTCATTTTTCCATTAGTCAGGGAGCAAAGCCATTCAAATGGAGTTTCACATGTAGTATTTTAGACATTTTTTCTACCTGTCTTTATATATTCTATAATTTAGGACATGCAATATTAAAGGGCACACACACACACACACACACACACACACACACACAAGAAAATTAGGCCAACCAAATAAATTTAACATTAAAGGCAGTAGTATAAAACAGCTTATAAATATAACAACTGATGTTCAGAGCAAACATTGGTTAATTGGAGTTTCTACTCCTTTGTCAGTGCTAAAGGATAAGTAGTTGATCAAACTTTCTTAAAAGCAGAGACATTCTTTTCATCTGGAGAACTGAGTAGAAAATCAAAACTAACAACATGTATCAATTCTAATATTAGACTACATATTGCATTTTAGACAAACAGCCACAAAATTATGAAGGAAAAAGGCTAATTCCTCCCTATAATTGTTACCTTATATACATTAAGCAAAAAGTAGGTTTTAATTAGTAGTTAAGATCCAGAATGCATTCCTTAATTAAATGAAAATCTTCCTTTAATTGCAAGTCAAATTTTCAAATATAAAGCATTGAAATTAGGAAAAAAACAACCTCAAAGCTCAGCTTCTTGCAGGAGCACAAATGACATACTGACCAGTGAAAGTGACACCTGCCAGCAGACTTGTATAACGTGAGTGGACCCAAGAAGCTCAGCATCTGCTCACACTAAATGACTACACTGTGCTCACTGGCAAGCTTAGCCCCTCCACAGCTAATGCTTCTGCAGAAAAATTGTTTCCTTTTCTTTTGGGGAAAGGTGAGCTGGAGGTGCTCTAAGGACCAGTAAGCTTGATCAGGAGGAGTTTGTAAATAGTATTCTTCATGAGCATTTCTCACCACACACACACACACACACACACACACACACACTCACTCACACACACACATGCACGCACATACTTTACCCAAGTGCCTGCCTCAGCTTTGTATTATTTTAGTAATGAAATTACTAGGTGGTCCCCATATCCTAACTTCCAAAGGAGTCTTTGGTATATGTACATCATACTACTGTTATGTTGTGTTTTCATATTTTAATCATTGCTTTTCTTCCTCACCACCTCTTAATTTTTATCTCGGGTTAACTTACCATTTGAAGTTGGTCTGTTAGGTTAATTCATGCTGAATTCCCAAAGCATTTCATTGGGCATCCATCTTACTTGCTAGAATCCCCTTTGGAACTCTATGATCCTTCAATCTTTGGAAGCAATAGAGCAACCAGCAAAGCTGTGGACATCCAATTCAAGAACCCATTCTCTTATTAATATTTTTATACATTTTAATTAAAATAGTATTACATCACATTCCCCTTTCCCTTTCTTACCATCAAACCATCCCAAGTGTCTTCTCTCAAACTCCTTCGATATTCATCCTTTTTAATTTTGATAACACATTTCGATGTTCCAATATATATATATGTGTGTGTGTACATATGTGTATACGCAAATATTTAAATACAACCTGCTTACTCTTTATTTGTGTGTATACAGGTTCATGACTTACTGCTGTGCCTTAGACAACATACCATGGAACCCATCTCTTCCTGTCTTAGCACTCAGCATTCATCTATAGTTCCTTGTCTAGGCATGTGACATTGTCCAGACATGGGATATTTTCTCCCTTCCAAGTTAGCATTCTATTGATGCTGCAATGGTTCAGGTCTTGCTTATGCAGCGATTTTTGTGAGATACTGTTACACAGCAAACTTGCTGGTATTCTGACTCTTACCATCGTTCCATACCCTCTTCATCAATGGTCCCTGAACAGATGCAGTAACTGTGATGCTGATCTATCTGTTGGAGCTGGGCACACCTTGACTCATTGATCTCTACATTGTATCCAACCGTGGTTTTCTATGATATTCTCTATTTGCTGTAAAGAGAAACTTCATTTATGAGCTGGTAGCTATAATTTTTAGTGGGTATAAGGATAAGACTTAGAATGTAGTTAGCAAGTACGATCATCTAGAAAAGTGATGTTGTAGACTTTGTTTTATTATGTTTTCAACTTACCCATATTAGAGCAAGCCCAAGAATCTTAAAGGACAAGGATTCAGAAATGCACAAGAGCCCTTGCTTCTTTTTTTTTTCTTTTTTTTTAAATTGAATATAATCTTCATTTACACTTCAAATGCTAAAACCTTTCCTGGTTTCTCACCTCCCCAAAAACCCCAACCCCTCCCCCACCCCTGCCTCCAATTATATGTCCCTCCACCTGACCCACTCCCACCTCCCCCCATCTATTTCCCTTTGTTGGGGCATCTATTGAGCCTTCTTAGGACCAAGGACCTCTCTTCTTACTGATGCCCAATAAGGCATTCCTCTGCTGGAACCATGTGTACCCCTTGATTGATGGTTTAATCCCTGGGAGTCCTGGGGCATCTGGGTGGCTGACCTCATTGTTCTTCCCATGGGACTGTAAGCCCCTTCAGTTCCTCCAGTCTGCCTTCCAACTTATCCATTGGGGACCCCACTCCCAGTCCAATGGTTGGCTGCTAACAGAGCCCTAGTTTCTTATGAAAATCAGTGACTGGCACTCTGCAAGAGGTGAGCCAGGAACATCATGAGTTGAAGGCCAGCCTGAACCATCCAGACCAAAGACAAACTCCTTGGCTGCAGAATAAGGCTTTAATCTGCAAAAAAAAATACAAAATCTTAAAAAGGATTAATTTTTATAGTGATTATTAAAAGAGATCAAAGAATTAGATATGAAAATAAGAACTGCCAAACTGGCAGATGTGATTAACATCAGAGAAGAGCCTTTATTTGTCCTTATTAGTAGATGTGTGAGTATTTGGCAATAGATTTTCTATTCTTTCCTTTCCTTTCCTTAAAGCTGTGACATAAAATTGAGATTTCACACATGTTCCATTCAATCGAAGAAACAGCTAATGAAATAAATAATGACCTTGTAATTACTCCAGGAAAAGATGTCTTCAGCACAAAATTTCCTTCAGTAAAACCCACAACTGACTAGTTCCATTAAATTACTGTTTGAGAATACCTTCCCCAAGAATTACCTTCAATCTAGGTGTTTCCTTTGATTAGTTTAGAGTTGAAGGGGAAAATATTCTTACCTTAGCAGAGCTAAGTTTAGCTACCACAAAACATGTTCTGAATGCAAAGTCTTAGTTAAGGCTTCTGCTCTAAAATGCAGGAACAAGTTAGCACCTAGACTAAATTCTTTAGAATGTTAGAGAAGTCACTATATCATATATTCTCAGATCTCCAAAATGGATTGGATAGTGATATATGTCCCATATGTTTAGGACCAAATTTATAACTATATTGAACATACTTAATAGGCTTCAAAAGGAGATTGAAAATCAAAACCTTTGGAGTGATGAGACAGTATCTGTTGCCATCCTTAGAACAGACAGCAGAAACTCTTCATGAGATGCTTTGTGGCTTGTTGGAATCTGGTCCAGGTATGAAGCCATGCGTGGAGAATTCTGAGAACTTGTGTGAACTCTACAAGGAAGTCTTAAAACCTTCGTGTTTTCAAAGTATGAAATGTGATTTTGCACTTCTCCCAGGTGTCTCAGACAGGGGTGAGTTTACTGCAGATTCCTTATTATTGCTTATTCTTGTTACTCAGTTATATGTCTCTATGGAGAAAGATGGTTTTGCCACAAGGGGCTTATCCTTGTGATTGTATCCAGCTGGAACTCATGAGAACTTTAGTCAATTTTACCTTCTTTAACCTTCAAAGTATAAATCATCTGAGGCTCTGAATAAAGTTAGCTATTTGTCCCTCCATTCTCCCATTCACACTGCTTCTAGAGCAGTGACAGATGCTAGAAAGAAAACAATTTTCTGAGGCTGTCACAGACAAAACTATTAGCCTTTGTTGACAGCTGAGCAATTCTAACTGCCTCTGTTACATCGGATCTGGAATATCAACTGCCATACTGTCAAGCATACCTCAGGAGCCGCCTGTGATCTTATTTAAATTCCTAAGCAAACTCTCATGATGTCTCCAGAAAGGCTAAAATCCTACAGACATACAGTGACTTAATCAAAACTCTCCTTCAAGAAGCCCACACTCAAGTTCCTCTGAGTCCTATTTTCTTTCCTAATACCTTTCTATAGACCCTTGTGTTTAAGACTGGTGTTAAAAATACCTTTCAGTAAATTCTAATTCTACTTCAAAAACAAAAAATTAACTCAAATGCATGGACATTCTACATTTTTCACAGTGTGTTTCTGATTATTTTGCTCAGTTTTCCCCGAAATACTGACTGCTATCATTGTTCTTCACAGACATATTTGAATATAAAAATACACAAAGTGCTTACCCAGATGATTTATTTGCCTGAACACTCATTTAATTTAAAAGATTTATTTTATTTTGTTTAAATTATATTTGTCCAGGAAAGGTAAAATAGTAGAGTGGCATTAAGTATAGAATTGGGGATCCATCCCATATTTAGACATCAAACCCAGACACTATTGCTGATGACAAGAAGCCCTCACTGACAGGACCCTGAAATAGCTGTCTCCTGAGAGACTCTGCCAGAGCCTGACAAATACAGAGGCAGATGCCCATAGCCAACCATTGGACTGAGCACAGGGTCCCCAATGAAGGAGTTAGAGAAAGGATCCAAGGATCTGAAGGGCATTGCAGCCCCATAGGAGGAACCACAATATGAACCAACTAGTAACCCCAGAGCTCCCAAAAACTAAATTACCAATCGAAGAGTAAACATGGAGGGACCCATGGCTCCAGTCGCATATGTAGCAGAGGATGGACTTGTCAGTCATCAAAAGAAGGAGAGGCCCTTGGTCCTGTAAAGGCTTGATGCCCCAGTATAGAGGAATGCCAGGACAGGGAAGCAGAAGTGAGTGGGTGGGTGGGGGAGCACTCTCATAGAAGCAGAGGAGGAGGATGCTATAGGAGGCTTTCGGAGGGGAAACCTGGAAAGGGTATATCATTTTAAATGTGAAGAGGAAGAGGAGGAGGAGGAGGAGGAGGAGGAGGAGGAGGAGGAGGAGGAGGAGGAGGAGAAGAAGAAGAAGAAGAAGAAGAAGAAGAAGAAGAAGAAGAAAAGAAGAAAAGAAGAAGAAGAAGAAGAAGAAGAAGAAGAAGAAGAAGAAGAAGAAGAAGAAGAAGGTAGATAAGCTACCTGACTTTTTTTTAACTCAATTTTTTCAATTTTTTTACAAGAAAATTATGGCTCTGTACTTTTAAAGGAGTTCAACTCAAATGAACTGAGCCAACGTTTTAAAATATTTGTCACAAATAGTTAAACAAATAAATGATATGACAGATTTAATATGCTCAATTGTATTGGGACTATATTTGCTAAGCTATTCTCCAGGTAAAATTAACATTTTATCTCATAAAGCTTGGAAGAAAAGAGAAAAAGGCCAGTAGAGATCATAACCTACAGTGGTATTAAACCTAAATGCATATGTCAAGTAAAAGGAAATTTTCATTCCGGGTGTAGACAGACAAACTATATTCATGCAACATACTTGAAGACCGGGATTGAAGTCCAGTCCACCCTCTCAAACTGCCTTTAAGTTCCTTTCAGTTTTATCAGTTTTAGTTGGTGTTTCTGTCAAGGACTCTATGCACAGCCACTTTATGTGCTGAACCAAGGTGTACAACAAAGCTACAAGCCTTTCCACCCTGCAGACTCAGAAGACAAAAGTTGAAGTTATAATCAATTCCAAAGTAACATTGCACAGCTGTAACACTAACAACATTCAGGATCAGATGATTATTTACTACCGGGTGCTAGTCCTCTAGACTAGAGACAATTAGCATATGTGTTCTCTTCCCAGAAGACAGGAGTACAATCTCATTCCCTAGTTAAAACAATTAAAAGTTTCTCCAGATGTTTAAATTGAATTAAAAATATCAAATAAAAGGAGGAAAACATGACTCTTCTTGGAGTATGGAAAAGATTTTCATTGCAGATATAAAACATAAACCAGGCAGAGGCATCTGGATGAGTCCAGAGTAGATTTGACATACAGACTGGAGTCAGGAAAGAGAAAAGAGTGCAGACAGGGGAGAGAGAAAGGAGAGCCAGGATACCAGGAGGACAAGAGGCCAAACAGGAAAAAGGGACACATGAATTGTGTAAGAAAAGGCAGTTGGGGGAAGGGCAGTCCAGCCCAATCCTGGACTGGATAGTCTAGGGAAGTGGGCAGAGTATGTCAGATAAGCTGTGCTAAGACTGGGGGGGGGGCTGGGGAAAGAGTGGTAGCCAGTAATCGCTTTGATATATTAATAAGCAGCTCACTTAGTCTTTTATCTCACATCTGAGATCTAACACAAATATTACTGAAATAGCAAATGTCATCTGATAGAGAATAAACTGGATATAGGAGAAACTGACTACCTAACAAAAATTGAAATAATTGATTTAATAAACTACAAAAAAAACTAAGCATTCTCAGTAAATTTGGAAATCTTAAAGACACTTATTAACACATACAATTCACCAAAGCATTCGAATATTAACACAATCTAACCTAGTAATGTGCACTTTGATGGAAAAGACTAGTTGAAAGTAACAAATCTGTAAAGGACAATTTATTCAGTAGATCAGATAAGAGAAATAGAACTTAGCCCATTGGTGCTTTCTAGAAAAGTATTTATTTATTTTATTTATTTATTTATTTATTTATTTATTTTTTGGTTTTTCGAGACAGGGTTTCTCTGTGTGGTCCTGGCTGTCCTGGAACTCACTCTGTAGACCAGGCTGGCCTCGAACTCAGAAATCTGCCTGCCTCTGCCTCCCAAGTGCTGGGATTACAGGCATGTGCCACCACGCCTGGCTTCATAGCAAAGTATTTATTAAAGTTCAAATTTTATGTGTGAAAATGACATACAAAAAGGAATAGATGGTGTGACACTTTAACAACATGTTAAAGTAAGCTTTATTATTACATATTTATACTATTTTGTCATGTTGTTAGAGAAAATGAGATTATACTTATATGTTACATGGAGTGAAGCAAAGAGTTGGAAATAAATGGTTATGTAAATAAAAATATCACTTGTTAAATAAAGGTCAACCACGCGGAATATGTAAGTGGATCAAGTTCCATAGTAACAATGTTGACTTTGATTACCTCAAGGTGACTGGTGATCAAGAATTCTTCCATAGTGAAAAAAAAAATCAAGTATGCTGTTTGAGATAAGGTTCCATAATGGAATGGACTGGAAAAAAACTGACAGGAAGACTTCAGAAGAGAGAGCAACCTAAGTGATGCATAGAGCAGACAATAACTTTACTCAGAGAAAACAATCTTTCCAAAACATTTTAGCTCAAACATTTAAAACTCACCGAATCCCGTCTACACAGTAATACAGGCCTGTGGCCGAATCAGGGCTTTCTTACTTTAGTAATAATCAATGGAAATGGGAGCTTGGACATTAGTAGACTTGGAAGAAATGAAATGAGGCATAATGACAAGTGGTCTCTATTTTTCTAATAAGAAGGCAATTCAAACTGAGAAAAAGAAAGTAGGAAGTCTGTGAAAGCTTCAGCAAACAGAAAGTTCCAGAAGATATAAGAAAAATCATATATTGCATGGTAGACCTACAAGGATTTTAAGCATATACTAATGAATAATGACACAATTTAAGGGGCATTAGAAAGAAAGAAGTAGAAGAAGTTGTACCTGAGAGCAAAGTAGGTTTATTCTCAGATCTGAGATACTTCCAGATATGTGTGCTACTGATTAAATGATTATAATGGTTATATGATAGCAACTGATTAAAATGGCTAAATATAAGATACCTATATAAATCTATAGATGCAAGCACACATTCCTAGAAGACAAAATGGACAATGACCATGTCTATCCCCATGCTACAGCTGCATGTTTTATCATGGCCAAACTCTACTTTGAAATATTGATGTATATTTGCAGTATATTATTCCCTGTTTATCTTTTCATGGTAACTCAAGAGCCATTTGTATTCCTTCTGTTTCATCAACTTAGTAAAACATCCAAGAGTCCAGAGACTCAAGAATCAAAGATAAAGGTTTGAATGGATAGACACAAAATGACTTGTGAATGGCATGTAACTTTGTTCCTATGAGATTGATGTTTTCATCTTGCAGCTGTAGGCCCCCATTTAAAAGATGGGAACATCTATACTTTGATGTGAGAGAGGAGAAAATAGAGAATATTGTCCTCTGATCAATGTTCTGGAACTGTCTACACAAACATGCCCTCACAACCCTGTTGTATATGTCTCTTTATACAGTTTCACCTTAATTCTTAACTGATGGTCAATAGACTGCATTGAAATAATTTTCAAACTATTTTAAATAATGTATTTTATATATATCCATGATTTTGTATCTGGTCAACTATTGCAGGATATTTGATCACATTGTGAACCCTGACATTGTAAACCTGTTTCTGGTTGTGGTGTGGCTTAGCCCTAGCACATACTTTTAAACCAAGAGCTTTCTGTTTACTCAAAACAAGTAGCTGTAGCGTGGCTCGGCCTTAGCACACATCTTCAGTCCAAGAGCTTTCTGTAAAGGAGAGCTAAATAAAGCCAACAATAGATCAAGAAATGTAGCAAACAACCATTTGATAGGGAGTGAGCATAAGAAAACCCAGAAAAGAGAAAGGCTGGTCTTTGAACTGAAAGTTCTTTAAGACAATATGGACTTTTTTTCCTTCTATAATGTTAGTGGTATAGGAAAGTCATTGGGAACTTCCTCTACCTCTCTGAACTATCAGGCTTTCACCTCAGTGTCTGGCTCCTGAGTCTTCATTCTATAAATCAAATGTTTGTGATTTTGTTTAAAAAAACAAACAGTTAACCCTAAAAAACAAACATCTTGTTACTTTATAATTCTATTAGCAACAAATGTAGCAACTATTCACTGAATTGATAATTATGAACTTTCCATCAGTTTTGAGTGGGAAGATGTGGCTTTTGGAATTATTTTATTTGCATTGTGTTCACATTTGTTTCTATATGTG
This sequence comes from Apodemus agrarius, assembly GCA_964023405.1. Taxonomy (NCBI): domain Eukaryota; kingdom Metazoa; phylum Chordata; class Mammalia; order Rodentia; family Muridae; genus Apodemus; species Apodemus agrarius. Next base: position 86,827,103 of record OZ030008.1, read on the forward strand.
GTCTGCTGACACTCGATCATTTTAAGAAGTAAAAACTCACTGAGAATGAATGAATGTATTGATATTTGTCAGTTTTGTGTTTGAAATTTTTCTACCTAAATGTAACCTGAAGTTGACTAGATCTCTCAGTTTTGAAATATGTAAACAAGGCAGACTTTTGTTTTCTTTTTTTCCTAGTTTTAAATTTGAGCATTCAGAAGAGTACCTTTTGCCACACCCTTCTTGCCTGTACTCCAAATACTTCTAGGAATGACCTGTTCAAGAAGCCAGTGCCACTTTTTAAAGTTGAGGTTAACTGACTCCAAGCTTCAAAGGGCACCTAGAGGACAGTTGCTGTCCTCTTTTGATCCTCCATACTGTATAAAATACAGCTGCTCTACACTTCTTTCTCCAATGTCTTGGTTTCTTCTGCTTTCTATGTTGTAAGTTTGTATAGGTACTGACTACAATTTATCATTTTCTCTATTTTAAACATGCATGTGGCTAACTTTAGACTCCAGGTATTAATGTCAGATGTCTTCCTCTGTAGCTCTCTACATTATTTTTAAGACAAGGTTTCTCCATGAGACTGGGACTTAGTATTTTGGCTAGTGTGGGTGAGCATTAAGTTCTGATGATCTTTCTGTATCTGTCACACCAGCACTAGGATTATACCCATGCTGTCACATTTGGCTTTTAATTAGGTGCTGGGCATCTAAACTGACAGTCCAATGAATGCCTACAGAGCCATTCCCCAACACTAATTAATCATTTTCTAATGTTATTCATTTATACCCATTCTACTATCAGCCTACTTGTGTTCTTTTCATTATGATACATTTATTTTCAGTTATATTATGCCCACTGTTTCTACTTAAAGTCTATACTTGTTTGAATGTTCTCAAGGATAAATAATTTAGTTAAATATGAAGCTTCCACGTCATCTCAGCTACTTAGGTGGCCATGCCTTCTTCTGTTGTTTCTTCATTAATGTTAGTCTTGTCATGAGAGTGAGTAGAGCTGAAATATTCACTCATTTCTGTGTTGAAATAAATGAAATCCCTTGATTACCTGCTGAAAGTATGAGATTTTGGTATCGAGAAGCTGTCAATAAATTAGGCCAGGTAAAGGAAAAGAATCTGCTTCAAAAAAAGTCACCTAATTTCCCTTCCAGGGTTCAATGGGCAATAGCTGTGCTTGCAACTTTAACCAGAAGCCAAAAGCCTGCATCAGCTTCCCTTTGGCTTTTGCCTCCCTGTGCTATCCTGTGGTGTTTGATGATTCAGATTCCTTCAGCATCACAGCAGTCATGCTGTGAGCCCTCCCCAGGCAGATACTTTACCATTTTCTGAACCATTGGAAAAATCCACAGAAGGAAAAAGGAAATATACCAGGGGAAGAGAGGGTGAAAAAAAATCATTTATTAGACTCTACAGTTTGGGCTAAAATATTATTATGTATTGCATTTTATCCTGTTTCTGATAATTGTTTAATCCATTTTGCAGATTGAATATCAAATCCCTTTTTTTGATAAAAATCTAATATAAACTGGGTTGCTTCTGAACAACAGATGTTTCTGTTGTTTTTCAAGTTGTCTGTAAGCTGACAATTTCATGGTGAAGTTTTTTCCAATGCACCTTGTGATAACTGCTCACTTCCATCACATAAATTTTGTGCAGAGGGCACAAACATTCAAGAAATTGTACACATATAGGTTAAAGATATTGATAAATTCAAAGGGAGAAAAATGTGACAATTTTAGTGTATTCTGTTGTCTTTATTCAGGAAACAGCAATATGACTTATTTCAACTGTGTTCACATAGACTTACTCAAGCTGAATACACATATCTCAGTTTTCTCTAACTTTATAGAATCTTAACTCAGCTTTCCACAACCTGGTCCAGGAGTAAATGCTGTGATTCAGGAAGCATAAATGGACCATCACCCACCACTTTTGGTTAATTTTGTATGTGGACACAATATTTGCCAACCACTGGGACACAAACACACAATATTTGCCAACCACTGGGACACACACACAAACACACACACACACACACACACACACACACACACACAACCTCCCCATCATTCCTATTATACCCCTTGCAAATCTTTCACACATCATTAATAACTGTTCATTTCTTTGGTTACCAACTAGGATTGTCTGTGTGGCATGAATTTGAAGCTATCCCATTGGAGCCTCTAGGTTAGCAGCAGGTGTACAAATAAAAACATTGATCCTCCCTCAGGATAGGAGTGTTGGCATTTAGTCTAGGCTCCGACCCACAGTTATCTGGCAACAGCCAGGTGTGCCTGACTCACTATAAAAGGAGCTGCTTGACCCCTCCTCTCTCTCTTTCTCTTGCTCTTGCCCTCTTGCTCCTGCTCCCCCTCTCTCTATTCCCCTCTCCCCTCTCTCTCCACTTGATCATAGTTGGTCTCTCTCTCTCTCTCTCTCTCTCTCTCTCTCTCTCTCTCTCCCTCCCTTCCTCCCTCCCTCCCTCCCCCCCTCACTCTCTCTCCTCCCTCATCTCTCCTCCCCATGCCCTGAATAAACTCTATTCTATATTATACTGTCTTCTTGCTGGTCCCTTAGGAGGAAGGAATGCCTCAGCATGGGCCCACAGAGGTACCCCATTCCCCCACACCTGACTGCATATCCATCAAACAAATTCCTTCTGTCTATATCTTTTTATAAAACACAACCAGGATACCATGAGTTCCTCCCTGTCCCATGACTTATTGTTGACAGCACCACTCTTCATGAGTGCCATGAAGGTAACTATTTCTCTAAAAAATTAATGAGTCTAAAGAGTGGCACTTCCCAGTTCTTCAACTAATCTGGTTTTTACATATTTCCAACCCACTCTTCCGTAGTGTGCCTTGAATCTAATAAGGGGTTTTAAGGCTTGGTTCAACATCAATCATTGCTTCTTCTCTGCATTTTGGGGAAGCATGGGGCTTTACATTCACAGTGGACTTTGCAGAGAAAAGCTTCTCTAATGCTGGAGATATTTTTGCTATGAATATAAAATAGATATTGAGAGTATATTTTGCTTCTTCATCAATTTATTTAAGCATCAACAATAAGTTCTCTGCCTTGACTTTCAACCTTCTGTGGCTTGGGGTGTTAGCAAGGTTTATAGTATTACACCTCAGTTTGTACTACAGTTATCTCCACCCCTCTTTCATTTCATGATGGCCCTTTAGTCTTGCAATAGGTGGGTGATATAGATGTCCCACCTTCAACAGGACACTCTAATCTTACACTCTAGTTTTTTATTCCCAGCACACTAAAAATAGTTAGTCTTTGTTTTATCATCATATAAGAAGCTTATCTGATAAAGGCTGAAATATCTTCATCTCTGTGGTTGTGCAAGCCTTTAATTGTAGCATTCCTGAGGCAGAGGCAGGCAGATCTCTCCAAGTTCCAGATTAACCTGATCTACAGAAAGAGTTCCAGGCCAGCCAGGATTACAAGGAGAAACCCTGTCTCTAAAATAAACAAACAGACAGACCAACAAACAAGGAAACGGAAAAAAAAACCAATCAACTCGCCAAAACAAACAAAAACAAAAAAACAAAAATGATAAGAGTTTAGAGGTACTAAATGAGATGATTCAGTACATAATATAATTTTCAGTCTTTCCAGAGGACTCAGGTTCTGTTACCAGAACCATAAGGCAGATCACAACTGTTTGTAACTCCATTTTAGGGGTCTGATGGCCTCTTTTGGCCTCCGTGGGCACCAGGTATGCACTTGATGCACAAACATATTTTCAGGGAAAACACTCATTCAAGTAGAATTAAAATCCATAAGGTTGTAAGAAAACATTTAAGAAGACAGTTGATTACTATATCCATTGAGCAGAATATTGGCACTGAGTTCTTCTCAAAGAACTTAAGATCTGTCTTCTACCTTTCAGCACTATGAAAGCTAGGCATTAAGAATGGAGTCTCCAGAGTGATAGCCCCTTGGTTTTTCCATCTCCTGTGATTCAGATATGTGCTATATTAAGCAATTGAATATTATTATTGTTTTACATGGTGACCAATAACAATGACAATTATCTGTAATGGTTAGGAAGAGAGAGTTATATAGGACACTATTGGGCAACAGCTCAAAATCTGGTGACCCAGACCAGTCCCCAGGCTTTTCTGATAGTCTGTGGTGTCTAGGGAAGGCATTATTTTCTACTTTTAAGGTAGAATTCCATTTAAAACATTTCTGCATATGATTATGGTTTTGCACACATATTTACAAAGTTCTGTAATAGTAGGCTTTCATACAGCATTTTCAAAGGTTATTCATGTAGTACTATTATGAACATTTTACTGTACAAAACCAAACATATTGCAAATGTGATTGGATGAAAATCAGCACTGTAGGGACAGGGCTTACCTGTAGATAAAGACCTTATAAACATCTTTTAGGGTTCTTTCAGTATATAGAGTTAAAGGGCAACAATTTTAATCATCTGTCATGCATGACTATCATGCCCATATGATTTTTCTCTTAGTAGCAAGCTTGTTTGAGTCCATTACCTAATCAGAAATGGACAGAAGTACAGACATCTGACTTGTCAATAGCATTGTTTATCTTCTGTGCTCAAATATAAAATGGAGTCCTGAATAATAAAATTTCACATTAAAGGTATGCTCACACATCATCTCAATACATTTTTGTGGATTTACTTGACTGCATCTCCTTCTTTATTTTCTTCTTGGCTTAATTAAGTTGTAAACTATGAAGCTGCTAAGGTTATTCAAAAATTAGTTATTTACTTAATGATGACAAATACTTTTCAACAAACTAGCTGGAGGCATCAACTAAACCAATTAATGTTGGATATTATCTATGCTTCCAAACTTCATAAAAACTAAAATGGACTACTTGACTATAATGTACGTTATGCCAATAACGTAAATCATATATCCCAAGATAAACAACATGAAGTGAAAAATAAAGGGAAAGTCAGGAAGGTCAGTCTATATTTAATGTGTATTATCTCTTAATGTCAGTTGCTATTGGATACCTTCAGAGAAGTGTTCATCCCAGCATTGTCCTTACATAGTTAAAGACAATGAATATTGAGTCAGAAATAGAATCATCATACATAGTGGATTGGGCATAGGGGGTATTTAAGTAGGTAGAAATACCTCCTTGCCTAGTACCACATTGTTTCATTTTTTTATCTTAACATATAGCTTTTCTGCCATTTGGGCTGACAATAGGAACTGTTACATAACGTAATATCCAGAGAGCTACCCGTCATGCACACAGTCAGCTCCTGTGCAGAGAGTGGTACCTGAGGAACGGAGTCGGTGATGTGTTAAATCTTTAACATGAGCAGAATGCTGTGTCAGCACTGAGCTAGCCACTCTCCTTGGTGCTGTTAGATACACATGGAAAGATTTCATTCTCATCATGTTTATTGCTCCAGCATTGCCTAAGGGGGTTATAAAAACTAGTAGCGGCCTGTGTAATTTTTTCTGGCATGGCTAAGAGAATAGCCTTGAACTTGGAGACCAATCTTTGAGTATAAAGTGGTAATGGGCTATCATTCACACCATTCCTTCCTGGCTGTATTAAATAACACTTTGCTATTTAACCATAATTCACCATCTGCAGTGACTGTGTCAGGGTAGAGGGAGCTCACTCTGACTGCAATTTTAAACACAAATGCAGTAAAGAATAGGCCTGCTAATCCTACAGAAATTACTATTCTTGGCACAGCTTCTTTTTGTCTGTTTGTGTAAATGTTGTATTCTGTGCTTTGTGAAGAAAAGCAGAAAGTGCAGTGAGCAGGGAGATGGTTGTACCTTATAGTATCAAGAACAAGGCAGGTATTTTCCTTAATGGGAGGCTTTGTTTTTCTGAAGTCTTGAGCCCTAAAGAAAGAAACTATACTTGAATAGAGAAAAGAAAGGTGCATGGGATTCTCTGAGTGAAGTTTGAAGATCCTGTCATCACACTTGAAGGAGGCAAAGCAGACAAATTCACAACCACAAGGTAGATGCACCGTTTCTGGGATATCAGGTGGAACCTGCTATTCTGAGATATCAGGTGGATCCTGTTATTGTTGCAGAGCTGAAAAATTCGGGTTGTTCAGGCATCCCTTTATCTGTTGAGCTACAGTGCACCCCATTTGCATAAGCCTCAAAAGTTAAAAGAAGTGAAAGCTGATCCTATGGGATGGACAAACAGATTAACCGGATCTCTGAACCAACCAAAGTCATTTGCTTATGATATACATGGCCATATTTTCATGTGGTTTAATGATATTAATGATTATTTTCACAAAATAATAGATAATGGCAATTAACTAGACATGGATTTGAGTTTCAGTGATACTCACTCATTGAAATGTTTCAGAGAAATTATTCCTATTTGTGTTTCTTCACTTGATGGAGAATGGTATCAATGTGTTCACAGTACTATCACTATCAGCCTGAGAAGTGTTTGTAAGCCTGTATCACAATACCAATAACAATGAACATGACCTCACTGAGTACTGAACTGCCTCATTCATTTTCATTCCTCCTTGTGACATTTTGGATTTATTTCTTCTTTCTATATCCTCCCAGCTGACTCCCTGATTGTAGACAATTGCTTGTCATACTTTTCTGTCTAATATCCTGTCTGCAACGTTTCTTTGCCTAGGTCTATCATTCACTTTTTAGCCTTAAATGGTGTTCTTTAAATAAGTACAATTTTTTAATTAAATCACAAAACTAGTAAGCATCCATGCCTCCTCTCTTTACCACACTCTGTGTGTATATGTGTTTCCATGTATGTATATGTATATGCATGCTTATTTGCTCTAGTTTCTGACACTACATTTAGTTTAGCAGTTTCAGTGCATATTTTATGAGTTGTCCTTTAAGTGCCTCTTGTAATGAACTGAAAACTGTATGAATGACAATTAAAGAAAACAGAAATTTACCAATAACCTCTAACCTCTAGATACACTAACAAGTACTCAAAACACTCAATTAGTCTAGTGGTTTCAATGATAACTCTATACCTGTGTGTGAGTCTTGGGAAAAAAATTAGTGGGTATCATATACCTAGCATCAAACAGGATCAGTAGAACAAACAAGAACTAAAATCTGGATACAGAAAAATAGCCACAGCCTCCCACACACAGAACTAATTCCTTGCTGTCTGTTTCCTTATCCCCATATTCCTAGCATGTATATTCGTTTTAGTTACTGTAACTAATTGCTATAGCCTGATAGTTAAAGCTGTGGAGGCTGAAATGCCAAGATAAAAGCAAAAGTAGATCCAGTGTCTGTATCTTGACTGATACATTCTGTCCTATATTTTGTGTCAATTTTGGAAGACACAGAGAGTAAATTCTCTTGTCTCTATTTATAAGGCATTAATCCTGGGCATGATTTGAATACACATGATCAACTTTTCTCTCAAAACCTCACCTTTATATGTAATCATGCTGAGAATTATGTTCAGAAGTTTTAATGTTGTTCCCTAGAGCAGGGAGGAGCTCAAAGACATTCAGTTCAGATCATGTTAATAGCATAAGAGTCTACATAGGTTGATGACCTCTAGAGATCATAAAGGTATCCTTGAAGCTAGACTTCTGATGGAAAACATTTTCTTAGGCCAGTGTTTGATTCAATTTATTGATTTTATGAGGCACAGTCTTAAAGAGTTCTGGGAAAATTCAACATATCCGATTGTTATGGTTTGTATATGCTTTTCCCAGGGCATGGCACTATTAGGACATGTGGCCTTGTTGGAGTAGGTGTGTCACTATGGGTGTGGGCTTAAGATCTTCACCCTAGTTGCCTGGAAGTCAGTCTTCTACTAGCAGCCTTCAGATGAAGATGTAGAACTCTCAGCTCCTCCTGTACCATGCCTGCCTGGATGCTGCCATGTTTCTGCCTTGATGACAATGAACTGAACCTCTGAGCCTGTAAGCCAGCCCCAATTAAATGTTGTCTTTTATAAAACTTGCATTGGTCATGGTGTCTGTTCACAGCAGTAAAACCCTGACTAAGACAGAAGTTGGTACCAGGGACTGGGGTATTGCTGTGATAGGCACGACCACGCTTTTGTTTGGAAGAATGTGTATTTTGGGACTTTGGATTTGGAAAGCCATGGAATTCTTTAAGTGGGGCTTAATGGGACAGACTAGTAGGACTATGGAAGACAGTAGTGCTGAGGGTCATTTGAACTGTGTAGGCCTGACGGCTCAAGAGGTTTCAGTGGAGAAGAACTTTAATATGTGCCTGAGAGACCGTTTTTGTGAAGAACACAGCTGCTTTTTTGCCATTGTCTGAGGAGACTGCCCAGGACTAAGGTAAAGAGACATATTAATTGCATCTGCAAAGGAAGTCTCAAAGAAGCCCAACAAAGACTTTGTTCTCTGGTTAAGTCTGATAAAGAGAATTTTGAACAAACATAGCAAGCTGAGAAAGGAAAAGTACAAAATATATAGTTTGACTCCAGGAAGTGAAATGGAACTGAATTCAAGGATATTAAACTGAATTAAAGGAGTGGTGACCTTGGGGGCAAGATTCACCCAGTTAACTTTAGGTTCAGGCATGGTAGTACAAACCTTTAATCCCAGGAGGCAAAGATAAACATATCTCTGAGTTCAAGGTCAGCCTAGAACGGAGAAAATTCTAGGTGAAGAAAAACTTTAATCCAGGCTTGGTGGACCACACCTTTAATCCCAGTGCTTAGGGGACAGGCATGCAGAACTCTTGAGTTCAAAGTCAGTCTAAGGAGCAAGATTCAGGACAGCCAATTTAGGCAGTGAAGGAGCTAGGAAAAAGGAAGCTAGTGATAAGGTAATAGAACAAGGGGGGGGGCAAGGTTCTAGTTCCTGCAAGCAGCAGAACTCAGCAGCTTCAGCCATGTGTCTCTGGCTTTATATTCAAGAGGAGAAGAAGATTACTGGGACAATTGATGCTGGTTAGCTGGAGCTAAGAAATTAGTGGTGATTAAGAAAAGACCAGCATCACTGAGATGAAATATGGGAAGTGTTTTCTGAGAGCACAAAGAAGCTGTATTCCAGAGATAGCCAAGTGTTCCTCATGCTGCAGCTGTACTTGGTAACGTGTAAGAATCATCCAGGTGGTACTGGTTATGAAGGCATCATGAAGAACAGCTGAGGCTTGGTACTGTGAGAGGCCATGGAAGGCCATTGGTGAAAGTGTACCCTCAGTTGTAATCGACAGCCCAGGACTGAAGGGGTCATGCAAAGGACTTGAGACTTGGTACTATGAAGAGAGCCCATGAGAGGCTTTGGTGAAGTATAGTTGCAGTGGAAGACCCTAGCATATTGGAGATGCCAGTACCATGGGATGACCACCAAGAACAGCAGTGGCAGTGAGTGGATCAACCTGAACTTAGAGTGCTACAGAGGGCAGAGCTGGAGAAGTGACACCAGTTCTTTGGAGATGCACAGAAGATCATGTGTGGATCCCAGACATTGGAACAAGAAGTTGTGAAGCTGAAGTTGACTTGGGGTACCCAAGATGTTAAAGATGACAGAGCCACAGGATGCCTGCCAAGGAAAGCTACTAACAGGGAGTGGAACAAGCCCAGGAGAAAGAACCTTGTTGAATCCAACGAAGATGAAAAAGGAGTTGGATATCTGAAGACTGCTTTGCCATCAGAAGTGGAGATGAAGAGTTTTGACTTTGCCCAGCTGATTTCCTGTCTTGCTTGGAGGATCACATTTAAGTGATTGGATGAATCTCAAAAGAGACCTTGAACTTTGGACTTTTAACAGTGTTGAGACTGCTATAGACTACAGGGACTTTTGAAGTTAGACTAAATGTATTTTGCATTATGCTATGTTTAAGTATGGCCCCCATAGACTAATGTTTGAAGAAGCCTATGGGGGCCAGGGAGTGGAATGTTATGGTTTGTATATGATTTTCCCAGGGAGTGGCACTATTAGGAGGTGTGGCCTTGTTGGAGTAGGTGTGTCACTGTGGGTGTGGGCTTAAGATCTTCACCCTAGTTGCCTGGAAGTCAGTCTTCTACTAGCAGCCTTCAGATGAAGATGTAGAACTCTCAGCTCCTCCTGTACCATGCCTGCCTGGATGCTGCCATGTTTCTGCCTTGATGACAATGAACTGAACCTCTGAGCCTGTAAGCCAGCCCCAATTAAATGTTGTCTTTTATAAAACTTGCATTGGTCATGGTGTCTGTTCACAGCAGTAAAACCCTGACTAAGACACTGATGATATAAAATTGTTCTAATGTAGAGATTGAAGTTCAAGTCCATATTTAACAAGAAGATACTGTCTCTTCGATGGAAAATGCTATTTCACCTATTTTGACAAAATTACCCTTAGAAGGATGTCTTCCTAAGGCATAAAAGTTCAGAAACTATGTACCTTTTGAATTGAACTGTCATTCATTCTTTCCGTATCTACCATGCCTGGAATAGTGTATAATATACAGAAGTAAGCAGGCAAATTATGAAGTTCAAAGCTAGCCTGGTCTACAGAATGAGTTGTAGAATAGCAAGGGCTACAGAGAAAAACCCTGTCTCACCCCCTCCTCCTAGTATGAAAAAAGCAGAGTAAAATCTCAAGGCCAGAAGGACTTCCAGGCTTGACTCTTTGTATCCATTAATACCATTAATAGAACACTGCAACTTCTGAGAACACCACTATTCTCCACAAAGTCACTTATGTCTTACCCATATGGCAATCATACCTCATTCTATTTCTTCCTCCGAGTAATGGCTGTGGTGCCAAACATTTCAAATTATCAAATGCAAATTATCTTCCAAAATCAATTTCAGAATGCTTGGCCAGGATGCTGTTAAACAGCTATTGATTAAAAGCAGAAAAGTTAACTTGCACATCAAATCTATACCAGTGTTTGCTGTTGGCAACTTGATTTTCTATGAATATAGGCAGAAGTCTGCTACTTTAGATGTAAAGGCCTGGGAAGGCCTCATTTCTGGCATCTCAGAAGTAAGCACCCCTCTGCCTATTATCTTTTCTTCATTGACAAGAATAAGCAAATCTTTAAAAAACATTATGAGTCAGGACATTCTCTCTGTGGTGTATAAGTGGCTCAAGAGTCTCCCAAAGGCACCTTATCAGGGTTATTACCTCTTTCAGGCCCTCTGGGGAGTATCTGGTAAATAATTACTTCCCTACTTTCACACAGATACCCTGGAGTTCCATACATAGGCTATGATCAGGGAGTAACTTCTGAACTGGGAGGATGTGGTTGATTAACTTTCCATTAAATGCTTCCTGGTTCCATGCTGAAACTTCAGGGATCATGCAGAGAGCTGAGAGGAAAAAAAGAAAGAACTTGCCTGCATGCTTCAGTAGTAATTAACATCACCGGGCGACAAATCAATGCTACCTGGCTATTCCCATAAACAACGATAACAGGGAGAAGCAGCCTTAGAGCTTTTGGCTGCCTGGTCATTTTGCTGTAGCTAAAGAGAGGTGAAAAGGGAGGGAATGTGTTTTCTTTAGCTATAGGTGATAGTGAATTCAGAAGAAACAAGCAGACATTTCAAGTGAAATGGGCTTTGATAAAAGTAAATCCATTATAAGCTGGGATGTTGGGCAAAACTGTGAATTCAGATTTTTAAAATATAGCATGAAGTTGAAACTTATCGAAAGATGTATATTGCAGAAATTTTATCTCTAAATTACTCAGACAACAATATCAGGTATGGAACAGAAAACCTTAATGTCTTAGAGTTTCTATTGTTGGAACAAAACACCATGGTCATAAGCAACCTGAAGTGGAAATGGCTTGTATCACTTATATTTCTACACCATAGTCCATCATTTCTGTCACAGAAACTCAGGCACAGCAGGATTCAGGATGCAAAAATTGATGCAGGGTCCCTGGAGGGGTGTGGCTTACTGGCTGGTGCCTTCAGAGCTTCCTCACCCTGCTTACTCCACCCAGGTCCACTAGCCTACTGGCGGGACTTGAGCTTGACTCTCCTATCAGTCAAGAAGCTGTACCCCAGAACTGCTCACAGGCCAATCTAGTGGGGGCATTAGTAATTGAGGTTGACATTAAACTAGTCAGCACACTGAAGTATTCATGAGCAACGTCCCTGGAGATTCTGCTCAAGGTGGGTCAGATTTATAAAAGAGGGGTCGCATAATTTAATAGTGCCATTTGGCATGTAAATGGAGCCAAGAAACGTAACAAGCACTGGTGTTCTTAGTACTTAGTAGCTGATCACCAAGATATAAGAGCTTTGAAAAGGAACATCCTGTGACCAAACCAGGAATGCTGAAGTTAATTGTTCACCCTGTGTGATAGCAATAAAACGAGATCATTTGTTCCTAGTGATCATAACTTCCCTTGAGAACTTGGCGTAGGATACCTTAGCAGACACTTTCAAACAACTGAATGTGAGGGCCTACTCACAGCTGGATACTCATGTGAACTACTCAGCAACACTACCCCTACATCTAAGGCTCAGGGGATATCAGAGGGAGGAGGGGTAAGATTAAGAGTGAGAAGTCTAGGACTTCTGAAACAAGATAGTGTGGTCTGGATATGGTACAGATCCTGCAACCATGAGACTCCAACAATACAATCACCTAAAGCAGATGTCTACAACGAGGACACACCGTGGCATGCTAATGTGGAGCGGGAAATCTCACTAGGCCTCCCTCACAGGGCCCCCACCCCAGATGAAGACCAAGAGGCAATTAATATACTCTGAAAAGGCTACTTCAGTTTTTTCTAGAAATAAGATTCTTAAGAAGGCATCCAGCCCCAAGTGTTTTCTCCAAATGCAACATGAAATGGACTCAGCAGATTCTTTATATTTATCTTTATGTGGGTGTGTATGCAGCAATAACAGTTAAGAAGGCAAGGAGTCTGTGATGACCCTTCTAAGAGAACATGCTGTGATATATGTGAGAAGGTCATGGGATAAACTGAGAGCAAAAGAAGGGTAGAAATTATGTAAATCCAATACTTATGTGTGAAATTCTCAAAAAGACAAGACAAAACAAAATAAAACAAAAATACCCTAAACTAAAAAGTTATGTGGTAGATATATATTAGGAGCAGTAACCTGGTTATACCAAACTAATTCAAGTTCTATAGTCATCTACTTGGAAACAAATGAGTAATTAAATGTTTGTTAACTAGAACTTAACTATCCTCTTGGAGAAGGAAGATATTTTTCTTATCTTATTTATATAATTATTTTATTTTTCTTTTACTTATTCATTTTACAACCTCCTCACTGTCCCACTCTCAATCACTTCCTCCCATAATCCTTCCCCCACCCCTCCTGTCCTTCTCCTCTGAGACGGGGGAGGCCCTCGGTATGGCCCCTGAGTTGGCACTTCAAGTCTCTGCGAGGGTGGACTAGATGCTTCTTCTCCCATTGTGTCCAGAAAAGGCAGCTGAGCTAGAAGAATATGTCCCATGTTCCGGCAACAGCTTTTGGGATAGCCCCTACTCCAGTTGTTCAGGGTTGACATGAAGGTCAAGCTGCACATGCTCTACACATGTGCAGGGAGGCCTGGGTTTAGCCCATGTATGCTCTTTGGTTGGTGGTTCAGAGCCCCAAGGCTCCAGGTTATGACTCTTATTGGTCTTCCTATGGAGTTCCTATGCCCTTCAGGGCCTGCAATCAGGAAGACACATTTCTATTTCAGCCTTGATCTTATTGGAATTTGTAGCATCATTTTGGCTTTGTGCAAGTTTCACTGTGACTTCTCTAGTCTCTGCTTCACAAGAGTGCACACATTTTTTCAGAGAGAAAAAAATAAGTCACAGTAGTCAAAACTGTGACTTTTAAAATACAGACCAGAATATCTAATCCTTCCATCACAGTGGATACAAACCCAGGCATGCTCAAAATTAGAATGAATTACTTTGGCAGTTTCCCTTCACTTTTTTCAGTTTATCTTGAATCCACAGGCAACTTTTTACTAATGCAAACAAATCATGATGTTTTTACTTTGCCTATGTATGTTCTAGACTTACCTAAGATAATGGGAATCACTCGTTTCAGGAACCACTGGCCTCTAAAGTTTAATCTAAAATTTCAGAACAATACTTAATCTTATTGTCATTGGGTTGATAGAGGTAATTACGAGGAAAAATAGCATGTTCCACCCACAATCCTTTTTTCAAGAATAAATGCTCTGTAACTTTCCATCCAAATTCCAGTCCTCAAATCAGTTCCTGTAAATACCAAAGGCCAGAAATGCTTGTTAACTGCACAGAGCCCACACTTGATTGAGTCACTATATAGTTTTTCATTTTTATTTATGGAAAATATTGTTCATACAATTTATTCTGGTTATAGTTTCCATTCCATAATCTCCTCCAAGACCCTTGCTACCATCCCCATCTATGTTCCTTCCTTCCTTCCTTCCTTCTTTCCTTTGTTCTTCCTTCCTTCCTTTGTTCTTCCTTCCTTCCTTCCCTCCCTCCCTCCTTTCCCCCTCCCTCCCTCCCTCCCTCCCTCCCTCCCTCCCTCCTTTCTTTCTTTCTTTCTTTCTTTCTTTCTTTCTTTCTTTCTTTCTTTCTAAATGGTCAAACAAAAATGAATGGTCAAAGCATAGTGAAAACAACCACACAAATAGAAAGAAAAACAAAAACATGAGAAACACATACACAGACTCACACACACATTATAAAAACATAAAATCAGAAACCATAACATATATGCAAATTCTCCATAAGGTAAAACAAACAACAAAAATAAAAAAGACACCCAAAGAATTATGATATAAAACATGTTTAAAAATAGCATTGTGTTTATCTTGTGTTGGGCATCTATTTTTGGCAGTCTGCCCTTGAGTGTGTGGTTTGTTTGCCCAGTAAGACTCCATTGAAGAAAGCTGATCTTGGTGTCAGTTGGAGATAGATTCTGGGTTAGGGATGGGATTCTGTGTCCATTTTCCCTTTCAAGTGCTGGAATCCAAAATGGCATGGATCTGTGCTGGTCTCTTCATGCAACCACAGTCTCTACAAGTTCTTAAGTGCTGTCAGTAGCATTGTACCCAGAAGTCCTTTTTTCCTTGATGTTTTCCATCCCCAGAGGCTCTTACAATATTTCTGACTACTCTTTCCACAGAGTTCCCTTACTCCTGTCGGGATAGGTTTGATGAAGATACCCCATTTGTGACTGACTTTCTCACTCTCTGCATATTGTCCATTTGTGAGTCTCTGTACTATTTACCATCTACTTCAGGATGAAGCTAATCTCATGATGGCTGACACCTGATCTATAGATATAGAAGAATATCATTAGGAGTTGATTTATTGCTACATTCCTTCATCAGAAAAATAGTATTAGGTTTTCCCTAGTTCAGGCTTATCTAGTCTGAGGTTCTTGGCTATACAAACGGTGTCAGGATAGGGCTCCATTTCATGGAGTGGCCCTTGAATCCAATCAGGTAAGTTGCTGCTTACTTCCCCAACATTTTAGCCACTTCCACATCAGTTTATTATGTAGACAAGCCACCTTGTCTTCTATTGTGTTCTACAATAGAGAGAAAGATTTGTAGCTGATTGGTGTTTATCTTTCTCCTCTGGTGGAACACAGAGTAAGTACCTTACAGTATCATGAACACTAGGGGTCAGTAGGCATAAACGCTCGACTTAGGCACCAGCTACTCTTCTCCATGTTCATAGGTAGGCATTGCATTTAGAAATAGGCCTAACCCTCTGTGAAATGAAACCACTAACCTTGGCAACTTTGAGTTGTTTAGAGATTTCCATGGGTTGGACACTTTTGGCCAATAAATCTTTTATCTGTAACCCATCCCTGGCACCAGAAGTTGCTCTTTGTGGTAAGAGAAATCTATTTGAGGCTTGTCTCCCACTTCTGCTTTTGTTTTCATTTTGGTTTTAGGCTTGTTTACCTTTTGTTGTTTCTTTGTTTTTGTTTTGTTTTTCTTTTGTGTGTGTGCGACTATTTAAATTTTAAGTGTTACCTGTTCCTGCCTGTATTCCCTCTTATAACCCCCTTTTTTTCCTCTCTCCCATGTATTTAGCAAGTAGTAAAATCATAAAAACCCAAGCCTCTGTAAATTAAATTCTTTTTCTAGGTCACTTCAATCTATAATCAGAATGGAAACTACATTCGGTATAAATTACCCCATGGTAGGCCTTACATATTTGGAATCTCATCTCTCTTCTTGCTAAAATTATGACTCATTAAAAACCCCAGACCCTTCATCTACAATAATGATAGTTACACATACTGAGGTTTGTTTGAGATGAGAATTTCTTTCAGGTTTGTTGTGCTCAGGTTGAGATGCTGATGTGCCAGAGACTCAAAACATATGAAAACCGCTCCAATCCAGAGGATTTCCAGTTCTTGTCTTATAAATTAATAAAGAATTAAATTCATGGACCACAGAGGCTGAGATTTAGAAAACAGGGTTTTATTATAAGAGCTTAAAGGAAAGGAGGAAAGTAGAACTCCTTGCACAGGGTTGGGAGCAGGGTCGGGGTGTCTTCAATGGGTACCACTGAGCCTGGCTTTTGTGGAGTTAGGGCTTTAGTGGATGGAGGAAGGGAGAGGGATGAACTGCCAAGGGCTGAGTTTATTTCTGGTGTTGAATGTTTTCCTCAGTAAGGTATCCAGGAAATGGTATTCTTTTATGAAAAGAAATAAGAAAAAACCAGAGCCTGCCTGAGGTCTCCAGCTCCTAATAATGGCAAAGGACCTTAGTATTCTAAACTGCCTAGCTAGTGTCTGCCTACCCTTTTCTTCCATAGTATATCTATGCTTTACTATTGGAGAGGAACGATCTGATCTCCTTCCCCCATAATTGTTGGAAAACAAATTATAGACACCCTTAGGCAAATAATGAACAATAAATCCTCCCTCTGTAATGAGGAAGCATAGCTTATCTACTTTAAAAGACTTCCCCAAGGTTGCTCGTAAAATTGCTCCTTTGATATTAGACCAATCATGGACACTGAGAAAAAGTAACTAAATCATTTAAATATACTCCATAAGCTGACTATAGTTTGAGTTCTCAACTCTTTCATTGCTTAAGGCTCTCTAAGAGTGCTGTCTGAGGTCACTGTTACTTTAATTCTTTTCCAAAACAAAGCTGAGGCCTCCTAGTGGCTTATAGCAAGTCAGGAAAGCTTTGACCAAAGTACTACCTTTTTTTAAAAGAACATTTCCAGCATTCCTTTTTCCTGCTGTCTTCTAATTGGAACATTTTTTACTTTATCCATCCTCACATAAAGCCTGATCATACTACTTCTTTTTTCCAATAGATTGATTTTTTTTTAAGAAAAAAGTTAATGCTTGTGTGACACACAATAGAGAAAGTTGCTTCTGAAGAATCCTTTCTGAGGATTCTGTCTAAGATCACCAAATGATTCACTAAACCTCCGTTTTATTTGAAATGGTACAGCAGTCACAGAAATTGCTGTCAGGGCTGTCACCTGACCACACTTCCTTCATAACTGATGTCTCTAATTCTTTTAGTTGCTGTGTTTGGGGCGGGGGGGGGGGTGTTGGGGGCAAGATGCAATAGAGTAGAAGAGCAACATAATGATGGTTTGACTTTATGAATGAATATCGAATCCTTCTTAAATCATTTTGCTGCAGAAATTTTAATTCAGATCAAGGGTTTCAACCCTGCCTTTGATTGCTTGGTCCCTGGATAAAAGACATATAACTTTTATTATTTACAATAAGCCAAAAATAGCAAAAGAGCTGGGCATATATTTACCCTCTATGCTATTGGAATCTACTTTCTTATTAACAACTTTTATTTTATTTATAAGTTATTAGAATACACTTTCCCATCAATAAACATGAGTTACTATTACTGTTTTATCTGGGCTGCTCTTAACTGAGATTGGCTAGCCCTTAGGGCCATATTTTCATGACTCACCTAACATATGACAGCAGCTTTTCCTCCATTTACCCAGCCCCCTGTGGTTCTCATCTAACAGCCCTGTGGTTTTCCTCCTAATCCCCCTACCTATGTCTTTTCTGCCCAACTATTGGCTGTAGGTATCTTTATTTTCCAATCAGAACAAGCTGGAGTACAAGGTTACAAAGTATCACTTAGGTTAAAGGGGGAACTCTCTAGTCTCTGGGGCAACAAGGTCAGGAGGAACCAGTATTAGGATTAGAATACAAGCAGTGCCCGGGCTGTGGTGATGCACGCCTTTAATGCCAGCCCTTGAGAAGCAGAGGCAAGTGAATTTCTGAGTTAGGGGCCAGCCTGCTCTACAGAGTGAGTTCCAGGACAGCCAGGGCTACACAGCGAAACCTTGTCTTGAAAAACAAACAAACAAACAAACAAACAAACAAAAAGAGAATACAAGCAGCACTAGGCCAACGGATAACATTTAATAGCCCAGACAGTAGATACCTGCTTATCTCCTTCTTATCAATAAGGCTCAGGGATGATAGATCTAATTGTCTTCACAGAGTATGCATCTCAGAGACATAGGAGTGGTGAGTCCCTCTGCATTTATATATAGAGCTTGACAGATCTTATAATTAGGCTCAAAATTCTTCACATTTGCTTTTCTTCCAATAACATCCTTTATTCCCCACATGTTATAACATTCTAGCGATTGACAAACAGATTTATGTTGTTTTTTGTTTTGTTTTGTTTTGTTTTGTTTTGTTTTGTTTTGTTTTGTTGTTCGAGACAGGGTTTCTTTGTGTAGTCCTGGCTGTCCTGGAACTCACTCTGTAGACCAGGCTGGCCTGGAACTCAGAAATCCGCCTGCCTCTGCCTCCAACAAACAGATTTATAATAGTAACGATCTATCTTTTCACTTGAGACTCTATGGGTAATTTTTTTCACATAACATAAAACCAGTCAAGTACCCGATCAGGAAGTCATTCGTACTTCTGCAATGCTTCACAGCCACATTGCTTGTGTAGTTAAAACGCTACATCATCTCCAGAGGGGAATCTTTCTCCACTAGGCAATCACTCTTTATTCTGAGTTCTCCAGAGAAGCAACTCCAGTAAGATTATAAAAAAGGAAACCGTTTACACGAGGTTGAAGTTGAAAAGTCTCATGTCATGCGTACCATCAACTGCAAGGTCAAGAGAACTGAAGACTTCTAGTGAAGAGAACGGTGACTTCTACCTAAGTCAAAGTCCTGAGAGCCAGAAGAACAAAGAAGCCGTTCTTGCCCAAGACTTTATCCTCTAGTCTTTTGTTTATTCTCTCATTCTGTTGGGACCATAGTGTAACTGGTAAGTGAGGCCCTGCACTCGGGAGGACAATCTGCCTTACTCTCCTTACTGATTCAATTTTTTTAATTGGTTATTTTATTTATTTACATTTAAAATGTTATTCTCCTTCCTGGTTTTCCCCCAGCAAATCTGCTGTCCCATCCCCCTGATTCAAATGTTAATGGTACTACAAGCATCTTCAGTGACATACTCAGAATGAGGCTTAACCAGGCATCTGGATACTACTGCTATCTGAAGACCTTGCCTTAGAGCCTTAACACCCTTGCAGTCTTTGTAGGGTTTCCCTTCCTGAGTATTTCATATAAATGGATCCACACCACACATGATATTTTATGACCACTTTTTTGCTTTCCTTATGCTACTGCATTTCGTTTTATGGATAATACTATTTTCTGTGTGTTTGTAGCACTGTTTGCTTATTAATTTCCCCATAAGAGGAATTTAGGCTATTTAATATAAATTATAAATTTAAAATATAAATACAAAATATGTTTGGGCTTTTATACTTGTATAAAATGTACTCCTACCTACCAGTTTCCACGTCGAGTTATATGTTTGAATATTTACTTCCATCTTTGGAAAAATATACATATCCAGTAGATTTACTTGGGCATGTACACTAGGTTTAAATGTTTGAGATATTATTAAACTACATTCTGCAGAGGATACAATATGTTACAGTTCCAACCTTACACATTTCTGGTTTTACTCTATCTTCACTAAAGATTACTTTATATTGTAATTAAAATACCAAAGCCTTTCTGCTGATTATACAATGTAAATCATTATAAATTTTCTGTATTCATTTCACCTTATTCAAGGGGATTTTATTTATTTTTAATATAAATGTAATTCATTTTAAGTTATCAACTAATTAATTTTAGACATTTTTTCCTGCCTAGTCCTTCTTCTACAGTGCTATAAGAAGTTCTAAATTGATTTTTATTTGTTGTCCTGAGTATTGTGATAAATGTCATTTTATCATTAACATCCTTTATTGAGAGTTGGAATTTCTTGTCATTACCTTTTAGACAGAGAATTTTTCTTAATGTATTATATATAAATAAAGCTTTTTTCATAAATAAGAAAGGTAGATTATTAGAGTCATGAATGATACGAGACAATTAAGCTACCTGATGTGTGGATTATCCAGCAAAGCTAAAATTTAGAATGGAAGGATTTCCACTTAAGAAGACAGATGAGAATTAATAAGTACATTACATTTGAAGGGGCAGAATAATTTTATTCCCACAGACAAGCATGAGCATAATTTATGTATGAAGAGCTAACTTTTATCTAATTTTTCATATCTCTCCATATTTTATATAAAAACAATTGTATGTAGGTGTCCTAGCAACAGCCCCAGCTGGGTTCTCAGCTAGACAGCCTACAACCATTGCTAAAAAGGTAAAGAAAGACATATTCTTGACAATTTCTACCTAAGCCATCTTGTGTTGCTAGCTGCACAAAACATATTAGGAACCACCTGGCTGAGCTCAATGAATCCCCAGAACCCTGAGAGATAAATAAAGACATGATTGCTGTTGCTTGGCGTCCCCAAAGTTAGAGGTGTTCTATTAGATAAGAGGAGCTAAATGGAAATCAAAGAGAAAACTCCAGTCTATAGGGAAGGCTGCCTCACAGAAGTTCATGTGGTGCCTTGTTGGCACATAGTATACTGTTTCAGCAATTCTTTCTTCAGATATTTTTGCATAAACTTTAGAAGGCTAACTAATATGAGGAAATAAATGCCACAGACTGAAAAGGAAAAACATTCCTGCTCAACAAGAATGGTGTCTATTGGTCCTAACCTACACTGTTTATACACATCTTGAAGGAAATCAGATGCAGGCTAAACATCAGGGAATGATGGGAGTGGTGTGATATGGTGGAGAACTAAGTAGTGACATTTCATAGGAATCTCAATTGAAAAGTGCTTTCTGGGAGAAGACAGTCACTGAGGTCAATGACAAAGGACAATCTTGA
Source organism: Apodemus agrarius (assembly GCA_964023405.1). Lineage (NCBI taxonomy): Eukaryota > Metazoa > Chordata > Mammalia > Rodentia > Muridae > Apodemus > Apodemus agrarius. The sequence continues at coordinate 86,848,280 of OZ030008.1, forward strand.
TGGCTTCAGATGGCTTTTTATAGGAGAAGAAGAAATTATCACTACATGCTGTACTGTCTTAAACAATTAGCTATAAAGTAGGGAGAAGTCATCTTTGTAAGGGGTCTTTGAGAAGGGATGAGTTATCATCCAACTTCAGTTAGAACACCTAACTAAAGGTTTAGATGAAAACAACCCTATATCACACAGCATATGGTTCCCTTGTTTCTTCCCCATCTCTTTACACATAAAGAGCAAGGAGGCTGGAGAAAGAATGTTTGCATATACTTGTACATACCAAGCTAAAACTTAGTTCAAAGTACAATGAAAGGAACACTGGAAGTGAAAGGTCTGATCAGAAAAACATTAGTGTATGTCTCATGAGCTTATGACACCATTGCCACTATACTGGGACTTAGACAGGCAGGTTGAAGAGTTCCTAAGCTATCCATTTCTGTGATTATGATGGTTACATAGGTTATCCTTCCTGTAGCCCTTCATTTGCTACAATTCAAACTTAACTTCTTTAGATTGCACTGTTTAATTCCTTCAATATTAATCAAATTCCTTCACCAAGCTCAGAACTGCTAGCAAAAAATGCTTCCAAATAAACAATCAATTAGCTTTAATGGTCTCTGAAGTATTGAATGACCCTCTCTTGTGATGTAATTTAATTCCTCTGGACTAAATAAAGTATTATAACTAACATATGCAATATATACATTTTTCAATCATAATACCATTAATAATGACTACCCCTCATTAAAGACTGTATTAAACAATGTACTCAGCACTGATTGGTTGGTTTGTTTCCCACATAACATAGTTCTTTGTCATTAGGTTTGCTTCCTTTAAGTATCTACTCACTGTAGTATAAAGAAACCTAAGTCACATGCAGAGACCACATTTGAGTATCCTAGGAAATATTCTTTTTTGTATTAGATATATTCTTTATTTACATATCAAACGTTATCTACTTTCCTGGTTTCCTCCACCCCTGAAAATCCCCTAACCAACCCCACCTGCCCCTGCTCACCAATCCACCCACTCCAGCTTCCCTGTCCTGGCATTCCCCTACACTGGGGCATCTAGTCTTCTCAGGACCAAGGGACTCTCCTCCCTTTAATGTCCAACAAGGCCATCCTCTGCTGCATATGCATCTGAAGCCATGGGTCTCTTCATGTGTACTCTTTGGTTGGTGCTTTAGTCATTGGGATCTCTCGGGGTACTGGGTGGTTCAAATTGTTGTTCCTCCTATGGTGTTGCAAACCCCTTCAGCACCCAAAAAACATTTTATCTCAGACCCCAACAAGTAGAACATGTCAACTTCTTATCTTTCAGAAGACATTAACCCCTTACACTGAGGCTCTATTAGCCTAGGCCCTAGAATCCACAGGCTAGTGATGGGCAGTCCTGCTGGGCCTTGTCCAAATTCCCAACTCATTGAAATGGTAAGAGTTTTTTTGGAGAAACTTTAATGAAAAAATAGACACTTAGTCAATTGACAAATTACATAGCTAACATCCCTATCCTGTGAATAAGAAAGCTCCATTGTACCTGTTTATTGAAATATTTACATTCTCTGATAGGTTTCCTTAGGCAAAAGACCAAGTCTTTTTCTTCTTTTGCCATCTGTTTTGTGCATTGATCCTGGCACAAGGAGCAAGCAATGATTATTTGCTCAAGGAAAAGAAAAGAAGAACTTTACACAGAGAATAGAAGCAGTCATTTTCTTAAGTACACTTTCTCTTTATGTGATTTCTTTCCAAGACAGCCAGTGAGCACATAGGCAAGCAAACCAAATCGTTCATTTATTACAGAAAATAAAGCTTGTGAAGATTGCATAAAAAAGGAGAGCCATACGCTGGAAATGATTTGAGAGATATTTTTGTAGAAAAGCTGTTGAGCTAAATGTACCTTTCTAGAAAGTACTGAGACAAAGAATGTTCTTTTTTTTCCAGCATCATTTTTAGCCATTGCAATCTCCTAAGCCAGTGCCTCTTGATAATAAAAAGAAAAAAACTAAAGCCCAGAATCCACACCTCTGTTGAACTTTAATTTACTGGGCATTAGTGCATCTCAGACATGATGACCTGCTCCCTAGTTCTATGTACAGATGACAGAGAAACATCTGTAAGCCTATAGAGATCTCCTCAGTTCCTTCTCATTGAGTTTCTGCTTTCCTTGACAGGTTTCTCTCTGGGCTGTGACTGTACCTGAGAAGTTATAGAGTATTGTAAGACAGAAGTCTGCTCTGGCACTTTTGGAATATTTTGCCAAAAAGGAACTGGGAAATGTTGAACCCCTAAGGGGACCCTTAAGCCATGATGAAGAGCATAGGTCTGTAAAGCACAGACCTTCTGGAGTTGAAATAAATTCTAAGGTGCAATTCATACTTTAGAACTTCAAGATATCTGAAATAATCTTTGTTGCTTAATTTTATTTCAACTTGATGAATGTCAGATTTTTAAAAGTTAATGATGAAATATGATTACTCGTTCTACTTAAAAAATCAAGGGCTGGGAACATAATTCAATAGAGTGATGATCATGAGGGCCCAGCTTTGATTTCTAGCACAAGTAAACAGTTTTTTGAACTTTTCACATGAAAATGATAATAACTATATTTATTCATCATTTGGTAATATTTAATACTTATTTCTAAAGGTTGAGAATATTTAGCATGCTTGGCTAATTGCAGTATGATGGCTTCAAGAGGAAGAACATGTAGCATGCACTGAAGCTGGTTTAGAAATTATCACAGCATCATCAGTCATCATCTCCAATTCCATTCTTGCATGTCTCCAGTGCATTCACTGATTCATTGGCTATATATACTAGAGAACATCCATTAGAATAGGAATATTTTTCACCCAACTAATGACAGATTGTGAGAATACTCTGGACTACTCATATTGCAGAAATTAAAGCTATATAGCAGAAGACTTAGAAGTAGATATCTCTATTGTCAATCTTTGCTCTACAAGCCATACTAATGTTGCTATTGTAGTTGAAACAGACATAGTTTATTGGTTTGGTGTGTCTAGTGTGGGCACTAGATATTAGAGAATATGGGCAGATGTTTTCTCCCAAAGACATGACAAAATATGAAGAATGCATAAACCAAATATACCTTCTCCTCCCCTAAGTAATTAGGCCAGTGACCATCTGATAGGTGTTGGTTTGCAAATGTGAAAAATTGTAGGCCTAATGTTTCTGTACACTAGGTAAAATTTACTCTTGTGTTATTCAAATGCTGATTTCCCTCCCTTCACATCTTGTTTCATTCTGGACCCTATACCAAGCATCTCCTGTCTCAAGTTTATGTAAAGAGTTCTTACCATTTATTCTCTGTCTTGTCAATAAATACTGGTCACCCAATTGCTGGGCAGAATAAAGAATTAGGCTGGACATCCACCAAACAGAAGAAGAAAAGGTGAGAAAGGAAGCTTCACATCAGCAGGAGGTTGAAGGAATTGGAGCTATGAAGAAGGGGTTCAAAGAAGCAGATCAATAATAATACAAAAGTTCCATGGGATGGGGCTGAGAAGTATACAGATTCGCATAGAAAGTAAAGACAGATCATTTAATTGCTCCACTATTGAGGTGAGTTTTAAATAAATCTTGGTTTCTCTGAGTAGTTATTGGGGATTCGCATAAGGTAAAGACATATAGCTGGTAGGTTAATTTCCTGTTTACATTTATTTTAACGTTAATTCATTCACACAAAATATATTTGAAATGTATGTATTTCAAGACTAGAAAAGGTATTTTGAAGAAATTCAATCCAGATGTCAACGCTAGGGATCTATATGACTTGATGCACAACAACAAAAACAAAATATCCAAATATCACCTCTAAGTGGTAAAACTTTTATGAGCATTTAGATTATAAAATGTTTACATAAAGGAATGGCTGCAAAATGATGACTATTTGTCATAGCAGCTCAGAGATATGAGGACTTCCTGAGTCACAAAAAAAGCTAGGGAAAACAAATGGTGATAAATATATACTTTTAAAATGCACACCAATCAATGTAGCAGAAAAGAAGGACAAAAACAGTGAATCAACAAACACAAATGTACACAAGGGGTCCCCTCTGAAGCCATCTTAGCTTTAAAAATTTACAGGACATAAAAGTGAAATTGCGGCTGAAGAGATGGCTCAGAGGTTAAGAGCACTGACTGTTCTTCCAGGGGACCCTGATTCAATTCCCAGCACCCACATGGCAGCTCAAAAGTGTCTATAATTACAGTTCCAGGGAATCTTACACCTTTACCCAGACATACATGCAAGTAAAATACCAATGCACAGGGAATAAAAAATGAATCAACAAATAAACATTTTTTTAAAAAAGAAAAATAAAACTTTCATACCAACATTTATTACTGTATATATAATTATATATGATGATATAAAATATAAAGTAATATATAATAAAATATATAATACAATCATTAATATGGATGCTGTCAGTAGTTATTATATTTGAGACATAGAAAGTCTATCAAAAGAGCAACCAATGGGAGATGCAGAATCAGGACATGGAGAAAAAAATTAAATCTGAAAGATCAAGAGGAGAGTAAATTCATCATCAATAGCTATTACAGGATAGGAGATACTTCCTTCAGAAATCTAAAGAAAGCATTTTGGCAAGAAGAAAAAAACACAGCAGTTGTATTTGAATATTAAAGTTAGTATGTTAGAAGTCATGCTGTGTTTTTAATTCAGCTCTTAATTATCTGAATTTTTATCCTATAGTTCTAAACACTTCCAATGAGATTTTTAATATATTGTACCTAATCAGAAGAATTAAGATTTTTATAAACCATTTTTGTTGTTTGAAGATAATTTAGTAAAATTCAAGGTCAAAGTTTTAATGAACAGAATTTCCTAATTTTCAAGTACAGTAGTGGGTTTTACAAATACACCTATATATTTTCTGTAGGTGGCAAAGAAACATAATGTAAAAAATATAAATTAAATAAATACCACCTTTTATATTTGCAAACACATATGAATTGACAATCATTCCAATATAATAGCCAATGGGAGAAAAACACTAATTTGAAATCATAAAATGTCTATTCAGGAATCATTGTCTTCTAAGGTCTTATACAGAAACTCAAAGAACTTTGTTTTAGGAAAAGAACAAACACAAAAACAAACTAAAAATCCTAAAGAAATAAATACCAATAGCTTAAGTTGGAACTGACATATCTTCAACTACCACAGATTAAAAATAGTAGGAATATTTATACCCTTTAACATATGTGATTTATTTACTAATATGTAAATGAAATTGATTTAAAACTTTGTATTTGTGATGCTTCTTCAGTTTCTATTTCAGTATTTATAACAATTATAAATTTTACTTTGTATACACAAGTAAATTATACATTCTAAAATTTAATTAATTTTTATTAATAAAAATAATAACAAAGCACACTAAGACATCCAACTCCATTCAATTTCATTTGATTTATCTACAAAAATTTATCTGTAATAAGCAGTAATTTAATAGCTACAATATTAAATCTAAATTTAAATGATATTCTAATTAAAGACTTTTCAGCTAGCTAATTACTTTGGTTTAAACACAGTACATCCATTTTTTAAATACATGTGTAACAAACCATTACACATTTTAAAAGCTGATATTTCTCCATTTACCTTATGATTGTCTGTGATTATCTGGGTCAAAGAACGTGAATTAATATATGATTACTTTGTTGCCATATACTTGATGTCATTTTTGAAAAATGGTTAAGCAATCAGGATAACTATATATATATTTGCACTCGATAAACCTAGGATGCATACCAATGCTAGTGAATAAGCCCTATCAACATCTGGCATATAGAAGATGTTATCTGCATGCAGTGAACAGAAGATTTGATCTTTGGGGTCACTGTTTTTGTGCTTTTGTCTGTTGGTCAGTTTCTATAATGGTATTAAATGGTGAGTGTTTAGATAAACTGTGTTCTACTGTAAAGGGGACATCTATCATATTTCCCATGCTATAGAAAGACTATGAGAGGTAAAGATGGAAATTGATGCTATACTATTACATCTTCAGGATATGATTTGGATGATGCAACTGTGAATTCACAGAAAGAATAGCTACTTATAAGAGAGTGATCATTCATGTCCTATAAGCAAGCCCACACCACTCCAAAAATAGCTATTGAAAGTTTCAGTGAGAAGGAGAGTTCATACTCCTGAGTCATATAGCCAATGGTCCATTACCATACAAGAATATAACTCTCTATTCATACTCATTCAGACAACCCTGATGAAAGGCAGAGTAATTACACACACACACACACACACACACACACACACACACACACACAGAGAGAGAGAGAGAGAGAGAGAGAGAGAGAGAGAGAGAGAGAGAGAGAGACAGAGACAGAGACAGAGAGACAGAGAGACAGAGAGAGACAGAGACAGAGAGACAGAGAGACAGAGACAGACAGACAGACAGAGAGACAGAAAGACAGAGAAAAGAGACTTGGTTACATGTCTGGGTAGGAAGAAGAAAGAAAAAGGAAAAATACTAACCAGAGATTTTAATCAAATGATATATATGTAAGAAGTAACAAAAGAATAAGTAAATAAAATTGAGCAACTCAAACACCCTCCCAGAAAAAGAAATATCTCTTTTATAAGGCCATTTCTGACAATCCTTTGTAGTATCCAGTTAACAATAAAAATTTAAAATCTTATTTTCTGTATCAAGAATATGTACACAAAATCAAATTACTCATCTTGTCTCTATAATATAAAAAATTAGAAAGTAGTGATCAAGTATAGAAAGAAGTAAGAATTAAAACTCTTTATAGTTAACAAAAGATTTATGCAGAAAATACTCAAATTAGCACACATTAACAGAACTAGCAGAGGCCAATTCATTAAGTATATAAAACTTAAAGGTAATCTTCAACATTTTCATTTTATAATAACAATAAATAATTAAAATTAAATGAAAAAGAATTCCACATATAAGCTTAAAAATGAATACATACTAAATCTTCTAAAAAATTAAGACCTCTCTACTCAAAACTAATTTTTTTGTTACAGAAAAATAAAAAAGATCAAAAATGGAACCATACAAAACATTAACAGGTCACACAGCTAGTATTAATATTGTTACATGTTAACTTTCTACAATAATATTTACAGAATTGTATCCATCTCCTTTCTAGATAGCTACAAGATGAATCTAAAAGATATATTGGTATAAAAGGGGAAAACTGTTTGAAACAATGTTGAAAAACATTTGAAAAATTGAAGGGATAGAAACAAAATTTGATGATGATTTAATGATTTAGCATAAATCAATATAATACTGAAAACAGACCTAAATCATTGCAATGATTAAATTCCAGATACAGACCTACATACTCACAACTATTTATTTTAAACAAGGCATGGAAATATCATATAATACAAAAATGACAACATTTGTATTAAACGTTAATCTCGTTCTTGCCTTGTGTAATGTGCAGACATTTTTATAGTGTTTTAAAGGCCCACACTTTAAATAAATAACATAAGCTTCAGAAAGAAAACATAAGAGAATTCTTCACAATGTGATAATAGACAAAAATAGGTTACTTGATGCAATAACCATAAAATGACAAGTTGATAAATAAGACTTCATCAAAATTAAACACTTTCCATTCAAGGCATCATTAAGAACATGAAGGGGGCAGCCACATGCTGGGAGAAATAGTTCCAAGAATCTATGTGCTATCTGGGTCAGAGACTGCCTATAATTTGTATACAAACACACAGTAGCTTGAGAGCAAGAGTGTCTGTGAATAATAACTATGAGAGAAGCAAAAATAGATAAAAATCTCAGTATTGTTAGAACCTGGGAAATGCAACTTTTACTATAAGAACTCCAAAGAACAAAAAAGGCAATGTCAGAGAAATCCAAAGGCTTACCAAGGTGTGGGGCAGCAGGAAGTCTCAAGGGATGGGTGACTAAGTACAGTCATAAATCTGTGGAAAACATTATTGACCACATTCCTACAATTTTACACATTTGAAATTCATATGGTGTAGCAATTCTAGATAATTCTATACTAGGGATAAATAAAAGTGTAAAGTTTGTAAGGCCTATAGAAAAATGCTTAGAGTGTAACACAGTAAGCTAAAACTATAAACAATCTAAGAATATATTTATGTGCAAAGGTATTTTCAAATGTACAATATACTCACATGATGAAATAATAGCTTCACCAAAGAAGAATTATTAGACTCATTCACAAAATTCTGTGGATTGATTTATTAAAATAATGCTGAATGGAAGAAGCTCTTATTAGGAATATACTGTCCACACCCATTCACACTGATGTTACAAATCCATAGCATATTGCCAATTGGGTCTTTTGCATTGCTGCATATTTGGGGACAAATTAAACATATTTAATACAAAAGATGTTCCTGATACTTTATTCGAATTAATTGTTAAGTAAGAGTGATTATAAAATTTGGTTGGCTCTAATAACCCTATTTTATGTGCTCCATAGCCACAGGTAGCTTGAGGCTACTATGCCATAAAACATATGGAGAACTCATACCTATCATTGGAGAGAGTTATGTTACACAGAAGCATCTTAAATAGGCAACACTCTGTAGTATAGAAAAATCAGAACCATCATTTTCCATATGTGAGGACAGTTGGTGTGAAGGACTCTCATTAGTGGATAGTAGTGATCAAAAAATTTTAACTACCATACTACACACATTATGAAGTTACCAAAATACACAAAATATATGCCACCAATGTTTGTATTTTATTATTGGTAAATTTTACAGCAACATATTTGTAAATGTTTATCAAGATGAACAATGATGAGAGTTCTGAGTAAATTATTTATGTCATAATTTGTATGAGCCAAAGGCATACAGTGTTGTTCTCCATTCACTGTGGTGCTGCTCAGTAAAAGGCCATGAGGTAATGGCTATATACAGCTCTATTAAATAGTGTTTGTGATAAAGCAAGAGCACCAAAATACTGAGGTAGCATGTGTACAGGTAAAATTTTAATCTTAAAGTATTTGAAATCTTCATAATAAAGTATAAGGAAGATATCCATTTAATACAAAAACAGAAATTACAGCAACCATGGTGGTGAATCTATAATCTAAGATAGTCATTCGTAAGGAGATAACATATTTTAAGAAACGTCAATTATATAAGGGAAATACTCATTCTGTTCCAAATTGTCTATTATACAGGTCATAATTAAATATTAAGATTTGTCAGAAAGATAGGCTCATTTAAATTGCAAGTAGAAAATAAATTAATAATTTTAGCGAAACATTAATTTGTCACTATAGTCTAACCTTTTCCAGAGTACCCTGGATATACAATCTCAATCCACATCACAAACATATGAGTGGGATATTGGTATATCTCCTACCATTGTACCCTTAAATAAGTGTCAATTCCTATTATACAGAAACATAGACCAGCTGAGGAAAATATATATAATAATGGTTAATGCAGCATTATTTTACAGCCATTAAATGAAAACAACTTGTAGCTTTGACAGTAGATAAATGGATAAATAATTACTATTTGGTTACACAATGGGATACTTTTGAGTTAAAAGTGCTAAAGTGAAATTATAGGAATCAAGCCTGATGATTCTCTGAAACACAATGGGAATTTGAAAATAAAAGCATATTGCAAAAAGATCAACACAGTGTGGTGCTATTAGGGTACACTTTTGAAAGATACAAAACAATATTATTATCCAACTTCCAAAGCAGACTGCCTATATTCAAAATCAGAAATTCAATAGCTGAGTGAAAGGAAATCCTCAGCCTGTGGAACACCCTTCAGTGCGGTAGAAGTCTGTGGACAAACACAGGTCTACACAGTCTTACACGTATCAGTGCTGAAAGCCTGCAATCAAGGAGCCAGTGAAACTGACTCCTCCCTCTGATATACCTGTTGTCCCCTTCTAACAGAAGACAAAACCAGCACACTGAGCTAGTCCCTTAAGTAACCTTCAAAATCTTTAAGGCTATCAAGTTGAAGTATCATATTGGAGATTAAGGACTGCCTGCCGAAATTTAGAAAAACAATGTTACTTTATTATTTAGTAGAGATTATGATTAATTTTTGGTACTGATGAATATGACTTGCACCCAACATCACACCCCACACTCCTCAAAAACATCTAACCTGGAGACTGAGAATACTTTTACCTCGAGTTCCTTACTTATCCACATTTTAAGGGTCTTTGTAACATGCTCTGAGTCTACATGCTTTTGGGATATCTTTGTTCCAAAGTAGTGAAATGCTCTTTGTATGTTATGCCTGATACTGTCTTCTTTAACAAATGTGCAGGTTATTTTTACTTTTTCAGGGAATTTTTGATGAACATGAAATATTCATAGAGGACAGATAATATTTAAATGACATCGTTAAATAATTAAAAATGTGAATATCTCTGCTGGGAATTGCTGCATTAAGGCTGAGAATACATTCTCATTATCTTTCCTCAATTTTCTGGGATTTTCAAATGAAAAGAACTGAGTAATTCTTCTATGCTATTACTGAGGGAGTGAAGATCTTCACTCCCTTTGGAGAGACTTAAGCTTCACATCACATCTCCGGCATATCATTATTAAAATACTCTTGAATATATTTAGGAATTTCAAACTGAAACATAGTGTGTAATTAATAAAAAATACCTGATATTAGAATTTATTTTACACCAAAGGAGAAAATAGAAACCTTCCATTTTATATCAAAGGTACAGTAAAAAGACCTTAGTTTCCAACATGATATTAATCAATATCATTGTGTTTTGTTTCTAGAATTTCTTAAATCTATTAGTATAGCACATATTTGGCTGCATCTGACTGAACATGGCATGTCAGTACAAAGCAATATGAAAAGTAAAGATTTAGTGACAGTTGTTTTAGATGTATTGACAAGTAAAGGAGATGAAAGACTGCAGGTATAACTGGCCAAGCAATTTGACTAAAGTCACACAAACTAAAGGAAAAAAATCTAAATCCAGCCTAAAATAAGGCTTCATTTTTCTCTTCTGAGAATAATAGTATACATCGTTTCTTAGTTAAGTTGCTTTGAACCTCATTAAAAGAAAGGAAGTTAAGGTATTTTTGTAATTATCCAAGGATTTAAAGTTAGTCTAGAATTATTGTTTATTCTTCCAAGACCACTGCAAAATTTAAAAACAACTTCTTATCTACACATAAAAATTTTCTACAGCTAAAGAGAGATGGCTCAAGAATTCAGGATGCTCCCGTATCTTGCAGAAAGTTGAATTCAATTTCCAGTACAGGTTTAGGAAGATCAGAAGCACGTGTACCTACAGTTCCAGGGAATCTGCCATTTTCTTCTGACACCTTCAGACACTTGAACGTATATGTCACACATACATAGCATATACATACAGACACACATCCAGAGCACACACCTACACAATTTTTTAAAACGTGTTATTTGTATGTGTTTCAAGTATGTATAATTATTCATTTTTGTTTTGGGTATTGTTTTATTTTGTTCTAGCAAAGGGAGGGTCTTAGGAAGGAATTCTGGTAACTGAAAGGAAACACTGAGTCATCAATATAGTGCTCATGAGGGGACTGCCGTATATAAAATGTTTGATTTGTGGGAGTTAAGGATGTAACTTACTCATAGAGCCCTTGCTTAGCAAGCTCAAGGCCTTTTTAGGTTCAGTCCTAGGATCCTCACTAAAAAACAAAAGTACTTTGTGTTCCGCATTATCCATATGATTAGAACGGGCCAGAAGACTACTTGAACATTAAGGAATCCATAGAATTTTCTCACTTAATGTGAAATTGTAAACATTACAATATAAATATTATAATATGTAAAGGACAACACAAAGCATTTGTCACATGCCATAACATCCTTAAACATATCATACAGAAGTAACTTTCTAGAGGTATAGTCAATCTTGGAAACATAAGCACAAATTTGCACTCACAGGCTCAACTTCTTACCAATCCCGCATGTTTACTGCTCTGTTAAACCCCATGTCATTTATTCTCCCTATCTGAATACTTTCTTCACTCACTACAATCCTCTGACTAGTGAGTTTAGCAGCTTGATATTCATTGCTCCCAATGTTTTTTATTAAAATTCCCATCTTGAATTTATGACCCTTCTTGATGCAAATTTATTGGCACGCCTCCTTCATAGCTTCAAAAATCTCTGATCCTATTTTGACACCATATAGTTTTAGAGTCTGTGTTAATTCTCATGACTTCAATTAGTATCTTTCCAAGCAGCTGGGGGAAAAAAACAAATGAAAATGCAAGTACAGACTATATATTGATGTTCTCATTTATCAATAAGGATTTAGCATCTAGTCCTTGATGGGTAATTACTGCCCACCGTAAGAGCCATAGCAGCAAAAACAGTGAAGTGAGATCCATGAATCCATATAGACTTGGTTTTCACTGGTGAGGGGAAAAACAATCCTCTTAGTTGGCAAAATGATGTTTCTAGTAAAAAAGCAAAATATACAAGAAGAGCAAGGAGGAGGAAGGTGCTGTTTAAAAAAAACAGCAATTTCTTTAGAAATTACCATTCTTAGAATATACTTTCAATGTTATATTCAGAAAAGAAGCAAAACAGTTGGGCCTTTAAGAATTGTGTTAATATAAAAATAAAAGGAAATTTACTGATAAAATTTAATTCAAATTAATTCATTTCCACAGTAGTGGCATATTTCCACTTTATCTGGACATATAAATATTATCACAAACTCATTTGTGGCTTATTATTGGTACATGTGTGTCTAGGTAAGCTTATGCATGGTGGCAGCTAAGGCCGATAGATCACACAGAATTGTCTGTAACTATATATATGAATCGCTGAGTGAGAGCATCCATTGCTAGTGCTGGGACCCGAACCTGAGTCCTCTGCAAGAGTTACATGTGCTTTAAACCTCTGAGCCATCTCTCCAGCTCTGAACTGCTGAGAGTACTTTCAGTTAGCTCCAGCATAATCTTTTTAGTTTTTCTCAAAAAAAAAAAAATCCATGTTTTGTGTCTCTGGAAAACTACCAATAACCAGGAATAAGAATAAAGAACCAACTTAGGTTCTTTGATTAATGAGGGGCACTGAAAGCTAAGATCTGCATGTCTGAAATGCTAATTGCTTATAGGAGGCTTATTAGGTTTAGGATATGCCAAAAGCTAAAAACAGTGAGATCCGGTTATAGGATCCAGATATACATCTCTCCCAGAGTTAGGGTTAGGGTTAGGGTTAGGGTTAGGGTTAGGGTTAGGGTTAGGGTTAGGGTTAGGGTTAGGGTTAGGGTTAGGGTTAGGGCTAGGGTTAGGGTTAATAGGTAAAATATTTCCCCATCTGACTGACATATTTATGGCAAGAGGAGCATGTGCTCTGAACAATGTCTTCAGCTCTTTTCTGTCACTACAGGCATTATTCTGTCCCTTCATCTGTAATTTTCTATCATCAATTAGAAACCTGGCTTTTCTATTCACCAACACAGCTGTTCCTCTTCAGACTAAACAGAGAACAGTAGAAACATTCATCTTATTTGCAAAATAGAAAACAACATTATGACCAGAGTTGAGTAGGTGTCAACAGATGAATGCACCATTTAGGATTCATTTTACCCTTTCAAACAAGTCTTATGTCAGTTTTTAAGTCCTTCTGTGTTTTTCCATATTTTTGTTTGTTTTTGTTTGATACTTGTGTGAGTGACAAGGTATCTGAAAGTGGCCTGGGACTCACAGTTTAGCTGAGCATTTTATTAACCCCAGATATACCTGCTTTCACACCCAAATGAAAGGATTACAGTATGAGATAGAACATAGAGCCTTTTTATTTACTTTCTACTATGATTCATAGAGTAATGTTTTTTTCTATCTTTTTGAATTACTAGATTTCAGTTTATCAGTTTTCTTTTGAGGAGAATGCATTCAATTGTATATCTATATTCTCATCACATATTCAATTACATTTCCTTTCATATTGTCTTCTAGATGATACAGTTTCACATTTAATATTTAATTGGGTCTATGAAACATACTGGGTTAATATTTCGTTATAAACATGTATGTTCTATTTGTATATTCAACTTTTTGCATATAGATATACCGTTGTTTACTTCAATAAATTAATTTTGTTTCTTTGTTCCAGAATGACTTCATTTCTGTGTGTGGGTTTCTGAAATCCTTTACATATTATTTCATTCACCTTCTTCCATTTCAATGGCGAATTGCCCTGCCCCCTTTTCACACTTCTTTACTTGAAAATGCATTGTTTTCATCATGGTTTCCTCTCCTTGAGCCCTTTGCAGAACTTCCCAAGGATAATATCCACTCATTCCCATGTCTTTTTTCTCGATCCCTTGTTTTACATATAAACCATTAACTCAAATGACTTATGACCACAAAAATAGGTTATTGGGATCTTAGTAAGAAGTAGTGAAGCTATCAGTCCTGTGGAAAGATGGCAGATATTACTTCAGTCCATTAGGTCATAGTATTTTTTATTTTTATTATTTTTTAGATTATTTATTGGATATATTCTATATTTACATTTCATTTCCCTTTTTCTGGTTCCCCACCCCCCAAAGGTCCCACATGCCCTTTTCCCTCCCCTTGTTCCCCCATCCACCCCTTCCCACTTCCCTGTTCTGGTATTCCCCTACACTGATGTTTTGATCCTTTCCAGCACCAGTGTCCACTCCTTCCTTCTTGTCTGATATCATTTGATACGTGGATTGTGTCTTTGGTGTCCCAAGAGTCTAGGCTAATATCCACTTATCAGTGAGTGCATACCATGGGTATTCTTTTGAGACTGGGTTACCTCACTAAGTGTGATGTTCTCCAGCTCCAACCATTTCTCTAAGAATTTCATGAATTCATTGTTTCTGATGGCTGAATAGTACTCCATTGTGTATATATACCATATTTTTTGTATCCATTCCTCCATTGAGGGACATACCTTTCAGAGTTCCACACTATTCTTCAAGTATATTCTATGTATTTAATACATTTTAACCCTAAGTATATAATTATTTTTATTATTTGATAAATTATATTTCTCTTCATTGTACTATTTTTTTAACACTGGAAGGAACAGATTTATTTGGCTAAATATCCTGGGATACAGTCCGTTGAGGGAAGCTAAGAAAGCAATCTGGAGGCAGAAACAGAAACAGAAGGCATTGAGGAACATTGAGGAACATTGCTTACTGGCCTGTTCCTATGGCTTTCTCAACATGTTTTATTACTGCACCCCAGAACTCTGCCCAATGATGGTACCACAACATCAAACATTAATCAAGAAAATGCAATTATCTTTGCCTACAGGACTATCTGATAGATGCAGTTTCTCACTCAAGTTTCCTTCTTTCTAGCTACTTCTAGGTTTGTGTCATTTATAAAGTGTAATGATCACACACATAAAATAGGTTAGAATATATTTTGCTTTTTTAAGTTATTTTTTATTAGATATTTTCTTTACTTACATTTCAAATGTTCTCCCCTTTCCTGGATCCCCTCCGCCCCACCTGAAAATCCCCGAGCCCACCCCCTTCCACTTGCTTAACAATCCACCCACTCCCACTTCCCTGCCTTGGCATTCCCCTACACAGGGGCATCAAGCCTTCTCAGGACCAAGAGCCACTCCTTCCTTTGCTTTCCAGCAAGGCCATCCTCTGCTGCATATGCATCTGGAGCCATTGGTCCCTCCATGTGTACTCTTTGATTCATGGTTTGGTACATGGAAACTCTGGGGATATTGGGTAGTTCAAACTGGTGTTCCTCCTATGGCACTGCAAACCTCTTCAGCTCCTTGGGTCCTTTCCATAGCTACTCCATTGGGGACCCTGTCCTCAGTTCACTGGTTGGCTGAGAATGTTCCCCCTTATATTTGCCATGCACTGGCAAAGCCTCCCAGGTGACAGAAATATCAGGTTCCTGTCAGCAAACACTTGTTGAAATCCACAATAGAGTCTGGATTTGGTAACTGTATATGGGATGGATCCCTAGGATGGGCAGTTTCTGTATGGTCTTTCCCTCAGTTTCTGCTCAACACTTTGCCTCTGTATCTCCTCCTGTGGGTATTGTGTTCCTGCTTCTAAGAAGGACTGGAGTATCCATACTTTGTTCTTCCTTCTTCTTGAGCTTCATCTGGTCTGTAAATTGTATCTTGGGTATTCTGAGATTTTGGGCTAATATCCACTCATCAGCAAGTGCATATGTGTTCTTTTGTGATTGGGTTACCTCACTCAGGATGATATTTTCTAGTTCCATCCATTTGCTTAAGGATTTCATGAATTCATTGTTTTTAATAGCTGAATAGTATTCTATTGTGTTAATGTACCACATTTTCTGTATCCATTCCACTGTTTAGGGACATCTACGTTCTTTCCAGCTTCTGGATATTATAAATAAGGCTGCTATGAACATAGTGAAGCATGTGTCCTTATACATGCTGAAGAATCTTGTGAGTTTATTCCCAGGAGAGATATAGCAGAGTCCTCCAGAAATATTATGTCCAATCTTCTGAGGGACTGCCAAACTGATTTTGAGACTGGTTGTACCAGCCTGCAACCTCTACAGTGATGGAGGAATGTTCCTTTTTCTCCACATTCTTGCCAGCACCTGCTGTTTTCTGGGTTTTTGATATTGTCATTGTGACTGGTGTGAGAGGAAATCTCAGGGTTGTTTTGATTTTCATTTCTCTGATGACTAAGAATGTTGAACATTTCTTTAGATGCTTCTCAGCCATTTGCTAATTTCTCAGTTGAAAATTCTTTGCTTAGCTCTCTACCCCATATTTAATAGGGTTATTTGGTTCTCTGGAGTCTAACTACTTGAGTTCTTTTTTTTTTATATTGGATATTAGCCCTCTGTCGAATGTAGAATTGGTAAAGATCTTTTCCCAATTTGTTGGTTGCCATTTTGTCCTATTGACAGTGTCTTGCAGAAACATTGCCTTACAAAAACTTTGTAATTTTATGAGGTCCCATTTGTCAATTCTTGATCTTAGAGCATAAGCTATTGGTGTTCTGTCCAGGAAAATTTCCCCCGTGCCCATGTGCTGGAGGATCTCCCCACTTTCTTTTCTATTAGTTTCTGTCTATCTGATTTTATGTGGAGATCCTTTATCCACTTGGACTTGAGCTCTGTTCAAGGAGATAAGAATGGATTTTTTGCATTCTTCTGTATGCTAACTGCCAGTTGAACCAGAACCATTTGTTGAAAAGGCTATCTTTTTTCCACTGGATGGTTTTAGCTACTTTGTCAAAGATCAAGTGACCATAAGTGTGTGGGTACATTTTTTGGGTCTTCAATTCTATTCCGTTGACCTACCTGCCTGTCACTGTGCTGATACCATACAGTTTTTATCACTATTGATCTGTAGTACTGCTAGAGGTCTGGGATACTGATTCCCCCAGAAGTTCTTCTATTGTTTTATAGTTTTAGCTATCCTGGTTTTTGTTGTTGTTGTTGTTATTCCAGATGAATTTGAGAATGGCTTTTTCTAATTCTGAAGAATTGACTTGAAATTTTGAGGGAGATTGCATTGAAACTGTAGATTGCTTTTGCCATTTTTACTATAACAGTCCTGGCAGTCCACCAGCATGTGAAATCTTTCCATCTTCTGAGGACTTCTTCAATTTCTATCTTCAGAGACTTGAAGTTCTTGTCAAACAGTTCTTTCACTTGTTTTGTTGGAATCACACCAAGATACTTTATATTGTTTGTGACTATTGTGAAGGGTGTCATTTCCATAATTTTTCTTACTCTATTATTTGATTGGAGGACAGCTACTGATTTGTTTGAGTTAATTTTATATCTGGTAAAATTGCTGAAGTTATTTTTCAGCTCTAGGAGTTCTCTGGTGGTGTTTTGGGGGACACTCATGTATACTATCATATCATCTGCAAATAGTGATAGTTTGATTTCTTCCTTTCTAATTTGTATCGCTTTGACCTCCTTTTGTTGTCTAATTGGTCTAGCTGGAATGTCAAGTACTATATTAAATAGATATGGAGAGAGTGGGAAGCCTTGTCTACTGCCTGATTTATTGGAATTGCTTCAAGTTTCTCTCCATTTAGTTTGATGTTGGCTACTGGTTTGCTGTATGTTGCTTTTACTATGTTTAGGTATGGGCCTCGAATTTCTGATATTTCCAAGACGTTTAATACAAAAGGATGCTTAATTTTGTCAAATGCTTTCTCAGCATCTAATGAAATGACCATGTGGTTTGTTTCTGAGTTTGTTTATGTAGTGGATTACATTGATGGATTTCCATATATGGAACCATCCCTACATCACTGGGATGAAGCTTACTTGATCATTATTAATGATCATTTCTTGGATTCAGCTGACAATTATTTTATTGAGGACTTTTGCATAGATATCCATAAGGGAAATTGGTCTGAAGATCTCTTTCTTTTTTGGATCTTTGAATGGTTTTGGTATCATATCTATGTTGGTAATTGTGACTTCATAGAATGAGTTGAATAGTATTCCTTCTCTTTCCATTTTGTGGAATAGTTTGAAGAATATTGATATTAGGTCTCCTTTGAAGATCTGATAAAATTCTGCACTAAGACAATCTGTTCCTGTGGTGTTTTTTTTTTTTTTTTTGTTGGAGACTTTCAACAACTGCTTCTATTTCTTTAGGGGTTATGGGACTGTTTAGATGGTCTTTATGATACTGATTTAAATTTAATATTTGATATCTGTCTGGAAAATTGTCTATTTAAAACAGATTTTCCAGTTATGTTGAGTACATAGGCTTTTGTAGTAATATCTGATGATTCTTTTGAATTTCCTTGGTTTCTGTTGTTATATCTCTCTTTTCATTTCTAATTTTGTTAATTTGGATACTGTCTTTGTGCCCTCTGGTTAGTTGGGCTAAGTGTTTATCTATCTTGCTGATTTTCTCAAATACGGAGCTCTTGATTTTGTTGATTCTGTGTATAATTCTTTTTGTTTCTACTTGGTTGATTTCAGCCCTGAGTTTGATGATATCTTGCCATCTGCTCCTCTTGGGCATATTAGCTTCTTTTTGTTTTAGAGCTTTCAGGTGTAGAGAGCTAATGTATGCTCTCCCCAGTTTCTTTTTGGAGGCACTCAGTGCTATGAGTTTTTCTCTTAGCACTTCTTTCATTGTTTCCCATAGGTTTGGGTATGTTGTGCCTCCATTTTCATTAAATTCTAAAGTCTTTAATTTCTTTCCTCATTTCTTCCTTGACCAAGGTATCATTGAATAGAACATTGTTCGGCTTCCATGTGCATGTGAACTTTCTGATGTTTTTGTTGCTATTGAAAACCAGCCTTAATCCATAGTGATAAGATAGGAGCCATGGGATTATTTCAGTCTTTTAATATCTGTTGAAGTCTGTTTTGTGACTAATTAATTATATGGACACTTTTAGAAAAGGTACCATGAGGTGTTGAGAAGAAGGTATAGTCTTTTGATTTAAGATGAAATGTTCTATAGATATCTGTTAAAGCAATTTGGTGCATAACTTCTGTTAGTTTCACTGTGTCTTTGTTTAGTTTGTGTTTCCCTGGTCTGTACATTGAGGAGAGTGTGGTGTTGAAGCCACCCACAATTATCATGTGAGGCACAGTGTGTGCTTTGAGCTTTAGTAAAGTTTCTTTTATGAATGTGGGTGCCCTTGTATTTGGAGCATAGATGTTCAGAATTGAGAGTTTTTCTTAGGAGATTTTTTTCTTTGATGTGAAATATCCTTCCATGTATTTTTTGATGACTTTTGGTTGAAAGTTGATATTATCCAATATTAGAATGGCTACTCCAGCTTGTATCCTGAGACAATATGCATGGAAAATTGTTTTCCAGCAGTTTAGTCTGAGGTAGTGTTTGTTGTTGACACTGAGGTGCATTTCCTGTATGAAGCAAAATCCTGGGTCCTGTTTATGTATCAAGTCTGTTAGTTTATGTCTTTTTATTGGGGAATTGAGCCCATTGACATTAAGAGATATTAAGGAATAGTGATTGTTGCTTCCTGTTATTTTGATGTTATTTTTGTTTGTGTGGTTACCTTCTTTTGGGTTTGTTAGAAGATTACCCTCTTGCTTTTTCTAGGGTGTAGTTTCCCTCATTGTTTTGGCATTTTCCATCTATTATCCATTGTAGGGGTGGATTTATGGAAAGATATTGTGCAAATTTGGTTTTATCATGAAATATCTTGCTTTCTCCATCTATGGTGATTGAGAGTTTGCTGAATATAGTAGTCTGGCCTGCATTTGTTTTCTCTTAGGGTCTGTATGAAATCTGACCTGGATCTTAAAGCTTTCCTCATCTCTGGTGAGAAGTCTAATGGAATTCTGATAGGTCTGCCTTTGTAAGTTACTTGCCCTTTTTCCCTTAATGCTTTTAATATTCTTACTTTGTTTAGTGCATTTGGAGTTTTGACTGTTATGTGCCAGGAGGTCTTTCTGGTCTGATCCAGTCCTTTTGGAGTTCTATAGGCTTCTTGTATGTTCATGGGCATCTCTTTCTTTAAGTTAGGGAAGTTTTCTTCTATAATTTTGTTGAATATATTTACTGGCCCTTTAAGTTGTAAACCTTCACTCTCTTCTATTAGGTTTGGTCTTCTCATTGTGTCCTGGATTTCCTGGATGTTTTGGGTTACAAGACTTTTGCATTTTGCATTTTCTTTGATTGTTGAGTTAATGTTTTCTATGGTATCTTCAGCACCTGAGATTCTTTCTTCTATCTCTTGAATTCTGTTGTTGATCTTTGCATCTACGACTCTTGATTTCTTTCCAATTCTTTCTATCTCCAATTTTGTCTCCTTTTGTGATTTCCTAGTTGCTTCTACTTCTGTTTTTAGATCCTGGATGGTTTTGCTCAGCTCTTTTATGAAATGGGATTTTAAAACAATCTTGCTTTTTTGATGTGTTGGGCTATCTGGGACTTGCTGTGGTGGGAGAACTAGGTTCTGATATTGCCAAATGTCTTTGTAGGATGGTAGAGGACCATTTGGGTATATACACAGCAGTAGTTTAGCTGGGTCTTAAGGTAGAACACTGGGTATAGTTTTCTTAGAAAACTATACCCAGTTTTCTAAGAAAAGGACTAATTTCCAAAGTGGTTGTACAAGTTAGCACTCCCATTCACAATGGAGGAGTGTTCCCCTTTCTCCACATCCTCACCAAATTGTGACATGAAATTGTAATAAGTTTTTGATCTTAACCATTCTGATTGATATAGGATGGAATTGCAGAATTGTTTTGATTTGCAATTCCTTGATGAATTAGGTCTTTGAACATTTCTTTAAATTTTAGACTCTGAGATTCCTCTGTTGACAAATCTCTGTTTATCCCTGTGTCCCATTTATTATTATTATTTATTTATTTATTTATTCATTTTTACACTCCATATTTTATTCTTCCCCACTTCCCATCTACACTCTAACTGTTCTACATCCCATACCTCCTCCCCACCCCTCTCTCTCCACATGGATGTCCCCACCCATCATCCCATCTGACCTCTAAACTCCCTGGGGCCTCTAGTCTCTTAAGGGTTAGGTGCATCATCTCTGAATAAATACAGGCCCAGAAGTCCTCTACTGTATTTGTGTTGGGGGCCTCATATCAGCACCAGCTGTATGTTGCCTTTTTAGTAGTCCAGTGTTTGAGAGATCTCGGGGGTCCTGATTAAATGAGACTACTGGTCTTCCTACAGGACTGCCCTTCTCCTCAGCTTCTTTTAGTCTTCTATAATCCAACAACAGGTGTCAGCTGCTTCTGTCCATTGGTTTGGTGAAAATATCTGCATTTAACTCTTTTAGCTGTTTTCTGGGTCTTCTGGAGTGTGGTCCCTTTTTGCGAGTGCTCCATAACCTCAGTAATAGTGTCAAGACTTGGGACCTCCCCTTGAGTTGGATTCCACTTTGGGTCTGTTGCTGGACCTTCTTTTTCTCAGGATCCACTCAATTTCCATTCCTGTAATTCATGCTTGTCCTTTGGGTCTGAGTTACCTCACTCAGGATGATATTTCCCAGTTCCATTCATTTGCCTGCAAAACTCAGGATGTCCTCTTAATAGCTGAGTAGTATTACATTGTGTAAATGAACCAGATTGTCTGTATCCATTCTTCTGTCATGGGACATTTGGGTTGTTTCTACCTTCTGGCTATCACAAATAAGGCCACTATGAACATAGTGGAAACTATGTCCCTGTGGTTTGCTGGTGTGATCCATTTTTTAATTGAATTTTTTGGGTTGTTGGTGTCTAACTTATTAAGGTCTTCATAAATGTTGGATATTAGCTCTCTGTCATATGTCGGATTGGTGAACATCCTTTCTCGACCTGTAGCATGACATTTTGTCTTATTGACGTGTGTGCTTTGCCTTATAGAAACTTTGCAGTTTCATGAGTTCCTATTTATCCACTGTTGATCTAAGAGCCTGAGCCATTGGTGTTCTTTTTCTTTTAAGAACTTTATTTCAACGCAACTATATGCATTAGAAATACACACATATTTCTTAATAGAATGTAATTATGTTTAACTTATCCTATACAATCTTGACCAGAAACTTGTACACAGTTTACAAAAAATGAAGTGCAATCTCTTTCCTCTCTATCTATTACAAATGTATAGTGCTGGCAAGGATGTAGAGAAAGAGGAACACTCCTCCACTGTTGGTGGGATTGCAAAATGGTAAAACCACTCTGGAAATCAGTGTGGCGGTTCCTCAGGAAATTGGGCATGCCACTTCCAGAGGACCCTGGCATACCACTCCTGGGCATATACCCAGAGGATTCCCCTGCATACAATAGAGACACATGCTCCACTATGTTTATAGCAGCCTTGTTTATAATAGCCAGAAGTTGGAAGGAGCCCAGATATCCCTCAAAAGAGGAATGGATACAGAAAATGTGGTATATTTATACAATGGAGTACTACTCAGCAATTAAAAATAATGAACTCATGCAATTTGTAGGTAAATGGTTAGATCTGGAAACTATCATCCTAAGTGAGCTAACCCAATCACAAAAGAATACACATGAAATGCAATCACTGATAAGTGGTTATTAATGAGCCCAGAAGCCCTAAATACTCAAGGCACAATTAGCAAGTCAAATGACTCCCAAGAAGAAGAAAGGAGAGGACCCTGGGCCTGTAAAGATTGGATCCAGTATTGCAGACCCAGAACAGAGAAATCGTGTGTGTGTGTGGGGGGGGGATGAGTGGGGAATAGCAGGGGGGGAGAGGAATTATGGGACATATGGTGGGGGGTAACTGGCAAAGGGGAAAGCCTTTGGAATGTAAACATAGAATATAGAAAATAAAAATTAAAAAAAAAATCCTCCATCAAATGCTACTGAATGCAGAAGAACATTGAGAAGAATACCTTTGCTTTGTTTCAGAAAAGTAACACATATTGCACTGTAAAGGCTTATAAAATTGGGGCAAAAGATTGTGGTAATATTACAATGCCAGTTTTAAGACTGCAGTAACTAAGAGAAGCCTACAGGACATACACAGAACATAGAACTGTAGAAGCTATCACATTTAGCTGGCAGTACACAGACTATAAATCTACACAATCAGATCACTCTGAACTAATACTATCAGCTCACCCATGCACTCAGAAAACCCTAAATATACCTTGATTTTTTGCAAAGAAAAAAGTTTCTTTAGCAATTCAGTTTACAAGTAACAGTATGCTTACAAGCATGCTGCTCCTTCAGTTATCCACATTCAGAGTGAAACGTATGAGGTAACCTTGGGTTTTACTTTGTGTTACTTTACATTTGAGGTAGCCCATGTCATGACTTTAAAAGTAAATCTAAAACAGCCTAAGGACCATTCTTGGAAGACTAGGGAATGATAACCTGAGAAAGTTGCAATAAGCCATTGGTTTTCTGTTCAAGAAATTGTTTCTAGTACCAATGTGTTCAAGGGCATTTTCTACTTTCTAGTCTATTAGTTTTTAGTTTATCAAGTTTTATGTTTGTGTCATTGATCTACTTGGATGTGAGTTTTGGGCATGGTGATAAATATGGATGTATTTTCATTCTTATTAATTCTTCCACAGACATCCAGTTAGACTAGCACCATTTGTTGAAGATGTTTTCTTTTTTTCATTGTCTAGCTTTTGGTGTCTTTGTCAAAAGTCAAACATCCACATATGTGTGGGTTTATTTCTGGGTCTTGGATTGGATTCCATTGATCAATGTGTCTGTTTCTGTACCAATATCATGCAATTTTATCACTATTGCTCCAAAGTACAGCTTGAGGTCAGGGATGGTGATTCCTCCCAAAGTTCTTTTATTGTTCAGGATTGGTTTGGCTGTATTGGGGGATTTTTGTTTATCAATAGGAGGTTGCAAATTGTTCTTTCAAGGTATAGAAAAATATTTGTTGGAATTTTGATGGTGATTACATTGAATCTGAAGATTGTTTTTGGTAAGATGGATATTTTCACTGTTAATCATACCCATCTATGAGCATGAATGGATCCTTCATCTTTTGATATTTTCTTCATTTTCTTTCTTCAGGGACTTGAAGTTCTTGTCATAAGATCTTTCACTTGCTTGGTTTCAGTTACAAGATATTTTATATTATTTCTGGCAATGTGTAAAGGGTGTTGTTTCCCTGGTTTCTTTCTCAGCCAGTTTATCATTTGTATAAAGGAGGGCTAATGATTACTCTGAAGCAATTTTGTATTGACAACTTTGCTGAAGCTGTTTATCAGCGGTGGGAGTTTTCTGGTAGAATTTTTTTGGGTCACTTATGTATATTATGTTATTCTCAAATAGGGAAACTTGTTGTTATCCAATTTGTATACCCTTGATCTTCTTTAGTTGTCTTATATTGCTCTGGCTAGGACTGCAAGTGCTATAGTGAATAGCTAGGAAGAGAATGGACCACCTCAGATCTTCCCTGATTTTAGTGGAATAGCTGTAAGTTTCTAACTATTTGGCTTGAGGTTGGCTATTGGTTTGATGTATATTACTTTAATTATATTTAGGTATGTGCATTGTATCCCTGATCACTCTAGTACTTTGAACACAAAGGGATGCTGGATTTTGCCAATGGCTTTTTCAGCATCTAATAGGATGATTGTGTGATATTTTTTTAAATTTCAATTTGTTTATATGGTGGGTTATGTTGATGGATTTTCATATATTGAATCATCCCTGCATCCCTGAGATAAAGCCTATGTGATCTTGATGGATAAAGTCTTGAATGTGTTTCTGTTTTTTGGGGTTGCAAGTATTTTATTGAGTATTTTTTGGATCAATGTTTTTAAGAGAAATCAGTCTGAAATTCTCTTTCTTTGTTGAGTCTTTGTGTGGTTTATGTATCAGGGTGAATGTAGCTTCATAGAATGAGTTTGGTAGTGTCCTTTCTGTTTCTATTTTGTAGAATAGTTTGAGGATTGCTTCTATTTCACTAGAGGTTATAGAATTGTTTAAATAGATTACCTGATCTTGATTTAAATTTGGTAAGTGGTATCTGTCTAGAAAATCATCCATTTTATTAAGATTTTCCAATTTTGTAGAGTACAGGCTTTTGAAGCACGTCCTAATGATTCTTTGAAGTTTTTTTTTTTTTTTGGTGTCTGTTGTAATGTTTCCATTTTCATTTCTGATTTTGTTTATTTGCATACTGTATTGGATAGGGTTTTACTGCTATGAACAGTCACCATGACCAAGGCAAATCTTATAAGGACTACATTTAATTGGGCCTCGCTTACAAGTTCAGAAGTTTAGACCATTATCATCAAGGCAGGAACATGGCAGCATCCAGGTGGGCATGGTGCAGGAGAAGCTGAGATTTCTACATCTTTCTCTGAAGGCTGCTAACAGAATATTGGCTTCCAGGCAGCTAGGATGAGGGTCTTAAAGTCCACACCTATAGTACTCATCTACTCCAAAAAGGCCACATCTACTGGAACAGGACCACTAACAGTACCACTCCTTGGGCCAGGTGTACATAAACCATAACTGATACTGTCTCTCTGCTTTTTGGTTAACATAGATAAGGTTTTGTCCATCTTGCTGATTTTCTCAAAGAACCAGATCTTGGTTTTCTTCATTTTTTGTTTCTGATTAATTTCAGTTCTGATTTTTCCCTAAAGCTTTCAGGTGTACTTTTAAATTGCTGGTACGTAAACCTTCTAATTTCTTCATAATTTCTTTATGGAGGAAATTAGTGCTATGAGTTTTCCTCTTAGTACTGCTTTCATTTTGTCCCACAAATTTGGGTATATAATGCCTCGATTTTCAATGAATTCCAGAAAATATTTAATTTCTTTTTTCTTTCCTCTCCTACCCAGGTATCATTGAGTAAAGAGTTCCTCAGTTTCCATGAGTTAATATCCTTTCTAGTGTTATTGCTTTTGTTGAAGTCCAGATTCAGTCCATTGTAGTCTGATATAATACAAGGCAGTATTTCAATGTTCTTGTATCTATTAAAGCTTGCTTAGAGACTGATTATATGTTCAATTTTGGAAAAGAATCTATGAGGTATATTACTTTTGCTTAGGTGAAATATTTTATACCTCTCTGTTAGGTAAATTTGATTCATCATGTCTATTAGCTTCATTATTTCTCAGTTTTGTTTTTATCTGGATGCCCTGTCAATTAGTGAGATTAAAGTGTTGAAGCCTCTCCCTATTAATGTGTGGGGTTCGATTTGGGATTTAATCTTTAGCAATGTTTCTGTAACAAATATGTGTGTACTTGTGATTGGGGCAAACATGTTCAGAATTAAGGTATCATCTTGGTGAAATTTTCTTTTGATGAGGATGAAGTATCCTTCCCTGTATCCTTTGTTTAATTATGGTTGAAAGTGTATTTTGCTATATATTAGAATGGCTGCTCCAGCTTGCTTCTTGGATTCTTTGGAAAACTTTTTCCCAGCCTTTTACTTTGAAGTAGTGTCTATCTTTATTGCTGAGGTATGTTTCTTGTATGCAGCAGAATGATGGATCCTCTTTTCACATCCATTCTGCTCCTGTCTTTTTATTACAAACAAAGCTCATTGATTTTTGAGAGATATTAATAACCAGAGATTGTTATTTTCTCTTATTTTAATTTTGGTAGTATTACTGTGTGTGTGTGTGTGTGTGTGTGTGTGTGTGTGTGCTCCTCTCATTTTTGTTGGTATGGAATTACTTATTTCCTGTTTTTTTTTTTTTTTTTTTAGCTTGCAGTTATCCTCCTGGTTTTGAGTTTTCCTTCGAATATTTTCTGTAGAGCCTCATTTATGGATACGTTATTTGGGTTTGGATTTATTTTGAAATATCTTGATTTCTCCAAATGGTGATTTAGAGTTTTTTGTTGGTATAGTACTCTAGGTTGGAATCTGTGGATTTTTAGAGACTGCAAGATACCTATCCAGGTCCTTCTAGCTTCCCTGTTGAGAAGTCAGGTGTAATTCTGATGGCTCTGCCATTGTATGTTAACTGCCCTTTTTCCCCTTGCTGCTCTTTTTGTTTAATTGGATATATTCATTATTTATATTTCATTTCCCTTTTTCTGGTTCCCTGTCCCTCAAAGGTCCCACATGCCCTTTTATCTCCCCCTGTTCTCCCATCCAGTCATCCCACTTCCCTATTCTGGTATTCCCTACACTGATGCATTGAGTCTTTCCAGAACCAGGGCCCACTCCTTCCTTCTTCTCAGACATCATTTGGTATGTGGATTGTGTCCTTGGTGTTCAAAGATTCTAGGTGAATATCCACTTATTAGTGAGTGCATACCATGGGTATTCTTTTGAGACTGGGTTACCTCACTTAGTATGATGTTCTCCAGCTCCATCAATTTCTCTAAGAATTTCATGAATTCATTGTCTCTAATGGCTGAATAGTACTCCATTGTGTATATATACCACATTTTTGTATCCATTCCTCCAGTGAGGGACATCTGGGTTCTTTCCAGCTTCTGGCTATTATAAATAAGGCTTCTATGAACATAGTGGAGTATGTATCCTTATTACATGCTGGGGAATCTTCTGGGTATACACCCAGGAGTGGTATGGCAGGGTCCTCTGGAAGTATCTTGTCCAGTTTTCTGAGGAACCGCCAGACTGATTTCCAGAGTGGTTGTAACATCTTGTAATCCCACCAACAGTGGGGGAGTGTTGCTCTTTCTCCACATCCTGGCCAACACCTGCTGTTTCCTGAGTTTTTAATCTAAGCCATTCTGACTGGTGTGAGGTGAAATCTCAGGGTTGTTTTTATTTGCATTTCCCTAATGACTAATGATGTTGAACATTTCTTATGGTGCTTCTCAGCCATCTGAAGTTCTTCAGTTGTAAGGTCTTTGTTTAGCTCTGTACCCCATTTTTTGATAGGGTTATTTGGTTTTCTGGGGTTTAACTTCTTGAGTTCTATCTATACATTGGATATTAGCACTCTGTCAGATGAAGCGTTGGAGAAGATCTTTTCCCAATTTGTTGGATGCCAATTTGTCCTTTTGACAGTTGTCTTTTGCCTTATAGAAACTTTGTAATTTCATGAGGTCCCATTTGTCTATTCTTGACCTTAAATCATAAGCTATTTGTGTTCTGTTCAGGAACTTCCCCCCCCCCCCCCGAGTCAATGTCCTCAAGGGTCATTCCCAGTTTCTTTTCTACTAGTTTTAGTGTGTCTGGTTTTATGTGGAGGTCCTTGATCCACTTGGAGTTGATCTTAGTACAAGGAGATAAGAGTGGATCAATTCTCATTCTTCTGCATGCTGGCCTCAAGTTAAGCTAGCACCATTTGTTGAAAAGGCTATCATTTTTCCACTGGATGTTTTCAGATCCTTTGTTGAAGATCAATTGGCCGTAGATGTGTGGGCTCAATTCTGGGTCTTCAATCCTATTCCATTGATATGCCTCCCTGTCATTGTACCAATACCATGCAGTTTTTAACACTACTGCTCTGCAGTATTGCTTGATGTCTAGATATTGATTCCCCCAGAAGTTATTTTACTATTGATAATAGCTTTAGCTATCCTGGGTTTTTTGTTATTCCAGATGAATTTGAGAATTGCTCTTTCTAACTCTATGAAGAACTGAGTTGGGATTTTGATGTGGATTGCATTGAATCTGTATATTGCTTTTGGCAAGAATGCCATCTTAACTATATTAATCCTGCCAACCCATGAGCATGGAAGATTTTTCCATTTTCTGAAGTCTTCTTCCATTTCCTTCTTCAGAGACCTGAAGTTCTTGTCATACAGATCTTTTACTTGTTTGGTTAGAGTCACACCAAGGTACTTTATATTGTTTGTGGCTATTGTAATGGGTGCCCTTTCCCTAATTTCTTTCTCAGCCTGCTTATCCTTTGAGTATAGGAAGGCTACTGATTTGCTTGAGTTGATTTTATAACCACCCACTATGCTGAAGTTGTTTATCAGCTGTAGGAGTTCTCTGGTGGAGTTTTTTGGGTAACTTAAGTATACTTTCATATCATCTGTGTATAGTGGTAGTTTGACTTCTTCCTTTCCAATTTGTATCCCTTTGACATCCTTATGTTGCAGAATTGGTCTAGCTAGTACCTCAAGTACTATATTGAAAAGATATTATGAGAAGGGGTGGACTTGTCTCGTCCCTGACTTTAGTGGGATTGTTTCAAGTTTCTCTCCATTTACTTTGATGTCGGCTACCGGTCTGCTGTAAATTGCTTTTACTATGTTTAGGTATGGGCCTTAAATTCCTGTTTTTTCCAAGACTTTTAGCATGAAAGGATGCTGAAATTTGTCAAATGATTTTTCAGCATCTAATGAGATGAAAATGTGGCTTTTTCTTTGAGTTTGTTTATGTAGTGGATTACATTGATGGATTTCTATATATTGAACCATCCCTGCATCCCTGATCATGGTGAATGATCGTTTTGATATGTTCTTGGATTCGGTTGGCAAGAATTTTATTGAGTAATTCTGCATCGGTGTTCAAAAGGGAAATTGGTCTGAAGTTCTCTTTCTTAGTTGAATCTTTGTGTGGTTTTGGTATCAGCATAATTGTGGCTTCATAGAATGACTTGGGTATTGTTCCTTCTGTTTCTATTTTGTGGAATAGTTTGAAGATTATTGGTATTAGGTCTTCTTTGAAGGTCTGATAGAATTCTGCACTAAAACCTTCTGGTCCTGTGCTTTCTTTGGTTGGAAGGCTTTCTGTGACCCCTTCTATTTCTTTGGGGGTTATGCGACTATTTAGATGATCTATTTGATCCTGATTTAATTTTGGTATTTGGTGTCTGTCTAGGAAATTGTCAATTTCCTCCAGATTCTCCAGTTGTGTTGAGTATAGGCTTTTTTAGTAGGATCTGTTGATTTTTTTAATTTCCTCAGTTTCTGTTGTTATATCTCCCTTTTCATTTCTAATTTTGTTAATTTAGATACTGTTTCTTTGCCCTTTTGTTAGTCTGGCTAAGTATTTATCTATCTTGCTGATTTTCTCAAAGAACCAGCTCCTGGTTTTGTTTCTTCTTTGTATGGTTCTCCTTGTTTCAACTTGATTGATTTCAGCCCTGAGTTTGATGATTTCCTGTCTTCTACTGCTCCTGGGTGAATTAGCTTTTTTTTTGTTTGTTTGTTCCAGAGCTTTCAGGTGTGCAGTTAAGTTGCTAGTATTTGCTCTCTCCTCTTTCTTTTTGGAGGCACTCAGGGCTATGAGTTTTCCTCTTAGCACTGCTTTCCTTGTGTCCCATATATTTGGGTAGGTTGTACCTTCATTTTCATTGAATTCTAAAAAGTCTTTGATTTCATTATTTATTTCTTCCTTGACTAAGATGTCATTGAGTAGAGTATTGTTCAGTTTCCATGTGTATGTGGGCTTTCTCTTGTTTTCTTGCTATAGAAGACCACTTTTACTCCATAGTGATCTGATAGGAGGCATGGGATTAGTTTGATCTTCTTGTATATGTTGAGGTCTGCCTTGTGACCAATTATATGATCAATTTTGGAGAAGGTACCATGGGGTGCTGAGGAAAAGGTATATTCTTTTGTTTTAGGATGAAATGTTCTATATATATCAGATAAATCCAGTTGGTTCCAAGTTTCAATTAGTTTCACTGTGTCCCTGTTTAGTGTCTGGTTTAGTGATTGGTCCATTGAGGAGAGTGGAATGTTGAAATCACCCACAATTTTTTTGTGAGGTGCAATGTGTGCTTTAAAGTTTCTTTTACGAATGAGGGTGCCCTGGCATTTGGAGCATAGATGTTCAGTATTGAGAGTTCTTCTTAGTGGATTTTCCCTTTGACCAGCAAGAAGTGTCCTTCCGTGTCTCTTTTGATGACTTTAGGTTGAAAGTCAATTATATCTGATATTAGAATGGCTACTCCAGTTTGTTTCCTGAGACCATTTGCTTGTAAAATTGTCTCCCAGTCTTTTACTCTAAGGTAGTGTTTGTCTTTGACACTGAGTTGTGTTTCCTGTATGCAGCAAAATGTAGGGTCCTGTTTCTGTATCCAGTCTGTTAGTCTATGTCTTATTATTTGGGAATTGAGTCCATTGATGTTAAGAGATATTCAGGAATAGTAATTTTTTTACTTCCTGACATATTTTAAGTTATTTTTTTATATTTGAGTGGTTATCTTCTTTCAGGTTTGATGAGAGGAGGTTTCTATCTTGCTTCTTCCTGTGTGTAGTTTCCCTCATTTTGTTGGTGTTTTTTGCCTATTATCCTTTGTAGGGCAGGGTTTGTGGACAGATATCGTGCAAACTTGGTTTTGTCATGAAATACCTTGGTTTCTCCATCTATGGTGATTGAGAGATTTGCTGGGTAAAGTAGTTTTGGCTGAAATTTGTGTTCTCTTAGAGTCTACATGAGATCTGCCCAGGATCTTCTAGCTTTCATGATCTCAGGTGAAAAGTTTGGTGTAATTCTTATAGGTCTTCCTTTATATGTTACTTGGCCTTTTTCTCTTACTGCCTTTAATATTCTTTCTTTGTTTATTATATTTGGGGTTTTGATTATTATGTGACAGGAGGTATTTCTGTTCTGGTCCAGTCTGTTTGGAGTTTTGTAGGTTTCCTGTATATTCATGGGCATCTCTTTAGGTTAGGGAAGTTTTCTTCCATAATTTTGTTGAAGATATTTGCTGGACCTTTAAATTGTAGATCTTCACTCTCATCTATACCTACAATCCTTAGGTTTGGTCTTCTCATTGTGTCCTGCATTTCCTGGATGTTTTGGGTTACAGGCCTTTTGCCTTTTGCCTTTTGTATTTTCTTTGACTGTGGATTCAATGGTTTCTATGGTATCTTCAGCATCTGAGATTCTTACTTCTATCTCTTGTATTCTGTTGTTGATATTTGCAACTACGACCCCTGATTTTTTCCCAAGGTTTTCTATCTCTAAAGTTGTCTCCCTTTGTGATTTCTTAGTTGTTTCTACCTCTGTTTTTAGATCCTGGATGGTTTTGCTTATATTTTTTTGCTTGCTTGTTCGTGTTTTCATGTAATTCTTTCAGAGATTTTTGTGTTTCTTCTTTCATGACTTCTACTTGTTGACCCACGTTCTCCTGTATTTCATTAAGTGATTTTTGTATTCCCTCCTTATTGGCTTCTATTTTCTGATCCATATTCTCCTGAATTTCTTTAAGTGATTTTTGTATTTCCTCCTTGTTGGCTTCTATTTTTTGATCCATATTCTTCTGCATTTCTTTAAGTGATTTTTGTGTTTGTCTTGTAAGGGTTTCTAACTTTTGATCCATTTTCTCCTGTATTTCTTTAAGAGATTTAGCTATGTGTTCTGCTAACAGCATCCTGACCAGTGATTTTATATCCAAGTCTTGTTTTTCTGGTGTGTTGCGGGTATCCAGGACTTCCTGTTGTTAGTGAACTGGGTTTGGATGCTGCCATGTTACCTTGATTTCTGTAAGTAACATTCCTACTTTTGTCTTTTGCCATCTGGTTATCTCTGGAGTTAGTTGACCTTGTTGTTACTGGCTGGTGTTTGAACCTTCCGTGAGCCTGGGCCCACCTATTGGTTCTCTACCGATTACCTGGAGGCAAGATGAAGAAAGCTGCTGTGAGTGCTGGGAGGACCTCAGGCTAGGCGTTTCCCAACCGAGTTGGTGCACGGCCCAGTGGCCTTGTAGATGGCCTGCTGAGCCTCCCAGGCACTGGCTACACCTGAGCTATGGTAATCTTGGATTAAGTACAAAAACCTGGGCCTCTCTACAGGTGACCTGGTGGCAAGGTGGAGACTGCCACTGCTGCGAGTGCCTTGAAAGTCAATTTTATCGGATATTAGAATGTCTTTTCCAGCTTGTTTCCTGGGAACATTTGCTTGTAAAATTGTCTTCCAGCCTTTTAGTCTAAGGTAGTGTTTGTCTTTGACCCTGAGGTATGTTTCCTGTATGCAGCAAAATGTGGGGTTCTGTTTCTGTATCCATTCTGTTAGTCTATGTTTTTTTATTTATTGCGGAATTGAGTCCATTGACGTTAAGAGATATTAATGAATAGTGATTATTTCTTCCTGTCAATTTTGATGTTATTTTTGTTTTTGAGTGGTTATCTTCTTTTGAGATTGATGGAAGAAGGTTACTATCTTGCTTTTTCCAAGGTGTAGTTTCCCTCCTTGTATTGGAGTTTTCTTCCTATTATCCTTTGTAGGGCTGGGTTTGTGGAAAGATATTGTGTAAATTTGGTCTAGTCATGGAATATTTTAATTTCTCCATCTATATTGATTGAGAGTTTTGCTAGGTATAGTAGTCTTAGCTGACATTTGTGTTCTCTTAGAATCTGCATGTGATCTGCCCAGGATCTTCTAGCTTTCATGGTCTCTGGTGAGAAGTCTGGAATGATTCTGATAGGTCTTTATATGTTACTTGGCCTTTTTCTCTTACTGCCTTTAATATTCTTTCTTTATTTATTACATTTGGGGTTTTGATTATTATGTGACAGGAGTTATTTCTGTTTTGGTACAGTCTGTTTGGAATTCTGTAGGTTTCCTGTATATTCATGGGCATCTCTTTAGTTTAGGGAAGATTTTTTTCCATAATTTTGTTGAAGATATTTGCTGGCCCTTTAAATTGTAGATCTTCACTCTCATCTATACCTATAATCCTTAGGTTTGGTCTTCTCATTGTGTCCTGGATTTCCTGGATGTTTTGGGTTATAAGGCTTTTGCCTTTTGCATTTTGCATTTTCTTTGACTGTGGATTCAATGGTTTCTATGGTATCTTCAGCATCTGAGATTCTTACTTCCATCTCTTGTATTCTGTTGTTGATATTTGCATTTACGACCCCTGATTTCTTCCCAAGGTTTTCTATCTCCAAAGTTGTCTCCCTTTGTGATTTCTTAGTTGTTTCTCCCTCTGTTTTTAGATCCTGAATGGTTTTTCTCAGTTCCTTCACTTGTTTGTTCGTGTTTTCATGTAATTCTTTCAGAGATTTTTGTGTTTCTTCTTTCATGACTTCTGCCTGTTGACACAATTTCTCCTGCATTTCTTTAAGTGATTTTTTTCATTTCATCTTTATTGCCTTTTATCCGTTGACCCATATTCTCCTGGAATTCTTTAATTGATTGTTTTGTTTCCATTGTAAGGGCTTCTAACCTATTCATGTCCCCCTACATTTCTTTAAGAGATTTGTTTATGTCTTTTTTTGTGTTCCTTTAGCAGCATTATGACCAGTGCTTTTAAATCCAAATCTTGTTTTTCTGGTGTGTTGGGGTATCCAGGACTTGCTGTGGTTGGCAAATTGGGTTCAGATGCTGCCATATTGCCTTGATTTCTGCTAGTAATGTTTCTACGTTTGCCTTTTGCCATCTGTTTATCTTTGGAGTTAGTTGGTCTTACTGTTACTGGTTGGTGTTTGAAGCTCCTGTGACCCTGGCATTTGGCGCTGCTGCTGCAGAGGGCATCTGTGCTCCCGAGGAGGAAACGGAAGGTTTCTGCTACTAGGCTCTGAATTACCTTCTCAGCTCTGCTTCTCCAGACTCAGGTCTCCTCCCGGCTTGCTGCTGGGCATGTAACTGGCCTCCCACCTTCTCCTGGTTTGCCTAGATGACAGCTCTTAAGAATCAGTTCTTTATTTCCACTGTTCTGGGCTCATCTATTGGTTCTCTATGGTGACCTGGGCTCTTCTGTTGCTTCTCTATGGTCACCTGGTTAGGCTGCCAGCTCCAAAATGGTGAGTCTCAGGGCTCTGTCTAACCACAGATTCCCTGTAGGACCAGAGCTTCCCTGGCTGGATTGCTGGAGCCTAGATGGTGGCATTCTCAGTCTACAGGTCTCCGTCTGGTTAGCTGCCTGTGGTGCCCCAAGGCAAGATGGCAGCCTCCACTGCAAGCCAGACACAGACCCCCGCGTGAGCTGGTGTCCAAGCAGGTTGGTGCACAGACAGCCTGCCAAGCCATTCAGGCTCTGGGTGCAGGAAAGAGCCTGATGTGTTTTGATTATTGTGTGACTAGAGGATTTTTTTCTGGTCCAGTTTAATTGTTGTTCTGTGTGCTTCTTGTATGTTTATGGGTATCCCTTTCTTTGGAAAGTTTATTTTTTCTATAATTTTTGTTGAAAATATTCTCTGGGTCTTGGAGGTGGGACTCTTTACCTTCTTATGTTCCTATTATTCTTAGGTTAGGTCTTTTCATAGTCAGGTTTTTTTTATATTTAACATTTTCTTTGAGTGATATATCAGTTTCTTCTATTGTATCTTCTATACCTGAGATTCTCTCTTTCATCTCCTGTATGCTCTTGGTGACCCTTGCATCTGTTGTTTCTTTGCACTTCTGTAGATTTTCCATCTCCTGAATTCCCTCAGTTTGTATGTTCATTATTGCTTCTATTTCCACTTTTTGGTCTCACACAGTTTTATTTATTTCCTTCACCTGTTTAATTGTATTTTTCTGTGTATATTTAAGGGATTTGTTTGTTTCTTCTTTAAAGCCCCCCCAACTCTTTGATTGTATTTTTCTGTATTTCTTTAAGTCATTTATTCATTTCCTCTTTAAAGACCCTATATCATCTTTATAAGGTTGGATTTAAGGTCAGTTTTCTTGTGCTTCTGGTGTGTTAGGCTATCCAGGATAGCTGTAGTCCAAAAATATCATTTTGTCCTTGCTTTTTTTTTAAAATTGTGTTCTTTCAAGAACCTTTAGCCATCCAGATGGCTTTGCTTTCTGGATGTTTCTGTTGTAATAGATATTGGAAGGAAGGTTAACCTGGATGGTCCTGGCATGGCAGGCCTCTGATGTGTATTCTTGGGTTATATGGTTCTAAGTCTGCTGGTCTGTATGGTTCAGGATCTGCAGATGTGCGTGTTTCAGATGCAGAAGTAGGTTACAGAGAGGTGGGAGATAATGGAGATCACCCCTGGGCCATCAAGCTGCCCAGGGCAGTTAGGCTTGCTCCAGAGGACTCAGCAAAAGGGAAGATGTGGGGGCAGGGATGGGAAACTTACCTGTATGTTTCAGGATCACCAGGTCTGATGAAGGTAGGCAGAGAGGTGGGACAGGGAAATGGAGGTACGCTTGAATAACAGGTTATTCAGACTCAAGTCAGCTTGGGGTGCCCCAGAGGACAGCATGCAGGAAAGATGGGTGGGAGAAAGGAAGCTCACCTGTGTGGTTCTGGCTCAGAAGATCTGACAAAAGTGGGCAGAGAGATCTGCCTGTCATTTTTAATACTATATTCTTAGGTTGGAAATTATAATTATTTATAATTATAATTTATTATTATTTATTATTATAATTATAATTATAAATATAATATAAAATAATTATATTTAAATGTGAGTTAATTGGATCTAGTTAATAGTCCATACCTGTTTTATCTGTCAATTATAGGAAGAAAGATGCTGAAATCATCAAATCTAATGTAGATTTGTTGTCAATTTAATTTTTAGTTCCATCAGTTTTTGCTATACAAATTATTATTTAAAGAGATAGAATCTCTATGTTTAGAGAAAGAACTGAAGGAGCTGAAGGGGTTTGCAACTCCATAGGAAGAACAACAATAGCAACCATCCAGTCTCCCCAGAGCTCTCAGGGGCTAAACCACCAAGCAAGGAGCACACATAGAGGGACCCATGGCTCCAGCAGCATATGTAGCAAAGGATGGACTTGTCGGGCATCAGTGGGAGGAGAGGCTCTTGGATGCTTTCCTCCAATGGATGCTCCACTATAGGGGAATTCATACCCACATAGAAACAGGGCATCAGGGGATAGGATAGGAGATTTTTGGGGGGACCAGGAAAGGTGATAACATTTGAACTGTAAGTAATGAAAATATCCAATTAAAATAAGGGGGACAAACCTCTATCTTACTGAATGGGCCTCAAACTCCTGGAATTAAATGATCCTCCAACCAAACCTTGAGAGTCACATGGATATGCGGCAGATGATTCTTCTCTTAATGGCCTTACAAATTTTGGTGTCTTATTGAAATGTTTGTATATACCACATATAGTCATTGTTTCTTGACAAGATGACCTTTCATCATAATATAATTCCTTCATTATACCACAGCAAAGACAATAAATCTTTTGGTTATATCATCTGTCCAAGAACATTCATATATCAAGGAACATAGAAAGCACTCAAGAAAAAAAATGAATGAAGGAATAATGCTTAGCTGATACTGTCAGAATATAAAAAAATAAAAAAATAAAAACATCTGAGAGTATCATGAAGTTTGGAAGCCAGTTGATGTGGGCTTTAACATACTTTCTAGGCAAATAGTGCAAACAGATTGATTTGTCATTTCTTTGTGAAAAACAAAACAAAGAAATAATTGAATAAATAATATCTTAGTATAATTCAAGATTTTTACAACAGCAATTAATGAAAAAGAGATCCTATATTTGAAAAATAGAAAATGAATATATGTGGAAAGATTTGGAGGAAAAAAAGGAAGGGGAAATAATATAATTATAATCTCAAAAATAAAAAATAATTATCATATCAAAAAGTAATATGAAGGCAGATGAAATATACCCTTTATTAACGGAATTGTCAAAAGGACAGAAATTTCCAAGACCTAGCTCCTGGCCCTATAAAATTACCTTATTTGGAAATGGGCTTTATTTGAAAGTCCAGAACAAATTAAGATGAGGTTTACCTAAGATAGGGTTTTTCTGCTGTGACCAGAAACCATGACCAAGGCAAATCTCATAAAGGGCAACATTTAAGTGGGGCTGGATTACAGGTTCAGAGACTCAATCTAGTATCATCAAGGTAGGAACATGGCAGCATCCAGGGAGAGCTGAGAATTCTGCATCTTCATCTGATGGTTACTGTGAGGAGACTGGCTTCCAGGCAGCTAGGATAAGGGTCTTAATCCCACACCCATATTGACACACCTACTCCAACAAGGCCACACTTACTCTAACAGGACTACCCCCTCTAATAGTGCCACTTCTTGGGCTGAGCATATACATACCATAACAAGGCTGTATGCAAATGAGTAGGGAGTTTATAAATGGAAATTTGGACCTTGAGAAAAATATATAATGAAATAAGGTATTACAAAGAAATAGGAGATAATAAAATCATAATATGACAGAGTCCATAAAGATTGTAGTTAATGTACTACAAATGAGGCTATTTATGATGCTACCCAAGCTGGAAAGGACACAAAAGGCACTCCTTTAATGATATTATAGGATGCAATGTTAAGACAGATCATGGATATTAAGTATCTACTATCTACAATTGTGAAAGACTAACATCCATTGTCCGCAATCTCTGGTACTCATTTAAAAAAGCCCTATAAAACATACTTTTTGTTTGTTTGTTTTCTGCAAGTTAAGCACATGGCTTTATTGAAGATTGGTCTGTGTGTCTCTATATGTAGGATAAGTGAATAAATAAGTATTGATAACCTTCTAACTTCTCCATATTTCTAAACACAATATTAAAGATCTTTCATATAGATAGATAAGTAGAAAAATTATTTAAATTGATATCTCTGGTATTCAGTTTAATGCAGTTATATTTTAATTGAAACATGCAAAAGCCACCTGTTTACTTTCTTCAATGCTCATATTATCACTTCTGCATACATTACATCCAACTCCTTAATTTGTGTCAATACCATTTATTACATGCCTATTATGTGTTGACTATTGCTAACTGCTTTAAATAAAAGCATTGTCTCTTATCTTCAAGCATCTGACTCTGATGGAAGTGGCATTCCTTCTATAATTCAGTATCCATTTAGTGCCAAACACTTTCCTAGGCAGGAGGATACAATGAGGACTGCATAATGTATTCTGAGAGAACTTTTTATATTGAAGTTTAAACTCATAAAACTTTAGCCAAGGGATTCAAGGACACATTATATTTATATTTTACATGTAATATATATACATAATTTATATACCTTGACTTCTATTTTATTTACCAATGTACTTGAGGAAATGTAAGAGTCAAAAATAAGTCTCAAATCTGATCTCACCAATAGAAAGACATTATTTTGATTGTATCAAGTTCATAACAAAATTATTTCTAGCAAAATCACCATGGTTATTTCTAGCTGGATATAACTGGTTTATCGAGGAATACAGCTAGTTGTAATCCCTGGAATATATAAATTAAAAGGTATGTGCCCCTAGAATATATAATATAAGCTACTTATTTGATTATAGTGTGGATATTTTCCATATCTGAGATTACTGAGTAAAACAAAGTACTCACCCTGATGCTGTAATTCAGAAGACTGTGATGTTAATCTGAGCAGCAGGGACTATGGGGGAAAGCAAGACTTTTGAAAACTATAGAGTTCCTTTGGGATCTCAAGGTTTTATTTTTGCTTTCTGATTAATCCTATTCTTGAAATGATTTGCAGAGCTTTATGTTGATTTGACTTCTAATTTTTACAAATATGGTTTGATTCTTTGTGTACTGTGCTTTCTAGTTAGAAATTAAATTACTGTTCGAGTCTTAATTTTTTTGTATTCCCTGTGGCACTTTGAGAAAATTTGAACAAATGTTTCCAATTAGCCAGTGTGTATGAGAAATGTGACATATTTGTTTTACTCTTCAATAAGTCTATGAGACAAGTATCATCACCATTGTAATGGGGATTTTGTTAAGGCTCTGATATATTCAAATTTCCCAAGTTTATTTAAGTGTCAGAATGCAAATATGAACTCATGTATGTTACTTTACCTCCATGCTATTTTTACATCCCACAATAACTTTTATGAGTCTAGGCAAATAATTTGACAATAAATAAATTTAGTTTAACTAGGTTAACTATCAATCCTGGGAACAAATGAGTATAGCACATAAGATTATCTGGATAGCTTCAGAGTTAAGTATGACTTGAGTATCTACTGTGCCCTGGTGAGTGTGTTGACTGATACAAGAAATTATTAGCAATGTATTATAGAGACCATTACCAGAATACCCAAATCCCAAACCAAAACTCTTCTACTTCCTCTACTTTTTTATTCTTCTGTCTTATTCCCTCTTGTCATTTGTCTTCTGTTCTTGTCACAAACACCAATAGCACTAACTCCAATTCCTATGTTTAGGCCATGAGATACGTTTTACAAAATCATCAGACTCTTATCCCTTACTCCAAAGAACTTAATTAATACCCCTCTCACATTGTGAATGTAATATAAATTCTGACATATTTAAACCAGGAGAATTGACTTCCTTATGATTCTACAGCCCATTATGTTATATAAATTAGTCATAACTATGACAGTGGTATTATTATGTTTATCAATTGCCTTTTAATTCATTGGATCTGAAGTAAGAAACCAGAATTGTACCTGATTGACTCTCACAAACATAAAAGTAATCAGAGATTATTAATAAAGACAATTGAAAATGTATCCATTGTAACAATCATAACAGGGTCTTAACCCTATAGCATGTATAAGAGGAAGTTTGACCTGGGAGTCACTGTATTCAGCTTTCCTGACTGCTGATTATGGAAAGCAAACCAATCCATTCCTGTCATGGAAGAGTCATATGAATTAAAAACAGAAAACAACAATATAGCCTGTAGAGAGACTGGTTTGGCAGTGACTTTCCATCTACCAAGGCTTTGCAATGCTACATCAGTAGGAGAATTCAGTTCTCTTCTATTTTACACAGTCCAAAAGGACTACTAATCAACAGGTCAATCACACTCCTGAGGAAAATTCTAAGCAAGAACAGATGAGAACTTCTTTCTGATGTTCTAAATATTTGAAATAAGAAAGATTAGAAATAAGAAGAAATCATTTGTTTCCAGAGTCTTCTTGAAATGTGTGTGTGACAATGATACTGAGCTAGTCTTTGATATGGGTTTAATTCTTAAGTTGTTTCATCATTTGCCAAAATCTGTCTTACAAATTCAGTTTTCTCATTAGGAAGAA
This sequence comes from Apodemus agrarius, assembly GCA_964023405.1. Lineage (NCBI taxonomy): Eukaryota > Metazoa > Chordata > Mammalia > Rodentia > Muridae > Apodemus > Apodemus agrarius. Next base: position 86,889,574 of record OZ030008.1, read on the forward strand.
TTTTTTTTGTAACATTAAATGCCTGAATGGATTAAAGATTATAATTTTGTCACAGTTCAGCCTCCAGGAAATCACTAAGACCTATTATCCTCAGCAATTCTTCTGACAGTTTTCAATAACCCAGTGTGTCCCATAAACCTGGTAAAAATCTATAAGACAATAAAAGATAAATGTTGACTTTGTTTTTACAAATGGTATTATATACTAAATAATTTTATATTGAAAATTAAAAGTTAGGAACATACTTCATACAAATTGTACTGCATATTAAATGAATGTTTTTGATGTGTTTTTACCAAAATATAAATAAATGTATGGATGTTCATATGTATGCATCCACCTTCCTGCCTATTATCTATATAACTAGTCAATTACTCTGTTTAATTTGTATTAATAAAGGTATAGAAAAACACAAGAATTAGTGGAAATCAATAAATAATAACACCTCCAGTGATAAGAAATGATAAAACAGACAAGCAGAATATGTGTACAGAATTCACAGCATCAAGGTGACTTCCTCATCGCTATCATTTTAGTTTGACTGCACGAATGCAGAAATTAGCATTAAGCCACATGGCAATTAATATACTTACATGTTGTAATAAAAAGAGATTATAAAGGTGGATGATTAAGACTAATTTTAGTAACTTAAAAATAAAATGAAGTAATAATGCTTTGACAGTTGTAATGAGTTACACATGACCAGTATTTATTGTGTATTTTAATGATCAAATCTCAGATGTTATCAAAACTCATGCTGCCATATAAGCGTAGGTTTGATGCTGAGAAAAGACTTCTGTTCAGGAATTATGTCTATCACTATGCTCATAAATTTATGCTAACGACTACTCTGCATGTGCTAGTTGCAAGGTTAGACAATCCTAGATGTGTAGTACAATTAGAAGCTGATATTCAAAAGGGGACAAAATCTTTATCTATCTGGTGTAGTATTACACCTCTTTTGCTGTTGTCCCCAGGGTGACTGGTGAATTTATCAGTGGTGTTGAGAAAATTAGAATTTGCATCACATGCCTCCAGGTGTTTATAGTTTACATTTCATGTTGATAAGCATCCCTCCACTCACTCCTCACAATATTCTCATAAGGTTTACATAATTACAAGTACTTTTGTGGGGTGGGAATACCTCACTACAGCCGTAGATGTGTAATTACACATTGGAGATAATTTATTGATCTGCAAAATAAACAGATGCCTACTCTCTAAACTGAAGCTAGTTTCTCCTCTTTTTTTTTTCTCAAGGCTTTCCTGATAATGACCTCTGTGAATCAAACTGGTGCTAGACACAGAATGAATAAAGGAAGGTGGATTAGTAACTATAGTGAAGTATCTGATGGAACTGCTGTCCCTTCTGACTATATGTATATCAATTTTAACTTGTGTGTGTGTATATATATATATATATATATATATATATATATATATATATTTTGAGGGACTGGAGAGAGGACTGTACTGGCTGGTTTTGTGTCAACTTGACACAAGCTGAAGTTAACACGGAGAAAGGAGCTACAGATGAGAATATACCTCCATGAGATGCAACTTTAAGGCATTTTCTTAATTAGTGATAAAGGGGAGAAAGACTCTTGTGAGTGGTACCATCTCTGGGTTGGTAGCCTTGGGTTCTATAAGAAAGCAAGCTGAGTAAGCCAGGGGAAGCAAGCCAGTAAGAAACATTCCTTTATGGCCCCTATATCAGCTCCTGCTTCCTGAACTGCTTGAGTTCCAGTTCTGACTTCCTTTGGTGATCATCAGAAATGTGGACGGTGTACGCTGAACAAACCCTTTCCTCCCCAACTTGCTTCTTGGTCATGATGTTTGTGCAGGAATAGAAACGCTAAGACAGAGGAATCTAAGAAAAAAAGTGCTTGACATATAAATAAACATGCTGATGCAGTATGTAGATATCTCATGGGTTCCCACCCTTAAACAAAGAACTACAGGTAACTAAAGACTTCAGAGAGAGAAATAATTAGCCTCTCCCAGGGATGAGGCTCCTAATTAGTTACCTAAAACAAAATGGTTGACTCTGAAATCATATGTGTATAAGTCACATTAAAAACTTCAGCAGTTATATTTATGCACATATATTTATATATGTAACAGCAATAATCATAAGAACTTTAATTTGAAAGAGGGGAGCAGGGGAATAGGAGGAGTTAGAGGGAGGACAGGGAAACTGTTAGGATTCTGTCAAAGCTCCACCCCACAGTTACCTGGCCTCCCTAAAGTTACCCGTCAACAGCCAGGTAGGCATGGCTCACTATAAAAGGGGCTGTTTTCCCACTCCTCCTCTCTTATTCTCTTACCTGTTTCCTGCTTGCTTCTCTCTCCCCCTCTTCCCTTTCTCCTCTCTATACATGGTCATGGCTGGCCTCTACTTCTCTATTCTCTACTCTCTCTGCCTTTCTCTGCCTCTAGTACCTTCTTAACTCCCCTCCTCATGCCCTAAATAAACTCTATTCTACACCATATGGTCTTGTGTCTGGTCCCTCAGGGGGAAAGGATGACTCAGCATGGGCCCGCTGAGGCACCCCCTTCCCCCACACCTCATCATATCCCATAGAACATATTCCAATAACCCCTTTATCTTTCTATAATCAAAACAGAAACAGAAAGTGATAAGATATATATTTTAAATTTAGAAATGTTAAATTAGAAAGAAGATAAACTGAACTTATTAATTAAAAAGATCAATTGACTAAATTCATTCTATGTGCTAGTAATTGTGTAGTTCTATGTGCTCCTAATTGTGTAGTAATGAGAGACACATCAATTAACAAGACACATCTCCCTAACAAGAAAAATATACACAGTTTTATGTTACTGTTGATATTTCTATATCCATCATCAGTTATAATATGCCTTTACTTCTGTACATTAAAGCTGAAATTATGAAGAGGTAGCCTTAGGCTTATTGTCTATTGTGGTGATGTTAGATTAACTCAATCACATTAATGGCATTGTTTCTCTTTCTTTTATCACATTTATAGTTCTACGTACTTTTAAGTGAATCAAAGCTATGTGATTATATGGCATACCTTCCTTAGCAAATGTGATAGTACTTTGAATCTTGTAAATGTCAGATTGATGGCTAAGGTAGAACATATATATTTAAATTTAAATAAGCTTACATATGGAAAGATGTACATATCTTATTTGCATGTCTTGGTAAGTGAACACTCATGATGACCACACTCCTACTTAATACACATTCAGATAAAGAGAAAAAGAAATAAGGGCTGGGGCAAGCACTGACCTAGGGGTAAGCCATCCACCATCACCCTGTAAGAAAAGGAAGGAGAGGAGAGAGCTAAAGAGGAGAAAGACGAGGAGGAAGGGAAGGAGGAGGAGAAGGAGGAGCAGAAAGAAGAAGAGGAGGAGAAATTACTTGAATAAAGGTCAGTTTCTGTATTGTCATGTTTCACTCATTACTCTCAAGGACACATGCGCTCTTGATTTGTACAACTTTTAAATTTGGCAAGATACCCTCAGGAATTAGTTTTTGTTCATAAAAATAATGTGAATTTGAAGGAAATTGGATGTTTTTTTCCTGACCTTTCAGAAGTACCCAAAATACTAAAGGAATAGAATTATAATTGGACCTGAATCCTAGTCAAAACTAAGCATAAATGACATTTTTAGTGAACTTCCCAAACTGGTCAATCACTTACCAAACTGCAAAGAGGGATGGGGTATAAAGTTAAATGACATTAAAGCTCTGGCAAATAGGATAAATAAGAATAATCCAATCAACATTCAGAAACAGAAAAAATTTAAAATAAGTTCTTATTAATTCTTGATAGTTTTCCCTGTCTGTGTACCAATGCTTGATATTTCAATGGATAAATAGAATGTGCACAAACCATATCAAGATAATTAGTCTACTCATTATATTGGACAGATATCATTTCTTTGAGTTCGGAACACTCAAAATATTCTGTACTAATCATTTTGAAATATTCAATTAACTATATAATCAGTTGTTTAAACAGTTGAGAAATGAGAAATAACAAACAATAGTATAATTGCTATTCCAGAATGAGTTCATTTTATGTCTCCCTAAACTAGCAATCACTGAAGGCATATCTGAGTAAAAAACACACTTGGAAGTACAAGGTTTGGAAGTGACAAGAACCGTGACAAAAATAGATAAGTTACACATAGAGGAGGAAACTCAGTGTCCCAGAACCCAAAAACCAAGAGTTCATAGAATTATTCCAGGAAGCTTGAATATAATCCATGAGCCCAGACACTAACCTATATCCCAAGCTCCATTTTTACTATAGTTTGACTTTTGGAATTTAGTGTGTGTATGTGTGAGTGTGTGTGTGTGTGTGTGTGTGTGTGTGTGTGTGTGTGTGTGTGTGTGTTTGAAAGAGATTATAAGGATCCTCCAGATTCTACCTCCCAAGCACTTGGATTATGAACACAAGGTGCTATAGTTAACTATTTACATGGGTTCTAGGGATCTGAACCTATGTTTTCCTACTTTTGTAGGGCCACGCTGTATTGACTTAGCCATCTCCTCAGTCAATCTTTTTATATTTTATTTTGACATTAAATCTCAAATTTACCCAGCCTTGAACTTGTGATACTCCTCCCCTAGACTTCTGATAGCTAGTATCACAGGCTATTATACTAAGACTTACTTAAAACATATTGTTTTTCAAATCCTGAGAGTTACTAATAATTACCCTCAAGAAGAGTTAATTCTCTGATATTTTATCTCTTAAATGTGCATTCCTTACTGCCCACTCCAACTACAGTGACTATAGCATTTGCATATTGGTAGCTGAAGTAAGGTAGACCCAATCAAATCTCAAACATTCTGAGGAAGGACCACCAGAAGATTGACAAAAAGATTCCTTCCTTTCTTTTATGTTTTTATTTCCTTCTTTCTTTTTATGTGTATGTTTTTCATTATTTCTAACAGAATACTTCCTATCGCTTTGAAACTTTATGGTGGAGACAAACAAGGCAAAGACATGTTAGCCATAAACTAACCTAAAAAGATCAGTAAAATGAAAGAATGAAAACTTAAAAGTGTAATACTGAAGTGGAGCTAGTACCGAGATTATTCCTCATGCAAAACTAAATGTTTTCATTAAAACTCTCTAACCACAAACATAGTGGAGTTGTATATTTTTCACTATCTGTACCAGCATAACTATCTACTCTCCCAGGAAAAGCAAGTTTTGTTGATCCCAAGATCAGAGAGACTTTCAACATCAGGCCTTCAAACAAAGAGTACTGACTGGTGTAGTAATCACTGCCATTCTAAGGCTGCCTAGAGAAATAGAAGACATTTATGGCTAAAGGGAAATAAAATTAAGGCCTTCAGAGTGAAACAAGGCTGAAAGGAATTACATTGCCTTAGGAAGCAATTCTGCAGCTTGAGAATATCACAGAGAGTATCTTCAGGAAACAGCTGTCAGAACCAGGATTTTCTAATGGAATCATAAAGAAGTTTGTAACTGGCCTGAATATGCTTCAAAAATCAAGAGACCACCTCCATGACAGTGTCCTTGAATAGCCTCAGGAGAAGGGTTAAGAACAGTCAGTCCAAGAAGAGAAAAAATAAGACAGAAGAATCAAATTCCTTGTCACTGTCATCAAGTACAAACAAATTATATCTGCTGCTAGGTCTGCTACCACTGTGGACTTCAGGGACACTGGAGGTAAAGAGCCAGCAGTCATTACCCTACAAGGAACAACATAATACCTCCAGCAATAAGGCCCAGTCCCCACACTGGTTAATCAGGTCAACTTAAAGCCTGGACTTTCCAGGCCATTCTTCCATTAAGTCCTTCTAAGCGCTAGAGCTCTGTGGTTGTCTGCAGGTCTGCAGGTCTGGAATCATGTGTTAGTGTTTCTTTGGTTTTAAGTCATTATGAACAATATTTATTTCCCCAAATTTTAACCCTTTTATCTTGATTTGTTTTATTTTCATATTTTTTAATAAAATGTTGAGGCAGGGTCTATGTAAATCATGGTGACCTTGAACTCAATGACAATTTCCCAACTCAGCCTCCTGTGTTGATTGCAGGTATAGGCCAAGTTCAGCCATATCTCTTAAAACAGTGCTCTCAAATCCTGGGACCTTAGACTGTGGTACAAAACCAATTTGTTATTCATAAAAAAATGATAGAAATGTTCAGTGCTTTTCCCCAAGATAACTGCTTTTTGCAGTTGCCCCATTATCTTTTGTTCATAAGAATATCTTAACATCAATCAGCCAACAAAGGAAAGACATTGAGAGGAACACAAACCATATATGCTTATTCATCTCAACCCTAAAAACCATGGGCCCCTTATATCATCTCAGCTGAAACTGCATTGTGAAACTTCAATGTAAAGTCACATTTTGGAAATGTAAACTAGTATTCTGGGAAGAGGTTGTGAGATTATGACAATGATTAGAAAACTATAATCATCGTGGAGCACAAGTTTGAAATCCAATATGACAGGTAGGGAAAAACGTCACTGTTCTAGTATAGAAGTAATCATTTTACCTCTTCCTAAATGGGATATACACCTCATAGAAAGAAAATCCCAAATCCCAGGGGGGTTCACCACTTCTAGCTCAAAATGAAATTCTCTTTCATTCTCAAAATGAAGTGACTCTCAGTCTTCTGCATCTATTACACATGTGTCTCATTGCTAGGTAGATACAGTAGTACGTTCAAATCAATTTTCAGTGCTGATTTTTGAATCTGACTTTTTCAAACTTTACTATTAAAGTGGGAGTCATAGGCAGTGATTGGAAACTGATAGCTGTCATGGTAAATGACAACTTTGAGATCTAGGATGCCCAAATGGATAAGTGCATCTTCAACTAATCTTATCACACATTAACAATTACACATGGATGGGTCCAAGAAGAGTCGTCTTGGCCATTCCACATTCTAAACTATTTGTTCTATTTGCCTTGTTCTCAGTGAGTGATAGTTCTATTACTCTTTTGCTACATTTAACTTTTCATGGGTTGGCTTTTTTTTTCTTATTAGGTCAGTATCTACAACCAATTCCATGTTTCTAGACAGATGCTTTGATCTGTGACTTTCTCTAGAATTTGTCAGAACCCAAAAACGCTGTGGTCAAAATCCCTTTTTTTCTACCCTCTACTTCACTTGATACATGTCCAAATCTTATTACCCTTTCATGGTAATACTGCAGAAACTCCTTCCTTTCTCGTTGTTTTAAAGTCTAGAGTAATCATCATCTACTATGTCAGGTCACTCTGTCTACCCCTTTCTGTTGCAGTTTTTCACTTAATTTGTACCTCAAATCTAAATTTTCCAGTTACAATAACCTTTTCTTCCATAAAACCTTCCCATGTCTTCCAATAAAAATTCCAAGTTCATTATTTTTTAAAATCATTCCAAGTACTTCCTTCCCAATCATTTTTATTAAATGTATTTTGGCAAAATGCTTAAATATATATTAAATATAACTAACTGTTCTTGCCTTTTCTTCTAATTATAAAAACTAAATTGTAACCTGAAAACACATAAATAAGCAAATTAATGCCACAATTTATGCTTCCAAAAGAAAAGAGATTCAGAACCTTCTGGGAATAGGCATTTTTCCCTGAGTTACTAATCCTTTTGCTTCACAACTCAGACCATGCCTGTGTTCACCTTCCTTTCCTAACAAGCTCATCTCACAGGCTTGCTTTGCTCTTTCTGCTAGCTTTCTTTCCTTGTTGGTTGTCACCACCAAAACATCCTTCCTACTGTTCAAGGCTCTCAGCTTTACTATATTTCCCATTCTCTTCTGATTTCATGGGGAAATTTTCTCTCCTAGTACTTTCATTTTGTATTCAATATCATACTTTTCTCAACATCATTTAAATTCCCCTAAGCCAGTTTTATCTAAAAATATAGTAAATAATTTGACGCTCATTTACACCCAAAGCTTCAATCTTTGTGCTTCATTGATCATTATCAATTCTCCTCTGAGGATTCAATAAGCAGATCTTCAGATATTTTCTTCACATGTTAATGAAAAGTTTCACATGAATGTATCCAGAAGGAGAGTTGTTGGGCATTTCACAATCTAAACTATTTTCCTCTGTGCCCTGTTCTCAACAAATGACATTTCTTTTAATCTTTTACTGCTTTCTTGATGGCTGTCAGTCATATTTGACAACTTCCTTTCCCATCGCAACTAAGAAATCCTGAGTGTCATATCTCCTTAATCCACCTTAAATGTGTCCATTTCTATGCCCAAGAGCAGCTGCAGCCTAGACTAAACAGTTTCCCATCGCTTTGGATTATCCTAACAATACCCTGGTATTTTCTGTATTCCATTTTAGCCCCATTTAATCCATTCTCTTCCCTGCATCCTGATTTACATTCTCATTTTGTCTGTGTTAGAAGTGGTGATGTGTCACTTTTGCTTAAAAGCCTTCATTCTCACTTGATTCTCTGCATTTGCCCTTATGACAGAATTAAAATAATTAATATACCTCCAAAAGTTTTAGCTCCTAACTGCTGCTGCTTTAGTCTCCTTTCCCACTGTGACTCTTTCCCTGCAACCCGTACCCAAACACTTCTTTCTAAGTTCTGCCTACATTGACCTTCCTTTTGATTTTTAAACTGAACACATTCATTGTCACCACAGGGCTTTATGTACCCTCTCCTATTTTTGAAATCCACAACTCATGGCCATTTTCCACCTATTTAATTTGTTCAGTGTAGTTCTCAAACCATGTACTATTTCCTCAGAAGAGCCTGGATATGTCAGACTAGGTCAATCAAAACTTTTCACACAAATATTACACATTGTTCTTATCTCCAAATGCATTTTAGTCACCATTGCCTTATGAGATTTAAACTTAATTGTGTTGTTATTTCACTGAAATATCTCTTGCCCTCTTCTTGAAAGATCTAACCCTAATTCTGTCATAGCTGATAGCTCCGTCTAATGATTAGTGTAATGCAGGCATGTGAGTGGGATTCAGCAGTTAATTATAGAAAGCATAAATTAATTTAAGAATAGTATTATAGAGAAACTGAAATTAAAGCATATAGATATTTTATTCAACACTGTACTTGAGACGGAGAGATGGACATAGTACATATTATGATTTAAATTTACATATTTCATGATGTTCATCTCAATTTTTAAGAAATGCATGTAAAATATATTCAAGAATAAACTCCTTGAACATTAACTAGATAGAAAGCACCCTGTGTTACTAACAATGCAGATTCTCCTTGGTCTGAGGTTCCTCATCATGCAGACTATTTTCCTGAAAAAGTCATAGTTCCTATATTAATTATATTTTACCTTAACTATAACCAAATACCTAAGAAAGAATAGGATACAAAACAAAGGGTTTGTACTTTCCCATATCATGACAACACAGGAGTGACAGAGCTAATAACAATAGAAGTATTCACTTGGGACTATTTACATTAACTCAAGGACTCATCACATCTTGATGGAACAAGAATTAGAAAAAGAGAATGCAAGTTATCAGTTTCTGTTATGTTTTTGTTTAATCTCATTTACTCTTTGTATACATTGAACATCCAAGCCTCTGAGATAGTATCACCAATCGTCAGGACATATTTGGTCTCTTACCCTCAGTTAAACACCTCAGACATACCCCAAAGTGTGCTTCATTAATACCTTAGGGTACCTGTGAAACGATTCAAGATGACTACGAAGATCAACAAAGAGCATCTCACTCCTTGGAAGTGGTATGACCTTTAAATTGTGGGGAATCTGCAAATTTTGAAAACGTACTCTTGAAGTCTATGATTTCACTCCTTTCAACAGAGGTTTTGTTACTAAAAGCTCTCATAATTTGCTTCCTCAGAAGATATTCAAAAACTAAAGCTACCAAATTACCCATTGACTCAAACTTCAGAGCCAAAGTAAACTTCAGCCACTTCTAAGTAAATCATTTAACAGTTTAAAATATCAGAATATGTAATACATAGTTGCCACACTACATAGACTATGCAAACAATTATAGAAAGTGATGTGTGTCTTCAGATAAGATGCCTACGTTAATCTTGAGAGAAATTAGAAGCACACTGTTGAATCTCCAGGATGATTACTTCATATCTGTGCTGTGACATTTTCCATGTGTGCGTTTTCAGAAAGATCATAAAATAGAAGCATGGAAATATAGTTTGTGTGTTGTCTGTCTGTCAGTCAGAGTGTATATATGTACATATCTTATTCTGTTTCTCTTAGACTCTCCCTCTCTGCCTTTCCTTCTGTCTCTATTGCTTTCAATCACTCTCTTTTCTTCTCCCCTCTCACTTCTTTATTTCTTTCTCCATAAAGAAGCAATGCAACAACAACATCATGAGTAAAATTAAAAGCATATTTTCCATCCTGGTTTTGTCATATGACATTCCACAGATTCCTTAGTGTGTCTTAACTTAATCTACCATCATTTAAAAAAAAACATCAAAGGTGGAGAGGTGAGCTTTATATTGTTCCCTGAGCTCCATAATCCAGCCCACTCCTACTTGAGGAGGCCTATCAGGACTCAGGAACAACCATGCTAGACAACCCTTCCCCAATCTCCGGTATGTCTGGAACTCCTTGGGAACAGCCAGCAGAGGTGAGCAGCTTGCTGTTTCCTGAGCTCCTCTGTCAGGCTTACAACGCTGTTGGCCTCCATGAGGAGTACTGCCAATATCAGCAATATCCAGCCAACACCAGGGAGAACCAGATGACTAAAGGCCAGAGTAAGAACAAAATCAAGAGCTAGGGCAATATGGCAACACCAGAGCCCAGCTACTTCCTTACAGCAGTCCTTTGACATCCTAACACAGCTGATTCACAAGAAAATGAACTTAAACCTAATCTTATAAAGATGAAAGAGGCCTATAAAGAGAAAATGAATAAATCCATTAAAGAAATAAAGTAAAATACAATCAAACAGGTTGAAGAAATGAATAAAACAATCCAAGAATAGATAATGGAAATAAAATCAACAGAGAAAACACAAACTGTGGGAATCCTGAAGATGGAAATCCTATGGAAGATAACAGGAACTAGATGCAAGAACCAACAACAAAATGAAAGAGATGGAAAAGAGAACCTCAGGCATAGAAGACATGCTTGAAGAAATAAATACACTGTTCAAAGGGAATGCTAAATGAGAGGCTGTCTGACTCTTGCCTGCTTTTCAATCTCTTTTCCTTAGCTGGGCTGCCTTGTATGGCCTCCGCTGGAGAGGATAGACCTAGTCCTGCTGCAACGTACTGTACCAGTACAGGCTGGAACCCAATAGGAGGCCTCCCCTTCTCTAACAGAGAGAGGGAAATGAGTGAAGGAAAAGTGTTAGGCTTGGTCTTGGAGGAGAAGAGAGAGGGGAGCTTCAATTAGGATATAAAGTGAATTAAAGAAATAAATTAATGAAAAAAATCAAAGGTGAATTTAAAAAAAGACATTTATACCTGGGATTTTTAGAAAATAACTTCATTCAGCAGTTATGGTAATTTTCAGTAAGAATTTTGGTGGATACATCAAAATTCATCTGTAAACACTTTGAATCAAGTATCTCAGCATGAAACATATAAAATCTAAAACAATAAAAACTGCATACAGTAGCCAACATCAAAATAAATGGAGAGAAACTTGAAGCAATCCCACTAAAATCAGGGACTAGACAAGGCTGCCCTCTCTCTCCATATCTTTTCAATATAGTACTTGAAGTTCTAGCGAGAGCAATTAGACAACATAAGGAAGTCAAAGGGATACAAATTGGAAAGGAAGAAGTCAAACTATCATTATTTGCAGATGATATGATAGTTTACTTAAGCGACCCAAAAAACTCCACCAGAGAACTTCTACAGCTGATAAACAACTTCAGCAAAGTGGCTTGTTATAAAATTAACTCAAGCAAATCAGTAGCCTTCTTGTACTCAAAGGACAAGCAGGCTGAGAAAGAAGTTAGGGAAATAACACCCTTCACAATAGCCACAAACAACATAAAGTACCTTGGCGTAACTCTAACCAAACAAGCGAAAGATCTGTACAACAGGAACTTCAAGTCCTTGAAGAAAGAAATCGAAGAAGACCTCAGAAGATGGAAAAATATTTCTTGCTCCTGGATTGGCAGGATCAATATAGTAAAAATGGCCATCTTGCCAAAAGCAATCTACAGATTCAATGCAATCCCCATCAAAATCCCAACTCAATTCTTCGTAGATCTAGAAAGAGCAATTCTCAAATTCATCTGGAGCAAAAAAAAAACAAAAAACAAAACAAAACAAAAAAAACAGGATAGCTAAAACAATTCTCAACAATAAAAGGAATTCTGGGGGAATCAATATCCCTGACCTTAAACAGTACTAAAGAGCAATTGTGTTAAAAACTGCATGGTATTGGTACAGCAACAGGCAAGTGGATCAATGGAATAGGATTGAAGACCCAGAAATTAACCCACAGAGTTATGGTCACTTGATCTTTGATAAAGGAGCCACAACCATCCAATGGAATAAAGATAGCCTTTTCAACAAATGGTGCTGGTTCAACTGGAGGTCAACATGCAGAAGAATGAGAATTGACCCACTCTTATATCTTTGCACTAAGATCAACTCCAAGTGGATCAAGGACCTCCACATAAAACCAGACACACTGAATCTATTAGAAAAGAAACTTGGGAAGACCCTGGAGGACATAGGCACAGGGGGAAAGTTCCTGAACAGAACACCAATAGCTTATGCACTAAGATCAAGAATTGACAAATGGGACCTCATAAAATTACAAAGTTTCTGTAAGGCAAAGGACACTGTCAGAAGGACAAAACAGCAACCAACAAAGTGGGAAAAGATCTTCACCAACCCCACATCCGACAGAAGGCTAATATCCAATATATACAAAGAACTCAAGAAGTTAGACCCCAAAGAACCAAATAACCCTATCAAAAAATGGGGTACAGAGCTAAACAAAGAATTTTCACCAGAAGAAATTCCGATTACTGAGAAACACCTTAAGAAATGCTCAACATCATTAGTCATCAGGGAAATGCAAATCAAAACAACCCTGAGATTCCACCTCACACCAGTCAGAATGGCTAAGATTAAAAACTCAAGAGACAGCAAGTGCTGTCGAGGATGTGGAGAAAGAGGAACACTCCTCCACTGTTGGTGGGATTGCAAAATGGTAAAACCACTCTGGAAATCAGTTTGGCGGTTCCTCAGAAAATTGGGCATGTCACTTCCAGAGGACCCTGGCATATCACTCCTGGGCATATACCCAGAGGATCCCCCTGCATACAATAAAGACACATGCTCCACTATGTTTATAGCAGCCTTGTTTATAATAGCCAGAAATTGGAAGGAGCCCAAATATCCCTTAAAGGAGGAATGGATACAGAAAATGTGGTATATTTATACAATGGAATACTACTCAGCAATTAAAAATAATAAATTCATGCAATTTGTAGGTAAATGGTTAGACCTGGAAAATATCACCCTGAGTGAGTTAACCTAATCACAAAAGAATACACATGAAATGCAATCACTGATAAGTGGATATTAATGAGCCCAGAAGCCCTAAATACTCAAGGCACAATTAGCAAGTCAAATGTTTCCCAAGAAGAAGAAAGGAGAGGACCCTGGGCCTGTAAAGATTGGATCCAGTTTTGTAGAGAAACCATGGGGGGAGAGGGAATGATTAGGGAATAGTTGGGGGGAGAGGAATTATGGGACATATGGTGGGGGGCAACTGGGAAAGGGGAAAGCCTTTGGAATGTAAACATAGAATATAGAAAATAAAAATTAAAAAAACTGCATAGATACAGAGAAATAATAAAATAAACAAGGTATCAAAACTTTAGCCTACTTGGCCTTCTTATTGCTTCATGTACATTAGCATATACTTTATCTTCTGTGTTCTTGTAAATGACTATGCAAACAGTTTTCCCATTTGATATATAATTATTCTCTTCAGAGTTTGGTATATATGTGGGTAGCATGAAAATACACATTCTGATTTGTTTTCTGTTTGATGCATCTGGTATTCTCCCAGAAGAATGAAGCACAAAAGGTTAAGAGATATAGTAAAATAAAATATAAATGAAAGATAGAAACTACTCCCAGAGCTCCAGGCATGTTTGTTTCTAAAAATAACTGCATGCATTACACAGAGTGCTTCCTTAACACAGTATCTTCTAATAGAGCTACACCATTAAAAAGAAATACTTTAGTTGTGTCATAAATTTGGCATAATAAAACAGCATTTGCTTAAACTAATAAAGGTACATTAGGGTTGTGAAAATGGGAAGTCCTTGCTACAAAGGACTACTGCTGTTTAATGACCAAGAAAACCACAGAGCAGAGATCAGAAATATCACCAGAGCATAAGTCCATGGTTGTCCTAAAGCAAGAGTAATCCTTTTTGTCCAGGAATAAGAGTGATAATCCATCAGTCATGCTACAGTAAGTAAGTCTAAAGCTACAGGAAGAGGAGCTGAGAAGATTAGGAAAGATCGACAGATGAATCCTCTATGGGCAAGTAAAATTCTTTTGGGAGTATCATATGGTTGATGATTATATAAATAAGTATTGTGGCAGCCATATACTTTAAGATCAAATTGAAGGCATCCTATGGGTCATTCTTTGAGTCCCAGTCAATATTCCTGAGAGGTAAGCCAGCTTTTAGCAGTGGCACATGAGGGGAAAACAGAGTGGTCAATTAGGTAAAACCAGGTAATCTTTGAAAACCAGAAGCCATCATGTCAGAAATTAAAAGCTGAGGTATTGGTAATCAAAAGAAGTCATTGTAGTGGAAGATTTTCTTTTTTTAAAATTCGATATATTCTTTATTTACATTTCAGATGATTTCCCCTTTCCTGGCTCTCTGCCCCCCAAAAGTCCCATAAGCCCTTTTCCCTCCCCCATCAATTTCTTCCCACTTCCCTGTTCTGGTATTCCCCTACACTGATGCATTGAGCCTTTCCAGAACCAGGGGCCACTCCTTCTTTCTTCTCAGACATCATTTGGTATGTGGATTGTGTCTTGGAAATTCCAAGATTCTTAGCTAATAGCCACTTATCAGTGATTGCATACCATGGGTATTTTTTTGAGACTGGGTTACCTCATTTAGTATGATGTTCTCCAGCTCCATCCATTTGTCTAAGAATTTCATGAATTCATTGTTTCTAATGGCTGAATAGTACTCCATTGTGTATATACACCACATTTTTTGTATCCATTCCTCCATTGAGGGACATCTGGGTTCTTTCCAGCTTCTGGCTATTATAAATAGGGCTGCTATGAACATAGTGGAACATGTATCTTCTATGCTAAAGTAAAGTCCTGTCAGAAACATGCAATAACATCTCTTTTACAAAACTTTACTCAAAAAGTAGTGTTGGTCTCTTGGCAGTCATTCACTCTTCTTCTTGATGCCTCCAGATTTATAATAGAAACTACATCTCAGAATAACTCAGACAATTGAAGTCTTGGTTTGGTACTCAGAGAATAAAGGATTTGTAGCACCTACAAACCACAGCTAGCAAGATAATTATGGGAATAGGTCAAACAGCTCTGTTCTATGAGGTGTAGAATTCAAGGCAGAATGGGAGGGTGTACTGACACAGAAATACTCTGTGTGACCATTCTGTATTATCCTGGTAGTAATAACTGGAACAGATTCAAATATTAAAAATTGGTGGCTCTCATCACTTCAATAGGACAGTGACTTATAGGGAACAAGATGTAAGTGCCAGAGTCAACATAATTCAATACAGAGATGGATAAGATAATGCAAATTACAGCAAATTTACTGTGTATATTCATCAGTGTGTGCATTGTTGTAGTTTGAGGAGAGAAAAAGGTTCTGTTGTTTGACAAAACCATGAAGTAAATGTAATTAACAATAATTCATTGTATGTCTATATCTCAAAACATTTAGAAAACAGGATTTAAATATATAAAACATTGAGGTGATGGATATTTCAATTGTCCCAATTTGATCACTACCTAATAGATACATGAATCAGAGAATCAGGATTTGCTCCATGCATATACATAGACGTTGTGATATCTATTTTTCACATGAAAGCAAATCTGACAAGAATTTCAAGAGCTACATTGACTAGATAGGGAGAGGATGGGCAGCCTTGTCTTATGCTTAAAGTTTCTCTCCATTTAGTGTAATGTTGGCTATTGGCTTGCTATATAATGCTTTGATTATGTTTAGATATGTGCTCTGTATCTACGATTTCTCTAATACCTTTAACATGAAGGGGTGCTGGATTTAATCAAAGCATCTAATGGGTTGTCATGTGATTTTTTTTGGTTTATGTGGAGGATTACAGGAATGGATTTTCATATATTGTACCATCTCTGCATCCCTGGGATGAAGCCTACTTGATCTTCATGGACGATGTCTTCAATGTGTTCCTGGATTCAGCTTGTGAGTACTTTTTGAGTATTGTTGCTTCAATATTCATAATAGAAATTGGTCTGGAGTTATCTCTTTGATGAAGTATCAGGTTGATTGTGGTCCCATAGAAGAAGTTTGGCAGTGTTCCTTCTATTTCTGCTTTGTGGAATAGTTTGAGGATTATTGGCATTTGCTCTTCTTTGAATATCTGGTAGAATTGTCCACTAAAACTATCTGACCCATGGCTTTTTTTTTGGGGGGGGAGGTAGGAGATTTTAATGATGAATTCTATTTCTTTAGGAGGTATAGAGTTGTTTTAATAGTTTGTCTGATATTGATTTAATTTTGATATGCAGTGTCTGTCTAGAAAATCGTCCACTTTATTAAGATTTCCTAATTTTGTGGAGCTTTTAAAGTAAGACCTAATGATGCTTTGAATTTCCTCAGCGTCTGTTGCTATGTTGCCCTTTTCATTACTGATTTTGTTTATTTGGATGTCTCTCTGTCTATTGGTTAGTTTGGCTAAGGATTTGTCTATCTTGTTGTTTTTCTCAAAGAACTAGCTCTTAGTTTCCGATTCATTATATTGTTTTCTTTGTTTCTATTTAATTTCAACCCTGATACTGATTATTCCTGTCTTCTACTCCTCTTTGATGTACTTGATTCCTTTTTTTTTATTTTGTAGAGCTTCCTTTTTTTGCACTATAGTGAAATATTTTACTCACAACAGTTTAGATACAGCTTTTTTAAATTTCACACATTCATATGTGACTTAAGCAAAATCTAAGCATGTCCCAAGAACAAGGTCCACTGATTTTCCATATAAGTCCCTTCACATTTTCCAGTAAATACTTAGAATTCTTTCCCAGTTCAAGTTGTCGCCCTGAAGTGAACTTCAAGTTTGTATTTGCTTTTCTCTTTAACTTTCAGAGCACAGAATGGAAAGAGAGATTGCATAAATAACGACAATAAGAAGAATATGCAAATGTTCTGGATGATGGAGAATGGTGTGCAATAACTCTTTTAATAGCACTAGAGACTAAAGTGGAAAGAGGAAAAACTATAATTCATGTTAATAAACATAACTCAAGTACTATTGTAATAAGAATTGAGGATCTATTTAAAGGCAAATGATCATATTGAGAGTCTTCTGCTTTGTTTGTCTTGCTTACTAGCAAAAGAGAAAGAGAAAGAGAGAGAGAGAGAGAGAGAGAGAGAGAGAGAGAGAGAGAGAGAGATAGCAGAAGAAGATGATAGCACTTGGTAAGGGTCTACTATGAGGCACGGTTTAACAGTGCTCCCATGGTACTAGAGAGATGCCTCAGCCATTAAGAGCAAGAATTTAGAGCCCTTGCAAGAGATTTGAGTTTGGTTCCTTGCATCCTTATCAGCTAACTCACAACTGACTGAAACTCTGGCTCCAGAAGATTTAGTACCCCTTCTGGCTCTGTAGGATTGTACTCATATGCACATTATTACATACACACACTTAAAAACACATATATGCATAATTAAAATTTTTAAAAAGGGTTCTAGCCATAATTATTAAATCAGTTAACATTCTCATCCAAAGACCAGTTCTACTAAACTCAATTCATTAATTTGCATTTCAAATCCTGATCAAATACTGATTGCTTAGGTCATCTCTAGAACTTTAGATAACTCATCCTCTCATTGTCTCCTGGATGACTTTAGTGGCTCAATAAAGTCACATGTCCATTTGTACTTTTAAATTACTGGTATGAGAGCTTTCTAATTTCTTATGGAGGTTTTTTAGTACTATGAACTTTCCTCTTAGCACTGCTTTCATTGTGTTCCATATATTTGGGAATGTTGTGCTTTTACTTTCATTGAATTCTAGAAAGTCTTTCTTTATTTATTTCTTCCATGTCCCTGAGATCACTGAGTAGAAAGTAGTTCAGTTTCCATGACTGTGTAGGCTTTCTGTTCTTTCCATTTTGGTTGAAATCCAGCTTTAACCCATGGAGGTCTAAGAAGATATAAGGCATTATGTCAATTTTCTTGAGGAAAGTCTATTAAGGCTTGCTTTGTGACAGACTATAAGGTTAATTTTGGGAAAGGATCCATGAGGTGCTGAGTATAAGATATATCCTTTTGTGTTTGAGTGAAATACTCTATAGATGTCTGTTAAGTCCAATTGATTCATAATGCCTCTTAGTTTCAGTATTTCTCTGTTTAGTTTTCATCTGAATAACCTGACAATTTGTGAGATTGGGTATTGAAGTTTTCCAATATTCATGTGTGGGAATTCAAATTAAGCTTCAGCAATGTTTCTTTTACAATGTAGCTACCCTCATGTTTGGGGCATTAGATGTGCCAAATTGAAATACCATCTTGTTATATATTTCCATTTTTGAGTATGAAGTATCTTTCCCTGTCTATTTTGATTAACTTTGGTTGAAACTCTATTTTACTTGATATTAGAATGGCTATTCTGTCTTGCTCCTTGGGTCATTTTGCTTAGAAGACCCAAGCCTCATCAAGCCTTTTACTCTGAGGAGATATCTATCCTTATGTCTGAGGTGTGTTCTTTGTATGCAGCAGAATGATGGATCCTGTTTTTGTAATCATTCTGTCAGCCTACATCTTTTTCTTTGAAAATCGAGTCCACTTATATCGAGATATATTAATGACTAGTGATTATTATTTCCTGTTATTTTTATGTTCATGGGGTTAGTGTGTGTGTGTGTGTGTGTGTGTGTGTGTGTGTGTGCGTGCGTGCCTTGCTGGATTTTGCTGGTATGGAATTAATTATTTCTTATGATTTATTAGATGTAGTTGTCCTTCACAGTTGGAGTTTTCCTTCCAGTATTCTTGTAGGGCTGGATTTGTGTATAGATATTGTTTGAATTTGAATGTATCTTGACATGTGGTGTTTTCTTTATAATGATTGAGAGTAATATTGAGTTTACTAGTCTAGGTTGGTACTCGAGGAGGGAGGGCAGTTAGAGGTTTCAAGACCTTCTAGCTTTTAGAGTTTCTGTTGAGAAGTCAGATGTAATTGTGATAGGTCTGTCTTTGCATGTTATCTAGGATTTTCCCCTTGCTGCTTGTAATATTCTTTCTTTGTTCTGCAGATTCTGCATCTTGATTGTCATGTGGCAATATGATTTTCTTTTCTGATCTAGTCTAATTGGTCTTCTATAAACTTTTTATTGTTTATAGACATTTCTTTCTTTAGTTTTGGAAAGTTATTTTCTATGACTTTGTTGAACTTTTTATCTTCTTCTATTTCTATGATTCTTAGGTTAGGTCATTTCATGTTATCCAAGAATTCCTGGATAATTTGTGTCTGGAATTTTTTAGATTTAATATTTTCTTTGACTGATGTATTAATTTCTTCTATTGCTTTTTCTATGCCTGAGATTCTCTCTTCTACCTCCTATATATAGTCTATTGGCAATGTTTGCATCGCTTTTTCCTGCTCTCTTTCCTAGGCTTCCCTTCTCCAGTAGTTCCACAGTTTTGTTTTCTTTATTACCTCCATTTCTACTTCAGGTCATGTACAGTTTTATTTATTTTTCTATCTACTTAATTGTATTTCCCTGTGTGTCTTTAAGGGATTTGTTTCCTTTCTAAAGACCTCTATCTGTGTGATTGTATTTTCCTGTATTTTTAAAAGAGACATTCATTTCCTCTTTAAAGTCTTCTATCATCTGTATAAGATTTGATTTTTGTTTTGGTTGTATTAAGATAGCCAGGGTTTTCTGTAGTGAGGCAGCTGTGCTTTGGAGGTGTCATATTGCCCTGCCTCTTGTAGATTGGGCTCTTTAGAGGGACTTTAGCCATCTCAATGGATGTTCTTGTTGTAGTAGGTATTGGGAGGGGGGTTGGATCTTGATGTTCCTAGTGTAGAAGGCCTCTGATGTGTATCCTTTGGCTGTATGGTTCTATACCTTCAGGATTGCATAGTTCAGGAGCCTCAGTTCTGATGAAAGTGGATGGAGAAGTTGCTGAAGAATGGAAGTCTGACTGAGACAGCATGCTGCTCAGTTCAACTTGGCCTGGCCCAGAGACCTTAGAGAGCAGGGAAGATGAGTAGAGGAAGGGAAGCTTACCTGTATGGTTCAGGAGTCTCAGGTCTGATAAAAGTGGGAGGTGGCAGAAGAATGGAGGTCCCCTAGGATAGAAGCCTGCTCAGGGCACCTTGGCTTGGCCCAAAGGGCTCAGCAAGCATGGAAGAGTGATGATGAACATATTTGTTACAATTCTTACACCATGTTATTCCATCATTTGAGAACCCTTTGTTCAGATCCAGAACCCACTTTTTAATAGGGTCATTTATTTTCCTTTACAGATTCTAGATATTAATTTTCTGTCAAGTGTATAGGTAGAAAATATTTTATCCTACTAAATGGGTTCTCTCTTGATTGATTGCTTTCATAGATATCCAAAAACATTTTATCAAACTCTTGTGTCGGGGAATCCCATCTTTGAGTATTCCATCAGAGATATACAAAAGCCTTTCAAAATATTATAGACTATTATTGTTGCCCTTGGTTACTTCCCAGAGGTTGAAAGTAAGTCCATATTGCTGAAGAAAAAAGAGTTTCTGACATAAGACATGGAGGGTTCAAACTGTATCTGACCTGAAAGCCTCCCTGGTGACAAATTTTCATGGAGAGTTGCTATGCAACCTGCCAAGGAGGGAAGTAACAAATAGTTCTACTCAGCCTATGAACCACAACAATGACCAGTGTGTCAAGATAACCCAAATGTAAAGCAGAGGCTCTCTTTCATAGTGCTAACCTTTGACTTAAAGTCCACTCAATAGGAGGAAAACCATGCTTGAAACCTACCCAAATAACTGAAACAAGTGATGTTAAAGATTTTACAAAACCTTCTAATGACACTTGATAAACTATTTTAATTCCTAACTGCAATCTAAATAGTTCTCATATCTACAGATAACTGTAGCCTCATGTGGGAGTAAATGGAGAACATTACAGGAAATGACAATAGGTCAAAATGCAGAGAACAAATGGTTGGAGGATGCTCAGTCCCAGTGGAAACATCTACAGCCCTGTATCTCTGCCTTATGTTTAATGAATACTGGCAAAGCGGGACCAGAAAGGTAATTATAAAGCCAGAAGACCAGAAAGTCTACTCTGAGTTCTTGCCTCCCAGAAAAATGAAAAGAAAGTTATATCCAAGATTGCTCAGCAATATGGCTGCCCAAACAGGTCCTGAACAATAGAAACACCAATAGACATAGCATTGTAGAAAGCAGCAATCTCATGTAGTGCCATCTCTGGACAAAGAACTTCAGGCAACCAATGACTTCTATCTGAGAGGAGAACAAATAGTATTCTGGAAAATCAAGCCTCCTAACTTGTTGCACAATTCAAACTGGCCAGCCACTTAGAATTATGCAAGCAACATTAAGCAGACACAACAGTTGTAAATTTACGGTAATTCATTTAAACATGTATAATGATAACAATGTAAAAGAGACCATGTATTAAAAGTGAGTGAAGGAAGGGTACAACGAAGAAAAAATGTATTTATTTAAAAATAGGTTTATCAGATGATAGATAATTTCACTTATTTCTATATTTTGTATAACTTATTTTAAACTGTAAAGAAATAGTCAAATTGCCTAAATCTAGTTTGACCCATGAGACACAGAAACACTAGACTAAATATAGCTTTGTAGGAGGCAAGAAAGTATAGGGACAGCTTGGCAACTCAGAACCCTGCTTGTCTTGTATACATACACACACACACATATGCAAACACACACATAAACACACATGGACACACACACACATACATGCACCTTTTACAATAAAGTTCTTTTCAACCTTTGGCATTATAATCTGCACTGAGATTCACATGGCCTCTTCAAAGGAAGCCAACATTCACTTTTACCTATGGCTCTCCGTGAACGCTTTGTAACTCCCCCCCCTTTTTTTTGCCAATATATCTTAGAACCTGTTCAGAAACTACAGGCATTGAACTAATAAAGTGTGAATGGGTTTGGGGTTCATGCATACTAAATCAAACTGTGTCCTTAAAATGAACGTTTAGAGGAAAAATCATCTTTGTATCATTTTATATCAAAAGGGTCTGTGCTGTGAAGAAAACTTACATAAGACTGTCTACAAAGCAGAACACTATTCATACTTAGCAACTACTTCCTACCCTATAAAAGGAGGACTGAAGTCAATGGTTTTGTATACCCTGGCCCTGGTATAGACTACACCTTCTATTTTCACATTACTCTTGGATAAAATCCTTTGATCTTTACATGCTATGCTTCATCTTCCTGAGGGGGAAAAAAGTGGAGAACTTGGACAGTTTGGGGGCCAGATAGTAACATTTGCATCAAATAGTAGAAAGGCTATAAAAAAATGAAGAAAATGTAGGAAACAGAAACACAGCCTGAGTTTTGAAAATGAGCATAGCCTATTCATACTGCAATTATCTTGTTTGAAAATGAACCAGAAAGCATCTATCTGAGAAAGAATTATTGAATATGAAGCAAGAACTAATTACCTGGAGGTGTGGGAGGCAACCTGCCACTTCCACAAATTCTCTACTTTAACACAAAAACAAAGTATCCTTGGTAACAAACAATAAGGAGTGGAATTATCCACATATGATTTTGAAAAAAACAAGGTTGTGAGTGTTCACAGAGTCTGATGAAGATCACCAAGTTGTTAGTGGTTTATAATTCAAACTGGCAAGTTTTACTTCTTCCTCTAATGGCATCTTCACAGAATTTTCTCATTCTTGCTCCCTTCAGATTATGACACATAATTTAGACAAATATATATTGAAAAGAAAAGTCTTCATTAGAGCCAAACAACCAGCATATGCTCTAATGATTGGTAAACATTAGATATACATAAAATAAGCCAGTAAATGTCTAGACTTCTAGAGGTTAGTGGCACCTATGCACTCTAAGAACATGAAGTGATTCTAAGAGTTTCTTTTCTTCATCCAACATTAGTTGTTCTTCTTCATCATCTGTTTGTCTTAAGCTGAGTTTTCAAAACACAGTAAGGTTTTCTTGTGCCTTCTCCATCCACCCACTGAGCAATCTACTTAAACAGTGTTTTCCACAATTCTGAAAAACACATTACATTATAAAGGTTTAGTGGCCAAAATTATCCTCTTACTAAATTTTATGCATAATGTCATTGAATACATTGATCTCTGGATACAGTATTTTTGAGCTCATATGCCTCTGAAAAACTATATCTACAAATTAAGTGATGCATATTTATAAAAATCAATATACTGCAAAGGCATATAGAAATCACTAGTTACATTAGAGGTAGAATTGGTTGAAAGTTGAAAAATTGGCAAATCTTTCAAAATGCAGTCCAGCCAACACCAAAAATATGTTACACCATGCTAGTGTTCAGAAAGAAAGTCATGTGTCTTCCCAGTGTGACACATCTCACGGAGCTTGTCATAGATGAATTTCCACCACACACTTTGCATTTAGCACTTAGTTTTCCTTGGAGCTATTCAATGGCTCACTTAAAAGTGATATACATTGTTGTAGATTAAAGTGAAGATGAAAATCAGTTTCCAAAAAAGACAATATTATAAATGCATAAAACAGTATTCAATAATTATAAACATGCACTATTTCACAAAATAAAGAATTGCTTTATAATTTTTCTGTCTAAGATATCATGCTCATATTTGCCTACCCATAACACTCTTCTCTGTATCTTTCCCACTTCTACTGGTTTCCTTCTACTAGTAAATTCTCCATATATTTTTAATCTAGACTTTGCAAATGAAAAACCTGTAACATTTGTCTTTCCTTTTTAATTAAAATAAATTTTTGAATGCAATATATTCTGATTATGGTTTCTTTTCCTGCCCTAAAAAGATATACCCCAATTCCTCATTTCCTCACCCACCCAAATCCACACTCTTTCTATCTCTCACTTTAGGATGCAAACAGGTATCTAAAAATAGTAAGAATATAATGTTGCTTGCAACCCTGACCAAGACCCTTGGAGGCAGGTGTAAGAAGGAGCAGAGCCAAGGACACAGACTTCAGGAGTCAGGCAAGTGGCAAAAGACTGGTTTAATGCAGGAACTGGGCAAACCTATATACCTGCCCTCTCTGCAGATTCCAGAAGAAGTATCAGTGGCACATTCACCAGCATTGCAGCTGGGCTTGCTTGGCTAAGTTCCTCCTACAATAAAATAAAATGATACCAAATAAAAACAAAGCAGAATAAGACAAAAACATTGAATTCACATATTGGTGGTTATGTCAAACACATACACACACACACACACACACACACACACACACACACACACACACATATATATATATATATATATATATATATATATATATATAACAGAAATTAAATCAACATCAGGTAAACAATTTAAATAGTCCTATAAGCCTATAACCACTAAGGAAATAGAAGCATTCACTAAAGTGTTCTAACCAAAAAACAAACAAACAAACAAACGAACAAGCAAAAAAGTCCAGGAGCCAGATGTTGTTTTACTAGAATTCCACCAGAGTTTCAAAGAAAAGCTAATGCTAATAATCCCCAAACTATTTCACAAACTAGAAACAGAAGGAACATCGCCCAGCTCATTCTGTGAATCCACAGTCATCTTGATATGTAAAACACTCAAAGAAAGACTCAAAAAAGAAGAGAATTCAGGACAAGTTTTCCTCATGAATACAAAAAATACACAATAAAATATGTACAACCTGAATCCAGGAACACATCAAAAATATGATTGACCCAACCCAAGTAGGCTTCAACCCAGGTATGCAGGGGTAGTGTGATACACAAAAATCCATCACTCTCACCCATCATATAAACAAACTGAAAGGAAAAAAACGATGACCATCACATTAGATGCTGTAAAAGCTGTTCATGTAGAATCAAACAACACTTCATGTTAAAGGTCTTAGAGAGATTAAGGATACAAGGTCCTTACCTAATCATAATAAAGGCAATATACAGCAAGTCAATAGCCAACATCAAGTTAAATAGAGGGAAACTTAAAGTAAGTCCATTAAAATCAGGAACAAGGGAAGGCTGCCCACTCTCTTCTAACTATTCAATAGAGTACTTGAACTTCTGGCTAGAGCAATGAAAAAACTAAAGGAGATCAAGAATATGTGAATTGTAAAGGAAGAGTTCAAAATATTTCTATTTGTAGATTATATAATAATATACATAAGTGACCCCAAAAATTCTACCAGAAAACCTCTATAGTTGATTAACCCATTCAGCAAAATGGCTGGATACAAAACCAACTCAAATAATCAGTAGCCCTTCTTTATACAAATCATACAAAGATAGAAATAAGGGACACAACATCCTTTAAAATCATGGAAAATAATATAAAATATCTTGCAGGTTCTCTAACCAAAAATTTGACAGATCTGTATGACAAAAATTTTAAGTCTCTGAAGAAAAAAATTGAGGAAGGTACAAGAAGATGGATAGACATTCTAGGTTCATAGATCAGAAGAATTAACATAGTAAAAATGGCCAATATCACCAAAAGCAATATACAGATTCAACACAGTTCTAATCAAAATTCCAACACAATTCTTCATAGACCTTCTAAAAGCAAAACATTTTTAATTTAAATATTTATAATTAGATATTTTCTTTATTTGCATTTGAAATGTTATCCCCTTTCCCAACCCCCCCCCAGAGAACCCTATTCCATTCCCCTCACCCTACTTCTATGAGGTTGTCCCCCTACCCACCCACCCACTCCTGCCTCCTTGCCCTCACATTCTCCTACACTGAGGCATTGAGCCTTCACAGGACCAAGGGCCTCTTGTCCCATTGGTGCCTGACAAGGCCATCCTTTGCTACAGATGCAGTGAGAAACATGGGTTCCACCATGTGTACTCCTTGGTTGGTGGTTTAATCCCTTAGAGATCTTGGGGGACTTGTTGGTTGATGTCCTTCTTATGGGGTTTCATACCCTTTTAATTCCTTCAGATCTTTCTCTGACTTCTCCATTGGGGACCTCATGTTCAGTCCATGTTGACTCTGAGCATTCATCTCTTTATTTTTCAGGCTCTGGCGGAGCCTCTCAGGAGATAGCTACACCAGGTTCCTGTCAGCATGCACTTCTTGGCATCCACAATAGTTTCAAGGTTTACTGACTGTACATGGGATGGATCCCCAGCTAGGTCAGTCTCTGGATGGTCTTTCCTTCAGTCTCTGCTCCACACTTTGTCTCCATATTTGTTCCCATGAGTATTTTGTTCCCCCTTCTAATAAGGATCAAAGCACCCACACTTTGCTGTTCTTCTTGAGCTTCCTGTGGTCATGAATTGAACCTTGGGTATTCCAAGCTTTAAGGATAACATCCACTTATCAGTGAGTGCATACCATGTATGTTCTTTTGTGACAGGATTTCCTCACTCAGGATGATAATTTCTAGTTCCATACATTTGCCTAAGAATTTCATAAATTCATTGTTTTAATTGTTGAGTAGTACTGCATCGTGTAAAAGTACCACATTTTCTGTATTTATTGTTTTTTTATTTTCTATATTCTATGTTTACATTCCAAAGGCTTTCCCCTTTCCCAGTCCTCCCCCACCATATGTCCCATAATTCCTCTCCCCCCCAAACTATTCCCCAATCATTCCCCCCCACAGCCACGATTTCTCTGTTCTGGGTCTACAAAACTGGATCTAATCTTTACAGGCCCAGGGTCCTCTCCTTTCTTCTTCTTGTGGATCATTTGGCTTGCTAATTGTGCCTTGAGTATTTAGGGCTTCTGAGCTCATTAATATCCACTTATCAGTGATTGCATTTCATGTGTATTCTTTTGTAATTGGGTTAACTCACTTAGGATGATATTTTCCAGATCTAACCATTTACCTACAAATTGCATGAATTCATTATTTTTAATTGCTAAGTAGTATTCCACTGTATAAATATACCACATTTTCTGTATCCATTCCTCCTTTGAGGGATATTTGGGCTTTATTTCCAGCTTCTGGCTATTATAAATATAAGGATGCTATGAACATAGTGGAGTATGTATCCTAGTTATATGTTGGAGCATCTTTTGGGCATATATATATCCAAGAATGGTATAGCTGGGTCCTCAGGTAATACTATGTCCAGTTTTCTGAGGAACCACCAGACTGCTGGTTACCAGAGTGGTTGTACCAGCTTGAAATCCCACCAACAATGGAGGAGTATTCCTCTTTCTTCACATCCTTACCAGTACCTGCTGTCACCTGAGTTTTTGATCTTAGCCATTTTGACTGGTATGAGGTGGAATCTCATAGCTGTTTTGATTTGCTTTTTCCTGATGACTAAGCATGTTGAACATTTCCTTAGGTGTTTCTTGGCCATTCAATTTTCCTCAGTTGAAAATTCTTTGTTTGGCTCTATACCCCATTTTAATAGGTTATTTGATTCTCTAGTGTTTAACTTCTTGAGATCTTTGTATATATTGGATATTAACACTCTATCAGTGTTAGGATTGGTAAAGATCTTTTCTATCTGTTGGTTGCCATTTTTTTCCTATTGACAGTATCTTTACACCATGCCTTACAGAACGTTTGCAATTTTATGAGGTACCATTTGTCTATTCTTAGTCTTAGAGCATAAGCCATTGGTGTTCTGTTTGGGAAATTTTTCCGTGCCCATGTGTTCAAGGTTTTTACCCACTTTCTCTTCTATTAATTTCAGTGTATCTGGTTTTATATGGAGGTCCATGATCCACTTGGCCTGGAGCTTTCTACAAGGAAATAAGAGTGGATCAATTTGCATTCTTCTACATGCTGACCTCCAGTTGAGCCAGCACCATTTGTTGAAAATGCTGCTTTTTTTCCCCACTGGATGGTTTTAGCTTCTTTGTCAAAGATCAATTGACCATAGGTGTGTAGGTTCATTTCTGGGTCTTCAGTTCTATTCCAGTGATATTCCTGCCTATCTCTGTACAAACACCATACAGTTTTTATCACTATTTATCTGTAATACAACTTGAGGCTAGGCATTGTGATTCCCCAGGAGTTCATTTGTTGTTGAGAATAGTTTTTGATATCCTGGATTTTTTGTTATTCCAAATGAATTTTCAAATTGCTCTTTCTAGCTATATGAAGAATTGAGTTGGAATTTTGATGGGTATTGCATTGAATATGTAGATTGCTTTCCACAAGATTGACATTTTTACTCTAGTAATCCTGCCAATCCAGGAGCATGAGGGATCTTTCCATCTTCTGAAATATTCAATTTCTTTCTTCAGAGACTTGAATTTCTTATCAGATTTTCCACTTGCTTGGTTAGAGTCACACTAAAGTATTTTATATTACTTGTGAATATTGTGAAGGGTGTCATTTCCCTACTTTCTTTCTCTGCCCATTCATCATTTGAATTTAGGAAGGCTACTGATATCTTTGAATTAATTTATTATCCAGTCACTTTGCTGAAGTTGTTTATCCGCTGTAGGAATTCTTTGGTGGGGTTTTGGGGGTCACTTAAGTATACTATCATATCACCTGCAAATAGTGATATATTGACTTCTTTCTTTCTAATTTGTATCCCTTTGTCCCTTTGACCTCTTTTTTTTTGTCTAATTGCTCTGGCTATGACTTTAAGTACTATACAGAATAGGTAGGGAAAGTGTGCCCAGCATTGTCTAGTCCCTGATTTTAGTGGAATTGCTCCAAGTTTCTCTCCTTTTAGAATTAGGTTGGCTACTGGTTTGCTATATATATATATATATATATATATATATATATATATATATATATATTACTATGTTTAGGTAGGGGCCTTGAATTCCTAACCTTTCCAAGACTTTTATCATGAACGTATGTTCAATTTTGTCAAATGCTTTCTCAGCATCTAATTAGATGATCATGTGGTTTATTTTTTCCTTTGAGATTTTTATACAGTGGACTACATTGATGGATTTCTGTATATTGAATGATCCCTGCATTCCTGGGATCTAGTCTAGTCTAGTCTAGTTAATCATGATGAATGACTGTTTTGCTGTGTTATTAGATTAGGTTTGCTAGAATTTTATTGAGTATTTTTGCATTGATATTCATATGGGAAATTGGTCTGAAGTTCTCTTTCTTTGTTGGATTTTTGTGTGGTTTTGATATCAGCATAATTGTGACATCATAAAAAGAATTAGGTATTGTTCTTTCTGTTTATATTTTGTAGAATAGTTTTAAGAGTATTGGTATTAGTTCTTGGAAGGTCTGATAGAATTCTACACTAAAACCATCTGGTCCTGGCCCTTTTTAGTTGGGATAATTTTAATGACTGCTGCTATTTCTTTAGGAGTTATGTGACTGTTTAGATGGTTCGTCTGATCCTGGTTTAACTTTGGCACTTGGCATCTGTCTAGAAAATTGTCCATTTCATCCAGACTTTCCAATTAAGTTGAGTATAGGCTTTTGTAGTAGGATCTGATGATTTTTTTTAATTTCCTCTGTTTTCCATTGTTATGTCTCCCTTTTAATTTCTGATTTGGATACTGTCTCTGCCCTCTGCTAGTCTGGCTAATGGTTTATCAATCTTGTTGATTTTCTCAAAGAACCAGATCCTGGTTTTGTTGATTCTTTGTATAGTTCTTTTTGTTTCTACTTTGTTGATTTCAACCCTGAGTTTGATTATTTCCTGCCATCTACCCCTCTTGGGTATATTTGCTTCCTTTTGTTCTAGAGCTTCCAGGTGTGCTGTCAATCTGCTAGTATATGCTCTCTCCTGTTTCTTTTTTGGAGGAACTTGGAGCTATGAATTTTCTTCATAGCACTGCTTTCTTTGTGTACTTTACATTTTGGTATGTAGTACCTTCATTTTCATTAAATTCTAAAGTCTTTAATTTCTTTATTTTTTTCCTTGACCAAGGTAATATTGAGTAGAGTGTTTTTTCAGTGTCCATGTCTGTGTGGATTTTCTGTTAATTTTGTTGTTATTGAAAACCAGCCTGAGGCCATTGTGATCTGATAGGATTCATGGAATTATTTCAATCTTCTTGGATCTGTTGAGGCCTATTTTGTTATGAACAATTTTGGAGAAAGTACCATGAGGTGCTGAAAAGAACGTAGGTTCTTTTGTTTTAGGATGAAAGGTTCTATAGATAACTGTTAAATACATTTGCTCCATAACTTCTGTTAGTTTCACTGAATCTCTGTTTAGTTTCTTCTTCCATGATCTATCCATTGATGAGAGTAGGGTGTTGAAAAGTCTCCAACTAGTATTGTGTGAAGTACAATGTTTTCTTTGAGCTTTGGTAAAGTTTCTTTTATAAATGCGGGTGCCCTTGCACTTGGAGCACAGATGTTTACAATTGAGAGTTCACACTGGTAGATTTTTTCTTTGATGTATATTAAATGCCGTTTCTTTTTTTGATAACTTTTGTTTGAAAGTCGATTTTATTCAATATTAGAATGACTACTCCAGCTTGTTTCTTGGGACGATTTGCTTGGAAAAAAATCTAGACCATTACTCTTAGGTAATGTCTGTCTTTGTCACTGAGGTGTGTTTCCTTTATGCAGCAAAATGTTGGGTCCTGTTTACTTATATAGTCTATCATTCTGTGTGTTTTTATTGGGGAATTGATTTCATTGATGGTGAGAGTTATTAAGGAGAAGTAATTGTTGATTCCTGTTATTTTTGTTGATAGAGGTGGAATTATTTCTATGTGGCTAAATTCTTTTGAGTTTGTAGAAAGAAGATTACTTTCTTGCTTTTTCTAGGGTGTATTCTCCCTCCTTGTTTTGGCATTTTCCATCTATCATCCTTTGTAGAGCTGAATTACTGGAAAAATATTATATAAATTTGGTTTTGTCATATAATATCTTGGTTTATCCATCTATGTTAATTGAGAGTTTTGCTGGGCATAGTATCCTGGACTGGAATTTGTGTTCTCTTAGGGGGTTCATGTCCTCTCCTCATGATCTTCTGGCTTTTATAGCCTCTGGTGAGAAGTCTGGTGTAATACTGATAGGACTGCCTTTATATGTTACTTGACATTTTTCCCTTACTGCTTTAATATTCTATCTTTGTTTTGTGCATTTGGTGTTTTGATTATTTTGTGACAGGATGAATTCTTTTCTGATACAATCTATTATGAATTCTATAGGCTTCTTGTATGTTTATGGGCATCCCTTTGTTTAGGTAAGGAAAGTTTTCTTCTATAAATTTGTTGCAGATATTTACTGGCTTTTTAAGTTGGGACTCTTCACTCTCTTCTATACCTATAATCCTTAGTTTTGGTCTTCTCATTGTGGCCTGGATTTCCTGGATGTTCTGGTTTAGGACCTTTTTGCATTGTTCATTTTCATTGACTGTTGTGTCAATGTTTTCTGTGGTATCTTCTGCACCAGAGATTCTCTATTCTATCTCTTGTATTCTGTTTTTGATGCTTGCATCTAAGACTCCTGATGTCTTTCCTAGGTTTTCTATCTCCAGTTTTGTCTCCCTTTCTGATTCTTTATTGTTTCTACTTCCATTTTTAGATCCTGGATGTTTTTTTCCAATTCTTCCAGCTGTTTGCTTGAGTTTTCCTGTAATTCTTTAAGGGAGTTTTGTTTTTCCACTTTAAGAGCTTTAACCTGTTTGCCTGTGATCTCCTCTATTTCTTTAAGGTAGTTACTTATGCCCTTCTTAAAGTCCTCTATCATCATCATAAAAAGTGATTTTAAATCCTAATCTTGCTTTTCTGGTGTGATGGACTATCTAGGATTTGCTATGGTGGAAGAACTGGGTTCCTATGAGGCCAAGTAACTTTGGTTTCAGTTTATATTCTTATGCTTGCCGCTCACCATCTGGTTATCTCTAGTGCTACCAACCCTTGTTTCTCTGACTGGAGCCATCTGGTTATCTCTAGTGCTATCAACCTTTGTTGTCTCTGACTAGAGCCATCCTTCCTGTGATGCTGGTTGTGTCAAAACTCCTCAGAGTCCAGCTGTCTCTGTGATCCTGTGATTCTGGAATCCTGGATTCCTGGGATCCTGAGATCCTGGGTAGGTCAGCGCTCCTAGGATTCAAGCTGCATTGGGTTCCTAAAATTCTGTTGTGACCAAGTTCCTGAAATCCTGTGATTCTGGGCATGTTAGAGCACCCAAGAGTCCAGCTTCTTCTAGTTGTTTTGGGACTGCGTGTAAAACTAACATCCAAGGTCTGCTCTTAAAGAGCAATTCTTAACTTCATGTAGAAAAAGAAAAATCCAGGACAGCTAAAGCAATACTGTATAATAAAAGAACTTCTGAAGATCTCACTACCACTGATTTCAAGCCGTACTACAGAGGAATAGTAATAAAATATGTATGGTGTTGGCATAAAAACTGACAAGTTGATCAATGGGATTGAACTGAATAACCAGAAATAAGTCCACACACCTATTGACATTTGATTTTTGGCAACCAATGTCAAAAAGAAACATCTTCAACATATGGTGCTGATCTAATTTGATATGTGCATGGAGAGGCATGCAAATAGACATATTTTTTCATCCTGTACAAAACTCAAGTCCAAATGGATCAAAGATCTCAATATGAATTTGAATACAATAAATCTAATAGAAAGGAAAGTAACAAATTGCCTTTAACACATTGGCACAGGAGATAACTTCCTGAATAGAATCCCAATACCTCAGGTAATAAAATCAAAAATTAAAAAATGATACTGCTTGAAACTGAAAATCTTCTCTAAGTCATCGGAGACCATAAATAGGACAAATTGATAGCCTACAGAATGGAAAAGATCTTCACCAACCCCATATCTGACAGAGCACTAATATCCAAAATATATAAATAACTCAAGAAATCATACACCAACAAACCATAAACCAATTAAAAATGGGTTACAGAGTTAAACAGAGAATTCTTAACAGTGGAAACTCTAATGGCCAAGAAGTACTTCAAAAATGTTCATTGTCCTTAGTCATCAGGGAAGTGCAAATCAAAATGGCTCTGAGATTCCATCTTATAC
The DNA here is from genome assembly GCA_964023405.1 of Apodemus agrarius. Taxonomy (NCBI): domain Eukaryota; kingdom Metazoa; phylum Chordata; class Mammalia; order Rodentia; family Muridae; genus Apodemus; species Apodemus agrarius. The sequence goes on from OZ030008.1 coordinate 86,922,923, forward strand.
CCATGAGATTGGCTAAGATCAAGCAGTCAAGTGATAGCACATGCTGGCAAGAATGTGGAGCAAGGGGAACACTCTTCCATTGCTGGTGAGAGTACAAAATAGTTCAACCACTTTGGAAATCAATGTAGTGGTTTTGAAGAAAATTGGGACACAGCTACACAACTCTTAAGGTATATAGTCCATATACTACTATACCACAAACTCACTTGTTCAACTATCTTCATAGCATCTTTATTTGTAATAGGCAGAACCTGGAAACAACCTAGATGTCCCTCAATTGAAGAACTGATAAAGAAAATGTGGTACATTAACAATGGATTTTAGCTATTAAAATCAAAGACATCATGAAATTTGTAAGCAAATGGATGAAACTAGAAAATTTCCTGAGTTAGGCATCCCAGACCCAACAAGTACACATAATATGTATTCACTTATATGTGGACATTAGACATCAAGTACAGGATAACTATGCCACAATCCACAGACTCAAAGAATCCAAGTAACAAGGACAGTGTTTGAATCTCACTCAGGTGGGGAAAGAAAATAGAAATTGGGAAGTGAATGGAGAAAGGGAAATGAGTAAGAAAGAGGGTTGGGATGTGAATGAGCATGGGAATCAGGTATGTGGAGGGAGGGAAAAAGAGGTCTTGGAGAGAGATTAGAAATCAGTTGGGGACATCTTTGGGCCTAGCTATAAACCTGGGACAGTGGAGGTTCCCAAAAGTCTGTGGGTGGGACTCCTAACAATATAGGATATAGAGACTGAAATGGTCACCTCCTATTGCCAGGAGGGATTTCAAGTGGAGGGAGGAGGACATCCACCCACCCCCAGAACCTTAGATGTAAAATTTTTCCTTACTTCAGGAATAAATGTGCAGGGATGAATATGGAGCAGAGATTGAGGGAAAGGCCAACCAATGACTGGCACAACTTGAGAAACAAACCATGGGAAAGAGCCAATTGCTGATACTATTAATTATACTTTGCTATGCTTGCAGACAGGAGGCTATGAAAACTTTCTTCTGAGAAGTTTCCTTCAGCAGTAGATGGAAATAGACGTCAAGACCCACAGCCAAACATTAGGCCTACCTTGGGAAGTCATGTAGAAGAGCAGGGGAATAGGATTGAGTCAGCAGGAAAGGTTAAGATCACCACAAGAAGCCCTACAGAGTCAACTAACTGTTGGGCCAATGTGGCCTTCCAGACTCTGAGATACCAACCAAAGAACATGCAGTGACTGGACCCAGGCCCCCTACACATGTGCAGCAGATATGCTGCTTGGTCTTCATGTGAGTCTCTTAACAATTGGAAGAGGAGCTATCTCTGACTCTGCTTCCTGGGTTTGGATCCACTGCCCCTCGATGGATGGATGGTCAGACCTCAAGGGGAGAGCATTACTTAGTCCTCCAGAGGACTTAATGTCTCATGACAGGCATGTACACTAAGGGGGCTTCCCCTTCTCTCAGGAAAAGGGAAGGTGCTAATCGTGAAGAGAGGTTTGTGAGGAGGGGCCTGAGAGCAGAGGAGGGAGAGCAGCTGCGATCAGGATGTAAACTGAATAAAGAAATAAATTAATGAAAAATTTACAAACCAAATTCAAGAACACATTAAGAATATCTTTGCTACATTTAAACTTAGCTATGATTATTTCTTCAGAGTAAATTCCTCAAAGTGAAGCTCTTGGTGAAAAAAATTACCATACATTTTTAGGCTTTAGACATATATAATCATATTGTTCACCAGGGAACACTGGGCAATTTAACAATTTAACATCATGACCATATGGATTTCATTCCAGAGATGCAAGGTTGGTTCAATATAAGCTAATCAGCAAATATAATTTTCCATATAAATAAGTTTAAGGACAGAAATGTCATAATTTCAATAAAAGGGCAAAAAGGTTTTTGGAAATGTTAAACATGGCTTCATCATGAGTCCCAGAATATCTGAAAGTAAGTGGCACATCCTTCAGAACAGTAAATACTCTATAATAAACCTATAGCTGAGCATTATATTAAATAGAGAAAAAGCAAAAACATGTCATCCAAAATCTGGACTGAGACAAGGATGACTATTACTTTTACTCTTACTCATCATAATGTTTTAAGTTTTAGCAACAGCAATCAAATGAGAGATATACATGAAAAGAATTATAATAGGAAAAGACACAGTAAAATTGTCAGCTTATAGATGAGATGAGAGCATATTAAGATACACTACAGTCTCTACCGGAAAACTTTAAGACTTAATATATATGCTTCCAGTAAAATCAGAGGATACAAAATCATCAAAAAAATTAATAGTTTTCATATACATCAGTAAGAATTCTGAACATCTATGCCCCAAATGCAATGGCACCCATATTCACAAAAGAAACTTTACTAAAGCTCAAAGCACACATTGAACCCCACACAACAATAGTGGGAGAGTTCACACCCCACCATCACCAATGGACAGGTCATTGAAAGGGAAACTAAACAGAGACACAGTGAAAACAAATGGATTTAACAGATATCTATGGAACATTTCACCCTAAAACAAAATAATACACCTTCTTCTCAGCACCTCATGGTACCTTCTCCCAAATCGACCATATAATTCATCACAAAAGTTCAACCGACACAAAAAGGTTGAAATAATACTGTGTATCCTATCAGATCCCCATGACCTAGCACTGGTCAACAGAAAGCCCACATATACATGGAAACTGAATAACTCCCTACTCAATGATAACTTGGTCAGGGAAAAAAATAAACAAATTAACATTTTTACCTATTTTATTAATTATTTTTATACACTCCATATTTCATTCCCCACCCCACCAACTTCTGTCCACCCTCTGACTATTCCACTTCCCATACCTCCTCCCCTCCCCTTGTCTCCACATGGATGTCCCTATCCCCCACCACACCTGACCTCTAAACTACCTGGGGCCTCCAGTCTCTTGAGGGTTAGGTGTGTCATTTCTGAGTAAGGTAGGGGAATTGGAATAGTCGGAGGGTGGACAGTGGTTGGCAGGGTGGGAAATAAAATATGGAGTGTAAAAATTAATTAATAAAATAGTAAGAAAGAAGAAGGATATTAAAGACTTTCTGAAATTAATGAAAGGATTGACAAATCATACCCAAACTTATGGGACACAATGAAAGCAGTGCTAAGAGGAAAATTCTTAGCAGTAAGTGCCCTCTTAACGAAACTAGAGAGATCTCAGTATAGAAAGAAATTCGGAAAAAATAGCCCATTCACAATACCTCCCTGAAAAACAAAATCCACAGCATTAAACCTCACCCACGAAGTAAAAGACATCTACAAAAATTTCAAACACTGAAAAAGATATAAAGAAGGATGCAATTGATTAAGTGACCTCCCATGCTCCTGGATGGAAGTATTAGTAATACATCCTGGAATTAGTATTGTAAGAATGGTTATATTACTACATTTATCATAGAGATTCAATCTAAACCTTCATCAACATTACAGTATCATTCTTCCCTAAACTATAAACACAAAAATGTCATATGAAAATACAAGGGAGTCCACATGGCCAAAGCAATCATATGCAGAAATAGCACCACTGGAAGAATCATAATACCTGACCAAAAAATTATACTACACACTGACAGTTTTTAAATACAGTTGCAAATGGAGGAAGATTCATAAGTTTTCAGATAAACTTCAAAATAAGAGATAAAAGTAGCCTGCTCAGTAATTGGAAAAGACAAAACTGAGTATTCAATTGCAGAAGATGGAATTAGATTCAGACTTCCCACGTTTCACATGAAGTGGATAAAGACCTTAATTTAAGCCATGAAACATTGTGACTGCCAAATGAAAGCAGAGAATAGACTTCAAATTATGTACATAGGGAAGAACTCTCCAAACAGAACTCAAGTAGCATAGGAATTAGCCTGATAGAATACATGAAATTGGTCTCTATATGGCAAAGGAAACTACAACATAGCAATTAGTTAGTCTATAGAACATCTTTGACAACTATACCTCAGACAGTGTGCTAGGACACAGAAAGGACTGTAAACCTAGAAACACACACACACACACACACACACACACACACACAATATCTGTTAATCACTAATATGCTAACGAACTAAACCAACAGTTTCCCAAAGAAGAAACACAAATGGGAAGTAAATACTTTTAAAACATGTCCAACATCCTTAGACATCAGGAAAATGTGCATTAAAATCGTTTTCATTCTGCCATTATACCTCAGCCCATGTCAGGATGATTAAACTCAAGAGCACAAATGGCAACTAAGGCTGGTGAAGAGGTGAAGAATAAGGAAACAGACTGTGTGCTGGTAGGTGTGAAATGGTACAGAGTTTATAGAACCATAAAATATTGTTTAAAAACACAAGAAAATCAAATTATTAAAGTATAACTATAATAAGACCAAGCCATAACACTTCTGGGCATATATACTGAGAATTCTATATGGCACTACAGAGAAAATTATGTATTATGTTTATTACTGCTCTGTTCACTGTAGCAAAGAAAGAAAATAATGATCCCAGATGTCCATCAATAGATGAACTGATAAGAACTAATTGTTTTGTATATATGTGTATATACATACACACACAGACACACACACATACACACACATACACACACACACACACAGACAGAGAGAGAGAGAGAGAGAGAGAGAGAGAGAGAGAGAATAGAATCATAGAATCACACTCAGTTGAAAGGGAAACAGAAACTATTAGACTGAGTGTAGGTTATAAAACCAAATAGAAGAGCATGAGAAGTGAATGAGACATAGTGAGGATGGGTAAGAGACAAAAGATTCCTACAATGTGAAAGTAGAAACAAGGGTCTTAGGTGTATAAGAGTGCAGAGTCATGGAGAGGAATGTTGAAGAAAGAGGAGAAAGAAACATCAAAAAGCAATTGTTTAAAAATGCTGTAATGAAAGCTAATGCTTTATGTTTTAATAAACAACATTCATGTAGGTTCTTTTGCATGTAAAGTTGTCTTGTAAATAAAATGTATAAATGGCAACTGAAGAAGTAAAATTAAGGCATGATGATTATATCCTGCTATAGGTTAAGTGATTGAATTCAGACTATATTCAATATATTTTAAAATTCTAATTTCTGTATACAGCACACACACACACAAATGGTGAATCTGTTTAAGTTTTTTAGTGGGTTAATAAAAATATTCCATGAGGTTACACTTCCTACCTCTGTGCTCCCTTCTAGGTAAGCTCATGAATGCTCTGAAGATAATGAAAACAGACCTTCACCACACACCAAATATGATGAGAACTTTGTATCAGACTCCAGAATGAGAAATGCTCTGCTGTTGATTAAAATATCAAGTTCATGCTTCTACTTTATAACTGCCTAGATCATTAAGATGTATTCTTAGTGGCCTTTGTAAATGAGTATAAACCACTCACAAAACATAGCTTTGCTTCAGCCGTCAAAGTATGTCATATGCCTGTTCTAGCTGGCATCATGATTATGCCATTCTATATAGATGACATCCACAAACAAGAGCTAAAGTGAAGTATCCTCTCTGAAAGTACAAAGAAGACAAAAAATGGAAGAAGAGGTAAAATTCTATATTGAAGAAGGACTCAAGCTTCTGAGCATGCATATGTGTATCAGCATTGGTGGGGCAAGGTACATCAAAAACACAGAACAACAATAAGAAATATGCAGTATGTGACTGGAGAATAAAGCAAGCGTTGGTGTTTATGTCAATGTACAACTTGGGGCTTCCATAGTCCATTTAAGCAGCTCATTTAGCCAGAAAAAGCAAATAAAAGAAGTTCTTCAATGACAAATATATGGCACAACCACTAATAGCAATGGTTGCTCTTCCAGAGGACCAAGGTATTATTCTCTACAAACACTTGATGGCACACAACCATCTATAACTCCACTTTGAACTATAGCCCCCAACACTGTGTTGCTGGTACATAGACATCTGAGGCCAACTAATATAAAATAAAAGCAAATATTACAAAATAAAGAATCCCCTCAGTGTATTGGATTTGAAGTTCCCCATGTATATGACATTGTTTCCTTTACTTCTTACTCCCATATGGTGTTTCTCTTCCTGTGAACATTAGTTGTATATCAATGGCCACCCACAGGCAAGTCATCCTACTTCATACCTTCTTTGATCCATTTCCTCTAACCTAAGCTCTTAGCCCACTGCGAAAAAGGAAAGGCAGTGAGGTTTGTGCATTATAAATTGTATAACTCGGGCCAGGCTCCTCTTGCCATTCATGATTATTAAAGACCAGGATTTTATGAATCAAACATGACTTGGTCTCTCAGGGCTACACACAATGCAACCCTTTGCTTTCTAGGCAAAATCCCACAAAGGATTCTACAAGGTATAGAATCTTTGTGGTCAGTTCATGCAAATATTCTTTTCTTTTCTTTTTTTCTTTTTTAGATATTTTCTTTATTTACATTTCAAATGATGTCCCCTTTCCTGGTTTTTCCAAAAGAAATCGCCTAACCCATCCCCCCTCCCCCTGCTTACCTATCCACCTACTCCCACTTCCCTGTCCTGGTAGTTCCCTATACTGGGGCATCTAGCCTTCTCAGGACAAAGGGCCTCTCCTTCCTTTGATGTCCAACAAGGCCATCCTCTGCTGCATATGCCTCTGGAGCCTTGGTTCCCACCGTGTGTACTCTTTGGTTGGTGGTTTAGTCCCTGGGGGCTTTGGAGGGTACTGGTTGGTTCATGTTGTTGCTCCTCCTATGGCACTGCAAGCCCCTTCAGCTCCTTGGGTCCTTTCTCTAGATCCTCCATTGGGGACCCTGTGCTCAGTTCAATGGTTGACTGAGAAAGTCCCCCTCTGTATTTGTCATGCACTGGCAGAGTCTCCAGCATAGTGTTCAAAGAGTTCAAAGTGAAAGCTATCAAGAATAACAGTATTTGTTCAAAGAACATGCCATGTTCTCTCTCTCTCTCTCTCTCTCTCTCTCTCTCTCTCTCTCTCTCTCTCTCCCTCCCTCCCTCTCCCTCTCCCTCTCTCCCTCCCTCTCTCCCCTTCTTCTGTGTGTCTCAAATATTTGAACTTGTTGAAAAGGAAAACAGTGAATAACAAGAGAGGATTTGTTCTTCTGTATGTGCTTTTAACATGTTCCAGTTCTCTGAGATAACTAAAACAACAGAATTTTGGTATTGTAATAGATGGGGAAGTGGGATCATTGACAATTTGGGTAATACTGGCATACCTCTCAGGAGAGAAGGTAGGAATAGATCCTCACACAGCATCACTTTTTCTCATTGAGCCAACCTACAAACTGGAAGTGCAGGGATTTTTCTATGTACCATTAGGGAAAAATTATTTACTAGAAATTCACTCTGCTTCTGTTTTCATTTTATAAAATAAAATCGACCATCTAGAGTGGAGATAACTATTTCAAAGCCTTATCTAATGATCTCTTTTCTTCTTTTATGAGAATGAAAAAGTGGCATTCATCTTATTCAAAACAAGATTAATTATCAATTTTCAAATACTTTCAAACATGGACAGCTAGTCCTTTTTTAGGACACTCAGCTTGTAAGTATCATAAGAATCATGTGTTTGTGCTGGTGTGTGTGTGTGTGTGTGTGTGTGTGTGTGTGTGTGTGTGTGTGTGAAAAGATTAATTTTTGACCTTGAGAAACCTTCCCTATACTCCTGCACCACTCTGGGACTAAAAAAAAACATGCTAATTGCAAAGAACATTAGTAACAAAAGCATCAGTAACATAAGATGATTTTATGTGCTTCCTCTACTGAAACATGAGTGTGAAAAGGGTTAGAAACCAGTTCCAATATTGTAAGCATCTGATACTTAAACCCAGGTAGCTAAATATATGCTGTGTGCTTGTCAGTCCTCCAGAAAACCCTTTCCAACTGCTCAAGTCCCACTGTGTGCCTAGAAGAATGTGCACATTTGTACCTCTAAAGAGGTTCTCCAAGAAGGTGGTACATTTTTGTAAGGATGAAAAGTCATCCTATTCGTAGGTATATTTTTTATTTAAGATTTTTTTTATAAATGTGGCCATGAAAATATAGGAAGAAGTTAATAGACAAAGAAAATAAGACTCTGTCATTTAGTGTCCACATTCCCCTGCCTTTGAGTACCAAGTTAACAATTACTGACATTTAAGCAAGCACACAATCCTCTCAATGCTCCTTTGTGTGTGTGTGGGGGGGGTGTGTTGTAATAGTTATTGTTGTTTTTGTTGTTTATTCTCCTTTGCTTTCAAGACCTGTGGATGGAAGCAAAGTCCCATTTTATAGACTTCTTCTTCATGCATTTGGAAGTAGTCCTTGTACTACTAATTCTTCTTGATTTAACCTAATCTGTGCATGCCATCTGTTTCCTGTTGGCATTGCAATTTAGACCAGTTACTTTATCTCTCTAAACTTAGTCCTTTATACATAATGGGATAATGAGAATAATATTTCCCTCAAGTAATTCTTTTAAGAAATAAAACTGTACTCTGTAAAGCAATTATTAATTAGTTAATTAATTAATTAATGGACTAATTTTGTACCAGGTAATTAACAAAACTAGAGATATATGGCAGAGAATGATACAGAGAGTGATATAGCTTTATACTGCTATCTAGTAAGCCACAACTGAAACTACACAGAGTAAAACAATCAATGATTTATTCACTTACACATCCAGCAATTTCAGGTGGATGTACGTGGAGAGTTTTCAATCAATCCTACCTAAAATAATTATTATACATGAGTAACAGTTGATATGAGGCTGTGTAGTCTACAATGGATGACTCATATCTTTCTCCATGTCCTCATTGCTCTTCAGCGGTATGGAACACATGACATATAACAATTCCCATACATGCTACAATATTTTCTCATTCATTTAGCCATAATGTATTGAGATAAAATTGGGTGCTTGACATCGAGTCAACAACAATGTTCGCTACAACTAAAAATGAAAACGATGGTCATACCAACCTGCAGCTTTATCTCTAGTCAAAATCATTGGCCAGAAGTAAAATTCCTTACAGCTGACCAAATTCAAAGTCCCGCATTTCAGTCAACACTTTCATCTCCACCCTTTTCTGCTATGAATAGAGTGGCTACCCCCCATAAGCTGCAAAACAAAACAATCAAAGGAAAAAAAGCCACTATTTCAACCCCATTGCTGTACTTTCAATTTGAGATTTTCTTGAGGCAATATTTCCTATGTTGTATCCATTTTAGTCCCACAGCTTTGTATGAGCAATTTGGTACCTGGGATGAGTCTGCATATTCAAGATTTCTATGAGGATTTTGTTAACAAACATCAAGCTTACTTGTTGGACCCAGCAAATAAAGGTCAAAGTCTACAGTTGTCCAGATAACCTTCTGAGTTTGGCATAAAATGGGAGACTCCCTTTGCCAGAAAGAGCTTTTCTTTCTGTAATCTGGATAGAGGAGCTACACACTCCCATACCCTCCACCTGCAGAATATCTCCTAGCCTTAGGGAAGCTTGCTTCCTCCTGATAAGAAACCGGATCAGCTATCCTATTATTCTAGCTAGAACTTCGAGTACTATATAGAATAATGGAGAGAGTGTGAAACCTTGTCTTGTCCCCAATTTTAGAGGGATTGCTTCAAGTATCTCTCCATTTGATTTCATATTGTCTGTTGGTTTGCAGTAAATTGCTTTTATTATGTTTATGTATGGGCCTTGAAATTCTGATCTAGGCAATACTATTTTTTTATTAAAATATCTTTACCAACCCTACATCTGAGAGAGGGCTAATATCCAAGATATACAAAGAACTCAAGAAGGTAGGCTCCAGAGAGCCAAATAACCCTATTAAAAACAGGGTACAAAGCTAAACAAAGAATTTTCACCTGAAGAATATCAAATGATGGAGAAGCACCTTAAGATATGTTCAACATCCTTAGTCATCAGGGAAATGCAAATCAAAACAACCCTGAAATTCCACCTCACACCAGACAGAATGGCTAAGATCAAAAACTCAGGAGAAAACAGGCACTGGCTAGGATGTGGAGAAAGAACACTCCTCCATTGCTGGTGGGATTGCAAGCTAGTACAAACACTTTAGAAATCAGTCTGGTGCTTCCTCAGAATACTGGGCATGACACTTCCAGAGGACCCTGTCATACCACTCCTGGGCATATACTCAGAGGATTCTCCGGCATGCAATAAGGACACATGCTCCACTATCTTCATAGCAGCCTTATTTATAATAGCCAGAAGCTGAAAAGAACCCAGATTTCCCTCAATGGAGGAATGGATGCAGAAAATGTGGTATATTTACACAATGGAATACTACTCATCAATTAAAAACAATAAATTCATGAAATTTTTAGGCAAATAGTTGGAGCTGGAAAATATCATCCTAAGTGAGGTAACCCAATATTGGTGGAGGTGGAGTCCCAACTGACATTCTCTTGTCACCAAATGAACCTTTCTGTACCAGGATACAAGATATATATTGGCCAAAGGAGTTCTATGGAAATCCCCAAATAAGCCTGGCTGTTACCAGGACAATAGGTTATACTCTGCAGACTGATAGGCCCTGTTGCTGAAGACAGCACCCACATAATTCATTCAAAATGGAGCGTTAGAACTGTTGCCTACATAGAACTTCTACCCCTAAGTTCTATGTTTTGTATAAGAATGTACTCAAAAGAGAATGTTAAGCACCAACCTAGCCACAAAACTTTTTATTTCTAGTCTTTCCTGCCTCCAAAATATGCTAGGGCAAGGGCAGCACAATTTTTGGGAATAAACAAGAAACATCTGATTTGATTTAAGTTCCCCTGTATAAGATGGAAGTCAAGCCCCTTACCGCTTGAGTGACCAAGATCCAGAGGTCAGATAGCTCATTGACCTAGAGTAAACCCAAATACTAATAGTCTTAAACAAAATAAAGTAGTAATAAAATTACTCCTAATTATATTCCACTATACTTGCAGATGAGTGCCTTATTCAGTGGTCATCAGAAGCTTCCTTGTGCGGCAGGTAGGAGCAAATAAAAAGACTCATGCACAGACGTTATGAAGAGAGGGAGAGAGAGACAGAGGGAGAGAGTGAGCTGTAAATGGTGTTTTCCCATCAAACCTTTCCTCTTAAAGCTCTTAAAACCCCTTAGAAGATGAGGGGGAAACTACAAGAGCTGGAGGAGATGAAGAATACCAAAACAACTCCATCTGTATCAACTGGTAAAAGGTTATATGAATTCACAGAGGCTGGAGTAACAAGCACAGAATGTGTGGTCTGCACATATATTCTGGTTTTCCATTTATTATTTTTACTGGACTCCTGAGTGTGTGAATGAGTGGGTCTCTGAATCTTCTGCCTTCACTTGGACTCTTTCCCTTGTGGTTTTGCATTGTCTAACTTCAACAGAATGGTTTTTGTTTTACCCTATATTTAATTTTGTTATGTTTTGTGGTTATCTTCTATAACCTTGTGCTTTTTAAATGAAAGACAGAAATTTAATGGATATTAACAGGACTGGAGGGGAGGGGAGGAATGGGTTGTGAAGAGGTTGGGAAAAGCTGGGAGGAGTAAAGGGTGGCAAAGCTGTAATCAGGATATGCTGTATGAGAAAAGAATCTGTTTTTAATAAAAAATGACAAGTGATACAAAAATAAGTGAATGTTAGCCTTAAAAAAGATAATATCAAGAATATCCAAGATACAGTACACAGAACTCAAAAAGGCTAAAAAGCTGAAGGGCCGAAGTGAGAACACCTCAATCCCACTTGGGAGGGAGAAGAAAGCAACCACAAAGAGGTGGGAGGGAGAGAGGGAGGGAGGGAGGGGGAAGGTGAGTAGAAAGAATGGAAACAGACAACCTTGGGAGGTAGAAGGTGGGGGCACCCTAGGGAATACAAATATGTGAAGAAGAAAAAAGATATCACTACTCACAGATGATATGATAGTATACATAAGCAACCCAAAAAATTCTACCAGGTAACTTCTACAGCTGATAAACAACTTCAGCAAAGTGGTGAGTAATTAACTCAAATAAATCAGTAGTCTTCCTTTTTTTATTTTATTTTCTATATTCTATGTTTACATTCCAAAGGCTTTCCCCTTTCCCAGTTCCCACCCACCATAGTTCCCATAGTTCCTCTCCCCCCCAAACTGTTCCCCAATCATTCCCCCTCCCCCCTCGGTTTCTTTACTAAACTGGATGCAATCTTTACAGGCCCAGGGTCCTCTCCTTTCTTCTTCTTGGGAATCATTTGACTTGCTATTTGTGTCTTGAGTTTTTAGGGCTTCTGGGTTCATTAATATCCACTTATCAGTGATTGCATTACATGTGCATTCTTTTGTGATTGGGTTAATTCACTCAGGATGATCAAGAATCGACAAATGGGACCTCATTAAATTACAAAGTTTCTGCAAAGCAAAGGACACTGTCAGAAGGACAAAATGGCAACCAACAAAGTGGGAAAAGATCTTCACCAACTCCACATCCGACAGAGGGCTAATATCCAATATATACAAAGAACTCAAGAAGTTAGACCGCAAAGAAACAAATAACCCTATCAAAAAATGGGGCACAGAACTAAACAAAGAATTTTCACCAGAAGAAATTCGGATGACTGAGAAACACCTTAAGAGATGTTCAACATCATTAGTCATCAGGGAAATGTAAATCAAAACAACCCTGAGATTCCACCTCACACCAGTCAGAATGGCTAAGATTAAAAACTCAAGAGACAACAAGTGCTGGCGAGGATGTGGAGAAAGAGGAACACTCCTCCACTCTTGGTGGGATTGCAAAATGGTAAAACCGCTCTGGAAATCAGTTTGGCGGTTCCTCAGAAAATTGGGCATGTCACTTCCAGAGGACCCTGGCATACCACTCCTGGGCATATACCCAGAGGATTCCCCTGCATGCAATAAGGACACATGCTCCACTATGTTTATAGCAGCCTTGTTTATAATAGCCAGAAATTGGAAAGAGCCCAAATATCCCTCAAAGGAGGAATGGATACAGAAAATGTGGTATATTTATACAATGGAATACAACTCAGCAATTAAAAATAATGAATTCATGCAATTTGTAGGTAAATGGTCAGTAGTCTTCCTTTAAACAAATCATAAACAGTTTGAGAAAGAAGTTAGGGAAACAACTCCCTTCACAATAGCCACAAATATTATAAAATATCTTGAAGTAACTCTAACCAAACAAGTGAAAGATCTGTATGACAATAACTTTCAAGAAAGAAATCAAAGATCTCAGAAAATGGAGAGATCTCCCATGCTCATGGATTAGCAGAATTAAGGAAAAGATAGAAGCTGAGAAAGAGGGTGACCCTGTAGCTGGACTAGCACTCTCAATTTAACTGGACCCCTGAGATCTCTTAGACACTGGATCACCAACCTGTCAGTGTACACCAGTTGATATGAGACCTCCAACACATATATAGCAAAGCACTGCCAGGTCTGGGTTCAGTCAGAGAAGCTGTACCTAACCCTCAAGAGAATGGAGGCGCCATGGATTGGAGAGGTCTGGTAGTGTGGGTGGTGGGGAGATGGGACATTCATGTGGAGACAAGGGATAGGAAGGAGGTATGGGATGGGGAACAATCAGAGGGTGGCCCAGGAGGGGTATCAAATCTGGAGTGTAAAAAGTAAATAACAGATTAAATAAAATTTTAAAAAAGGAAGGAAGGAAGGAAGGAAGGAAGGAAGGAAGGAAGGAAGGAAGGAAGGAAGGAAGGAAGGAAGGAACCTGATCAGCAAGCACCAGAGATTCCTTAAATGCCTCCCCATGCTAATGAGGCATCTCAGTACCTTAGCCTTCAGCCAATGACCTTTGCCCACCCTAGATACCCCTCCCCCTTCCCTAAAACTATATAGCTCTTGATTCACTCTGAATAAAGAACATGCCTACAAAACCATCCCGAATAAATTTATATGGACAAGCTAGTATCACCTCACAGGGCTGTTTCATAGAAAATGACTGGACCAAGATCCTACAGAACAGCATTTGTTCCAGTCTCAGCTTCATCCAGCCTGTTGTGCTGTGGCATCTGTATACCCTGAGAGGGAAGAAGTGAAGGACATGGAACCACAGCAGGACCCCAAATACATACTGCACTTACTTAAGTATTTTCCTATGACAACATTAGGCATCTGATAAATACAAAACAAGTGGTATTCTTGAATGACATCTACCCTTCTTTTGTGTGTGGCAGAACAAGAACTCTAAAAGTAGACGAGTTTCCTTCTAATTATGGTATGACTGCCTAAAGTCCCACCAGGGAATAATATCTATCATTTTTGTCATCTGCATGTTTTCTAAAATCACCTGGTGCAGAGCATTTGGGATATAGACATTGGTACAGAACCAGATAAAACAAACCCAATGGTACCTGCTACAGATATCTCATGCTCTAAGCATCCCAGAGATCATAACCCTTTCCCAAAATAATGTTGCATTTCAACATATTTTGAGCATTCACTGCCTGTGTGTATAAGTAGTTTGAGCTGCTCATCAAACACTTTACTCTCCTCAGTGTTTCCTGCATAAGTACAAATGATTTTCTTAATTATGCTTAAATGGTTTAAGTTTATATGTTCACTATTAAGGACTATAGAATTTGGTCAAATATCAACAACTCTCATATTATGATTTTACTTTCATAAATGTCAATTTTCCCCAGTAGGAAGCTCTCCATTAAGGAAAAAGGTATTTCTTCCACTGTTGTCTGAGAATCAATTCCTGGTCCAACATGAGTGTCCTTTATACATTGTATGTGACTGGGATGCACTTTGGTCTTACATTTAGCTTGATATCCAATTTGCTAAGGTCTCTTTCTTCAGTAGGTTCACAGTGGCCATTGGACTACAGACACATCTCGCTTGCTGACCATCAGTTCATTCCATTACAAAAAAAAAAGAAAATTGAGCATAGTTACTCTAATAAATTAAATTCTGTCTCCTTCATTTAACTAAAAAAAAAATCTTAAAATACCTACTCTTCAGTGAAAGTTTCCAGTACATATGTACTTTTTTAATAAAGAAAAATAAACAATTGCTTTCCCCAACTAATATCATATGGTTCTATCTGCCACTGATAAATGCAGAACTGTAATACCTCATTTGAATGGAAAGAAGGAAACTATGAGCTCTTGATTTATCATTTGAATAAAGAAGGAAGTTATGTTTCTTGAAAGGCAATTGATGGAGGATTTCAAACAGACAATTTAATATCAGGGTTCAGAATGAGATCTTTTGATTTGAATGCAAATGCACAGTCTATGAAAAAGTCCTTTTCTGGACATTGGATTCTGATAAAGTTAATATTCTCCTCTCCCTGTCAAATCTCCCCATTAGAAAATGCTGTTATATAAACCCAGGAATAAAGATGGAAGTAATAATTGTTTACCCAGATATTTATTCAAACAGCAATTTCTTTGAAATAATATAAGGAGAGAAGTGAGTAAACTAATAAGTTAATATTATCATGCAATTGGTCTATGGATTCTCTGGATCCTGATAATCTAAGGTATGCAGTTAGATTCCAGTGATCTTACATGACCTATTACAATACATTTTACTATTTCATTTTCTAGTGATCATTTTATCATTACTCCATTAAGCATAAATTATTTCCGATTATGCTGTAAAAGACACTAAGAATGCTTCAGTTCACAGGCAAGATGATGCAATGCTGAATAAATCTTGATGTTGCTTCATCTCTGTTACGTATATGACTTTCCAAGCCAGGTGTCATCATTCACGGAATCTACAAAGAAGACTGGAGACCTTGTTTTAATCATGTGAATTTAACTTTCTTTAAACAGAATATTGAATTCCCTACTTCTCATAATGGAACAAAACTAAAAAAGATAAAGGAACAAGTGTCACAATTATTGGGATAAATGCAAATAAACAGCAACTCTGCAGTCTATAACTGATCGTGTAAGTGAAATTTGAGACTATAAGTGTGATGAGACAGTTGACTCCATGACCAGCTTCAAATTTCCAGTTCAGGAGATTAGGCCTAAAAACCCAGGCTTTAGCAGCTAGTCATAAACTGTACCCACCACCTGGCCTGAAGCAAGGATAATGTGTCAGCAACAGTTTCCATCCCTCATGCCCAGGTATTAGTTCAAGAATGTCCTTAAGATATAGAGCAAGATAAGGCCACCTACCCTGGAATTCCTCAAGGACAGGTCCCAGCCCCCATGCACCAATAATGGTTTTGAAATGTCCCTAAGACATAGAAGGAGATAAGGTCACTTACCCCTGAATTCCCTTAGTGTGCTTTAAACTGAGCCATTGAGTTCACTTGGTTGTGTCTCTATCTTGGCAATGGGAGACCCCAGTATTCTGGACTCCTGCAGAATAAAACACTCTTTGCCTTTACATACTGTTTGAGACTGGGGTATCATTTTTCTGTGATTCATGGACCCTTACAAGACTTTAGATAACAACATTCCAGATAAATATTAAGCAGGAATTTAGTAAACAATATATTTTGAGGGTAAAATAGACTGGCAATCATTCATGTAAGATTTATATCACAACCTTTTTTATACTCATCCCTCTTGTTAGATGGTCATGAGAATGCACTGATCACAAGGTCTCTTGCCAAATTTACTTAAAGTGGTTTTTTGAATTCCAGAACTCATGAATGTCTCCAGCAATATTTTTTTCCTACTGGCTCTTCATTCTAGTATATTTAATTAGTTTTATATAGTTAGAATGACTTAAAGCCATGATGGCTTAGATGAGTGTTATGTACCCAAATGATAACAGAGTGAATAGCTTTTCTAAGAAACCAGATCTAAAGAGTTTCTAAGTTGGGATGTACAGGTATATCAGTTGGTTTTGCGTAGATGTGACCAAATTACCAGAGACCATGATGTAAAAGTGTATGATTCATTTAACCTGTAGTTTCAGGGCTTCAGTTCATGCCCTTTGGCTCAAGGTCCTTGAACAAAGCACCACTATGACTGAATATATTCACATCTCAGAGCACACAGGAATCAGGCTAGAACCATAATAAAAAAAAATGGTCAGAGAAAAACGTAATCCCCAAAGCACCCCTTCATGATTTGTTGCCTCTAACCAGACAGGAAGTCATGCTACCATTTAATAATTCTGGTTTTAAACTTATCGATGGCTTAAATGATTCACGGTGTCAGATGTCTCATGATCTAATCACCTATTGAAACAAACACACCCACCACTGAGCATTACTCATCTTCTAAGCCTTTAGTAATTAAATCAAGCTGACAATCAAAATTAATCATCGTAAGTCAACCCATTATCACCTTCATATCAAAATGCACCTCCCTAAATCATATATTCCATCCTCTCATAATATAAAATGCTTTCTGTTCACCTTCTCCTCAGTCTTTACAGTCCCAGAACTGTTCAAAGCTCATATTCAAAGTTGCTTCAGTGATCAAGGCAAACTCTTGGCTGTCAATTCTATAAAGTTACAAAGAAATCTACATACTTCTAAGATATAGTAGTTCAGAGTAAAGTTCCCAGTTCGAAAGGGGAAGAAGTGGGATAAAACAAAACAAGATTAAAGTGCACCAGAACAAACATTAAACTTCATAGCTTCATGCCCAGCATCCAGAATATCTGGTGTGGGATCAGATTTCCAATGTGCTTAAGAAGACTTGACATTATCCTCCTCTGGTTTGTAGCTATTGTGCCCACACCCTTGGACTAGCTCCATTTAATTCCTGTACTTTCCTGGCATGGCAAACTTCCCAAGGTCTCTACTCTGCCTTAGTTTTTAATCTCATTCTTTAACACATTACCCTCTCAAGGGCTTGGGATACAAGAACACAACACATGTAACAATATTGACTTGCTACTTACTGTCTGACAATCTGCAGTGTAGGTTCAGTGATTGCATGAATCTTGTAGTCTAGGTACCAACAAAGGATACATGATGCAAAAATCTGTTGTCCATTTAACCATCAAACAAGTACCCTTTAACTGCCTGGTAGTTGAGCATGATGACATAAACCATAGGGAACAGTATCCTGTGAAGTTAATGTGTCTCAGAAGTGCTCTCTTCTCAAGGAAGTTAATTTACTCATCCATAACCTTTGATCCTGCTGTGATGGGTAAGATCTGCTTAGTTCTAGAGATGAGTCAAGTCACCTTTCCTATTATATCATGTACAGTACCTCACTTCTTTTGTCTTGTTCATTTTTCAATTCTTTGACAGTTTTATGCATGTATATGATGCATTTTAGTAATTTCATCTCCAAATATAGTCTTTCAGCACTCTTCTCCCACAGAAATATTTCTTCCAAAAGGGTTCCTGTCCTACTTTCATGTTTTGTTTGTGTGTGTATGTGTGTGTGTGTGTGTGTGTGTGTGTGTGAGAGAGAGAGAGAGAGAGAGAGAGACAGAGACAGAGACAGAGACAAAGAGAGAGAGAGACAGAGAGACAGTGACAGAGAGACAGAGAAGCAGAAACACAGACACAGAGACAGAGAGACAGAGACAATGATAATGACAGGAAAAGAGAGAAAAAGAAAAAGATAAATGGACATGAAGATTCATCACATTTAATTAGGATTGCTACATATGAACAGGGATGTGCTATCACTTGAGTTTTTTATTTTAGCCATTCTGACTGGTGTAAGATGGAATCTCCGAATTGTTTTTATTTGTATTTCCCTGATGATTAAGGACTTTGGACATTTCTGTAAGTGCTTCTTGGTCACTGGAGATTCCTCTGTTGAGAATTCTCTATTTAACTCTGTACTCCATTTTTAATGGAGATATTTAGGTTGTTGGTATCTAACTTCTTGAATTATTTACAAATTTTGGATATTACCCCTCTGTCAAATGAAGAGGTGGTGAATCTGTAGCCTGCAGTTAGTCATATCGACAGTGTCCTTTGCCTTACAGAAGTTTTGTAGTTTTATGAAGTCCAATTTATAAATTGTTGATTCTAGAGCATGATCCATTGATGTTTTGTTCAGAAGTTGACTTTTGTAACAATGTGTGCAAGGGTATTTCTTACTTTCTCTTCTATGAGATTTAGTATATCCAGTTTTATGTTGAGGTCATTAATCTGCTTTGACTTGAGTTTTGTGCATAATAAGCTCAAATATGCATATGGTAAATACGGGTGATAAATATGGGTCTATTTTCATTCTTTTATATGTACACATCCAGTTAGACCAGCACCCTTTGTTGAAGAACCTTTCTTTTTCTCTTGTATGGTTTTGGCTTCTTTATCAAAATCTTTATCAAAAATCAAGTATCCATAGGTGTGTGAATTTATTTCTGGGACTTGGATCAGATTCTGATGTTAAATGTATCTGTTTCTGTATCAATACCATAAAATTTTTATCACTATTGCTCTCTCGTACAGCTTAAGATCAGGAATGGTGATTCCTCCCAAAGTTCTTTAATTGTTCAGGATTATTTTTGCTTGTTGTGGTTTTGTCTTTTACTGTCTATTGTAATGCTATGCAAAGGCCCATAAAGGAGGGCTACTGACTTCCTTAAATTAATTTTATATCCAGTCACTTTGATGAAGATGTTTCTCTGCTGTAGAAGGTGGCTAGAGAGGTGGTTGGAGAATGGAGGTTCTCCTCTAGAGAAGGTTTTAAAGAATATAATACCCATGCTCTTTAGTACAATTAGTAGGGAAGTAGTTAATCCCATTTGAAATACTTTTATCTTGGCCTTCAATATCTACAATATCTGCATGTATTCTAGTCTGATGAATTTCCACTAAATTCATTTGTTAAGCTCTTAATCCAAGATTCTAAGCATTTTCTAGGCCATATCTGCAGTATTTTCCAATTTCGTTCAAACTAGCCAAACTACATAGGAGCCCCAAGATTAGGTAGATACTATAATATCCCCACTAATGTTTTACACTACTTTGATTCTTGCTTTTTTGTAAGTAAAATCTAATAAAAATGTCAAAATAACTTAAGAGATAGGGAGAAGAGTTTAATCTCATCTCTCTCTCTCTCTCTCTCTCTCTCTCTCTCTCTCTCATTAATGGTTTCACTCATTTTAGTTCATTCTCCTCAGCTCCTTTAACTCTGGGTCTGTACTGAAACAACACATGATGGTGGTAGGAGTATGTGCCAGAAGAAGTATCTTCTCGTGACTCTCAGGAATCAGATCGAGAAAAGAACAAGACCTAGGTGTATAGTTTTCATAGCCATTTATCTAATGACCTACTTTCTTACATTAGACACACTTCCTGAAATATCTACTATTTACCACCTACAAAGATAACACCACAGATGGGAAGCAAATTTTTGATACATAAGCCCACAAATGATATCTGCAATCTAAAAAGAAGTCCCTTTGAGATGTACCCAGGCCTAGGTAGGTAGTGAAACTAAGAGTAGATCCCTGTAACAGGAAGTCATGCGCCTAGTTCTACAAGGTGTTTGCTGATAAGTATAAAAGGTACATAATGGTTCACAGTGAAATGATCTGTAGACTTAGACTATTATGAATATGTGGAAAGGGGGGAGTTTCCACAAAAGCTTGTGAAAACTTTAGGTTTTGAATTAGTTTAGATTTTTTATATCTGAAATCACAAATCAAACAAAAAGTCTGCAGTACAAAAAGCACTAGATTTCTGGGGTAGAGACTTAGCAGTATAACGAACTAGCTTGAGAGTCTATTTGTGAGAACATTTGCTAAAGGGAAGTTAATGAAGGCATCATTCCATCAGTGTAGCATGGCAGATATTTGATCCCTCCTAGAGAAAGCATCTTACAATGGATCAGGCTAAGATACAGGAAGGATGACCCTGGTGGTGCAGAAGGGGGCTGTTTATGGTCCCGAAAGAGCTTTTTTATTGCAAGAAAAGTAGCAGCCTTTCTCAGGGAAGATGTCATTAGCTTTTCCATAGAGGACACTGACCCAGGCAATTTAACCACCCTTCAGAAGCAATCTCACTGCTTCTCTATTTTACTGTGTTTCCCATGTTTCATTTCAACTCCTCTCCTCTTCTCTAAATTGCCTAGCCAATTACAAAATCTCAAGAAAAGGAAGAATAGCTTCTGTCCATGTGCTGCTCCTTTTGCTGATTTTACAAACTATAAAACCTTCACATTGGCCATTGAGAAGAGTCCAAAGTGAAAAACTATTTGCAAGGGGAAGCATTTCAGCTGTCATTATTAAGGGGTGGCAAAAACTGATTTGATATGTGCTGGGGTGTGGGCAGGGAAATAATGAGACATGGAGTGGGCACAACTGGGAACTGTGATAGATAGATAAAAATTGAACTTACAGTGCTACACAAAGTTCCCAGGGTAAATGCTGACAAGACACATATGACAGCATCAGTGTCCTGGTGTCATGACACCTGGTTGTGAATGCATGCACTGCCACATTTTAATTGTGTCATATCAAAAATTAGTGTAACACTGCATCCTGAGTTTAATATTCTAAAACTGAATGGGCTATGTTTTTGACACTGTGAAACTGAGTGAAACTATTCAAGCACTTAAGTAACTCCATTACAAAATAGAAGATGCTATTACCATTGCCTATGTGTATGATTAAAGGATGACTAAGCCCCAAAGTACCCTTAAACACTTAAAGGAGTAAGATGACACATATTTTCCCAGTAGACATATATCATAGAATCAAAAGGTGTTAAAAGCAAATGATCAGAATATGCTATGATCCCACTTTAGAGATCATAAAACCAGGCCTTAGAATTTACAGATGAGACCTGAAGTCCAAAATGATTTTTGAATTCTTTTTTGGCTCTAGAAAGTGGCTGACCTAATGCCAATAATTGACTTGCTTATGTCTTCTGTCACCCATGAGACTAAGACTGTAGAAAATATTCATATCTCCCCATTCTCCAGGACCTTACACTGCATTTCATCCCCATTCTAACCAGTTTTAATGTGGAGAACAGCCTCTAACTTCTACTCTTCATATTTTCATGGTTTTTAGAAGAATGACTTTGTTGAGTCTTCCAAGCCACCTGTTCTAGTAGAAGTTCTAGTTTGTACTAGTAACTATTTTAGGGACAAAGAATATTCACAATTTAAAGAGTGGTTGTAAATAACCCACAGGCAGTTTGATTATTTCTTATACAATGCTAGAAGTTGGGAACCTGACTCCCTGCCATATACTGTAGATGCAACATCATTCTTACTTTTCTTCTGCTTTATTGACATATTTGTTTTATACATATTTTCTCAGGTTGGTCACTGCAGGATTCATGTAGTAAGTTCTGACACATATTTGTAAAGATATTCTATTTATTTATTTATTTATTTATTTGTTTGTTTGTTTGTTTGTTTGTTTGATTTAACCCTTTTTTTTACAGTCCAGACTTATTCCACCTCCTGGAAAACTGTTCAACATCCCATACCTACTCCCCCTTACCCTCTCCATGTCTCAACAAGGAAGTCTCCATCTTCCTACCCCCACC
This sequence comes from Apodemus agrarius, assembly GCA_964023405.1. Taxonomy (NCBI): domain Eukaryota; kingdom Metazoa; phylum Chordata; class Mammalia; order Rodentia; family Muridae; genus Apodemus; species Apodemus agrarius. Next base: position 86,945,343 of record OZ030008.1, read on the forward strand.
AAAGCTATTATCTGGGGCCTCTAGTCTCTTAAGGATTAGGTGCATCTTCTCTGACTGAATCCAGACCCAGAAGTCTTCTGCTGTATATGTGTTGCAGTCCTCATATCAGCTAGTATATGCTTCCAGGTTGGTGCCTCAGTGTCTGAGAGATCTCAGGGGTCCAGGTAAGTTGAGACTTCTGGTCTTCTTACAGGGTTGCCTTCCTTCTCAGCTTCTTCTGGCTTTTCCCTAATTCAACCACAGGGTTCAGCAGCTTCTGTCCATTGGGTGGCTATGAATATTTGCATCTGACTCTTTCAGATGCTAGGATATTTCTAACAGAAAAGAAAATATATACTTTTATAAATGTCTTTAGACACTTCTATCACCTTCAAAGTTTCCACTAGTTATAGTGAGTTTACATTTCTGAATAAAATAAAGGAGACTTAGCTAAGCAGAGTACAGTGATTAGTTTAATGCATTATGTTGGCCGGACTATTGTGCCTAATTATCTACTCAAATAGTCTAAGTGTTGCTGTGACACATTTTGTTGACACATTTAGCATCCGTAATCTTTTAATTTTAAGCAAAGGAGATTACTGTCAACAGAGAATAACCTTGGATAATTGTTCTAAACAAATCAGCACAGCAGAGACTTATTTTGGAGGGGGAAGTTTTGCAGTTTTGTCAGGACTGAGATCTCACTGCATACTTGAATCTCCAGCCTGCAGCACAGAACTGTTCTCTTTCTTCCCTCTTCCTTTCTTCTTTCTTTCCTTCTTTCCTTCTTTCCTTCCCTCTCTCCTTCTCTCCCTCCCCATCAGCCCTACACACACACACACACACACACACACACACACACACATACACACACAAACCAATGTGGTTTGCATCTCATTTCAGAAGAACACAGGTATACCAGTGTATAAATTTGTACATATATACATGGAAGATGTCACCAAATATTTGGGTGAGGTACCACTAGCTGTCATGGCAGATTAACCTCGATCCTCTATAGATTAGTTCACTAGAAGAATTGTATCACTCATACATGAGAATCTTGTGAGTGTACATAGAATAACTACAATTCCATAGAGGGGAAAGCCTTTGGAATGTAAACAAAGAATATAGAAAATAAAAAAAGAAGAGATAAAAAAAGAGAGAGAATTGAAAATTGTAGTTGAATTTCAAAATTACTTAGACAATGACATTTGGCCAGCAAAAGGGGGAAGCATATAAAATAGAGAGGTATTAGAGAGGTTTTGTGAATGCATTCAACACTATGGCCATCAGTCACATAGGGTGATGTCCCAGGCCCCTAGTGTTGTAGCTGACTCCACCCCCACAGTCACCTGGCTACAGCCAGATTTGCCCCACCCCACAGCTATCTGGCAACAGCCAGGCAGCCCAGCCCACTATAAAAGGGAATGCTTGGCCCCTCCTTGCTCTCTTGCCCTTCTCTCTTGTCCTTCTCTTTTCCCCTCTTCTCTTCTCTTCTCTTCTCTTCTCTTCTCTTCTCTTCTCTTCTCTTCTCTTCTCTTCTCTTCTCTTCTCTTCTCTTCTCTTCTTTCTCTTATCTTTTTCTTTCTCTATTCTCTTCCCTCCCTTTCCACATAATCATGGCAGGCTTTTACCTCTCTACCTCCCCTCTCTCACTTTATTTCCCTCTAATAAAGCTTTAAAATCATGGGCTCTCTCTTCTTACCTAAACTTGCCTTGTTGGAGCAATGGAAAAGGCCTCTTAGCATCTCCAGCTGCCAGACTGGATGAAGGACTCCCCTGCCCTGCCGGGCTTCCTCCACAGGTACACAGGCCCACATCAGAATGACCTACAGGCATAGTGTTTGAAATCCCAGAGAAACCCCTTATCACTCTGAACACTACCACCCACAATTCCACTGTTCAGAAACAAGTCAAACTGCCACATCTAACAGCAAGAATTCATGGGTATCTATTACACAGAAGAAACTACAAATATGCCTGAAAAATACCCATTCTGTAGACCATGAAGTAAGTGTTAAAAGTAGCTTCCTGGAAAACATGTTTGTGCTTTGTTAGGACCACACTGTTTGCTAAAAAGTTTTTTAACTAACTTGTTAGGTATTATGGTCTCAATACCAGAATGAAAATAGAAAATGGGAAAAAAAATAGAATGAGATGGCAAAGCAAGCAAAGTCTGAGGCAGGAGACAATTTAAAACAGCAATTAGAGTCTAATTAAATCCAAAGTTTGGGATCATTATCAGAAGTGAGGACATAGCTAATTATGCAGAAAGCAAGCTTCAGTTCAGGTTATGGTCATTCAATAAGGGAATCTTTCCTTCCCAGTAGAAAACACTAATTTTCAAAACCACTTAAAAGATTCTCCATAATGAATGGTATATATGTGTGTTCATTTTCATCTCTTTATTCATAGTGTTCACAGGATGTTTATCCTTTGCACTTAAATCAACAGGAATTGTTTGTGGTCACGTGAGAAATTTGCCTCATTGATTTTCCATAGCACTGAAATGTCACATTAACTCAAGGTGAGGAGCTAATAAGATGTGAATAATGATGATAATAATCAAAATGATAGTAGGAAGAATCACACACCTCAATGTGCATGTGCATTAAACACCTCTATTGTGTAGCAAGTGACATTTTCCCAGGAGGAAAGAGGACATAGCAAGTTATAGCCACTCTTCCAAGAATCCCACTATAAAACTAGACATACATTTTGAATGACAATTTGCAGAATAAATTAATGAGAAACAAGACCTTGTGTGTGCTACCCTTTCATTTCATTTCTGAATAGGATTCACTAGTGTTCCTTCTTTTATTTTCCTGTCTAAGCACACAGCTGCACCTAAAAGCAGAGAAGTCTATCTGCGTGTAGGTGTTAGAATTTGTAACATGCACAGGCTCATTGAGTGACTGAATTCACTCAAAATGACATCGCATTTGAAATCCCGGAGACACCTCTTATCACTCTGAAGTATCAGAAATGTTTACTCAAGGAATCAGATTATGCTACTGATAGATATTAAAACATAAAACTATAAGGAAGCCTCACAGATCTTCTGTGTACATAATAAGCAACTAGGTATTTTAGGCACTTCAATCTCCCCTGATGATCACTGAAGATTGATAATTTTAATCAAATGAATATATCATTTTGTTATTCCAGAAAACTGATTCTTTTTCACTTTTCTTTTCTTCTCTTTCTTTTTTGCTTATTATTTTGCATCCTGCTCACTGGCCCCCTCATAGTCACCACCTTCCAAAGGCCTTCTCTTTCCCCCTCTCCTCCTCTGAAAAGGTGGGGTCCCCTTGGGTATCCCTACACCCTGTCACTGTCTGGCTAGGTGCTTCATCTCCCACTGAGGCCAGACAAAGCAGCCCAGGTAGAACATATCGCACATACAGACAACAGCTTTTGGGATAACCCCCACTCCAGTTCTTCAGGACCCACATGAAGACCAAGCTGAGCATCTGCCACATATGGGGAGGGAGGTCTAGGTGCAGCCCGTGTATGTTCTTTGGTGGTTCAATCTCTAAGAGTCCCACGTGTCTAGGTTAGTTGACTGTGTTGATCTTCCGTGGAGTTCCTACTCCCTTCGGGGGCTCTTAAGTCCTTCCTCCCAAGTTTCCATTAGAGTCCCCAAGCTCCATCCACTTGCCTGGCTGTGGTGTCTGCATCTGTCTGAGTCAGCTGATGGGTGGAGCCTCTCAGAGGACAGCCATGCTTGCTCCTATCTGCAAGCACAACAGAGTGCCATTAATAGTGTCAGGAATGTGTGCTTACCTGTAGAGTGGGTCTCAAGTTGGGCTAATTATTGCTTGGCTATTCTCTCAGCCTCCACCCGTCCCCTGTCCCTACATTTCTTGTAGACAGGATAAATTTTGAGTCAAATGTTTTATGAGTTGGTGTCCTTATCACTCCACTGGGATTCTTGTCTGGCTACAGGAGGTAGCCTCTTCAGGTTCAGTGTCTCCAATCCTGTGAATCACAGATGAGGTTACCCCCATTAATTTCTGGGCACCTCCCTTATCCCAAGTCTCTGTCAAGTCCTGGAAATGGCCCCCTACCTCCCCAACTCCATCAGTTACTGATTTCCATTCATTCTCATAGCCGCCTGGCCTTCTCTCCTATTCTTCCCTACACCTGATCCCAAACCCCAATTTCCCTCCCCAACATCTCTCTCACCTAGTTCCCTTGCTCCATTTGCCTTGTATGAACTATTTTATTCCCAGAAAGGAGTTTCTTTCTTTTTTTATTTTTTGAAGACATAGCTTTTTATTTGTCTAACCTGGTCTAACCCACATGACTAGCGACAGGCTTGGACAGCTTTCTCCATCTACTCTCCCAGTCTTCCCTCTGTTGAGAGCTCCTGACTTGCTCCAGGAAAGAAGAGCATCCTGGGCAGGGGTTGGCAGACATTCATTTGGAACCTGAGGGGCTCAGGGTGATGGAGAGATGGAGCCACTGGGCAGAGGGAGGGCAGTACCCTGCACAGCCCCTGCCTTGATAGAGTTGGAGGGATCAGAAGGGAAGAAGTTTCCAGCAGCTCCTACTGTGCCCTCTGAGCCATCAGCATCTCTAAGATGTTGTTTTCAGCTTCCTTAATGCTCCACTCTAGGTAGGAGTTTTTCTGTTCCAGCTCGTTAATTTTTTTCTTCTGCTATTTTCTGTTTTTCTAACAGCTGGTTGTGAATTGCTTCCTTGGACTGTAGAATAAACATTCTTTCTACACCTTCATACATCTTAGTCTCATCTACCAGCATCATAATCTCTGTGCCTATGAGGTATGCATGGTTTTTCATTCTGTTCAGCTGTTCAATCTGTATGTCTGCAAGCTTCACCTTCTGCTGAGTATCAGTGACTTGGCTTGAAGTTCTGTGAAGGCCTTCTTCAACTCCAGATCCACAGAGGCAGCCATATTGAACACTCTATGTGCCTGCACAGAAAGGAGTTTCTTAATCCAATTCCTTAATCCTGTTTGATTTTTGCTATGAGACCCTCCTATAGAATCCTGAATTTCTACTCCTACTGGGTGAATAAGTTTCTTTTTGTTCCAGGGCTTTCAGGTGTAAGCAGGGCATTACACTGCTAGTGTATGCTCTCTCCAGTTTCTTTTTGGAGGCACTCAGGGCTATGAGTTTTTGTCTTAGCACTGCTTTCATTGTGTCCCATGAATTTGGGTATGTTGTGCCTTCATTTTCATTAAATCCAAAAAGTCTGATTTCTTTATTTCTTCTTTGGCCAAAGTATCATTGAGTAGAGTATTGTTCAGTATTGTGACAGTAGGTATTTTTAGTTTTGCTCAGTTTCTTCACTTGCTTGTTTGTGTTTTCCTATAATTCTGTAAGAGATTATGTTTATGTTTCCTCTTTCATAACTTCTGCCTGTTAACCCAAGTTCTCCTGTATTTCTTTAGGTGATTTCCTCTTTATTGGCTTCTATCTTTCAACACATATTCTCCTGAATTTCTTTAAATGATTTTTTGTGTTTCCCTTGTAAGGGTTTCTACCTTTTGATCCATTTTCTCCACTATTTCCTTAAGAGATTTATTTATGCCCTTCTTGTGTTCCTCTAACAGCATCATGGCCAGTGATTTTAAATCCAAATCTTATTTTTCTTGTGTGTTTGGGTATCCAGGACTGCTGTTTTTGGAGAATTGGGTTCAGATGCTGTCATATTGCCTTGATTTCTGTTAGTAACTTTCCTACATTTGCCTTTGCCATCTGGCCATCTCTGGCGTTAGTTGGTCTTGTTGTCACTGGCTAGAGTCTGAACCTCCTGTGAGCCTGTAAGGCTATTTCTGCACTGCTGGATGACTGGGTTTCCCCTGGCACAGATTGGTGATATGCTGCCCTCCTCGTGGGTGCTGCTGGAGCCCTGGTGTGTCTTGCCCCAAGCAATGTTATACTTGGGTTGTCTCTGTGATCCTCGTGTTGCCAGTCTGCTCTGTCAGGGAATGACAATGGTGAATACCGCAGGGACCTTTTCCCAGTGCTAATCACTCTGCAAGGCAAATGACCTCTGACAGGGCTGGCACACAGACCTGCGCACAGAGCTGCCCAGGAACTGGGTGCAGGCAGAAGCCTGACAGGCTGAGACCCAAGCGATGTTAGACTAGGGCTATGTCTGCATATCTGGAGCTGCCTGTCAGCTCTATCTGGTGTCTGGGTGCCAAGATGGTGGAGAGCACCTCCAAGTGCCAACCAGTCTGCAGGGCAAACTTCTCCCAACGGGGCTGACACACAGACAGCCACAAAGCTGTCCAAGTCCTGGGTGCAGGCAGAAGCCTGACAGGCTGAGACCCAAGCAAGATTAGACTAGGGCTATGTCTGCATACCTGGAGCTGTCGGCTAGATATATCTGGCATCAGGGAGCCAAGATGGCAGAGAATCCCTCCAAGTGCTGGTCAGTCTGCAGGGCAAAGACCCCAGACAGGGTTGGCACACAGATGGCCCGCAGAGCTGCCCAATCCCTGGGTGCAGGCAAAAGCCTGACAGACAGACCCAAGCGTTGTTAGACTCGGGCTTTGTCTGCATACCTGGTGCTATCTGTTAGATCTGTCTGGCATCCGGATCCAAGGTAAAATTGTTGAGAATCTGAGAATGCTCCTAATTTCTTAGATACGTCTGCTGATTACAGCCCTTTATAAAGATTTCTATTCTTTGCATATGAGGAAGGAGATGCTCATATGATATTTGTCTTTTTCAAATGGAAAGTAATATAATTTATCAAAAATTGATTGTAGCATCAATCCAATATACCTTAAGTGGCAAGATAATTTTGCAGATCAAGTCAAACATTAGGTAAAGTAAAAGTGAAGGAACTGTGCACACAAGAAGCAAGAGATTTAGATTATTATTTTCTTGTCCATTATTGTGTAGCATTTCTTCAGGAGACCTAAGTAAATGTCTGTTCACTCAGATAGGCCACACATGACAGATCAAAGAATGCTCTCATCCATGCCTGGTAAATCAATGAGTTTACAGAAGTTACTTAACATGGTGACTTGAACAGTTACTTAGAGGCAAATGGATATCTCAAAGTGTCCAACTCAAAATTCCACTCTTGCATGAACAAAGAGAACAAATTGTTTGCAGATTCACCACTGTCTGTTCCTCCAGAGATTATGTCCTGCTCACAGGACATTGTAGAAGCAGTTTGTGCATTTTGTAAAGTTTAATAGACTCCCTTAGGCTTGTGAGTGGCATCTTTCTGAGTTTTGTAAATATCTGTCTTACCTGAAGAAGGGTATGTTGCAGCCTTGAGGAAACAGCTTTATGATGGTAATATGTGTAAAATATATATTTGAATTGGGAACTTGATAAAAGGTTTCCATGTAAATTTATATTCTATCAAAAATCACATCATACAAAATTGTTTTAATATTAAATGTTCTAATTATATATGTATCACTATAAATTTATACTCATCCAGGCAAATGGGTTACTTTTCAATAGAGATATAAGGCCAAGTTTTATTTATTTAAAAACCTAATCATTTTTTCTCTTTTGTGCACATATTTTTTTCTCTTGTGAGTTTTTCCACTATGAATTAGATTTCCTGAACCAACCCCAAATACACTGTTACTCCTCTACACTGAAAAAGAGACACAGAGCAACTGAGAAGACTATTAGCATCAATATCAACAATGTATGGTAATTACAAAATGATATATGAAAATAACATGCAAATGCAGGGGTGAAGGTTGCTTATCACATAATCGAAGCCCTAAAAACAGCTAGCTCCATTTCTATACTATTTCTTCCTTCCTTCCTTCCTTCCTTTCTTCTTCTTTCTTTCTTTCTTTCTTTCTTTCTTTCTTTCTTTCTTTCTTTCCTCCTTTCTTCAGGGCTATTTCTAGCTAATGCTTACAACTCACACCTAACACCAAGAAGACATTTCAAATTGGCAGTGACATCCTCAACAAGGTCTAAAGGGGGTATGATGCACCTTACTATGAGAAAAAGCAAATGTCTTTCATGTTCTGTCATGTTTCTTGTTGACGTTTAGAAGCTATTGAATAGTCCTGATCAAGCAGTGATTTTTTGATGAGTAAAAGAAACTGTCTTCTGAGGGACCATCAAGATGCTTCACTCTCCCTCTTCCTTTAAGCAGCTCCTCTCCCTAAGCCAGTCACTTATCAGTCGAAGCTTTTTTCAGCCCAATTCCTTATCTGTTAAAAAGAAATAATCTATCTGATTGACCTACCTACCTTACATCAGATGGAACAGTGAACATCACATGTTTGAGAATAATAGAGAGCTATAGAAGTTTATATTTTTGACAATCTGTACTCATTTTTCTATAAACATAGAACAGGGAACTTGAAAACTGATGAAAAAAGACCTGGTCGAATTGGGAGTTAAATTAATTTTTGTTTTTATTTTTTTCCTCTGTAGTCTTGGGTTGAAATGAAAATTCTATAGTGATGAAATGGAAGGAAAAACACAGAGGGAGGATGAAGTGACCACTACAATCTAAAGAAAATGGATTTGGACTGTGAGGTGGAACAGGCTCCTGGTACAAATTCCCCTGTGCAACTCTTTGCTCTCATTTTTCTCCACGTTCAAATACGTATTTCTCACTGCTTTGATGAAATTACTTTGTGTGAAATTTAGGTTATTTACTTAAACTCTAGAGTATTGGCAGAGGAAGAAGACCAAGGGAAAACTCATGTTTCAAAAGAAGATGAAAAGATGTAGAGAATTGAAGACAAATTAGATGTTAGCAGGATCATTCCTTTACAAAAGTCCTCAGCACTCATATGAACCTTAGTCTGCACAACTGCCTTCAGTGAGTAGAATTAACTTTCCACCAGGAAAAAGGTAACTGAATCTCAGAAAGTTTTGAAAACTCACCAAAGCAAACACAGAGTTAATGAATGGTGGGTTTGAGTAGAATAATCCTCACTCCTGTGCTCCTAGATGAAAGGCAAACAGAAGCCTTTAGCTTTTCTGTTCTCAGAGATAAAATTAATCTGGAGACATATAATTAATTACTCATATATGTGCCTTATCTTTCCAGGATTAAAAACAAACAAACAAAAAGTTGCCACCACCATGCATAACTTGAAACTTGTTGAAAATGTAATGGCCAACTGAGTTTCCCCAAGCCATAACCTTTACTGTCCCAATATATAATGAAAAACCCATTGGAATAACTGCTGATTTCTTTTCTTAATTATTATAATATATTATATTATATTTTGAAATTACAATATAATTATGCAATTCTCTTCTTCCTCCTTTCATCATCCCCCTTACATTTTTCCTAAGTCATAAACTCTGGCTTCCTTTTCTTTAATTGTTTTTACATATATAGATATATAGATATTGATATATTGATATGATAAATAGATAGATGATCTATGTCACTATATATGGATGATAGATGCATATATGTATATAAATATAGATTATAGATAAAAGTATATATCTATATAGGTATATAGCTAGAGAGAGAGAGAGAGAGAGAGAGAGAGAGAGAAATGTCTATTTTGTTCCATTCTCTGTGCTCCTTAATTGCAATAGTCTAATTCTTAATAGAAAATTTCAAAGCCAAAATTCTGAAGCATTGTAATCAAAGCTGTATGACTGAAAATAACAACTGAGACTTCTTGACCCAGCCAAACTATCTGCCATAAATAAAATAATAAATCTTTCCATGTTACAAATATATTAAAAGAATTCATGTTTACAAAATCAGCCCAATAGTTCTGGAAATAACACACCTGATGGAAGAGAGAATCAGTATCAGGATGGTATAGAAAGAAGTCACATGAAACTAATTACTGTGATGCAGAGTGTGAAAAGGAATACAAGCAGTAAAACAGCAACAAAAATGGCAACAATAAACATGTACCTTTCAATGATAACTTTAAATTAATGTTTAATATTTAAAATATTAAACATTAAACTTGAAATACTATGTCAACCAAAAGACAGATTTGTCTGACATTTGTTTCCTTGCTTATTTATTCTTTGAGTTTTGATATTATGGATATCAATCTTTTTACCAGCGTAAAGTCTGCAAAGATTCTCCTGCACTATGTGAGCTTCCTCTTTACCCAATTAATTTCACCTTACATTGTATAAATTCCAGTTTTATGAGGTCACATTTGTAAGTTGTTGACCTTGAGTCCTGAGTAATGGAGTCCAGTTGAAAAAAATCGTCCTTACACCTGTGTCACATATGCTACTGTCTGTGTTTATTGCTGCAGTTTCTGAATCTCAGGTCTTTCACTGATATTGTTTATACATCTGGGGATGATTCTTTTTACAAGGTGATAGATATGTAGATAATTTCATTCTTCTATATGTAGACAATCTAGCTTTCTCAAGATAGTTAAGTGAAGATGTTTGTTTACCAGTGTGTAATCCTGGCATCCTTGTCAAATGCCAGATGGCTATTATTGTGAATAATCTTGTTAGGGTATTTTACTTTGTTCTATTGACCTGTAGGACTGTTTTTGTGCCAAGTCCATGCTGTTCTTACTACTATATCTTGGTAATATAGATGGAAATCTGTTGTGGTAATTCAGCAAACAGCAGGGCGTGGGTTCTCAAACCTATGGGAGATCCTACACTCCTCACTCCCTTGGCCTCCACCAGCATCCTTGCTGCTGACTGGACTAAGCAAGCAGAACCAGAGAAGGCAAGCAGCATCAGGTCCACAGAGATAACCGAATATAAAATTGCTTAGAGCAAGATACACCAGGGGTCCAACAGCACCCAAGAGGAGAACAACATATCAGCATTCTGTGCCAGGGGAAAACCAGTCATCCAGTGGTGGGAAAATAGCCTTATGAGCCCACAGGAGCTTCAAGCACTAGCTAGTGACTACAGGACCAACTAAGGCCAGAGATAACCAATGGCAAAAGGCAAATGTAGGAACATAACTAACAGAAATCAAGGGAATATGGCAGCATCCAAACCTAGTTCCTTCTGGGACAGCAGTAGGTCCCAGAAACCCCAACACACCAGAAAAACAAGATTTGGATCTAAAATCACTGGTCAGGATGCTGATAGCAGAACATGCAGATACATCTCTTAAAGAAATACAGGAGAAAATGGATCAAAAATTAGAAGCCATTACAGGGCAAACACAAAAATCACTTAAAGAAATTCAGGAGATTATGGATCAAAAAATAGAAGCCAATAATTAGGAATTTAAAAAATCACTTAAAGAAATACAGGACAACGTGGGTCAACAAGTGGAAGTCATGAAAGAGGAAACACAAAAATCTCTTAAAGAATTACAGAAAATACAAACAAGCAAGTGGAAGATCTGAACAAAACCATTCAGGATCTAAAAACAGAAGTAAAAACAACTAAGAAATCACAAAGGGAAACAACTTTAAAGATAGAAAACATTGGGAAGAAATCAGGGGCCATAGATGCAAATATCAATAATACAAGAGATAGAAGAAAGAATGTCAGATGCTGAAGATACCATAGAAACCATTGATTCAACAGTCCAAGAAAATGCAAAATGCAAAAAGCTTGTAACCCAAAACATCCAGGAAATCCAGGACACATTGAGAAGACCAAAGCTAAGGGTTATAGGCATAGATGAGAGGGAAGATATACAACTTAAAGGGCCAGCAAATATCTTCAACAAAATTATGGAAGAAAACTTCCCCAACCTAAAGAAAGAGATGCCCATGAATATACAAGTAGCCTACAGAACTCCAAACATACTGGACCAGAACAGAAATACCTCCTGTCACATACTAATCAAAACCCCAAATGTACTAAACAAGGAAAGAATATTAAAGGCAGTAAGAGAAAAAGGCCAAGTAACATATAAAGGAAGACCTATCAAGATTACACCAGACTTCTCACCTGAGACCATGAAAGCTAGAAGCTAAAAAGCTAGATACCTGAGCAGATATCATACAGACTCTAAGAGAACACAAACTTCAGCCAAAATTACTTTACCCAGCAAAACTTTCAATCATCATAGATGTATAAACCAAGATATTACATGACAAAAACAAATTTGCAGATTATCTTTCCACAAACCCAGACCTACAAAGAATAATAGGGGAAAAACACCAACACAAGGAGGGAAACCACACCCCAAAAGAAGCAAGAAAGAAACTCCCTCTCATCAAATCCAAAAGAAGATAACCACTCAAATATAAAAAAAATAACGTCAAAAAATGTCAGGAAGTAATAATCACTATTCCTTAATATCTCGTAACATCAATGGACTCAGTTCCCCAATAAAAAGACATAGACTAACAGACTGGATACGGAAACAAGACCCTACATTTTGCTGCATACAGGAAACACATCTCAGTGTCAAAGACCAACACTACCTTAGAGTAAAAGGCTGGGAGACAATTTTACAAGCAAATGGTCTCAGGAAACAAGTTGGAGTAGCAATTCTAATATCAGATAAAATTGACTTTCAATCTAAAGTCATCAAAAGAGACACAGAAGGTCACTTCTTGAGGGTCAAAATCCACCAAGAAGAACTCTCAATACTGAACATCTATGCTCCAAATGCAAAGACACCCTCACTCATAAAGGAAACTCTACTAGAGCTTAAAGCATACATTACACCTAACACAATAATTTTGGGTGACTTCAACACTCCACTCTCCTCAATGGACTGATCAGGAAAGCAGAAACTAAACAGGGACACAGTGAAACTAATTGAAGCTTTGGACCAATTGGATTTAAAAGATATATATAGAACATTTCATCCCAAAGCAAAAGAATATACCTTTTTCTCAGTGCCACATGGTACCTTCTCCAAAATCAATCATATAATTGGTCACAAGACAGATCTCAACAAATACAAGAAGATCGAACTAATCCCATGCCTTCTATCAGATCACTGTGGAGCAAGTGGTCTTCAATAGCAAGAAAAAACAACAGAAACCCCACATACACGTGGAAACTGAACAATACTCTAATCAATGACACCTTGGTCAAGGAAGAAATAAGGAAAGAAATCAAAGACATTTTAGAATTCAATGAAAATTGAAGGTACAACCTACCCAAATCTATGGGACACAATTAAAGCAGTGATAAGAGTGCCTCCCAAAAGAAACTGGAGAGAGCATACACTAGCAGCTTAACAGCACACCTGAAAGCCCTGGAACAAAAAGAAGCTAATTCACCCAGGAGGAGTAGAAGACAGGAAATCATCAAACTCAGGGCTGAAATCAATCAATTAGAAACAAAGAGAACCATACAAAGAATCAACAAAACCAAGAGCTGGTTCTTTGAGAAAATCAACAAGATAGATAAACCCTTAGCCAGACTAAGCAATGGGCACAGAGACAGAATCCAAATTAACAAAATTAGCAATGAAACGGGGGATATAACAACAGAAACAGGAAATTAAAAATATAATCAGATCCTACTACAAAAGCCTATATGCAATGCAAGTAGAGAATCTGGAGGAAATGGACAATTTCCTAGACACATACCAAATACCAAAATTAAGTCAGGATCAATTAGATCAGCTAAACAGTCCCATAAGCCCTAGAGAAATAGAAGGGCTTATAGAAAGTCGCCCAACCAAAAAAAGTACAGGACCAGATGGTTTTAGTGCAATATTTTATCAGACCTTCAAAGTAGACCTAACACCAATACTCTTCAAACTATTCCACAGATGATATGATAGTATACTTAAGCAACCAAAAATCTCCACCAGAGAACTCCTACAGCTGATGAACAACTTCAGCAAAGTGGCTGGTTATAAAATCAACTCAAGCAAATCAGTAACCTTCTTGTTCTCAAAGGACAAGCAGGCTGAGAAAGAAATTAGGGAAACAATACCCTTCACAATAACCACAAACATTATAAAGTATCTTGGCATGACTCTAACCAAACAAGTGAAAGATCTGCATGACAAGAACTTCAAGTCTTTGAAGAAAGAAATCGAAGAAGACATCAGAAGATGGAAAAATATTAAAACTATTCTCAACAATAAAAGGACTTCTGGGGGAATCAATATCCCTGACCTCAAGCAGCACTACAGAGCAATTGTGTTAAATACTGCATGGTATTGGTACAGCAACAGGCAAGTAGATCAATGGAATAGAATTGAAGACCCAAAAACGAACCCACAGAGTTATGGTCACTTGATCTTTGATAAAAGACCTACAACCATCCAGTGGAAAAAAGATAGCCTTTTCAACAAATGGTGCTGGTTCAACTGGAGGTCAACATGCAGAAGAATGCAAATTGACCCACTCTTATCACCTTGTACTAAGATCAACTCCACATGGATCAAGGACCTCCACATTAAGCTAGACACACTGACACTAATAGAAATGAAACTGGGGAACACCCTGGAGGACATGGGCATGGGGGAAAAATTCCTGAACAGAACGCCAATAGCTTATGCTCTAAGATCAAGAATTGACAAATGGGACCTCATAAAATTACGAAGTTTTGTAAGGCAAAGGACACTGTCAGAAGGACAAAACGGCAGCCAACAAATTGGGAAAAGGTCTTCACCAACCTCACATCCAACAAAGGGCTAATAGCCAATATATACAAAGAACTCAAGAAGTTAGACCCCAAAGAACCAAATAACTCTATTAAAAATGGGGTACAGAGCCAGGCGTTGGTGGCGCACGTCTTTAATCCCAGCACTTGGGAGGCAGAGGCAGGCGGATTTCTGAGTTCGAGGCCAGCCTGGTCTTCAGAGTGAGCTCCAGGACAGCCAGGACTACACAGAGAAACCCTGTCTCGAAAAACCAAAAAAAAAAAAAAAAAATGGGGTACAGAGCTAAACAAAGAATTTTCACCAGAAGAAATTCGAATGGCTGAGAATCACCTTAAGAGATGTTGAACATCATTAGTCATCAGGGAAATGGAAATCAAAATATGCCCGAGATTCCACCTCACACCAGTCAGAATGGCTAAGATTAAAAACTCAAGAGACAACAAGTGCTGGCGAGGATATGGAGAAAGAGAAACACTCCTCCAATGTTGGTGGGATTGCAAGATGGTACAACCACTGTGGAAATCAGTCTGGCGGTTCCTCAGAAAATTGGGCATGACACTCCCAGTGAACTCTGGCATACCACTCCTGGGCATATACCCAGAGGATTCCCCTGCATGCAATAAAGACACATGCTCCACAATGTTCATAGCAGCCTTATTTATAATAGCCGGAAGTTGGAAGGAGCCCAGATGTCCCTCAAAGTAGGAATGGATACAGAAAATGTGGTATATTTACACAATGGAATACTACTCAGCAATTAAAAATAATGAACTCATGCAATTTGTAGGCAAATGGTTGGATCTGGAAAACAGCATCCTAAGTGAATTAACCCAATCACAAAAGAATACACATGAAATGCAATCACTGGTAAGTGGATATTAAAGAGCCAAGAAGCTCGGAATACTTAAGGCACCATTAGCAAGTCAAGTTATTCTCAAGAAGAAGGAAGGAGAGGACACTTGTCCTGAAAAGACTGGTTCCAGTTTTGCAGGAGAGTACATGAACAGAGAAAGGGTTGGGGGGGTGATTGGGGAATGGGCGGGGGGAAGAGGACTTATGGGACATATGGTGAGTGGGGAACTGGAAAAGGGAAAAGCCTTTGGAATGTGAACAAAGAATATAGTAAATAAAAAAAATTGATCTAATAAAAAAGAAATGAACCAGTTTACTCTAGAATATAATTGCCAAAAAAACTTTAATGTCTTCATGTATTCATTTATTTATATATGTGTACATATATATGATTAATTGGCATAAATTAATTATTCATATCTGTTAAGATGACCTTCACAGAGTGAGAGCAGATGTATATATATATATATATATAAATATAAATGTGTGTGTGTATACACACACACACACACACACACACACACATATATATATATATATATATATATATATATATATATATATGTCAATATCATCTACCAAACAGTAGCCTCAAACCTTTCTCTATTCTCTAAAAGTAGCTATTCAGTCGGGTGTACATGCTGTTTTTATACTACTTGTCATCATTGTCATTGTAATCATATTCATCATCCTTATCAATCAACCACATGCTAGCAGTTAATGGGATATATGTCTCTTCCAGTATCGAGTGTAGGTCATACTCTCCTAATTCATTCACTTATATGTGCAGTCCAGTAAGCAGTATCTCTTCAGATATCAGTTTTAGCAATAGATTGGAGTGTAAAGAATAAAGTTCTTTCATTTAAGCCACACAGTGTTTGGTCATTTATTATATTATGTGTCACTATGAGAGTTAGCAATGCCCTGGCATTCTATGAATTCTTTAGGGCATGCAGAGAGAGAAGAACCATGGAGATCTACCTCTCTCTCACTCCCACATTTCCTCCCTCCCTCCCATCTCATCCTATTTAGTCCCCATCTATTTAATAGAGGATGGCAGGGAAAAAGCTATCTATCATTTCTCCATGTCTGATAAATATCATAAAAATGTATCTGTCTGGATAGCTAACCATATATTTCCTTCAGCACATCTATTCTCTAACCACCAATTTCTTCTTTTTCTTTTCAGCATTTCAATTTCCCATGTGTTAAACTGGAATATAGAACTCAAAGGCTCAATCTTGGAAAGTTTATGATTACCTTCTTATAAAATTGTGTGCAGGTTATAATGCTTTCATGGTTTCAAAAACCCTATATGTAGGAAACTGAAATAATAACTCCTTCTCTTAAAGCCTTTTCATTTTTTCCCAAAACATATAACATGACCAGAGAGAATAGACTTAACCACAATCAAAACTTTAAAAGAGTACCCTCTTTAATTATTATTTTCATTTTTTGTCACAACTCTGTGTAGCTGATATAATGATGTCATTGAATACAAATGGAAGAACAACTCTCAAGAGTTGGGTCTTCTCCCATCATAGGGTCATAGTGACTGTTTTATAAAATAAAGCCCTATCTCCAGCCCCAAACTACAACTTTTAAACTAGACATAATATTTTAAAATTCCAACACAATATTAAGTGATGGCTCAGTGGTTAAGAGCACCTTCTATCCTTCTGTAGGACCAAGTTCTGTCCCTAGAATCCAGGTTCAGAGATGCACAAGTGCTATGACCACAGCTGCTGGTGATCTGACAGCATCTTCTGCTTTATATATTTTTGGGGTCTAGCTATACAGCACTCAAAAGCTGACTATTTTATTCAACTTTATTAGAGAGATCTGGATTCTACTGAGTGATCCATCCTTAATAAATCAGATGGAAAGAGACTGAGGATGATTCCACGTGAAAGGTTCAGGCCGCCACCCATGTGCACACTCATGAATGTCTTCCTCCACCATATATAAATATATACATAAGCAAACATGCACACAGATACACATGTACACACACATACATGTGTACATATTACATATATATTTAATATATGTTAGATGAACTGGATGAGAATAAAAAATTATCATAAAGTATAATGCATGAATAATACAATATTAATGAGAAAATTCTACATCTTTGCATACTCCATTTGGAGAGGAGGACAGAATTAGGTAAATAGTTCCACTTTTTAAAGCTACTGGGCTTAATAATCAAGTGCGGGAGTACCTCAGAAGAAAGGTACTGAAAGATCTGTTGGACTCCCAATCCTTAGAAACTCAAAATGTGATCATGTTCAGAAATGATAATCATTGTTATCATGAGCATAGGAAGCAATCCCAAAGCCAAATGGTCTGAATCTAATACACCCTTACAAGACAGAGACAGTCATGGAGAAGAGAAAAGAGGGACTGAAGATTTTCAACTGAGACATACTAAAAATCAACAACCATTTCCAGAAGCTAAGAATGGGCAGAAAAAGAAGTGGAGGGAGGAGAGAGGGGGGGGATTGGGAGAGAGAGCGAGGGAGGGGGAAAGGGAGAGGGAAAGGGAGAGGGAGAGGGAGATGGATGGATGGGTGGATGGATGGATGGATGGATGGATGGATGGATGGATGGATGAATGGATGGATAGGTGGATGGATGAATAGGCAGATGGATGGATGGATGGATAGATAGGTAGATAAATAGGTAGGTAGATGGATAGATAGATAGAAAGAAAGAAAGAAAGAAAGAAAGAAAGAAAGAAAGAAAGAAAGAAAATGGAAAGTTCTATCAAAACCTGGATCATAGACTTGTTAACTTTGGGAACTGTGACAGAAATTGCTTTTAAGCTAGCACATGTATAGTACCTTGTGAGGCAGCCCAAAGACACTCATTTCAAAGCTAGGAAGTTACACATCTGGCTAGCCTGCAGGATTTTCCCAGAGCAGAGGGAAAAGCCTTGAACAGAAATAACACAGCAGAATGGATGGATAAAGATGGTTCTTGCCATTCTCTAGTTACCAGGAGTGAGTCCATGGGGATGCATGAACCTGGGACTTTAGGCTTCCAGAGGACTCTGGAACATGGCAGAGAAAAGCACCATAAGGCCATCATCAAGATTAAAAGGCTGGGATACACAGGGGGCTCATTGTCTACTGGGGTTGCTTGGAGACCATTAAAAAAAAGAAAACTACCAGTGCCTATCCAACCTGTTATCAACAAGGTGAGCAAATAAACCCAATCCAGCCCAGGAGTTTAAATTCTTATATATTGTATTTTCATTGCTCTTTCCTTTCTGCTCCATAGTCAGGAGCTTACAGCTGTGGAGGAGGGGTGCATAAGGATATCAGAGTAAAAGGGTGGAATGCAGTAAATGGGGGGGGGAGCTGCTAGAGGGTAAAGAGGGAAAGGAGAGATTTATTTCAGATAAACATTTGGGGTTTTCACGTTAAAAGGGCTGAGTCTTGATGTTAACATAAAACATTTTTTGCTGTAATATGGAGACTAAGTTGTGTAGTGAAGATGGAGTTATTATGATAGAAGCCCGCTACCCTAAGAAAAAGAAATGAATTATATACTAGATTTTAGGAAGAAAGAAAACTTTTGTGTTTATAATCCAATAGGCCATGACCCTCAAAGTAAACTGTAATTATAATAGCAGTAGCAGTAATAGTTTAGTAAGAAGTATTGTATCTTTCTATTTCATCAACAAAGTGTTCCTTATCTGCAGAGAATGGAAGGCTTTCCTTTCTATTCCACTGCAGACAATGCTGCCCTTGATCATCACAGAGAACAAGGAATTGTTGGTGAGTGAAGGATTCCAAGGGATCAGCTCAGAGCATTTGGCAAGGCTGATAGGCATCAAAATGATGAATACTTTAGGAAGTGAATGGTAGAGGTTGGGAGGTCTCTGGGGAGCCTTGTGCCTTGAAATCCAATCAATTTCTTTGGGGAGTAATTCATTAGGAAATGAGAAAGCAAATGTTCTGTCAAGAGGAAGCTTTGGAATCTATTACTGGGTTTTAATCAGCAGGCTTGCTTTTCCATTAAGAAACAAGAGAAAAGGTTTTCCTCTGGCCAGACAACTCTTTCAACAGGAGCCTTTGCTGGATTTCAATAAGGCAAAGTATTTAAAGGCCGAACAGTTGCCCTGTCTCTAGGGGTTTGCAGAATTTCTGAGTCAGGAAAATAGAAAGCAGTTTTGATAATTACCAAAGAAAGTTACTGACCTCCATCAGTTACCATGTCTTATGTTGGAAAGCTAGGCGGGCAGCCCTATGAGAACAGGTCCACCTCTCTGACCTTTAATAGCACAGGCTAAGTTCAAAATCACATGCATAAAGAGAGTAGTTTTCAAAACATGAAAGTTTTGAGTATGTGCTAAACTTGAGCCCCACCCTGGGGCTTAAAGGGCTTAGTATTTACATTGTAGTCTGTTAAAAGTGTGCTTTCCTTTGGCCGGTATTTGGTTATTCTTCATCTTTACAATGACTGCATAAGATAAGACAATGTTTTGCTGTTGTTATTTTTTTGTTTGTTTGTTTGGTTGGTTTTGCTAAGAATGAGATATATCTGACTGGGGGATCTTAAGGGTTGGTAAGCTGCCCCTCAGAGGTTGAAGCAATAGGGAGAGCAAGCCCTGCACCTTGCCTGGGCAGCAAACTAGGGCTGGCCCTGTCTAGGGATCACAGGTGAGCCAGCCCAAAGGGTAAGAGTGTGGAAGAGTTGTTCCTGCAACTCATCTGCCGTGAGGGAATATCAGTGCAGGATGACAGGTGCACCTCCCTACCCCTCACCAGCTGTGTTAGTCAGGAGAGCTAGACTGAGGGCATGGGAGTGGGAGAGCTAGACTTGCCTCTTCACTGGCTGTGTCACTCAGGAGATTGGGTCTTGCACCTTGCCTGAGCATCTCATTGGATCTGGCCCTGATGTTGAAAGCCCAGGTGAGCCAGTCCCAATGATGTGAGAGTGGGAAAGTTGGCCCAACCTCTCAAGAGCTGAAACACTTGGGAGAGTGGGCCTTGTGTCTCGACTGTGTAGCACAATGTAGCTGGCTTTGAGCCATAAGTATGGATGAGAGGATTGGAAGGACAGTGGCAGCTTTGGTTGGCCTAGGTGGAGTAAAGCTGGAGAGTTTGCCCTGTTGGTGCATATAAGTGAAAGCCAGCTGGCTGACCAGCTCAGCTACCATGCAGGCCCAGAGTCAGAGCTATAAGTTGGCCTACCCCCAAACCTATATAATATTAGAACAGTTGGGACTTGTGAATGATCCAAATCTGAAGAATTTAATTACACAGAGTGATAATAGGACAATCTAGAGGAGATCTGGTGAGGATTCAATATTGATGGTGTCACAGAAGTGAGAGATCTTTGACGAGAAAAATGACTCACTGCAATGAACATCTGCAAGTTAAGATATGTGAACACAGTGTGGAACACACTGTGACATGCTACAGCTTCCATAATGAGAAGTTTTCTTTGATTCTTTTGTTGTTATTGTTTGTTTAGTTTTTTTCCCTTGTATTTATTGCGTGAGAGGGGGGAGTTACAAGAGCAAAGGGTAGATATAAGGGGCTGAGATATAGAATGTGAAACTCACAAGGAATCAATAAAAAGTTTTCCAACAGACACCGCATAGATCTGTCAGGCAGTGCCAGGTACTCAGATATAGCCTGACTCTAACATACTTTGAGTATAAGCCTGTCAGGCTTCTGCCTGCACCTAGGGCCAGGGCAGCTCTGCAGGCCATCTATGTGCCAGCCCTGTCAGGAATCATTTGCCCTGCAGAGTGATCAGCACTTGGAAAAAGTCCCCATAGCATCTGCCATTTTTGGTCCCTGACAGAGCAGACTGGCAGCACCAGGTTCAGAGACAACATGAGTATAATATTGCTTGGGGCAAGACACAACAGAGCTCCAACAGCACCCAAGAGGATGGCAGCATATCAGCAGCCTGTGCCAGGGAAAAGCCAGTCATCTAGCAGTACATAAATAACCTTACATGCTCACAGGAGGTTCAAGCACCAGCCAGTGAAAACAAGACCAACTAATGCGAGAGATATCCAGGTGGCAAAAGGAAAATGTAGAAACATTACTAACAGAAATCAAAGCAATATGGTAGCATCCCAACAAAATTCTCCAACAAAAACAAGTCCTGGATACCCTAACACACCAGAAAAACAAGATTTGGATTTAAAAGCACTTGGCATGAAGCTGTTAGAGGAATACAAGAAGGACATAAATAAATTTCTTAAAGAAATACAGGAGAAAATCGATCAAAAGGTAGAAGCCCTTACAAGGGAAACACAAAAATCATGTAAAGAAATTCAGGAGAATATGGGTCAAAAGGTAGAAGCCAATAAAGAGGAAATGCAAAAATCACATAAAGAAATAGAGGAGAACTTGGGTCAACAGGCAGAAGTCATGAAAGAGGAAACACAAACATCTCTTAGAGAATTACAGGAAAACAAAAACAAACAAGTGAAGGAACTGAACAAAACCATCCAGGATCTAAAAATACAAGTAGAAAAAACTAAGAAATCATAAAGGCAGACAACTTTGGAGATAGAAAACCTTGGGAAGAAATCAGGGGCCATAGATGCAAATATCAACAAGAGAATAGAAGAGATGGAAGAAAGAATCTCAGATACTGAAGATACCATAGAAACCATTGACTCAACAGTCAAAGAAAACACAAAATGCAAAAAGCTTGTAACCCAAAACATCCAGGAAATCCAGAACACATTGAGAAGGTCAAACCTAAGGAATGTAGGGATAGATGAGAGGGAAGATTTACAACTTAAAGGGTCATCAAATATCTTCAACAAAATTATGGAAGAAAACTTACCTAACCTAAAGAAAAGAGATGCCCATGAATATACAAGAAGCCTACAGAACTCCAAACAGACTGGACCATAACAGAAATACCTCCTATCACATAATCATCAAAACCCCAAATGTACTAAACAAAGAAAGAATATTAAAGGCAGTAAGAAAAAGGCCAAGTAACATATGAAAGAAGACCTATCAGGATTACACCAGACTTCTCACCTGAGACCATGAAAGCTAGAAGATCCTGGGCAGATATCATACAGACTCTAAGAGAACACAAATTTCAGCCAAAACTACTTTACCCAGCAAAACTCTCAATCATCATAGATGGAGAAACCAAGGTATTCCATGACAAAACCAAATTTGCAGATTATCTTTCCACAAACCCAGACCTACAAAAGATAATAGGGTGAAAACACCAACACAAGGAGGGAAACCACATCCCAGAAGAATCAAGATAGAAACCCCCTCTCATCAAAACCAAAAGAAGATAACTGCTCAAATATAACAATAACATCAAAAATGACAGGAAGTAATAATCACTATTCCTTAATATCTCTTAACATCAATGGATTCAATTCCCCAATAAAAAGACATAGACTAACAGACTGGATACATAAACAGGGCCCTACATTTTGCTGCATATAGGAAACACACCTCAGTGTCAAAGACAAACACTACCTTAGAGTAAAAAGCTGGAAGGCAATTTTACAAGCAAATGGTCTCTGGAAGCAAGAGGAGTAGCAATTCTAATATCAGATAAAATTGACTTTCAACCAAAAGTCAACAAAAGAGACACAGAAGGTCACTTCTTGCTGGTCAAAGGAAAAATCCTCCAAGAAGAACTCTCAATTCTGAACATATATGCTCCAAATGCAAGGGCACCCTCATTCATAAAAGAAACTTTACTCAAGCTTAAACAATAGCCACAAACAATATAGAGTATCTTGGTGTGACTCTAACCAAACAAGTGATAGATCTGTATGACAAGAACTTAAGGTCTCTGAAGAAGGAAATTGAAGAAGAACTCAGAAAATGGAAAAAATCTTCCATGCTCATGGATTGGCAGGACTAATACAGTTAAAATGGCCATCTTGCCAAAAGCACTATAAAGATTCAATGCAATCCCCATCAAAATCCCAACTCAGTTCTTCATAGAGTTAGAAAGAACAATTCTCAAATTCATCTGAAATAACAATAACAAAAAAAAAAAACAAAAAGCTAGGATAGCTTAACCTATTCTCAACAGTAAAAGAACTTCTAGGGGAATCAGTATCCTGGACCTCAAGCAATACTACAGTGCAATAGTGTTAAAAGCTGCATGGTATTGGTTCAGCTACAGACCAGTAAATCAACAGAATAGGATTGAAGACTCAGAAATGAACTACACCTTTGGTCGCTTGATATTTGACAAAGGAGCTGAGAACATCCAGAGGAAAAAAATAGCCTTTTCAACAAATGGTGCTGGTTCAATTAGAGGTCAGCATGAGAAGAATGTGAATTGATCCATTCTTATCTCCTTGTACTAAGCTCAACTCCAAGTGAATCAAGGACCTCCATATAAATCCAGACACACTGAAACAAATAGAAAAGAAACGGGGGAAGAGCCTTGAGGACATGGGCACAGGGGGAGAGTTTCTGAACAGAACAGTAGCTTATGCTCTAAGATCAAAAAGTAACAAATGGGACCTCATAAAATTACACAGTTTCTTCTTGTCAGAAATCATTTGGTAAGTGAATTGTGTCTTTGGTGTCCCAAGATTCTAGGCTAATAACCACTTATCAGTGACTGCATACCATGGGTATTCTTTTGAGACTGGGTTACCTCACTTAGTATGGACACTAGTGCTGGAAAGGATCAAAGCATCAGTATAGGGGAATATCAGAACAGGAAAGTGGGAAGGGGTGGATGAGGGAGCAGGGGGAGGGAAAATGGCATGTGGGACCTTAGGGGGGTGGGGAAACAAAAAAAGGGAAATAAAATGTAAATATAGAATATATCCAATAAAAAAAGAAAAAAATTACACATCTTGCCAAAAGCAATATAGAGATTCAATGTGATCCCCATCAAAATCCCAACTCAATTCTTTATAGATCTAGAAAGAGCAATTCTCAAATTCATCTGGAGCAACAAAAAATCCAGGATAGCTAAAACTATTCTCAACAATAAAAGAACTTCTGGGGGAATCAATATCCCTGACCTTAAACAGTACTACAGAGCAATTGTGTTAAAAACTGCATGGTATTGGTACAGCAACAGGCAAGTGGATCAATGGAATAGGATTGAAGACCCAGAAATTAACCCACAGACTTATGGTCACTTGATCTTTGATAAAGGAGCCACAACAATCCAGTGGAATAAAGATAGCCTCTTCAACAAATGGTGCTGGTTCAACTGGAGGTCAACATGCAGAAGAATGCGAATTGACCCACTCTTATCTCTTTGCACTAAGATCAACTCCAAGTGGATCAAGGACCTCCACATAAAACCAGACACACTGAAACTATTAGAAAAGAAACTTGGGAAGACCCTGGAGGACATAGGCACAGGGGGAAAGTTCCTGAACAGAACACCAATAGCTTATGCACTAACATCAAGAATTGACAAATGGGACCTCATAAAATTACAAAGTTTCTGCAAGGCAAAGGACACTGTCAGAAGGACAAAACAGCAACCAACAAAGTGGGAAAAGATCTTCACCAACCCTACATCCGACAGAGGGCTAGTATCCAATATATACAAAGAACTCAAGAAGTTAGACCCCAAAGAACCAAATAACCCTATCAAAAAATGGGGTACAGAGCTAAACAAAGAATTTTCACCAGAAGAAATTCAGATGGCCAAGAAACACCTTAAGAGATGCTCAACATCATTAGTCATCAGGGAAATGCAAATCAAAACAACCCTGAGATTCCACCTCACACCAGTCAGAATGGCTAAGATTAAAAACTCAAGAGACAACAAGTGCTGGCGAGGATGTGGAGAAAGAGGAACACTCCTCCACTCTTGGTGGGATTGCAAAATGGTAAAACCGCTCTGGAAATCAGTGTGGCGGTTCCTCAGAAAATTGGGCATGTCCCTTCCAGAGGACCCTGGCATACCACTCCTGGGCATATACCCAGAGGATTCCCCTGCATACAATAAAGACACATGCTCCACTATGTTTATAGCAGCCTTGTTTGTAATAGCCAGAAATTGGAAGGAGCCCAAATATCCCTCAAAGGAGGAATGGATACAGAAAATGTGGTATATTTATACAATGGAATACTACTCAGCAATTAAAAATAATGAATTCATGCAATTTTTAGGTAAATGGTTAGACCTGGAAAATATCATCCTGAGTGAGCTAACCCAGAAAGAATACACATGAAATGCAATCACTGATAAGTGGCTATTAATGAGCCCAGAAGCCCTAAATACTCAAGGCACAATTAGCAAGTCAAATGATTCCCAAGAAGAAGAAAGGAGAGGACCCTGGGCCTGGAAAGATTGGATCCAGTTTTGTAGAGAAACCCAGGGGGGAGGGAGAATGATTGGGGAATAGTTGGGGGGGGGACAGGAATTATGGGACTTAGGGAGGGGGGGAACTGGGAAAGGGGAAAGCCTTTGGAATGTAAACATTGAATATAGAAAATAAAAATTTTAAAAAAAGGACAAAAGGGCAACCAATAAATTTGGAAAAGATCTTCACCAACCGTACATCTGACAGAGGGCTAATATCCAATATGTACCAAGATCTCAAGAAGTTAGACCCAAGAAAACCAAATAACGCTATTAAAAAAAGTGGTACAGAGCTAAACAAAGAATTTTCACCTGAAGAACTTCAAATGGCTGAGAAGCACCTTAAGAAATGTTCAACATCATTAGTTATTAGGGAAATGCAAATCAAAACAGCCCTGAGATTTCACCTCACACCAGTCAGAATGGCTAAGATCAAAAACTCAGGAGAGAGCAGGTGTTGGTGAGGATGAGGAGAAAAAGGAACACTCCCCTACTGCTGGTGGGATTGCAAGCTGGTACAACGACTCTAGCAATCAATCTGGCAGTTCCTCAGAAAACTGGGCATGACAGTTCTGGAGGACCCTGCTATAACACTCCTGGGCATATACCCAGAAGATTCCCTGGCATGCAATAAGGACACATGCTCCACTATGTTCATAGAACCCCATTTATAATAGCCAGAAGCTGGAAAGAACACGTATGCCCCTCAATAGAGGAATGGATACAGAACATGTAGTATATTTACACAATGGAATACTACTAAGCTATTAAAAGCAATGAATTCATGAAATTCTTATGCAAATGGTTAGAACTGGAAAATATTATACTAAGTGAGGTAACTCATTAACAAAAGAACACACATAGAATGTAGTCACTGATAAGTGGATATTATCCCAGAAGCCCAGAATACCCCAAAACACAACCCACATATCAAATCATTCCCAAGAAGAAGAAAGGAGAGGGTCCTGGTCCTGGAAAGGCTTGATGCAGCATTGTAGGGGATTGCCAGGACAGAGAAGTGGGAGGGGTTTGATTGGGGAACTGGTGGAGGGAAGAGAACTTATGGGACTTAGGGGGAGGGGGGGAACTGGGAAAGGGAATATCATTTAGAATGTAAACAAAGAATATAGAAAATAAAAATAAGCAAATGAATAAAAATAAAACATCCTCTACAGAAGAAATAAAGGTATGTGAGAACTTAAAAAAAATGTTTTCCAAAAGGAACTACATAAAATACTTAGTGAACAGGTGATACTAAGTAGCTGAGCCAGATCCAAACCCACTATTTCTCAGCACAATCTCAGGCCTTGATCTCTGCCTTCTTTCATTTTTGCTTTCAGAAAAACATCAAAGAAGCCCAAAAGGAATAAGCCAACCAACCAACCAACCAACCAACCAAGTTGAAAGTCCATCTGGACACACATGGGACTTCTCAAACAGCAAAAGGAAGCACGCTCAGCCCTGATCTGAAGAACAAAAGAAGAAGAGTACTTTAAGATAGGACAGGGACTTTCATTTGTATTTTATTGCTCCATTGCTGTCTCTAGCTTCATAGTGCACACTGCATGCTTTGTGTGTGTGTGGGGGGGGCGGGTGTCTGTATGGTAAACTAGTGAGTATACAGCATGACATCAGATACAGGTAAAGCTGGTGATGTAGCTTGCCCTCTTCATATATAGGTGGCCTGCTTTCAGATATACTGTATATTGAGCCCAGGAGCAACCATACAAATAGCAGGTATATATTGTATACCCTGCCACTATGATTAGTCTATGAAAACATATGTAAATTATTATTTTCTAATTGAATCATGCCACTTCTAAGACTTTGTAACTGTTAGGGTAAGATGTAGCGCCCATGTGGGTGTTACATTCTGATTAGTATCAGAGTTCAACCATGAGGAGAAGGAGATACACCTGTACCATACACTCTTTGTACTTCCTTCCTCAACTCCAATACTTCCTCAGCCTCAGCATTTCCCCAAACACAATGACCAACATAAAATTCAAGGAGTCTCTCCCATGCCACCAGCATTGAGAAAGCATGTACCTTAGGCAGATCAGTTCAGTCTGTGCTATTACAGACCCCTTTTGGTATCATTCATTTTGTCTTCTATGTACAAAACCCTAAAAACAAATAAACTGTCATATTCAGTTCAACAGTTTGCTTATAATTATTTTTTCTGCCTATACATTCATATAAAGGTATAAATATTTTAAATGATTAGAGCTAGAGTTGGAATTTATTACTGTTTACATTTTCTTTATAATTTTTAATGTGTGCATGTGTATTTGTCTCAGGGTATAGCCACATGAGTGCAGTTGCCTATTGATACCAAAGGATTTCAGTCACCTGGTGCTGGAGTTTCAGGTGGTTGTGATCCACACAATATGGGAACCAATTCTTTTGAGAGTATACTCTTAGCTACTAAACAATCTTTCTAGTGCCTGAGAATTTTTTCAACATGTTATGAGTTTGATCAAAACTGATGACTGATTTAATCTCAGTTCTGTCTTTCAGAACCCAAAGTATGGTACAATGTACCTACAGCAAACTTCTGATATCAGTTCTGGAACTACATGCTTTGGGTCTAGATAAATTATCAAACTAAAACTCATGGATTCTAATTATAAAACCTTAAAACACTTCAGTAGAGTGAAGTGACTACATCATTGCATTATTTTATGCTTGAGGGTTCAAGGAAACAGGAAGATGAGTCATCTCATTTATACAAATGCAAAATTATACTTCTCCATTGTACTTTATAATTTTCCTTATCCTTTCTGAGAATAAAAGCAAACATTTAAATTTGTATGTGCCATAAAAATGAAACATACAAACACATTTGAAGATAAGTATATTTGATATACATCAATTTATGTATATTATATCTTTCCATATAAATACAAGTAAATTGGGCATATATAGATATCTGCATGTATTCTTTGTGGATACTAGAAATGATAAAATAATGTGTTCCAGTAATACTGCTTATTTGCATGGTAAAAAAAAAAGAAAATGAAAGTTTTAAATGAATACATGGGGAATTGCAAATAATCAGATACATGCAAATTAAAACAATGAGGTTACATTCCATTGCTATTGTGGAATTATAATTTGCTTTAAGATTAAATCATAGATGCCAAAGCTGATGAGGTATCAGGACAACTTAGAAAATCAATGTCTGGTGTGATTCCTATTTAGATGGATCCATTTTAAAAGCAGTAAATCAATGCAGAAGAGATATAAAGAGAGTTCACTAAGCCAACCTCAGAAATTGCTCCAGGAAGACATTTGCTCTGACTTCAATTTTTTTCAATTAAAATGTTGATAGTGTTCTTAAATATAATGACTAAAAATTAAAACTGTGTAAATGTTCAGAGTGTGCTCTGGCTTGGATATGGTTTCAGTGTGTACTATAAGAGTTTCTGTTTTAGAAGCATACCCCTTGCTGTGGCCATGTTAAGAAATAGCTGGATAAAGTGACTTGTATGTATGTTTGGCCATTTGGTATTAGACAACTAGTTGATATGCTCTTTCCTTGGGGAAGACATTTCTTTCACTCTCATCATTCCTCAGCTGATTGTAGTCCATTGTGTAGACTGAGAAGGTTGTTTTGGTGTACTTAGGAGTATGTAATTAAACACACACAAATACACATACTGAGAGAGAGAGAAAGAGAGAGACAGAGAGAGACAGAGAAAGACAGAGAGAGAGAGAGAGAGAGAGAGAGAGAGAGAGAGAGAGAGAGCCAGCAATCCAGCAATGGAGGGAAAAGGCCATGATTTTGAAAGAAAAGAGAAAGGAAAGGAAGATCATCAATAGAGTATTTGGAAGAAGGAATAGGAAGGGAGAAATAATGTAATTATATTATAACCTCAAAAATAAAAGGAATAATTTAATACAAAGAGATAGCTGGGTACTTATCATGTGTGGATGATTATGGTATTTCTCATGGGATCCTGAATTAGTTCTTGTGAGAATATGTTATAATTAATGAGACTTTTCTAGTCCTTAGTTTCCTGGGTCCCATCATATGTCCTTCTCCTAAACATTTTCACAATAAGCCTTCAGTTCGGAAGTAACTGATTCATCAGGACCCTTGAACAAGACAGTGTTTCTGTGTTTGAAATTTTGACTTTTTTTTTTTTCTTTTTTTTCTTTTTTTTTTTTTAATTTTTATTTTCTATGTTCTATGTTTACATTCAAAAGGCTTTCCCCTTTCCCAGTTCCCACCCACCATAGTTCCCATAGTTCCTCTCCCCCCCAACTGTTCCCCAATCATTCCCCCTCCCCCCTCGGTTTCTTTACTAAACTGGATGCAATCTTTACAGGCCCAGGGTCCTCTCCTTTCTTCTTCTTGGGAATCATTTGACTTGCTATTTGTGTCTTGAGTATTTAGTGCTTCTGGGCTCATTAATATCCACTTATCAGTGACTGCATTTCATGTGCATTCTTTTGTGATTGGGTTAATTCACTCAGGATGATATTTTCCAGGTCTAACCATTTACCTACAAATTGCATGAATTCATTATTTTTAATTGCTGAGTAGTATTCCATTGTATAGATATACCACATTTTCTGTATCCATTCCTCCTTTGAGGGATATTTGGGCTCCTTCCAATTTCTGGCTATTATAAACAAGGCTGCTATAAACATAGTGGAGCATGTGTCCTTATTGCATGCAGGGGAATCCTCTGGGTATATGCCCAGGAGTGGTATGCCAGGGTCCTCTGGAAGTGACATGCCCAATTTTCTGAGGAACCGCCAAACTGATTTCCAGAGTGGTTTTACCATTTTGCAATCCCACCAACAGTGGAGGAGTGTTCCTCTTTCTCCACATCCTCGCCAGCACTTGTTGTCTCTTGAGTTTTTAATCTTAGCCATTCTGACTGGTGTGAGGTGGAATCTCAGGGTTGTTTTGATTTGCATTTCCCTGATGACTAATGATGTTGAACATCTTTTAAGGTGTTTCTCGGCCATCCGAATTTCTTCTGGTGAAAATTCTTTGTTTAGCTCTGTGCCCCATTTTTTGATAGGGTTATTTGTTTCTTTGCGGTCTAACTTCTTGAGTTCTTTGTATATATTGGATATTAGCCCTCTGTCGGATGTGGAGTTGGTGAAGATCTTTTCCCACTTTGTTGGTTGCCGTTTTGTCCTTCTGACAGTGTCCTTTGCTTTGCAGAAACTTTGTAATTTTATGAGGTCCCATTTGTCGATTCTTGATCTTAGAGCATAAGCTGTTGGTGTTCTGTTCAGGAACTTTTCCCCTGTGCCCAAGTCCTCCAGGGTCTTCCCAAGTTTCTTTTCTAGTAGTTTCAGTGTGTCTGGTTTTATGTGGAGGTCCTTGATCCACTTGGAGTTGATCTTAGTGCAAAGAGATAAGAGTGGGTCAATTCGCATTCTTCTGCATGTTGACCTCCAGTTGAACCAGCACCATTTGTTGAAAAGGCTATCTTTATTCCACCGGATGGTTGTGGCTCCTTTATCAAAGATCAAGTGACCATAAGTCTGTGGGTTAATTTCTGGGTCTTCAATCCTGTTCCATTGATCTGCTTGCCTGTTGCTATACCAATACCATGCAGTTTTTAACACAATTGCTCTGTAGTACTGCTTGAGGTCAGGGATATTGATTCCCCCAGAAGTCCTTTTATTGTTGAGAATAGTTTTTGCTATCCTGGGTTTTTTGTTGCTCCAGATGAATTTGAGAATCGCTCTTTCTAGATCTATGAAGAATTGAGTTGGGATTTTGATGGGGATCGCGTTGAATCTGTATATTGCTTTTGGCAAGATGGCCATTTTTACTATATTGATTCTGCCAATCCAGGAGCAAGAGATATTTTTCCATCTTCTGAGGTCTTCTTCAATTTCTTTCTTCAAGGACTTGAAGTTCCTGTTGTACAGATCTTTCGCTTGTTTGGTTAGAGTTATGCCAAGGTACTTTATGTTGTTTGTGGCTATTGTGAAGGGTGTTATTTCCCTAATTTCTTTCTCAGCCTGCTTGTCCTTTGAGTACAGGAAGGCCACTGACTTGCTTGAGTTAATTTTATAACCTGCCACTTTGCTGAAGCTGTTTATCAGCTGTAGAAGTTCTCTGGTGGAGTTTTTTGGGTCGCTTAGGTAAACTATCATATCATCTGCAAATAATGATAGTTTCACTTCTTCCTTTCCAATTTGTATCCCTTTGACTTCCTTATGTTGTCTAATTGATCGTGAACTATACAGGCCTTCTTTCTTTGTCTAAACTCAAGCATTTAGTGACAGTAACAGAATTGCAATGACACACTGTAATGGGTCTTCTTATTGACATCAATATATTAAAATTATATGGCTGCTGGGGAAGGGAAAGTCACTTTATCTTTGGGAAGTTGCCAAGGGTAGCTGCTGATGGCCCAGTGCTGACCTTGAACACGCTGGCAGTTCTCACAGAATTCAAAGGGTTAAAAATCAGAAGAAAGAAAGGAAGGAAGGAAGGAAGGAAGGAAGGAAGGAAGGAAGGAAAAGAGAAAAGAAGAGAAGAGAAGAGAAGAGAAGAGAAGAGAAGAGAAGAGAAGAGAAGAGAAGAGAAGAGAAGAGAAGAAAGTGTAATGGATCAGTATCTATACTTGCTTGTCACCAATTTTCGTGATCTGAGTTCTCTCCCAGGGACCCATATGCTAGAAGGACCAACTTATGGTCAAATTATCCTCTGACCTCCACATGCACCATGGCACATGTATATTGCACTATATCACAGGCATGCACATACACATGCACACATGTACACACACACACACACACACACACACACACACACACCAAAAATTTTAATCGTTACAATACCATGTAAATAAATATGGGATGCTAAAATTGAAAGTCAGATTATAAAACCTAATGTTCATATTGAAAACACCTGAAAAATATATTTGCCCAACATTGCAAGCAAGCAGGGAAGAAGAACTTCTAAAGCAAAATGCGAACATAATAGAAGAGGAGAGCTGATTGAGAGGAAAAATGATCATGCCCGGGATGCTGACACTTTCCCTCCTACAGAAATTCCTGCTTGACATAATTTTCATTGTTCCTCTCTTGGTTGTAAACACACATCAGAGATATGTTTAATTTTATTTTTTCTTATTTTTCGACTTAACAAAATTGATTGCCAGTAATTTATTTTCACAATGGCGACCTTAAGTATGTCAGAGGTAAAGAGTTCAATTCATGACTGCTATGCCTGTGGTATGTGTGCACAAATAGCTTGTATGCTCTGAGCATTAGTTTCCTCTTGTAAGATATTGAAATATCCTGTCTCATAGGTGTGGAAAGTTCTTGAAATAGTCTTTTTCACATAGCAAAGATTGTGACACATAGTGTTTGGGAGAAAATATATATCTTCTCCCATATTTTGTCAGGAACTAGCTTTAGTTCACACAAACACTATGTAGAATGTGTGTTTAATGTCAGAATGCTTAAATAAAACATGAAAAGTGAAGACAAAAGCTGTGAAGCATAGAGCTGATGAAAATGTTTCCACTTGGGGTTCTGCTGAGACAACATATATTTGTGCGACCAATTTTTTCCATCCACTTCAGGTGCTTTGCATTTTGCAACACAGAATGTGTTGCAGAAGAAATGCATTTATAAGATTAGACTCTGGTGTATGTTTGCATCTGAAAAAGTAACGCTGAAAAAAATATGTCAAGCAGGCTTTTCTAGAAAACAAAACATTGAAATAGCTGGTAAATGATCTCTTCATCACTTCCTGTCTTATATCTCTATGTTTGCATTCAGACATTGTCTTCTGAAAATGTTAATCCTCCCCTGCTCCATCCTTACCCAGCACCATCAAACACACAGCAGTTTACTCTTCATTTTTCCCTGGTGGGGTCTGGCCTATTTCATGTGGGCAAAGTCCACACAGGATCCAAAGCTTCCTGCTGCTCCACGGACTATAGAGAGTGTCTAATACAAAGGTCCACAGAGACAGCCTTTAGATTTTCAAATATAGAGTTTTTAACTTGAAAGGTGTGCACATTTGGTCTAGGAGAGCATAACAATAGCTCTCAATGCTGTTACTCTTTTCAATATAACCACACTTGAAAGGAATTCAGTTTCTTTATCACAAAAGTATCCCAAGGACCCAAAGTCCTCAGTATTCACATCTTAGAAAGATTGCCCATGAGCTGAGCCACTGTAGTTTCTTTTGAACTTTTCATCATTGCCTCTCAGCCTATCTGGATCAGGGTTGTATGGAGGACAATCTTTCTAACTAAAGGTGGGTGAGACTGAAAACCAGAGATTCATCTTATCCCTTCATGATGTCCCTCAGGGGCCACTTGATTGACTGAAGCAATTATGCAACATATTGCATATAGAACAGCTTAATGAGGTCTTGTGGTCTCCAATAAGCAGATAGTCATGAAATTTCTGTATCAGGTAAATTTTATGAGCAAATCTCCACTCAAGTCCCAGTGAACATTTATAGGACTTTGCAAATGTAGGTATAACATCACGAAAAGAATCCTCTAGCTAGGGCTGGAGAGATGGCTCAGTGGTTAAGCTCTTCCAAAGGTCCTGCTCTTCCGAAGGTCCTGAGTTCAAATCCCAGCAACCACATGGTGACTCACAACCATCTGTAATGAGAACTGGCGCCCTCTTCTGATGTGTCTGAAGACAGCTACAGTGTACTCACATATAATAAATAAATAAATCTAAAAAAAAAAAAAGAATCCTCTAGCTAATTACTGCTGACAGTAACTACATGACATTTTCAGAACTAGAATCCCACTTTTGCCCTAACGAAATATATTTTCCAAGAAAGAACTCTTCTAAACATATTTATAGACATGTATGAACAAATGACTGACAGCTTTCCATAAATATGTCTAGAAAATATCCATTAAATTCTTACCCTGTGCATCATTCATTTATTCACTCATTTCCTCACTCACTCATGCAACAGATATACAATGTCTTCTATTCCAGGAACTAGTCTCGTGAATACAAATAAAGTAGTATTAATCTCTAGCTTTGCAAAGACTCCATTCTTGAAGAAAAAGATAACATAAACAAGAACATAAATATGTAGTCTGTTAAAAGTTGATAAGTACAAGTGAAAAAAGTTAGAGCAGAATAAGTCCAAGAGATAGGGAGTCCTGATATGATGTGGGTGTATGAAATAGAGGGAGAAAACGTATACCCTATAGTTGAGCTTTTCTATCAGCATTTGACATAGATGGGAGAGCAAAGTCTGTCTTATTTTAGGGAAAGTGATATCTGGGTTTCAATGATGTCCCTTAAAGGTGGAATATGAAGGGTCTATTAATTTTTCCAATTGTGGTTCTTTCAGTTTGTTAACCTTGAATATATTCGGCCAACAGCTTCTTGTACTATAAATTTTACTTAATTTTGTGAATAGTATGCCTACATTAGATGGTGCTGATGAGAACATTGCATTGCTAAATTCTTGAAATTCAAAGTTAGTTTCTTCTGGAATTGAAATTGTACACTTGCAGATACTTTCAGGCGCAAATGGGCTGAGTTAGGAATTAACTCAAAACAAACTATTAATAGGATATATTTCACACAATATTAATGACATGCATATTTTCATTCTATGGTATGGAATATAAGTGTGTGTCTCAGACTATTAAATACACATATCTATTCCCTCTGTCCCACTTCACAAACACCTTTTTCCCTCTCAAGTATATGTTTCTGAGATTTCCAGGCATTTTTCTTAGTAACAAAAATATAAAGGCAGGCATTAGAACATCTACTTCCAGAGGAAAAGGAGCTTCTCAAAACTAACAGGGACTGGTCAAAGAAATGTAGATTTCTAACACTAGAGAGATGCATCGGTGGGCAAAGTGCTGACTGTGTAGTCATGAATATGTTGGATATTCGGAACCCATGTAAAAGCTGAAGATGCTGCTCAGATATTTGTAATCCCAGGAATATTATGGAAAGATGGGAGACAGAGAGAACTGAATCCCATTAGTCCTGAGTCAGCTAACATGATGTAGGCAATGAAGGACTGGAAGGGGGTATGTATCAAGCTAAGTAGAGCAAGGACCAGTAACTAAAGCTGTCCTCTGAATCTCATCCCACAAAATACAGAAAAAAAGGTAAAGGAAAAAAATGAAGTAAAAGACAACACACACACAAATTTCTAGCCTCTATCCCTAAAGTCCTAGTTAGCACATTTCACTTGGGGCCAAATAATTTAAATTTCCACAAAGGTCCTAGGCAAACCCAAGCTGTCCTGGTAGCAAATTGAAGACAATAACCATATGGGTGCTGAGAATCACAGTTCCTTGTCAGTTCTCACTGGTTCCACATCAAAGATATTCATTGCTCGTTCTTGACATACTGGTTTGTCTGTGCCCATGATAATATACTAAAAACTGTAATTCATTGTCTATCCACAGATGACTCTATCCATTACATTTGTTTCCTAGTAATGCACTAGTAACATGTTACATTAGTTTTCTTTTCATCCTCACAGAAAACCAGGGATGGGTCTGTCGGTCAGTACTAGTGTTGAATTCAAGAAACTCTAAGAACTCAGCCATCGACAAAACTTGAAGAAGAGTAAAGCTTGCATTTGAATCCCTCTGTTATTTCAGAACTTCCGCATTTCCTACTGTGCTCTGCTACCCAGGCATGTTCATCTGATGATAGTGCCTAATAGTGTCGGGGAAAGGTGTCCAATCAAAGACCATGAGAGTGGTGCCTTTTTAAACAATAAAAAGTGTCAATTAAATGACTGATTTCATTTCTTTCCTCTTCCTATTAAGAAAGACTGCATTTTAAGTGCTAAAAGTCTACATCTCAGACAATGCTAAGAGAAGAAATGACCCCTCAGCATCCCTGAAGCCACAGAAATTCTCTCTGTAGCATCTAAGGTACTCTTCCTTCTAAAATTTAGTTTTAATACCAACTGCATTTTCACCCCTAGAATGGCGCTGAGAGGCCAAAGCAGCTGCTGTACAGGAAGGAATATGTCAGCAGCCCCACCTGGAGGAGGGTGGAAGCATGGACCTCCTTCTGTGCAGTCTGCCCAGTCCTCAGCAACATGTACTGGTTGTCATGGTGACAAGTGCCTTATTGTTACAGGTGCCTTATTGTGACTGAGACACGTGTGACTCAGATGATGAAGGGAATTAAAGAGGACTTGCAGCCAGCTCAGCAGAGCCAGCAGGAGGGCTCTGAATCTTGCAGTTCCCTAAGCAGTGCTTAGAGAATTGAGAGGGCCTGGGGAGTGCAGGAATCTAAGTCAGAATGTCTAGAGAGACCCCCCATGTTGGCTTGCCTGGCTGGAGGCTTAAAGAGATTGTATGTACTTGTCTAGTACAAATTTGTCATTGGTGATTAGAAAAAACTATTTCCTGACTCAGAAAACATTGTATATAATATATATATTGTATTCTCTCTCTCTCTCTCTCTCTCTCTCTCTCTCTCTCTCTCTCTCTCTCTCTCTCTGTGTGTGTGTGTGTGTGTGTGTGTGTGTATGTGTGTGTGTGTGTGTGTGTGTGTGTGTGTGTGTTCAATTTCTTCTTTACTTCTCTGGTAAGTCTTTTAAATTGGCAGGGAAAGGAACACATAGGTTCCCAGTCTGAAGACAATCCTCACAGGCTTATTATGTTAATTCATGTGAACTTCAAAGAATTAAGAGAAAGACTCCAAACAACCTCCATGACTTGATTGTGTGTGTTAGATTGTTAGACGATTTTCCCTGGAAAGTAGTTTCATTTCCAAAGTAATGAGCAGTTATCTACCCTGTACTTCTCCACAGATTGTCAGTCAGAGTGGCTTACAGAGTAAACAAAAAACAAACAAAAAAGAATTGTAAAATAAAATGTAACTTTATCAGGTTATACACAGAGGACTGCCCAGAGCCCCGCCTTCTTCCCCACCATCTTCTGCACCTTCTTCCACACCCTCTTCTGCACCCTGATTAGCTGTCTATTTTCTCCATCATATCATTACTTCTTTCAACCACTTTGTCACATCAATATTTCGTAGACAACTAAAAATATATATGAAAGGAAACTGAATTATGAAATAGCCAAAATGATTACTGTTCATTTGAAAACTATTTTTTCATAGAATCCAGACATTAGTACTTGGAGGTAAATGTGTCCATCTACTTTAGATAAATGATTGATGACTATGGTGATGATGATGAGGAGGAGGAGGAGGATCATAATAATGATAAAAAGGGGCATAGATATATAACAGACAAGAGGCAAATTATAGAATAGATAATTGTTATATAGTAAGAAAGATGTTAGATAATATATGTAGATAAATAATAGATAAATATGTGATGATGTGTTGATAAATTTTATATTAATAGATGTTGGAGATATAATAGAACATATATAAAAAATGATAAACCTTGAACTCCAAAACTTTTAGGGAACACATACTAAATCAGAAATAGAATTTGGATTCTAATCTATGATATTTTTCCTATTATGTGCCAATTTTTTCTGTCTCATGAGGTAAAACAAAAATAAAAACAACTTCCATACTTCCAATAATTTTGACACTCATTGACAAGAAAGAAACATGTCTTTTTAAATGTCATATTTCATAGCTCTTGTGGCATCTTTCATTATTAATAGTAACCAAGGTTTCTTGAATGATTATAGTCTGTTATGTGTAGTAATTTATTTATAGCCTTCTAAGAGAGATTATATGCTAAATGTTCATTGATACTAAAGATATGCAGGTTTTGAGAGGTGGCGTAAAGATTAAAAGCACCAGTTACTGTCCCAGAAGACACAGGTTAAACACCCAGTCCCCGCATAGTTGGTAACAGCAGATTGAAATTCAGTTCCAGTTGATCAGATGCACTTATCTGGCCTCCTTGGCATAAATAACAGCACATATAGTGTGTACAAATATATGCAGGCAAACACCCATACATACAAATAAAAATAAAATTCTTTAAAGATAACACATAGAAATTTAGAGTTGAGATAATTTGCCAACTTATCAGTGTCTTCAAATTTGAACCTAGTTCTGTTTCCAAAGCCAGTACTCACTCATAGCATTGCACCATGGGTGGAAAGTATTGAAAATTATCTGGGAAAACAGAGAAAGAAAGAGTTGTTTTGTTTCCGTTTAATTTTTTGCCGATTGGTTCCCATGGAAATACACCTAAAACATGGAAACAGGAACATTTTAAGAAACTGAAAACTCTTCTATGCCATCTCTCTCTCTCTCTCTCTCTCTCTCTCTCTCTCTCTCTCTCTCTCTCTCTCTCTCTCTGTGTGTGTGTGTGTGTGTGTGTGTGTGTATGTGTGTGTATGTGTGTATGCATTTTAATTTCTGAAATATTTTCAGTGCCTTTCTGATTACTAAAACAAAATGGTTGGATGTGTAGGCAGCCAAAGTTTCTAACCAAAATGACTTTCACAAAAGCACTCTTCCCATGGTGCAGTTGATAGAGATCAGTGCATTTAATATTCATTTCAGACTAATTAGCTAAAGCTGGGGTCCCACGAGCACAAAGAGCCAAGAGAAGGGACAATTCGGGACATCTTTATCTAATTTCTCTTTAAATGCTAATAGCTTTGAGATTATTCTATTAACAGGCAGATCCAGAGAAGGAATGAGGTCCTGTTTCATTTAATAAAGGGATCACCAAATGGATTGGAAGGTTTGTAACAGACTGAGTAATTATCTATTCATTTAGGTCAACCAGCTGTGGGCATCAGGAAAACATACGAAAGGAGGAGCCAATCTATGTATATCCTGCATCCTCACGGGGACATACTGGGCTTCTGCATGCCTAGTGAAAGTCAGCTCTGCTCTGTATCAGGGAGTAGAGAATTTCACTTCCATCATATTCTCAAGTCAATCATCTATCACATGATAAATAAAAGTCATGTTCTAACAAATATTACTACCTAGACAATGTGCTTAGGGAAGGAAAGAAAACAGAAAGAGAATTAGAATGAACTAACCATTATCTAGATATCTTGAGTTCAAATCCAGTTTTTCTGCCTAGTAATCCCTAACCTACTTTTGCCAGGTTAAAAGTATGTATCGGTTTTATAGTATCCTCTTATTACTTTTAAGATTAGATATACTAATCCATTCCAGGCTGTATGTGACTTTATCAGTATCCACTAGGACTAACCCATCACATTTACTAAATATCATCATTTTATTTATAGAGACCATATAACTATTCTAATTCTTTGTCTTCTCATTTGTAACATAAGTAAAATTATAGAATTAAGCTCATAAATGTTATTGAAATGATTAAATGATATTATGTATACATGAAGAGACTGACTTGTAGTAAACATGCATGTTCTTAATTGTTACCTGGTCAGTTCCAGAAGCTGGCTGTGACAAACGCATGTGAAGAAGGCTGAGGACATTGTGATTAGCATAAGAGTTTGGTTGTTTAGTATTCAAGAAGAACCAATCAAAGATGATGCCAAAGAAATGGTCAAAGCCATGGCTGATATTCCTACTGGATAAGGCCGGGAAATCAATCCAAAGAACACTAAATTTTTTTCATCTTTTCTTTTAATTTTCTATATTCTTTGTTTACATTCCAAAGGCTTTCCCCTTTCCCAGTTCCCCCCTCACCATATGTCCAATAAGTCCTCTCCCCCCCGTCCATTCCCCAATCATACCCCAACCCTTTCTCTGTTCTGGTACTCTCCTGCAAAACTGGAACCAGTCTTTTCTGGACCAGTATCCTCTCATTCCTTCTTCTTGGGAATCTTTTGATTTGCTAATTGTGCCTTGAGTATTCAGAGGTTCTGGGCTCATTAATATCCACTTATCAGTGATTGCAATTCATGTGTATTCTTTTTTGATTGGGTTAACTCACTTAGGATAATATTTTCCGGATCCAACCATTTGCCTACAAATTGCATGAATTCATTATTTTTAATTGCTGAGTAGTATTCCATTGTATAAATATACCACATTTTCTGTATCCATTCTTCCTTTGAGGGACATCTGGGCTCCTTCCAGCTTCTGGCTATTATAAATAAGGCTGCTATGAACATAGTGGAGCATGTGTCTTTATTGCATGCAGGGGAATCCTCTGGGTATATGCCCAGGAGTGGTATGACAGGATCCTTTGGAAGAGTCATGCCCAATTGTTTGAGCAACCACCAGACTGATTTCCAGAGTGGTCATACCATCTTGCAATCCCGCCAACAGTGGAGGAGTGTTCCTCTTTCTCCACATCCTCGCCAGCACCCGTTGAGTTTTTAATCTTAGCCATTCTGACTGGTGTGAGGTGGACTCTCAGGGTTGTTTTGATTTGCATTTCCCTGATGACTAATGATGTTGAACATCTCTTAAGGTGCTTCCCTGCCATCTGAATTTCTTCTGGTAAAAATTCTTTGTTTAACAAAGGAAAAGACAGGCACAGCACAGGAGTTGAGGAAGAAGCTGACACATAATCACTCTTCAAGAATGATGTTGATTAGGAGAAAGGGCTTCAAGACCCCAAGAGCTAGAGTCGAGAAAGCATTAAGTACTAGCACATTATATCAAGTGATAATTATACTTTGTGCATTGAGGGGAGGACAGCATTCCTGCAAAATCCTAGAAAGGAGTTTCATTAGATGGGAGAGCTTGATATAAGAGTGAGAAAATAGCTGTCATGGATGGGATGACAGAAGCAGGCCCAGAGAACCTTCAGAGTAATCCTTCCAAAAAGGGGGGTACCCTGACTTTTACAAGAAGCTAGAGGAAAATGGGACATAAAAATCAACCCCTTGCCATTTCATTCCATCCAGCCTGCAAGTGGAAGAACACAGGTGATGTAGCAGGAGCTTTGAGGAAGACAGCCATCAGTGCTGGTACCTAGCTACTATCTCCGATATTGAAGAGTGTGTCTCTGTGTTAAAAGTCTATTTCCAATATGCCTCTGTTAGGAGGCAGTAGGACCATTAGTACATGATTTAAAAAAATTGATTCTTCTTCATGTATTACATTGCAACTCTGATTATGGAAAATCTTCTGGTCTTCAATGGTGTGACGCTGGAGGAAGTTTTACCATTGAATCCCTTCTCTCTCCTATTTTTAATGATCTGCTACTATAGGTCCAAAGATAGGGACTAACCCATTCTGGACTGAAATCTTCAAACCTATAGGTTAACATCACCTTTTTCTATGTATATGTTGACAACTTTAGGTGTTTGTTTTAGTGACAAACAACTGAAAAAACTCAACGAGCTACTTAGTAAAGATTCTTGATTCTTGTTGCAAATAGCCAAGGCATGGTGCCAGTCAACCAAGAAACAGGTTCAAATATATGTCAGATGCTTTTTTGGTATAGTAGTTCAAAAGCAAGCATATGCTGAACATAGAAAAGTCAATTTTTACTTCTCCACCTTGTGTGAAAGTTGCTATTTTTCATATCATACCAATATATAAAATCATGTGTCTTTGCTTTCAGCCAGAGAGATCACACTATGATTTTAAATTCCCTACTGAGTCAACAATTTACATGAAATACATGATAGAATATCCTTGTCCACGACTCGTGATTTCCATTATAAAATATATGTACAAGAGAAATAAAAGCACATATCCAAATAAATTACATATAGTTATATTTATAGTTATAGAAAATAGATAATGTATATTTACACACACACACACACACATATGGATGTAGATAGATAGGATAGATAGATAGATAGATAGATAGATAGATAGATGGATGGATGGATAGATAGATAGATAGGCTTCAAGTACTGTAATTGAAGAGACAAAATAACTATATATCTAAACTATAACTACACACACACACACACACACACACACACACACACACACACACACATATATATATATATATATATATATATATATATATATGAAACAAAATATGCAGAGCAAGAATACAAGCATTCTTGAAAGACATAGCACTATGGGCAAGTATCACAGGGAT
Organism: Apodemus agrarius; assembly: GCA_964023405.1. Taxonomy (NCBI): domain Eukaryota; kingdom Metazoa; phylum Chordata; class Mammalia; order Rodentia; family Muridae; genus Apodemus; species Apodemus agrarius. Next base: position 86,987,884 of record OZ030008.1, read on the forward strand.
TATCCTGAAGGACAAGCATAAGTATTATTTAATTTTATTTAAGTGAGGTCCACCACTATGGTGGATGCCAAAAGAATTTGAAATAATAGCTATCTCCAGTGGTATGGAATATAATTAGAGGAGGATTCATGGTGAATAGACACTGGAAAAATCTCAGTCCTTGGTTAAAGCTCTCTTCTGCTGTGGGTTTTTGTTGTTGTTGTTGTTGTTGTTGTTTCTTTTGTGTTTTTGTTTTTTGGTTTTTTTTTACCATCCAAACAATAGCTGTTGTCTTCCTTTTTACTGTGACCTACAAATTATGCCATTGGCCCTGACTATACAAGTGACATTGATGCAGTCATGTAAGAACCACCCAGGAGTTGGAAATATTCTGTATCTTGGGGTGATATATTTCAAACCCAAGTTCATTTGGTTCACAGATTTATCCTCTACTCATTATTATAAATGGCATCTGAAATTATTAAATCAATAGGTGATAGAGAGGGAGAGATGATAGATAGATAGATAGATAGATAGATAGATAGATAGATAGATATAGACTTCAAGTGCTGTAATTGAAGAGACAAAATAACTGAACCATGTTCAGAAATATTTCAATACGACATAATTATTCAATCCAGAGACTGCATGAGGTATGCAGTCTTTATCTTGCCTTCATAGACATGCTGTGCTTACCCAGGGCATAAGATTTGATTGCATCCTGTGAACATAACTGCAGGAATTAGTCCTGAAAATGCAATTACCTATCTCAAGTATTTGACTCAAGGACTTGCTTCAGCCTCTGATTCTACAGCTTGCCGATGGGCCGTAAGAAATAAGCATTGTTATATGACCTTCAGAACATGACAGACGAGTAGCAAAATAAATGATGCATTTAATAGACTTGGATATACAAGGAATTCCCCTGCTTCAGCACTGAAGTCTTATTTATTGCCTGGTCTTAACTGAGTTTCTTTATGTGGAAGCTGTACAAAGCCATTATGGTCAAAACCTTTCACAGAATTTATTATTAGAATATTTTGAAATTTTCTATGTACAAAACAGAAGCTGGAAACCCATTGTGTCCATTGTGTAAAATGCAAGACCGAAAAAAAATCTACTCAAGGCATAGATTTTGTTAATGTTTGGCACTGTGGAAATAAAAATGGGAAACAAGCTGTCCTTAATCTGGTTTAAGAATTTACCAGGATTCACTCATGCTTTACCTAATTTTTATCTAATGGATTATTCAGTAAATGTTTATGGGGCATCTTTGTTTGCACAGAGGCATGCATAGTTTTATGAACAAACACTGAATAAATAAGACTATACCTGAATTTCTATACTTTAATAGGAGAGAAGATAATTTTATTTTCTTATTTGTTATATTCTTTATTTACACTTCAAATGATTTCCCCTTTCCTGGCTCCCCTCCTCCCTAAAAGTCCCATAAGCCCCCTTCCCTCCTGTTCTTCCATCCACCCCTTCCCACTTCCCTGTTCTGGTATTCCCCGAAACTGCTGCACTGAGCCTTTCCAGAACCAGGGGCCACTCCTTCCTTCTTCTTGGACACAATTTGATATGTGGATTGTGTCTTAGGTGTTCCAAGCTTAAACCACATGCTTCATATGAGTTCATAGGAGCAAGTGGAATCTATTAGATATGTAGGATCCCCAAAAGGAGTGGTAGAAGATGTGGTGGAAGCCCACACCCTTCATTTTCCTCAGGGAAATGTATGGTTATGCTTATAGTGAAGCCACCAAAATACCATGAAATTAGTTGTATGGATGGTTATATTTCTAGTTATGCCTTCCAGACTTTCTTAGAGATGATACTTGTTTATCAACTGGAGAGGTGGAAGTTGTGATCATGGAAGCTTTCCTGAGGGGGAAAAATGAAATTGGAGAAATTAAATGGTTTCTTTGAATTTGGGAACCTAAGGTTCAGACCCAATTGTACAAGACCATTACAGTGTCCCAAGCAGGCTTCCTTTGTAACAATTGCCTCACAGTACCAAATGCAAGGCCTCCTTTTTCTGTTCCATCCCTTCTATCTCACAGGCACATGAATCATGTCCAATATAATCTGCAGACAGAATCATTGACAGGATAAGAGTCTTCACTTTGACTCAAAAGGTGTCTATTCCTAGGCTTAGCTGATCCACAAGGAGATTATAGTCTAGACTCCACAAATTCATTTCTATTCACTTACTGGAAGATCATTTCTTACACACCATCCCAGACTCACATTTCTATATTTAGAACATTAGTCATCAGCCATGGCATGGACTGCATGGGATTCTTTATGATTCAGTTTAACTTCAAATATTGAAACAGATTCATACAGTAACTCATTATGATGGTATTGCTAATTCATGGCCATCCAACCCAAAAACAGACACCCAAGTCACAGTCATTTTCATTCTATCATAACCATCCCTTGAGTAACTATCATCAAGATTATTCTTTCTTTATTAGAACTATTGGCCCTAGATGAATTCTTTTTAAGTTTTTATAGTCTATCATTCAAAACCTATTCACTTCCTACAACGTGAATGTAAGTACATGTTCTGTACATCACATTTACAAACATCTGTTGAGGGCTTGCTTAGTATTTGGTATATCACACACATGTATATACAAATATGTGTATATGTATATAGTGCATAAAACCCTATGAATTATAAATTCGTATAAGTATACACATACATACACACATTCTCATTTGTATTATGTTAATTTAGATCTAAATAAATAAAATTCAAATAGTTTGTAAGTTTATAAGTAATGCAAATAGAGAGATTTTACTATCTATAAACAACTTAAATAAAAAACAAATATGTCACTGTGTAGCAGTCTATGTTATATTGGATTATTTTTTTATTTAAAATTTTCATTTATAATTTATATGTTAGAAATCTAAATAAAATAGCCAGCACAAAACATTTATATGGCTGCAAAATCATAGAAAGTTTTGCCCAAGTAAATACAATATAATATATTCCATGAATATTTATCAACTATTCCTACATGACCACCCTTTTACTCTTTTGTACTAGGATCATTTTTTATTTAATTTTTATTTTCTATATTCTATGTTTACATTCCAAAGGCTTTCCCCTTTCCCAGTTCCCCCCCACCATATGTCCCATAATTCCTCCCCCCAACTATTCCCCAATCATCCCCCCCCCCACGATTTCTCTGTTCTGGGTCTACAAAACTGGATCCAATCTTTACAGGCCCAGGGTCCTCTCCTTTCTTCCTCTTGGGAGACATTTGACTAGGATCACTTTTATTAGATATACTATAATTCCTTGTTTGACTTTATGCTGTGTGTGTGTGTGTGTGTGTGTGTGTTTCATTATTCAAAGCTAAGGATTGTAGCATTAAATGTTGGTTCTTTATACACAATAGAAAGAAAGAAAATATCCAGAAAGAATAGAAAAAAAATTAAAGGTCTGTTACTGAAAATGCTGAGACCATGGAAATAATATTTTAGAAGGGAGGGTGGACTATTAGAGAACCTAGAAGGAATCCCTCCTGAAATTCAGGGGAAGTAATTAAGAAACTTGATTTTTTTAAGGCAGTGACAAATCAAACAAGCAAACAAACCAAAACCAGCCAAGAATATGTCAAGCACAGGGCTGTTTTAGCATTATTCTGTACAGTCTCTGAAATGGCAACAGTTGACTGTTTCACACTTAAGGTAATTAGACATACTTCTAGCTGTAAATGATGCCTGGTGAACATCCTTCTCCCCAGTCTCCCCTGAATGGCGCTTGCTAAATTAACCAACCATGTCTGTCACCACACATTCAGAATGGTTTATGGAATTCTATGCTAAGTTAGCTGCTATCTAATGATGACACAGCCCCCAAGCACAGCATACCCTTGGCATAAACTGAGAATCACATTGCTTATTTTGAGAGCAATATCAAATTTAATCCTCAGAGGAGTTCTGTGAGGTGGTGCATATGAGGATCTCAGTTTTACAGTTGGATAAGGAGGAATATAGTGCTTTACCAACTTCCTTGACTAAAAGAACAAGTGAGAGTGCTACATGAAGTCACACACCAGCTTCTTTCCCAGGCCTAAGCAGTACCTTTTAAGTAGTAGCCACATTTCTCAGAGAAGACATTCAGAGAAGCTTAAGCACAGAGATTTCAACTGAATGTGTGCAATAAAGTCTCCATGGAAGACTGTTTCGACGCCCAGAAGAAGCACTGTAGTGTCTCCCTCCACAGGGAGTTTTATGGAGGAGAGAATCCCTTCATCCTGACTGAGCTACAGGACTGTTAGCCCTGCCCTTAAACCCGGCAGTTGTACCTACTCTTCAAAGCACTCTGTCCAACCTTTAAGGGATTATAAAAGAAGAGCTGACCCAATATAATCTCCACTGCTTTCACTGCATTAAGGGACAAAATGTAAGTGGATTGAGGTGTCAAAATTCATCATAACAATTCACCTCAGAAAGGGCCTTAAATGTCAATTTATCTTTGCAGTAAAAGTACTACCTTGGAGCAAAAATTGAGAGAACATATCCCAGTGCAATAACCTCCTTCGCCACTGAATCAGCATTAATACCTCCTCATTTCACAGACACTACAGAGAAAAATTAATTCTACAGTCTGCAAGCTTGCTGTCTTTCCTCTCTGAAGCTGGTGCCAGTTGGGTTGGACTGCCACCACTAAGAGTTGCAAACTACGTGGATAAACTACAGAAATCGATCTTCTCATAAATGTGGAGGCCAGATGTCCAAGATAAAGGTATCAGGAGAGTTAATTTCTCACAAAGCCTATGTCCTTGACTCTACTTTGGCTTATGCCTTTATCTCTCCAAAGCTGTCTTTCAGTCTTGTGGTGTCTGTTTCCTAATTTCTTCTTCTTGCAGCATCAATCATACTGAGAGAACATGAGCTCTTCTTGCCATATTAGCTCTTAAAGAACATATCTCTGTCTAGTATCACAATCTAACATATTGTGGCTTTGAGATCCAGCATGAGTTTAAGAGGACCAACCCAATCTCATAATACCACTCAGGTAAAATAATCCCTATCTTGCTGCTATTTTCCTTTTAAATTAGAGTGGGGTTATGAATTCCACCTCTTATTCACAGCCTGTTTTTATCATTCAATCGTCTTCCTCCCCAAATTCCTAACCTAACCCAAATCATGAGATGAAACAATGTAGTTCTGTGCCCCCAAACTATGGGAGTGAGTCCAAAGAATATGAAATACCCCACCCAAACCACAAGATGAAATGCAGTGTAATTTCCCCTGGGACACAATGCCTTATGTTCCTGTTTGTGTAAGGGAGATTTACAAGGCTATAACCTAGGCTCAGTGGAGAGATAATTATAAAACCAGAATGTGTAAGTGTGAGAATAAGTCAAGCTGCAAAGCAGAAATGCACATACTCACACACACACACACACACACACACACACACACACACACACAAATACACACACACTCATACACACACTTTCTCACACACATACACATGTACACACATGAGCACATTTTCTCTCACTCTTACACATACATTCTCTTACACACACTTACACTTATATTTTATTTTACACACACACACACACACACACACACACACCACAAGCATGGAGTGGTGTATATGTTATTTTAGGTTTTTTTCTGGATCAAGCTATGACTGAGGTCAATGTATTTCCTATCAATTTAACCAATAATATTATTTCTGCTTTAGTCATTTGGAATTTAGAATATGCCTCGAGTAAGATAGGAAACTGTCTTTGATGTCAATAGTTTCTCCCATAAAACCTGAGATATGGTGTCAAACTTCTAAGAGTGAAAATTATTTTATTAATTTACCAGGAATCTATTAAATAAAGGCTGTGATATTCCATGCATTCCCAACAGTGGTAATATAGCCCGATGTGGGCAAAAATTAGTACTTCTGAGTGTGAAAAATTATATTTTATGTATAAAACATAGGAGTGCATAATGTACATAAACAGAGAGAAGGTAACTAAGAATATTATGATGTATGAGGGAAAATATGGCAATTGATGGAGGATATCTAGAAAAAAATTTTAAGGGAAGATCAGTAAAATGAAAGAGTAAGAAATACTACATGTGCTGAAGAATGCTCAGAGAGACCTAGATAGAAATGAATGTGGGTGTTGCAGGGACTGTGCTAATACACACACACACATACACATACACACACACACACACAGAGAGAGAGAGAGAGAGAGAGAGAGAGAGCACTGTGTAAGCAGAGTCTTACTTAGAAGCCCAAAGGAGCCCAGCTCAGTGTCCCTTAGATTTAGGATATGGCACTGAAAACAAGCAACAAGAAAAGTCACTGTATCAGGAAGGCATACATTAACCACAGTGAGTCAAAACACAAGTTTTTGGTTTTTCTCTTTAAAAGAATCATGGAGGTTGGAAGATCTGATGTTGATTCATTGGCTGAAAACCCCAAGGTTATCAAATCACAAACATCATCCCAAAAGCTGTCATTGCATCCCTCCAGTTGCCTGAAGCAACTCCAGACACTCACACTTAAGAAAGGGAGATAAAGAAGTTGGACTTATTTATGCAGCTACGATATTTTATCAGCAAAAAACAAAAGAAAACAAAACACTTTCTAAATTTGGAAACATCTCCCTCCCTGCATGGCAAACTCTGATCTCATGTGGCACCTTGATCATCTCTAGTTGAAATGGAGAAAAGAATGCAATTTCATTTGCTGTCTAGGTATGTCAGCATTTAGAGACAAGCAGGATATGTTGCAAATTTCACTTCAATGATGCTGTTGGAAAGAAGTATGTGACATTGTATATATGTTTCCCTTTATGTGAGAACAAACAAGACACTCCCCTACACCATGCACATGCATGCACACATACATACATACATACATACATACACACATACATAGAGAGAGAGAGAAGCAGGAGAAGAGGGATAAATTGTACTTCAGGAGGTTATGAAAAAATAATCATGAAATTATTACTTAACTCTGTAGATAAGGCTATACATAAAAGAAAATGCTGATGCACTTTAAAATGTACTATTATAGTGTTTATAAGCAAATTATTGATTTTTACATTACTCCTCATATTTACACATTATCTGCTTTTGTTAAATACTCATTACATATCAAAAAAATCAAAGGTTGCAATATTGTTTTGAAAAGTTGTTCCAAGAAAATAATTGTGCAAGGGACATAAGTAGATCATTGTAGAAGGTAAGTTGGTGGATACATTAAGTGCAGTTTATGTCATATACAATTATACAAAAGTGTATAAAGTATAGAAGGAATGTAAAAATGTTAAAAGTAAAAAAACATTAAACCATTTGTTTTTCTGAGTCCAATCTCAATCTTTAAGGACTAATTACTAGTAAGCTAGTTGCTAAGCCTAGTTTTTATTAAAAAATAAATTTTTGTAATCTTATTGCTAAATACTCAAAATGACCATTTCTGAGTTATTGTACTGCTTTTCATTAGTATCTGTGCTCCTGAGCTCATGTCTATTGTACTGGGATGGAAGTTACAAGATCACAGTATAATACTAGACATCACGTCCAAATCCATTCCATTTATGCCAAATTGGTGAATTGAGTTAGAACATGAAAAGTTCATACAGTGAAAATTGACAAATATTCTAATTCAGGGCATGATTTACTATTTTGAAAACTGTCCAAACTAAAGAATGTGGTAGAAAATATTACTAATGCAGAGAACATCCACAATGATTTGAGAAAGTTGTGAGTTTTTTGTCTTTATCATTATTGCAATAGTTATCATAATTCTTAAACTTCTTTGAAAACGAAACTCATACATATCATGTGACCCACAAACTTTACTGTTTAACATTTATTCCAGATACATAAAATTCTCATGTTCCCACAAAACCCTGAACATTAATGTTTATCACTAGTTGCTTCTTTTTTTTTAATTTTTATTTTCTTTATTCTTTGTTTACATTCCAAAGGCTTTCCCCTTTCCCAGTTCCCCATCACCATACTTCCCATAATTCCTCTCCCCCCAACTATTCCCCAATCATCCACCACCCCCCCACAATTTCTCTGTTCTGGGTATACAAAACTGGATCCAATCTTTTCAGGCCCAGGGTCCTCTCCTTTCTTCTTCTTGGGAATCATTTGACTTGCTAATTGTGCCTTGAGTATTTAGGGCTTCTGGGCTCATTAATATCCACTTATGAGTGATTGCATTTCATGTGTATTCTTTTGTGATGGTTTAACTCACTTAGGATGATATTTTCCAGATCTAACCATTTACCTACAAATTGCATGAATTCATTATTTTTAATTGTTGAGTACTATTTCATTGTATAAATATACCACATTTTCTGTATCCATTCCTCTTTTGAGGGATATTTGGGCTCCTTCCAATTTCTGGCTATTATAAACAAGGCTGCTATAAACATAGTGGAGCATGTGTCTTTATTGTATGCAGGGGAATCCTCTGGGCATATGCCCAGGAGTGGTATGGCAGGGTCCTCTGGAAGGGACATGCCCAATTTTCTGAGGAACCGCCAAACTGATTTCCAGAGCGGTTTTACCATTTTGCAATCCCACCAACAGTGGAGGAGTGTTCCTCTTTGTCCACATCCTCGCCAGCACTTGTTGTCTCTTGAGTTTTTAATCTTAGCCATTCTGACTGGTGTGAGGTGGAATCTCAGGGTTGTTTTGATTTGCATTTCCCTGATGACTAATGATGTTGAGCATCTCTTAAGGTGTTTCTCAGTAATCGGAATTTCTTCTGGTGAAAATTCTTTGTTTAGCTCTGTACCCCATTTTTTGATAGGGTTATTTGGTTCTTTGGGGTCTAACTTCTTGAGTTCTTTGTATATATTGGATATTAGCCCTCTGTCGGATGTGCGGTTGGTGAAGATCTTTTCCCATTTTGTTGGTTGCCATTTTGTCCTTCTGACAGTGTCCTTTGCCTTACAGAAACTTTGTAATTTTATGAGGTCCCATTTGTCAATTCCCGATCTTAGAGCATAAGCTATTAGTGTTCTGTTCAGGAACTTTCAACCTGTGCCCATGTCCTCCAGGGTCTTCCCAAGTTTCTTTTCTAATAGTTTCAGTGTGTCTGGTTTTATGTAGAGGTCCTTGATCCACTTGGATTTGATCTTAGTACAAGGAGATAAGAGTGGGTCAATTCGCATTCTTCTACCTGTTGACCTCCAGTTGAACCAGCACCATTTGTTGAAAAGGCTATCTTTTTTCCACTGGATGGTTCTAGCTCCTTTATCAAAGATCAAGTGACCATAAGTCTGTGGGTTCTTTTCTGGGTCTTCAATCCTATTCCATTGATCTACTTGCCTGTTGCTGTACCAATACCATGCAGTTTTTAACACAATTGCTCTGTAGTACTGCTTGAGGTCAGGGATATTGATTCCCCAGAAGTCCTTTTATTGTTGAGGATAGTTTTAGCTATCCTGGGTTTTTTGTTGCTCCAGATGATCTTGAGAATTGCTCTTTCTAGATCTATGAAGAACTGAGTTGGGATTTTGATGGAGATCGCATTGAATCTATAGATTGCTTTTGGCAAGATGGCCATTTTTACTATATTGATCCTGCCAATCCAGGAGCAAGAAATATTTTTCCATCTTCTGAGGTCTTCTTTGATTTCTTTCTTCAAGGACTTGAAGTTCCTGTCATACAGATCTTTCGCTTATTTGGTTAGAGTTACACCAAGATACTTTATGTTGTTTGTGGCTATTGTGAAGGGTGTTATTTCCCTAACTTCTTTCTCAGCCTGCTTGTCCTTTGAGTACAAGAAGGCTACTGATTTGCTTGAGTTAATTTTATAACCAGCCACTTTGCTGAAGTTGGAAAGGAAGAAGTCAAAGTATCATTATTTGCAGACGATATGATAGTTTACTTAAGTAACCCAGAAAACTCCACCAGAGAACTTTTACAGCTGATACACAACTAGTTGCTTCTTGATTACTCAAATCTGGAAGCAAACTAACAGTTCTTCAGTGGGTAAATAATTGAACCAACTGTCTAATACCAGAACCATGAAATATTACACAACAAACCAGTATCACATTCAACAAACTACAAGATCCTCCAGAGATTGACAATGTATGAATGAAAAATGCCATGTTCTGTAAGAATAGCAAATGTAGGTTTGCATGGGTGCTTAGAACTCTAGGTTTGGATTAATGAGTAAAGCAATTGTGATCCAAAAAATAAAAAATTCTTCAACAAGTACTATCCACTGCTTTCATACAGAATGTGAAAAATGTCATGATGCCAACATAAAAACACACATGGATCACTGAAATAGAGTCAACGACCTAGGTATACCTAGAGTCTACGTAACTATAAATACCTAGCTCTTGACACAGATTTCAAAAATATACAATAGAGAAAAGATGACATTATCAGGACATGGTGATTAAGAAAGTGGATTTCTCCACGCAGAAAAAGGAAACTAGTTCCTTATTTCTTATGGATTCAGTTCCCACAAAGCAGCTTACAATTTTCTGTAGTCTGACTCCAAGGGATCTGAAACTCTCTTCTGGCATTCTTAGGCACCAAGCACAAATGTGTTATATAAATAAGCCTGTATGACAAAACTCATATTCATATAAAATAAATAATTCTGAAAAATTATAAGAGTGAGGGCATTTTCATAAAGTTTCATTCCAAAGCAATTTAGTATATCAAAAAATACTTAATAGCTTGAAAAACTTATGGAAAATAGTAGGAAGTTTACTTCAACTTTTAAGAATAAACATTTTCTGAGTAGACCATGCATAGCACACACACACACACACACACACACACACACACACATTAATATCAACAATAGGCAACTTGGACATTAGGAAACTAATACACTTCCTTATCACAAGAGTTATTGTCAATTAAATAAAGAGGCAGACCACAGATGAGGGAAAATATTTTCCAGTTATACATCTGCTAGAGGATTAGTATCTGGAATACAAAAAGAGTTCAAAATTTAAACAGATCAGTAAACTTCCTCTACTCAAAGGATAAAAGGGCTGAGAAGAAAATTAGGGAAATGATACCCTTCACAATAGCCACAATATAAAATACCTTGGTATGACTATAACCAATCAAAGGTAAGATCTGTATGACAAGAACTTCAAGTCTCTGAAGAAAGAAATCAAAAATCTCAGAAGATGGAAAGATCTCCCATGATCATGATTTGGCAGGATTAATATAGTAATCTTGCTAAAATCAAACTACAGATTCAATGCAATCCCCCTCAAAATTCCAACTCAATTCTTCATTGAGTTAGAAAGAGCAAATTTGCAAATTCATTTGGAATAACAACAACAACAAAAAAAAAAAAACAAGATAACAAAAATTCTCAACAATACAAAAACTTCTGAGGGAATCACCATCCCTGACCCCCAAACTGTATTAAAGAGCAATAGTGATAAAAACTGAATGGTATTGGTACAGAGACAGGCAAGAACATCAACAGAATAGAATTGAAGACTCAGAAATGAACCCACGCACTTATGGTCACTTAATATTTGACCAAGGAATTAAAATGATCCAGTGGAAAAAAGACAGCATTTTCAACAAATAGTGCTGGTTCAACTAGAGGTCAGCATGTAGAAGAATGCAAATTGATCCATTCTTATCTCCTTGGACAAAGCTCAAGTACAAGTGAATCAAGGACCTCCACATAAAACCAGATACACTGAAACTAATAGAGGAGAAAGTGGGGAAGGGCCTCACTCAAACACATGGGCACAGAGGAAAATTTCCTGAACAGAACACCAATAGCTTAAGCTCTAAGATCAAGAATCAACAAACTGGACCTCATAAAATTGCGAAGCTTCTGTAAGGCAAAGGACATTGTCATTAGGACAAAAATGGCAACCAACAGATTGGGAAAAGATCTTTACTATCTTTATATCTGATAGAGGGTTAATATCCAATATATACAAAGAACTCAAGAAGGTAGACTCCAAAGAATTAAATAACCCTATTAAAAATGGGGTACAACTCGGTTTGCTTTCTCACTTGGCCTCCAGAACAATCTGAAGCCGAGTCAGGGCCACTGCGTAAGCAGTCTGTGAATAAAGGAGGGGAGGAGCCATTTGCTGAGCCGCAGGCAATGCCATCTCTGCCTACTAGCTCTAGTGAAGTATCGGAATCCAGCCTCCTGTCCCTGGACCTTCCCTGCAGTGGAACGGCTCCAGAAACTCACTGTAGCCACTCAGGTACCAGGTGGCCACTGTCCCCTGAGAGTCAGGGCCCCTCTATCCCACCCAGGAGAGACCATCCAACTTTAGGTTAGTCAGACAACAGTGTGTGCTCAGATTGGCAGCACGACTACGTGAGGAGACACACATGTCACAGGTGAGACGGCAAACACCCCAAGTCTCAGGCTACAGTAGGGTTCCTGACTGACTCAAAGCAGCCTTCTCAGCACTGATGGTTACAAGTTCAAAATGTCGATCACCTCTGGAACTGTAGGTGCCCCATGTCCTGTCAAAGGCTCAGCTGTGGCTTCGTCCTTTGTGTAAATTAAATAATCATCTCATTATTGTGCAAATTTGCTTTAATCTTGAATAAATGGTAAAATTGTATGTATATCAAAAAAATGGGGTACAGAACTGAACAAAGAATTTTTAACTGAGGAATACTGAATAGCTTAGAAGCACCTAAAGATGTTCAACATCCTTTGTCTTAAGGGAAATACAGATCAAAATAACCCTGACATTCCACCTCACACCAGTCAGAATTGCTAAAATCAAAAGCATTAGTGTAGGGGAATACCAGAACAGGGATGTGGGAAGGGGTCGACAGGGGATCAGGAGGAGGGAAAAGGGAATGTGGGACCTTTGGGGGTCGGGGAACCAGAAAAGGGAAATGAAATGTAAATATAGAATATATCCAATAAAAAATACAAAAAAATGTTCAACATCATTAGTCATCAGGGAAATGCAAATCAAAACAACCCTGAGATTCCACCTCACACCAGTCAGAATGGCTAAGATTAAAAACTCAAGAGACAACAAGTGCTGGCGAGGATGTGGACAAAGAGGAACACTCCTCCACTGTTGGTGGGATTGCAAAATGGTAAAACCACTCTGGAAATCAGTTTGGCGGTTCCTCAGAAAATTGGGCATGTCACTTCCAGAGGACCCTGGCATACCACTCCTGGGCATATACCCAGAGGATTCCCCTGCATGCAATAAGGACACATGCTCCACTATGTTTATAGCAGCCTTGTTTATAATAGCCAGAAATTGGAAGGAGCCCAAATATCCCTCAAAGGAGGAATGGATACAGAAAATGTGGTATATCTATACAATGGAATACTACTCAGCAATTAAAAATAATGAATTCATGCAATTTGTAGGTAAATGGTTAGACCTGGAAAATATCATCCTGAGTGAATTAACCCAATCACAAAAGAATGCACATGAAATGCAATCACTGATAAGTGGATATTAATGAGCCCAGAAGCACTAAATACTCAAGACACAAATAGCAAGTCAAATGATTCCCAAGAAGAAGAAAGGAGAGGACCCTGGGCCTGTAAAGATTGCATCCAGTTTAGTAAAGAAACCGAGGGGGGAGGGGGAATGATTGGGGAACAGTTGGGGGGGAGAGGAACTATGGGAACTATGGTGGGTGGGAACTGGGAAAGGGGAAAGCCTTTTGAATGTAAACATAGAACATAGAAAATAAAAATTAAAAAAAAAATACAAAAAAAAAAAAAAAACCTTACGTGACAGCAGATGCTGGTGAGGATGTGGATAAAGAGGAACACTCCTCCATTGCTGGTGGGATTAAAAGCTGGTACAACCACTCTGGAAATAGGTTTGACAATTACTAAGAAAATTGGACATAGTTCTATCTGAGGACCCAGCTATACCACTCCTTTGCATATATACAAAAGATTCTCCAACATATAACAAGGACACATGCTACACTATGTTCATATAATAGCTAGAAGCTGAAAAGAACCCATATGTTCTTCAACAGATGAATGGATACAGAAAATGTGGTACATTTACACAATGGTGTACTACTCAGCTATAAAAAAAATAAATTCATAAAATTCTTAGGTAAATGTATGGAGCTAGGAAATATCATCCTGAGTCAGGTAACCCAACCACAAAAGAACTCACATGGTATATACTTATTGATTAGTGGATATTAGCCAAACAACTAGGAATACCCAAGATTCAATTCACAAACCACATGAAACTCAGAAGGAAAGAAGACCAAAGTGTGAGTGCTTCAGTCCTTCTTAGGATGGGAAACAAAATACTCATTGGAGCAAATACAAAGTGTGGAGCAGAGACTGACGAAAAGTCCATCCAGGGACTGCCCCATCTGGGGATCCATCCTATATATAGTCATGAAACCCAGGCACTATTGTGGATGCAAAGAAGGGCATGATAGAAGGAGCCTAATATAGCTGTCTCCTGAGAGGCTGTGCCAGAGCCTGACAAATAAAGAGGTGGGTGCTTGCAGCCACCATGGACTGAGCACAGGGTCCCCAATGAAGGAGTTAAAGAAAGGTTTGAAGGAGCTGAAGGGGTTTGCAATCCCATAGGAAGAACAAGAATATGAACCAAACAGTCCTGACAGAACTCCCAGGGACTAAACCACCAACCAAGGAATACATATGGTTAGACCCATAGCTCTAGTTGCATATGTAGCAGAGGATGGCCTTGTAGAATATCAGTGGGAGGAGAGGTCCTTGTTTCTGTGAAGGCTAGATGCCCAAGTCTACTACACAAGGGTAGAGAGGTGGGAGTGGGTTGGTTGGGGAACACCTCATAGAAGCAGGAGAAGAGAGGTTGAGATAGGGGATTTCTGTGTTGCAGAAACCAGGAAAGGCTGTAACATTTGAAATGTAAATAAAGAAAATATCCAATGAAAATAAAGTTATTTGACTAGCAGTTCTCTGAATGGATAAATAATGCTTCTTTCTAAGTGCATGCACTATTAAAGGAAAATTTCAGTGATAGGTATGAGATACCTCTTTGGAATGTATTGGTCAAGGAGGCCCTATCAGACTACCAGAACAACAGAGGCTAATATTGTTGCTTTTTGCTTCCCACAAATCTAGACAAATAAGACCCTATTGCTGAGAAGCCATATACTTTGCTTGCAGGACATAGAGAAATGAATCTCACAATGACCAGGAAACATTTTGCTTTTTGACTATTTCATAATGCCACATGGTTCTATGGAGACTTCTGAGAGAGAAAAGGCATCAACTGTCTTGCCACGTGCTGGGCTCTGCAAGCTACAATCCTAACATGCCAGGCATGACATGCCCCCTGGTACACTAATGGCATAACTTTCTGGTGCAACCAAGTGCATTCTGATTTAACATAAGGTCTGGTTCATTGGAGATAGTTCATGCTTTTAAAAAATGATTTAATATGAACTTGGTTAAAAGTCCCTGACTTGGAGGCTCATACACAGTAGGGGAAGGGAAGGAAGCTACTATTAGTGCTATGTTATTAGATCCTGTTGTCAAATTGCCTTCTAATCATGTATGCGTATAGCCATGTATTTGTAATGTTCTGAACCTTGATCAGAGAAGCTTCTTTTCCCAGTGAGGACTGATAAATGCAGATATTTATAACTGCTCCAAGTGCTAAAATTAAGTCATCATATTCTTAATAGGTCATCAGTATCAAAGATGCCAAGGTCCAAGGAACATTACAGAAAAGGGAATGAGAAGCATATAATAGATAGCCCAAGAATAGAGAGGAATGCTCTGAACTGTCATCTGAAGAAGACATGGGTGTTACACCAAAGAACTCCTTGCAGTTGCCTACACAGGATGTGTACCTAATCAAGTCAGTCAAAATTCTAGCAGGGATGTTAGAATGGCTTAAAAGACCCAATCTCCAAATCCTCTGCCACAGAGCTCCATATCCAGGTGGCACAGGGAGATAACTAACATCCCAGGAGTGTGGATACCCCTGAGAGCTCAGGTAGGACCACCCCTGCTGCTCAGAAGAACCTACCCAAAACACTGAGTACACAAAAACCCAGGGGCAGCCTGGGAAAGGAGTCTTCCGATTTTCATCTGCACCCAGAGCTGATCCTGAGACACAGAGCTACATATACAAATACCATTATAAGAGAGCTGGTCTCCCAGGCCTGCCTACACACCTGTGTGCACAGGTAAGAATACCACTTATCTTCAAATTCCTGAAGGCCTAAGAGGGACCTCCCCAGAGCCATCAGGACACATGAACCAAGGATCAGCTGAGAACTGGATCTATCTTGTTTCTGTCTGCACACCTAGGTTGACCCTGTACCACAGCTCTCCAAACCTAAATTCATCCCAGAGAGAACTGGTTTTCAAGGAGTACTGATATGCCAACTTGCAGAACAGATAAGCCACAGTGAGAGACAGCACAATTGGCTAACACCAGAGATAACCAGATGGCAAAAGGCAAAGGCAAGAACATTATCATCAGAAATCAAGCAGACATGGAATTATGTGAAACCAATTCTCCAACAAGAGTGATCCCTGGCTACCTCAAAACAACAGAAAAGCAAGATTTACATTTAAATAAACTATCATGATGCTGATAGAGAACATCAAGAAGGACATAAATAACTTGCTTAAAGAAATACAGAACATGAAAGCTAGAAGATCCTGGGCAGATCTCATGCAGACTCTAGGAGAACACAAACTTCAGCCAAAACTACTATACCCAGCAAAACTCTCAATTGCCATAGATGGGGAAATCAAGGTATTCCACGACAAAACCAAATTTTCACGATACTTATCTACAAACCCAGCCCTACAAAGGATAATAGGGGAAAAATACCAACACAAGGGTGGAAACTACACCCCAGAAGAAACAAGATAGAAACCCCATCTCATCCATGTTCGTGGATAGGCAGGATTAATATAGTAAAAATGGCCATCTTGCAAAAAGCAATATACTGATCGTTTCTTTTATTATTAATTATACTATTTATTTACACCCCAAACGTTGCCCCTATCCTGGTCCCCACTCCCAGACTTCTTTCCCCCAATGCTACCTCCCCTGAGTGGGTGCCACCCACCCTGTGATGTTTCCCTTCTTTTGGGCACCAAGTCTCTACAGAATTAGGTGCATCCTCTCTCACTGAGGCCAGACAAGACCTTATATGTGCTACATATGTGCCAGTGGAGGGTCTAGGACCAACCATGTGTGCTCTTCGGTTGATGGTATTTTGCCTAAGGAACCCTATTAGAAAATGTAAATATTTCAATAAACAGCTACATTAGAACCTCCTTATTCATAGTATGAGGATGTTACTTATGTAATTTGTTAAGTGAGTGTGTATTTTTGCATTAAAATTGCTCTGAAAATACCCTTACAATATCCAGGAGTTGGGAATTTGGACAAGGCCCAGCAGGACTGTCCATCACTAACCTGTGATTTCTAAGGCCTAGGCTAGCAGAGCATCAGTGTAAGGCAGTAATGTCTTCTGAAAGACATGCTCTACTTGTTGGGGTCTGAGATAGAATGTTTCCTGGGATACTCAAATGTGGCCTCTGCATGTGACTATCTCCAAGATTGTCTCCATTTGTCATTTCTTTATTGTTTCTATCTCCATTTTTAAGTCTTGGGCCATTTTGTTCAATTCCTTTACCTGTTTGGTTTTATATTCCTATATTTCTTTAAGGGGTTTGTTTGTTTCCTCTTTAAGGGCTTTCTACCTGTTTTCCTGTGTTTTCTTGTATTTCTTTAGGGAAGATTTATATCTTCCTTAAAGAACTTTACCATCTTTATGAGATGGGATTTTAGATCAGAATTTTGCTCTTCAGGTCTACTAGGGTATTCAATGCTTGTTGTGTTAGGAGAATGGGGTTTGGGTGGTGCCAAATTACACTGGCATCTGTTGAATATGATTTTGCACTTGCCTTTCACCATCTAGTTATCTCTGGTGCTAACTGGCCTGGATATCTCAGATTGGAGCAGGCCTACTTGGACACAGGTAGCTCTGTGTGCTGGGTTAGACCAGGTTTTCTAGGAGGCAGGCAATGCTGACTCTGGCTAGATCAGTCCTCCTGGGAGACAGGCAGGGCCTTGGGGTCAGGGAGCAGGAAGGCTGATCTGCCAGGTGTGCCAGTGGAGGTACAGACCAGAAGAGATTTGGGGCTCTGGCTGGGCAAGACAGATCCTGAGTTCTGCTGGGCCCTATGGGGGTCCCAGCTGGTGTGGATATTGAGGTGGGAGTCTCACCTGTATCCCTGGTTAGGGAAGACCTCCTGGGAGGAGGCAGGCTGTAGGGTAGGGAGCAGGCAGGCTGATCTGCCATGGATCCAGATGCATGTGCACACCAGAACTTGATAAAGAATTTTTTAATGGTTAGAAATTGCTTTTATAATTCATGATGTGTCAACAAACCCTAGAAATTCCCTTTTCTCTGTCTTCTATAGCACAAGTCCATGCAAAAGCATTCTTGGTTTAGTATGTGGGAGGTGGGACCTGATCACAGATCCTCATGGCTGTGCAGAAAGTTCTATTACCAGTATCTGTAGCTCTAAGGAAAATTCTTAAATATGGTGGTCATTTGGTCTCAAATCCTGAATAAACAGCTTATTAAGCACTGGATAAAAGTGCTTATTAGTATATCAAAGTGGACACTGGCCACCACTCTGTCTCACCCCACTTGCATCTGGTATACCTCACCTCTTTACCCTGAATTCTCTGGGCTGGGTTTCCCTCTCCCCAGTTCCTTGGGCCTCCAAATGACTCCACCATTTTGGCCATGCCACTCTCTGGTCTCATCCTCCTCTCTTGCTCTCTGAGTTTCTTGGCCTTCCTGCTTTCTTCTCCCTTCTCCTTCTTTTCTCATGGCTCAACAGCTCAGTCTGCCAGCAAGGGCCAGGTCCAGTCCTCACACTTTCACACCTCCCCCTCTTATGCTTTCCCAATTAGCCATAATAAGGCTTTACATACTTGCAGAGCAGTCACATCCTCTAGTTATTTATTTGTTTGTTTGTTTGTTTCGTTAGTTAGTTAGTTAGTTAGTTAGTTAGTTAGTTAGTTAGATTGGGTGCTGAAACCGTAAGATAAATGATTTTACTTCCAAGGCACTCAGCTTCTCTGACACAAGCTGCTGATTTGATTCTTCCAAGGTGTATGCAGATCATGTTTCTGCTGCCTTTTGCCGTGCATCAAGTTTGATTCTAAATTCTAGAGGCAGAATCTTCAGCCACTACTTGCCTCTACATGTTCTAATCATGCATTTCTCCCTTTCTACTTCATAAGTGTTTTCCCAGCTTCTAAACTATAGGCCCACCTTCTGGGAACCTGTCCCATAGTTCTTGCACTGGCTTGCTACATCTGTCTGGGTATCTCTCTGCCCATGTATGCATTTCTCTGAAGACGCCATTTCCCTTATCCCAAATCCTCAGTTAGTTCCTTAATCTCCCGCTAGGAGCTGCATTCCAGCCTGCAACCAACTATGACCCTTTTCATATTCCCTCAGCTCCCTCTTGGAACTTGTAGGACTTCCCTCTAGCAGAATTTCATTTTACAACCCTCTCTTTATCCTCTTTGGACTAAAAACACCTTGGTCTCAATACAGATCAATGACCAAAGATTACCATGCTCGATTTCAAATTCTCTTATGTAGTAACAACTTCTGTCACTATACAAGCAAATGGTCCCAAATTTCTTATATTTAAACTTTCTCAACTCGATACTTCCTAAAGTCTCTTATCTCTAAGGTTTTTCTACTTCACATTCTTAAGTCTTTAAAAAAATCTCCTAAGACTATGCTGTAAACTCTGTCTCAAGATTTGCAAGGTTTAAAAAAAAATCTATAAAATCTGTAATGAAATTTAGCTTTCAACATAACAAAAGGCTTATAGTAAAAATCTATAGCAAACTTAATTTGCTATAACTTGCTATATATGCAATTCAACTCTTCTTTTAAATATACTGTATATATAACTTGGATTCAACTCTTGTATAAAAATTAGATCTTCAGAGTAAGAAAAACCAGGTAGGCCACCAGCCCACAGAACTCTCCCATTCCCCTGGATCCCACCATCCCTATCTGCTGCCATCACTTTCCTACCCAGCCCCAAACTGAGATGGATACTACCTGGTCAATGCAGGCCACACCAGCCAGAACAGGAAAACAAACTCAGGGGTAGACTGGCTCACTGCTGGACCAGGAGGCAACCAGCCCATGGACATCCTCCTCTGTTCTGGTATCATAGCCCCCAACACACAGTATTCCCAATTCCCACTCCACTCCTCTTACTGTGCCTCAGCTTCCAACTCAGGCAAAGATACCCCACCCTTGACCAAAGGGTATGCCAGCATCCAATGTCTAGGTGGGCCACCCAATCACAGACCTCCTCTGTTTTTCTTGGTGCCCCTTAAATATTGCACATGTGGCACAAATTATCTATATCCAAAAATCAGTTGAGAAGGTTTGCCATCTTACTACACTGTGCTTAAGCAATTTGATTTCTCTATGCCAAGAGAAATAAAAGAAGTGGGGATGGCAGTGACAGGGAGGAAAGTACAGGCAAAAAACATTCAATCAATACTTCTTATCTTACAAAAAATGAATTCAAATAGCTATGAACATGGACTGACATAAAACAATCTCCAAAACTCTAAGCTGTCTAAAGGAGAGCTTAAAAATGCATATGACCTTAAAATAAACAAAGGTTTATATGCTACAATACCAAAGCCATGATCCCAAAAGAAGGAATTAAAAATTCATGACTATTAAAACCTTCTGTGAATCATAAAGCAAACCACAGACTGGAATAAAATCCTTATGGATTATAAAAGTGATAAAAAGACTTTCACGATTAACATATAAAGAGAATTTAAAGTTAATAAAAAAAATCAGTTGAGTGTTAAAGTTCTTCTCTCATATTTGCAAGGCCTCAGGTGCAGCAAACTACCAAAGAAAGTAAGCAATTGACAGAATAACAGAGAGAGAAAACAGAAAGAAAAAGAAAAATACAGATGAGAGAATATCAAATAATTTAGTAATGTCTCCCAAATATTTGAATCCATCCTTCAAGTAGTAGATGAAGAAGAAATCTCTCAAGGGCCAGTGAGATGGCATGGTGTTTAAAATTCTGCTGATCTGAGCTCCGGCCCCAGAACCCATGTAAAAAGCCAAAAAGTGAAATGACTCCACAAAATTGTCCTCTTTCTCTGCACACATTTGCTGTGGTACATATCATCAGAGATATATCATACAATGCCAAATAAAAATAAAAATATAGCAAATAAGATCAAAGAGGGCACCCAAAATTATTAATCCTTGGTTTTCAATTTTTACTAGAATATAACATTCTAGTGAAAATTTTCAATAATAACCTTTGGAATGTAAAAGAACTATAAATTCAATAAAAAGATAAAAATGAGACAATAAAAAAGAAAAAGAGAAAGAAAAAACTTCAAAAAATATGATTACTAGGAAATACTACTTCAAAACCATTAAAAAGAAAAAAAGAAAGAAAACAAAACCAGGCAGTGGTGCTACATGCCTTTAATCCCAGCGCTTGGGAGGCAAAGGCAGGCAGCCTGGTCTACAGAGTGAGTTCCAGGACAGCCAGGACTACACAGAGAAACCCTGACGCAAAACAAAGCAAAACAACAACAACAAAAAAACAAAAAAAGGAAAAAAAAGAAAAGAAAGAAAGAAGAAAAGAAAAGAAGAAAAGAAAAGAAAAGAAAAGAAAAGAAAAGAAAAGAAAAGAAAAGAAAAGAAAAGAAAAGAAAAAACAGGAAAGAAAAGAAAAGAAAACCTGGATGATACCAAATATAATGAAAAGAAACACAGAGAAATTAGAATTCAGATATTACTTATGGTAATAGCAAATGAGGAAACACCTTGGCAGGTTTGGCAGCTCCTTAAATCACTGCACACAGAACTCATACAGAATCTAACCATGCCATGCCTAGATATTTGCCCATGACTTGAAAAAATCAGATCTATATGGAAACTTGCATAAGGAGATCCCTGGTGACAATAATGGACCTCCTGCTATGTGAAAAATTCAACTGAAAAGTTCCTCTAGCTGGGCAGTGGTGGGCCCACTTTTAGTTTCAGCACACCTTTAATCCCAGCACTTGGGAGGCAGAGGCAGGCAGATCTTTGAGTTTGAGGTCAGCCTTGTCTACTGAGCAAATTCCAGGGTTGACAGCGCTTCACAGAGGAACCATGTGTCAAAATAAAATTAAAATAAAAATTAGCCCCTCTTCTATGCTTTAATTTATACAAAGTTCAAGAAAATGCATCTAAAGCTAGAAAACCTGGTGATGGTTGGCTGGGGATAAAAAAGGGAGTTAGCTGTACATCTCATCTAAAGGAGCTTGAAAAGGGATGGAGGAAACTGTTACAAGAAAGGCCACAAAACACACTGTTTTCATTGCAATAAAGAGTTTGTGGTTCAGCTCCAAGTCAAGGGATGGGACCACCCACCCATCTCAAAGTTTTTAACCCAGAAATGTTTCCATACAAAGGAAAGACAGGGACAAAAAAAAATGGAGCCAATACTGAAGGAAGGGCCATCTGGGGAGTGTCCCACTGGGTACGCATCCTGTCTGCAGACACCAAAGACATTGTTGCTGTTGGCAAGAGGTCTTGCTGACAGGAACCTGGTATGGATGTTCCCTGGGGAGTTGTGCCAGCACCTGAACAATGGTGGAGCAGGAGTGGATAGGGAAGTGGGGAAATACAGTCACTGAGTAAAAGAGGAAGGGGGATAGGACAGATGGGATGGGGGGTTGTGGAGAGGGAAGGGGAATATCATTTGAGATGTAAATGAATGGAATGATTAATTTTTTTTAAAAGATAAAGTAAAGAGTTTGTGGTTGGGAATACCCTGAGATATGGTTTTCAAACCTCTTGAAATGTGCGTTTGTTATGTCATTTAAATTTAACAAAAACAGAGAAAGAAATGAGCAGGATTTAATATAATACGGGGAGAATTAAATGCTATTGAATATATATTGGAAAATTATTTTATATCCAGAGTGCAAAAACACGTCAATCTGGGCTGGCCAGAGGCCTTAGTATGTAAAGGTGTTTGTCAAGGAGCCTGAGCACGGAAGAGCAATCCTCAGGCCCCACATGGTAGAAAGCAATGACCAGCATAGATGTTTTGTTCTCTGACCTCCACATCCTGCTCTGAGTACACATCCTTTCACACACACACACACACACACACACACACACACACATTTCACATTAAAGAAAGGAAGAAAGGTACGTAGGAAGGGAGAAATTAAAAAGAAAAGGGTAACTTTCTCTTTTTTATTGAAAATAGATTTTTCTTTCATATAATGAGAGTTTTTCCCTGTTCACTCCTCCTATCCTCCCCTCCCCCTCTCATCCCTTCCTCCCCTCCCCCTCTTCCCCTGGTTCTTTACCACTTCAGAAAAAAGCAGGCCTCCAATAGACAATAACCAAACAGGACAAAACAGGATACAATGAGACCAGTCATCAGCCCTCATACCGGCAAGACAATCCAGTAAGAGAAAGAGTCCCAAGAGCAAGCCAGGAGTCAGAGAAAGACCTGCTCCCACTCTTAGGAGTCCCACAAAAACCACTAAGCTGACAGTCATAACAGGCACAAGAGGAGCTGCCCATGCTAGCCACTTCAGTCTCATGGGCCATACTTAGTTGCTTCAGTGGGCTCTGCTTTCCTCCATTCCCTCTGACTCCTACAATCTTTCCTCCACCCTTCCAGAGTGCTCCCCGATCTCCAAGGAGAAGAGCGTGATGGAGGCCTTCAATTTACACTCTCCACCTGTGGGTCTCTCCATCTGCTCTCATCTGCTCCTGGAGAAAGCCACTCTAGTGATGACTCAAAAAGGCACTAATCTCTGAGTATAGCAGAATATCATTAGGATTCCTTTCATTAATTTTTGTTGTCAGTCATATTTGGCGCTACCGTGGGTCTCTGGGATATCCACTCTCCAGTTCCCAGCAACCATAGCAATGTAGAGCAGGAAATAGGGCTAAATTTGAGAGTTTCATAGTGACTAGTTGTCAAAATTTTCTTCTATTTTCTCTAATGTATGAGGTAAGTCTATCTGCTAATTACAACATGGACCAGAAGAAATAGCTGTTACAAAAAATAAAAATAGCATGATGTTCTCCAGAGAAATGTCCCCTCCTTGATACAGCCAGTTCTCATGAAGACATCACAAGTTCTTCAGAAAGTGTCACAATCTTCCCAGTTCATGCTGCCATGTCACTAGACCTCAATGAGTAAAGGGTAGACACTGAGAAGACAAATTGGTTTGAACTAATTATTGTCAGGCAATGCAGTGGAAGAGTATTGGTCACAGGTGTTGGTTTAAGATACATTACATTTTTTTTCTCAGAGAAACACGATTAAAGAAGAACTGAATTCTAGGTGGTGTACTTTTATAAATAGCTGGAGGGAGTCAATAAAACAAGCTCCTGAAATCAGTGTCTTACAAGTGAACTGATTGAATATTGAACATGTGATTCCTTCCCCTAAGCCAGTTCTAGAAAAATTAAAATAAAGTCCATTCATGAGTATCTCTAGTCTTTTGTCTGTCATTTTTATTGCAACTGTGGTAACACGCCAAAGATATAAGGCCTATTATATTAAACACTGACATGTTTGTAAAATCACTCATGAAGAAATCACATGGGTAAAGTTTTGATTTGGGAAATGCTATAATAATTATCTGCCCATCCTGGCATCCTTACCCTTTACATATAACCTTGAAGAATCTTCTCAATGAAGATTCAGTTGTACTCCTATGCTCTCCCATCTCTATTGGCCTTGTGGCTTGCTTTTGTCAGCAAGACGTAAGCAGAGCACAGGTATGCCAGGTCTGAGGGGTATGTCTTAAGGAATCTTGTATTAGACAAATTTTTCTCCTGTACCTCAGCCCAACCCAGCTTGCTGGTCTAGGCAAACAGTGCAAGAAATGGATACAGAAAATGTGGTATATTTATACAATGGAATACTACTCAGCAATTAAAAATAATGAATTCATGCAATTTGTAGGTAAATGGTTAGACCTGGAAAATATCATCCTGAGTGAGCTAACCCAATCACAAAAGAATACACATGAAATGCAATCACTGATAAGTGGATATTAATGAGCCCAGAAGCCCTAAATACTCAAGGCACAATTAGCAAGTCAAATGATTCCCAAAAGAAGAAAGGAGAGGACCCTGGGCCTGTAAAGATTGGATCCAGTTTTGTAGAGAAACCGTGGGGGGAGGGGGAATGATTGGGGAATAGTTGGGGGGAGAGGAATTATGGGACGGATGTAGGGAGGGGGGGTTACTGGGAAAGGGGAAAGCCTTTGGAATGTAAACATAGAATATAGAAAATAAAAATTTAAAAAAAAACGAAAAAAAAAAAAAAAGAAAGAAAAGTAACCAAGCCAAAGCCTTCTAGAGTAAGCATTTACATTTCCTCTATTGACTGGAAGGACAAGAATTGAAGAAATTATGTTGGCAAAAGTCAATCTGCCAAGAAGCACAAGCCACAAAAATGGGCAGATTATAAATGGACATGTTTCAAGTGCTCCGGTAATAGTAATTGAAATCTGCACTCTGCAGATTCTGTTCTTAGATATGGAACTCCAATCTTCCAAATATTATTATATTTGAGCAAAGTATTATGAGCAAAATTTTATTGAAAATCCAGCATGCTTGTTATGTTTTAAATGTACCTATCCAGACATCTATGTTATAAATTTATTCTTCTACCATTGTGACATATTTAGAAAAGATCTGTCTAAAGACCTTTTGTAGCATATTTAATGTTGAGTACGATTTTAGCACATGTGTTGACAACATATGACTATGTGTTGTGGACAATTGTTCTTTTCATCTATTCATGATTCATAGATATGTTAGCTACAGTGGACAAAATGCTCTCTGATGCTAGTCTGGAAGTGAATACCATAAACTCAGACAACCAATCATACTGTTGCAAGACCCCAGTTTGTATAGAAAATATGGTTGAAGTCATATAGAATAAATTCTCAAATGGGAGTTTCTCCATGTTTGCTGAGAGAGAAAGAGAGAGAGAGAAACAGAGAGAGAGGGGGGGGCACACACAGAGAGAGACAGTGAGACAGAGACAGAAAGACAGAAACTGAGACAGAGAGACATAGTGTCCTTTCTCCCATAGGTTTCTACGCTAGGTAAGCATAAATCTAAGTCATCAGCTATTTTATGTCATCTATAGATGTTCCCAATAACATCATTTTAGGTCTCTGAATTGGATCCTGATGAAAATTATGTACTACTTGACTTTCTAGATGTGTGAACTAATAAATCCCCATTAATTCCCAACACAGTCTTAACTGTTTCTATCCATTGCAAGAGACATACCTTTAAGATATTCACAAGCAACACAGCCATTCTTTAGACATTAACCTGTTAGATCAAGAAAAAATTCTTTGATTTTACAAAACGCTGTATCCACTGATGGTAGGCCCAGCACTCAGGAGCAATGCTTTAGCATGGCTGCACATGTAAGTAAAAGCATTCATTTACATAAGAAAGGACTTAAAAGAGAGAAAAGCAAACACTGAGTGCTCTAAGATACAGGAATTAAGCAATATCGAACACAATTAAAACATTGGCTAATTTTTTGAGGTTCCAACAAACTTTCACTGTTATATATTATTATGATGGGTGCATCTAGTTCATCCTCTGACTAAAATTTCAATAAAACAAAAAATATATGCCATATGGATACAATGAGATTTATGTAGCATATTGATAATGCATTTAGCTACAACGCATTTAGTTGTTTTCAGTGACAAAAGACTATTGAGTTTTATTGTTATTAATTCTTTTAAATTTAATTTTATGTTTTTACTTATTCACTTTACATCCTGTTCACTGCCCCTCTCCTGGTCACCCCTTTCTAAAATCCTTCCACATCTTCCCTCCCCTTTTAATTTAAGACAGGACTTGAGAAGAAAGAATGATTGAAGTGTATGTGTCTTTCCTAGAAACGTGGACTTTGGGACAGCTAGATAATGAGGATGCTGCCAATCCTGACAATCCCATGAACACGGGAACAGGAAGAGTAAAGAGGACAGTGGTTTCCATGAAAGAGCACTAGCTGTGTTTTGCCTCTTGCTGGCGGTATCACTCCTACTGGATGCTGCTGTGCATATCAGGCAGAGGTGTTCCCTGTCTGCTAGAGGCTGTGCAGGGCTCTGCTCTTGCTGCTTTAATTGGCATACAGACCAAGAACATCAGGAATGCAAATGATTCCCTTCCCAGTCTGTGCCTTAAAACACTCCAGGAGGCAATTTAGAGGAACCATCTCCTGTCTCCTATGTCCTGTTGCTTCCTTGCAAGGCCAGAGAGGATCACTGAAGTATCCCTTGGTCACCAATTCAGTAGTTCTGGGCATTTTATTTCCAGCACTGGTGTCCTTGGGGTAAGATGAGCAAAGCTGTGTTCCTGGCTAAGACCCCGTCCTGTGAAATTTGTCAGGATGATGAATCAATTTCCCGATCCCAGCAGCTTAGATAGTCCATTCCCACAGCCAAGTACACACAGTTTTAAAGTGTTCAAGTAGTGATCAATTCCTAAAGGAAAGAAGCTGGTTATTCACTGTTTATATGTCAATAAAGAGAACGGAGCCCTTAACAAAAAGAGCCGCAAAATCACTTTGTACTTTCAGATTTTAAAAGGACCATTGGGAATTTTAGAACTTAAAACTATCCTCAGAGGTAGATATGGAGAAAAGATGCTTTATCCCTTTTATGTGAGTAGAAACTGAAGTATAGATGGGCATACTTACTCACTCAAGTCATGGACAAGCTAAATAACAGAGCCAGATTCTAACTACACTTTTAGGAGATTCTTATGCAGCCATTTACTTATTAAACCACCACTGCCCAGCTATTCAGTTCTTGCAGGATTTATAAGAAATTATATTACCTAACACCAATAAATATCTCTCTCCCTCTCTGTCTCTCTGTCTCTGTATGTCTCTCTCTTTCTGTGTGTGTACGTGTGTATGTGTGTGTGTGTGTGTGTGTGTGTGTGTGTGTGTATAAAACAATTAATGAAAACTGAGGCATGAATTTGAAAAGAGACCAAGGAAGGTTATACAGGAGGCTTTGGAGGGAAAAAGAGAGAAGGAAAATAATTTAAATACAATTTAATTTCAAAAAATAAAACTATATTTTAAAATTCTAAGCAGTGTGAATGAGACGAGAGGATCTTTGGGTGGAGGTTGCTGTGCTGCCAATTTAGATGTGTCGTGGCTTTCAGACTCAGTGAGAGCCCCTATCTCAACAGAGGAGGAAGAG
Source organism: Apodemus agrarius (assembly GCA_964023405.1). Classification (NCBI taxonomy): domain Eukaryota; kingdom Metazoa; phylum Chordata; class Mammalia; order Rodentia; family Muridae; genus Apodemus; species Apodemus agrarius. Next base: position 87,016,176 of record OZ030008.1, read on the forward strand.
AAGTGACTGGAGGTATTTGCCACAGACCTCTACCCTCCAGATGTGTGCAAACACTTATGTACACCTTAATACACAATAATGCACATCCTCACATACACAAGCACACACTCCCATATTCACATCCACACACACTTATGCTCAAACATACTCCCTGTTACACATCCTGTCTTAGTTAGGGTTTTACTGCAATGAACAGATGCCATGACCAATGCAAGCTTTATAAAAGACAACATTCAATTGGGGCTGGCTTACAAGTTCAGAGGTTCAGTCCATTGTCATCAAGGTAGGAGCATGGCAGCATCCAAGCAGGCATGGTGCAGAAGAAGCTGAGGGATCTACATCTTTATCCAAAGAAAGCCAGGGATAGACTGGGCATCCTCAGGCATCTAAGAGGAAGATCTTCAAGCCCATCCCCACAGTGACACACTTCCTCCAACAAGGCCACACCCTCTAATAGTGCCATACCCTGGGACGAGCATATCCAAACCATCACATACAGACTCAATTATACACCACATGCTGAAACAGACACTCACACACAAGGATATTAGAAGTAATGGACATATGCTGAATTACTCAATATGGAGGATCCTAAATCCTGATGGACACATGGTCATTTCCACTCTATAGAATTTAAAGAAACTGAACTTTGCAAAAGGTTTCCAGGATGAGAATATTTGTCCACATGGACAAAGCTTTGGTTCAATCCCCAGCACCACATATACCTGGTGTGGTGGTACCTGTATGCAATCACATCCCATGGGAGGTAGCAGTAAGAGAATCAGAAATTCAAGGTCATCCTTAACCACAAAGTGAATCTGAGGCTACTGTGGAATACATGAGATAGTCTCAGGAAAAATATACAATGAAATAATGAAACAAAACAAACATATTTTCTAGTATATGATGTATTTGAACCATTCTTTGACATGTCACCCCAGCAAGATGGAAACTGGCAACCTCAGGAGATAGAAGGTTAGGGAGACCCTCCAGAATGTACCAAAAACCTGAGAGGTAAAAGACTTACAGGACTAAAAGGGAGGGACCTTAGATGAAATGCCTGACAGTATCAAGAGGGAACTTACAGAGCCTACCTCCAACAGAAAGACAGGGCTTCAAAGGAGGAAGAGGGGGGCAATCCTACAGTCATAATTCTGACCCATAATTGTTCCTGTCTGAAAGAATTACAGGGATGGAATGGAGAGGAGGCCAAGAAAAATAAGGTCCAGTGACAGGTTCAAAGTGGGATCCAGTGCAAGGAGAGGTCCCAAGGCCTGACACTATTACTGGAGCTATGGAACACTCACAAAAAGGACCTAGCATGACAGCACTCTGGAAGACCCAACAATCAGCTAAAAGAGTCAGATGCAAATATTTGCAACCAACCAATGAACAGAAGCAGCTGTCTCCTGCTGTTGAATTAGGGAAGGCTGAATGAAGCTGAGGGAGACCCTGTAGGAGGACCAGTAGTCTCAATCTGGACCCCCAGGATCTCTCAAACACTGGGCCACCAGACCACCAAACAGGCAGCATACACCTAACACACATACAGTAGAGGACTGCTGGGTCTGTATTCATTCAGAGATGACGCACCTAACCCTCAAGAGACTGGAGGCCCCAAGGGGTTTAGAGGTCAGGTGGGGTGAGGCCTAGGGACATCCATGTGGAGACAGGGGGAGGGGAGGAGGTATAGGATGTGGAACAGTTGGAGAGCAGACAGGGGCTGGCAGGAGTGGGGAATAAAATATTAATTGTATAAAACAATTAATAAAAATATTTATAATAAAAAATACAGGTCAGAGTGGGTAATTTGTTACTGGGTCAAAGAGCTGCTCAAATAAAATGGTGAGAAGAGAAAGGAATTAATGTATAGATGCTTGAGTTAGAAAAGTTTGGGTCCTGGTTCCTACAGATAAATCATTGTTTTTCTATAGAAGGTCTGGTGTTCTGTTTTTGTTTTTGTTTTGTTTTTGTTTTTTGTTTTTGTCTTCTTTTTGTTTTTTGTTCGTTTTTAAATCTAGAGTGGTGGCAGAGAACTTTGAATAAAGCATGGAGAGAGGTCATGAGGAGTGGGTGTTCCTGGTTTATATCTTTCTATAATAACACTATGGCTATAATCAGATGCTTGACTGGGGTTATGGCTGGAATGAAAAGAGTCAAAGCACCACAGGCTTTTCTAGTAGCAAACAGATATAAGGACAGTGAAAGAGAGCAGGGAGGAAACCAAGATGGTACTCATAGAAATTCTTGCTGAATCCCCAAAGAGGATGCTTTCTGCACGAAGGAGGAAGTCAGACAGCAGAAGGGTGGTCTGAGGGGAAGCCTCTCAGCACTACCGTCTTTATATCCTTCTGTGATGTTCTGTATTGCCTGAACACTGTAGCCTCGAAAGTGAAATCTCAGCTGGCTCCACCTTTAGATCCCCTTTCACAGGTTTGAGCTAGTCATGATGATTACTGACCAAGATGATCAACTCAAAGTCCTTGCTTTTCCAGTGAATTTAAATACAACCAGGCCAAGACCTTTAGCATCGTTGGCATTACATGACCTTAAAACCATCCAGCAGTTGCTGACAGACTGTTTGTGGACAGGACGAGTGTTCATCTTCATGTGTAATGTAATTACTAGAATTCATAAGCATGGGTTTAAACATGCCCGAGGATGAGAAGCAGCTGGCCTGAATGTGCATTAGCTCTCAGAATAGATTTTATTTGGAAATGGCATTATTATGCTAGGTATGAATGTCAGGCCGAGAGAATTGAAAACAATAGGTGGGCCACTGAATGTGAAGGTATTACAGCAAGAAGGGCATTCTCACCACCTGCTGAACAGGCTGCTGGAATTCCTCAGCATTTTGGCCAAGTTTGTCTGTGAGCCCTAAGACATTGGAGGGCTATGTCCTCTTCTGGGGACACAGCAAAATTCAATGATTTAACTAGGGACCTAATGAGTCTTTTACTAAATTTTTGGCTTGAGTACAAAATTCAGTTAAACAGAAAGTTCAACATGATGAGACAGCTAGCGTATTGATGCATCAATTTGGTTATGATAGGACCACGGCTAAGACGCAGAAGGTGATAGACCCTATGGATATTTGGATCCTTTCATGTCAAGAAATAGGGACTCAAATACAAACCACTAATGTCTTTGCAGAGGCTCTTGTAGCAGCCCTAAACTCAAATTCCCCTTGTATAGACTATTAAACCGGGGAAGACCATGGAATATTTTTGCACTTTCTTTACTCTTACTTTTAAAAAAATTATCTCAAGGTGATACATTTTCAAGGGCTCAAAAACATTTCTCTACAGAACATTATAAACTGCCTTCAAACAATCTTGTCTCAATTGAAAAATTCGACATGTTACTAGAATTCCTAACAATCCCCAAGGTCAAGTTGCAGAGGAGAGAAACTAGAATTCCGAACAATCCCCAAGGTCAAGCTGCAGAGGAGAGAAACTAGAATTCCGAACAATCCCCAAGGTCAAGCTCCAGAGGAGAGAAACTAGAATTCCTAACAATCCCCAAGGTCAAGTTGCAGAGGAGAGAAACTAGAATTCCGAACAATCCCCAAGGTCAAGCTCCAGAGAAGAGAAACTAGAATTCCTAACAATCCCCAAGGACAAGCTCCAGAGGAGAGAAACTAGAATTCCTAATAATCCCCCAAGGTCAAGTTGCAGAGCAGAGAGCACAGCAGCAGCTCAAAGGAAACACTGACTGATACAGAGGGGGAATGAGGGTCTGGACCAGGCTCACCTTCGACATCTTATTAACATGGCATATTAACTTTACATTTCTGGGAAAAAAGGATGACAAGTGAAATATTGTGGCCCATAAATATTGGGCACCTTTGTCAGGGGTTAAGGTTACCTCTGATGACCTGGAAAGATGTAATACCAGGTAAATGACAATACCAACCCTATTATTTACCACTGGGAGAGAGTTTCCCTGTGTCTTTCCAGAGAATGGATTGCAGCCCATCTGGATCCTGGCCCAGCTCACCAGACCCTGGACAGCTGAGAGCAACAATGAAGCAGATGAAATTGAGCAGCCTCGGGAGATGGAGGCAAGCACCTAGCCTGCTCTTGTGTTTGCATGCTGTACTGACTTTAAATGCTACTACCAGACACTATTGTGGATGCCCACAAGTGCTTGCTGACCAGAGCCTGATATAGCTGTTACCTGGGAGGCTCTGCCAGTGCATGACAAATACAGTGGGGGAAATCTCAGCCAGTCATTGAACTGAGCACAAGGTCCCCAATGGAGGAGCTATAGAAAGGTCCCAAAGAGCTGAAGGGATTTGCAGAGCCATAGTAGGAACAACAATATGAGCCACCCAGTGCCCCCAGAGCTCCCAGGGACTAAACCATCAACCACAGAGTACACATGGAGGGACCCATGGCTCCAAACACATAGGCAGCAGAGGATGGCCTTGTTGAACATGAAAGGGAGAAGAGGTCTTTGGTCCTGAGGAGGCTTGATGCAGTAGTGTAGGGGAATACCAGGACAGGGAAGCAGAAAGGGGTTGATTGGGGAACAGGGGTAGGGGGGATGGGTTAGAGGATTTTCAGGAGGAAAACAAGAAAAGGGGACATTTGAAATGTAAATAAAGAATATATCTAATTAAAAAAAGAAAATATAAATAAAAATGCTGCTGCTGCTGCAAGTCCTTGTGCATTAGTAAGTAATCCTCCCTTGTCATCAGGGGTGGAGGTCAAAGGACTTTGTCCTTGGCTGTTGGTTAATGACTTCACCGTATTTCTTTTTTTTCTTTTAATTTTTATTTTCTATATTCTATGTTTACATTCCAAAGGCTTTCCCCTTTCCCAGTTACCCCCCCACCATATGTCCAATAATTCCTCTACCCCCCTGCTATTCCCCATTCATTTCCCCCCTTCCCCCACTATTTCTCTGTTCTGGGTCTACAATACTGGATCCAATCTTTACAGGCCCAAGGTCCTTTCCTTTCTTCTTCTTGGGAGTCATTTGACTTGCTAATTGTGCCTTGAGTATTTAGGGCTTCTGGGCTCATTAATATCTACATATCAGTGATTGCATTTCATGTGTATTCTTTTGTGATTGGGTTAGATCACTTAGGATGATAGTTTCCAGATCTAACCATTTACCTACAAATTACATGAGTTCATTATTTTTAATTGCTGAGTAGTACTCCATTGTATAAATATACCACATTTTCTGTATCCATTCCTCTTTTGAGGGATATCTGGGCTCCTTACAATTTCTGGCTATTATAAACAAGGCTGCTATGAACATAGTGGAGCATGTGTCTTTATTGTATGCAGAGGAATTCTCTGGGTATATGCCCAGGAGTGGTATGACAGGGTCCTCTGGAAGTGGCATGCCCAATTTTCTGAGGAAACACCACACTGATTTCCAGAGTGGTTTTACCATTTTGCAATCCCACCAACAGTGGAGGAGTGTTCCTCTTTCTCCACATCCTCGCCAGCACCTGTTTTCTCCTTAGTTTTTAATCTTAGCCATTCTGACTGGTGGGAGGTGGAATCTCAGGGTTGTTTTGATTTGCATTTCCCTGATGACTAATGATGTTGAACATCTCTTAAGGTGTTTCTCGGCCATCCGCATTTCTTCTGGTGAAAATTCTTTGTTTAGCTCTGTACCCCATTTTTTGATAGGGTTATTTGGTTCTTTGGGGTCTAACTTCTTGAGTTCTTTGTATATATTGGATATTAGGCCTCTGTCAGATGTGGGGTTGGTGAAGATCATTTCCCACTTTGTTGGTTGCTGTTTTGTCCTTCTGACAGTGTCCTTTTCCTTACAGAAACTTTTTTATTTTATTTTATTTTATTTTATTTTATTTTATTTTATTTTATTTTATTTTATTTTATTTTTGGTTTTTCAAGACAGGGTTTCTCTGTGTAGTCCTGCCTGTCCTGGAACTCACTCTGTAGACCAGGCTGGCCTCGAACTCAGAAATCTGCCTGCCTCTGCCTCCCAAGTGCTGGGATTACAGGAGTGCGCCACCACGTCCTGCTCCTATTTCTTGATATGTATCCTCTAAGATCAGATTCTTTCACTCCATAGCCTTTATAATCTATTTACCTATATTATTATCTCTTTAGTTGCACCATATTGATTGCCATATTCTGCTCGTTAGTTAAGAGTCTGTACTCTCAGTAAAGCAAAGTGCAGGAATGACCTGGTGGCCAGCCTACCTGGCATACCACACTTCTAAATAAGAAGCAGGGCACTGCATGCTCCTGAAGTCAGAACACTGAATTCTGAAGTAGTATAAGGAGTCCATAGATGACCTGTGGAGGATTCTGTATTCTCCATATCTTCCTTAACATGCTTTTTCCACATAAAAATCCTGGTGGTATGAGCAGTCATTATCTGATCCAAGGTAATGTGTTAGCCAACCACAGTTGATAGGCTTCCACAATACAATGAGTGGTTGCTCATGTACAATAAAGTAGATGCTGTTTTCTGAAACCGTCTCTGATGTGTTTTATCTCTGCACCTTTTACCTATCCATGGGCATTGCTGTCTTATCCAGGGACTCTAAGATCTTTTTTTTTGGCCCTTAAATATATGTCTCCAGCTGTATCTTATCCCTTCATTTTAACTTATAGTTATGTATATGTGCTTTGGAAAGTAGGAAAATCTTAACCAAATCTGCCTAAGTCCTAAGTTATTCATTAAAATCTGGCATCTCAGCATCTCAACAAATTGGAAGCTTAAAGAAGAAACATAAATAGCTCTGAAAACACTGTGTCCATGCCCCTTTACATGTAAACAGTATTTAACTGTGAATAATTAGACAAGAGTGTACATCAGCCTTTCTTTGAGTGAAGGTGTCAGAGGAGTTTGAAGACAACACTTTGTCCTAATTTGTCCCACTTTGCACAGAGAAGTCAATGGGGAACAAATACCACTTTGATAAATGCCAAAGCTGTCCCATAGCATACTTCATATACTTTCTCTCAGAAAACACTAATACAGTTTCTAAACAATGTCTTTGGTGGTATTAATCAAACTTTGTTATTTGTTCAAGAATTGTTTCCCAACCACATGTTATGTACTAAGTATTAATTTCCCCTTCGCCATGGTATGATTTCATGTACCCAAAGTGCATTAGTATCTCCAATTCACTCTCTAAGAAATGAAAACAAATATTTATTTATTTATTTATAATCGTCTGTATATCATTTATTGTTGCAAGAATCCAATTGGCTGGAACATGACCATTGATCAAATAGATTTGACTTGTTTTTATTGTTAGACAACTGTACATATCACTACTCAAGTTGTCAGCTAAGTTCCCATGTAAATTTGACATTGTACATGGTTTTGTGTCAGTATGGTGGTGGTGGTGGTGGTGGTGGTGGTGGTGTGTGTGTGTGTAGGTTTTACATTCTGTGGTCTTAGGATTCCTTCATAAGAATGTATAAATCCTCCACAAGCAGTCCTTCAGGTGTTTAAATTCTATCTATCTGCATCATACAAAAATAAACCTGGGAAATGGAAGAAGAGGTTTATTCCTAAATTCATTAAAATGTCAATAATGTTCCATTACAATTGAGCATAAATATTATATTGATGATGGGTTTGAGTTTAGTTTTGTATACGCTTGTGAGGTCTGGATTTATTAACACCATTTCAGTTATTGTATCTGTTTCCTAGCGCACTCAGTTGCAAGAGCACATATTGAATTATCTCTGCAAACAATTCATGTGTGCATCTGAGAGAACAGGCACACAAGGGCAAATACACTCTGAGTGCAAATCTTCTGGACTTTTGGTCCTACCATGCAGAAACCTTATAGGCATCCCAGACTCTCTGTAATACACTTTAAGAAACATTGTTGTAGACACTTAACCTGGAAATATTAGAACTGCTTTTCTTTGAAGACATGACAGGATCCATTCTTTAGGAAGCTGCTGCCACACCTGCCCCTGTTTACTGGGAATCATGATAACAGCAGGATCAATAGCACACCCATTTGTACAACTGAAGGACAAGAGACAAAAACACTTGCCAGCTTGGCTGGAGAAATGTAGTTATCTACTTTCAATAATCTAAATTACTATTATCTGTTACCCTTGGCTCCAGATGCTCTACAGGTAGTAAATGTATACTATTCTATTACATAGTATTCCTATTAAAAGTACTTAGTATGATTTTACTTTTTAGAATTTGTTTTTCTAATCATGATTTATCAGACTATAGCAGTAGATCATAAGGGAAATGTAGCGTGTTTGCCTGTTGTTTATTCCTGATTGATAGCATGCAAGAGTGATGTTTGGGAATGAATACATATTTGATATATGAGAAGTGAATGCATGAATTAAAGTACAAATGTAAGCAGTATGGACTTTCAGAACTGTAGATCCATTTTTAAACATTGATTAAGCAAGACAACTCCCAAACAACCCATTTTTCTTATCTGAGTCTTATTTTTATTTTTTAGAGTAAAGAAGATACTCAAATTGTGATACATTCACACAGCAAATAATAATTGAATAGCTTTATATGTTCAGTATTGTCAGAACTGGGGATTCAGTAGTTAAACCCAGAAGAATTCATTCCTTTCATAACTTATGTTCTTACTGAAAAAGTCACACATGATGAATACAACAAAAGAGACAAATATAATGGCTACTAGTTGTGATAACTGCTCTGGCTTTGAATGTACACACAGGAAGCCAAGACAAAGTCTCACTCTAATTCAGACCACCTGCATTATATTGTATAGTGAAGACACACATCTCTGCTGAAAAAGAAACCTTTTTCAGCTCAGACTTGAAAGTTCAGGTGTTTTATGGAAGAAAGGATTATAAGTGCAGGAAAATAATAGTGGCTAATTCCTTGAGAAGAAAAAGAAATTCAGAATCTGAAAGAAGACTTCAATGTAGTGTGTATGAGTAGGTGACATACAATAAACTTGGAAAAACAAATACATAATTATGTAGCAAGCTAAGCTGCTTGCTGGGAATATCGTGAGAATCAGCTAAGATTATATGTATGAAAGCAGTGACACAAAGTAGCTAGAATCTGAAACAAGCTAATGACTAAAATTTACTAGGACACAAAGATCTCTTCACCAATAACTCAGAAGACAGCAAGTAAATTCAAGGCAGAAAAGATATACTCTTCTGGAGAGAAGGATTGGACACGGAAAAAAATAAAACTGGAGGGGTATTACAGTGTTCAGGTAAGCATCTCACAAAGCTTAGCATTTCTCACCACATGTAAGCAGACATACACACATGCACACACATGCACACATATGCACACACATACGTGCACAGGTACACACACATTTAGTTTTGTCTCTTCTTTTCTTTACTCTGCTTCTTTTTCTAATCAGAATGAACTGCTTCTCTCCAATCCCCAAGCTGCAAGGTCTGCCCTCTGTGGGCCTGCTTCTGCCAAGCATACTCTTTTAAAAAACATGCACATTAAAAATGCATTTGCCATTGAGTCACTAAATTGCTTAGGGACCATTTCTTTGCAGAATAAATCATTTTCAACAGTACACTTAATATGAGGTGAGCATCTCTCCAATTCATCAGAGTAATCTTTTTCATCTTTCAGTCTTAGATTATCTTGGAGAGCTGTTCTGCTCTACTCTTTTGCTATGTATTTTTTCTTATCAATATAGTGACTTGAGTCACAATCCCAGGAAGCATGGACCAACCTTGAATTCACAGGGTAGGTGACAATGGCCATAAACTTCTGATCCTCCTGCTTTCTACCTTCCCCATGCTGCCAGTATAGTAATCCATGACTATGCCCAGTTTTATGTGCCAGGTCCTCGTGGATGCTAAGCAATCACTCTACTAACTGGGCTCTATCACCAGCCTGGTAATTATTTTTTTTCTTAAAGTAGTATATTTGATCACATGGAATTCTCTCTAGTTCACCTGACTACAATTGAAGGGCATATGTAAATCTATCACATTGTGTGTGTGTGTGTGTGTGTGTGTGTGTGTGTGTGTATCCACCTCTAGCTTCTTTAATCTCTAGTGATAGAAACTAAACCAGTCTGAAAAAGACAAAGTAATGGTATAGCAACAAGTTTCAGACATACTGATTTTCCTGTAGTCATAAATAATTTGAAGATATATTTTCCCTGTGGATGTACTAGTTTTATTTTTTCATCTGCATGGCTGTTACAGATTTTGCCAAACCCTCCTCTTCTATCTTCTCTTCTTCTATCTTCATGATGTTAGCCAAGTTGCTTAAGCAGCCTTAAGGATAATTACCATTGTAGCAATAATAAAGGAGTTTCAGATCACTGTCAAAATCAGGAAATGTATGTCTAATTAGCACCTAATCTAAAGAGTTGTCACTCAACTCAGGGTCCATCTCTTCTGATATTGACTGGACCTGCGATTGTGGTCAGGAGGTAGACCAACCACCATCATGTAGGCCACAATCAAACCACTCACACCTAAAAGTACACAAGGAAACAATATTGATCAGTTAAGATTTAAAGTATATTAAAGAAATTAACCTGTTCTATGGAATAACTGCTTCTGGGCCAACAGACCACCCTGTGAGACATTGAACAACTACAGAAATAGTTTATTTTTCTTTTTACTCCAAAAAAAGGTTACTAATTATTCATGGTAGTGTAGTATTCTCTTTCTGTCTCCCTCTCCCTCTTCTTCTCCCCTCCCCCTCCCTCCATCCCTCCTCTATCCCTCTCTCTCTCTCCCTCTCTCTCTCTCTCTCTCTCTCTCTCTCTCTTTTTCTTGTTTGTGTGTGGGGGGTCTACTACAGTTGAAGGGTACATGGTTAAGTGATATTGAGTGTAGAATTTCCTCATATGACTAAAATCTTCCACTAGGCAAATTATAGTCAACAGAGACAATGAAGATAAGTATAAAAAACCCCAACATTAAGAACAGTGTGTGGAAATGGGTGGCAGATCTTATCAAAAGAGTAAAAGTCCAACAACAGAATCAACAAAGATTTGTAGTCAACCAATCAGCTTCTGCTCTTTGAATGGTTGATTTAATGTTCACCCTCCCCAGAGACAAGCTCCTCCCTCTGAATTACCCTCATTCAAATAAGTCGAATTTGGAAAAGCGTGTCACCAAACACAGTGAACTGAAACTCTAAACAAAATCTTAATTCATGATAGACTACAAATTTCTGGGACACTATGGAGGCATGAAGGTTGTTATTGTTTTGTTGTTTTGTTTGTTTGTTTGTTTATAAGCAGAAAACTTGGGACCATCAACAATGCCTTGCTTAATGAAGGACACATAGCTTCCAAATTGCCTTTTCAAATTCTTGCTCATAATGAATATGATTACGATTTTTCCTTGTGTGTAATACCTAAAAGCTGAGAAGGACAACTTGTTCCAACATATTTTATTTTGTAGATAGCACATATTCATTGCACAAAATAATAGGTCTCTGTAATTATTGCACAATAATAATATCTCATTATGATATTTTCATTGCGTTTGATGTACGTTTACTGTATTCACTTCCTTCATCAATAGTCTCTGTTTCCTTACTGCACACCTTCCACACTAGTCCTCTTCTTTTTCTAAGTGAATCCTTTTTATTTTAATGTCTTTTAAAATCTAGGTGTTACATAAAAAAATAAAAAAAACATAATAGTTGACATTCTGAGTCTAGCTTATTTCACTTAACGTGATATTCTTCAACTTATGGATTTATCTTGAATAAATAAATAGTCTCTTATCTATTCTATATAAAATTCATTGCTGCCTGGTAGTCTTCCTACTACTCTAGTGATTTAAGATCATAATAACAACTTCCCTACAGAAAGAACCTGCAGTTCTTTTTTCTAGTCCTATCATTTCCCTCTAAATTTTCTTACTCAGTGTAGGATTTTTCTATGTTGATAACAGCTCTACACACAGCACTCCTTAGTCCTCAATTTTAAGGTTGACCCTGGCCTTGCTTCTGCCTAATCTTCTTCCTTGTGCAACAAGGAAGTTGGTAAACACAGAGATTTTAGAAACAAGAAGTCCATGCTCATCGTGTGACCTTAATTACATATTCTTCTTTCGTATTATTGTCTATTTCTTCTTACATAAAATGACCACTTAACTCTGAAACTTATTCTAAACATTCAGTGAGAAAGATCAACATGCAGTGCCAGTGCTTCACATATATAAAGCATTCAAACAGTTTACTTCCTTCTCTGTCCATAACTGTGTTAGGTTACCATTGATTATCAACTCTACAAGGCCTACAGTCACTTTAAAAATGATCCTCAATTAAAGAATTCTTTTTATTATGTTTATCTATAGGCACGTCTGTGAGGGATTGTCTTAATTGTTATCTTATATTGGAAGGCACAGCCCACTGTGGGCAGTTTACCATTTACCAAGTTGGTAGGCTAGAATGGGTAAGAAAAAAACTAGCTAAACATGAGCCTGTATGAGCCTAAATGCAAGCTTTAGTAAGCAGTGCTTCTCCATGGTTTCTAACTCCTAGGTCACTCCTAACTTTTTGCCTTGACTTCCCTCAGGGCCAGACTGTGAGCTGGAATTATAAGCCAAATAAACCCTTTCCTTCCTAAGCTAAGTTTGGTTAAAGTGATTTTATCAGAACAAACGAATGAAACTAAGACACTCCTCATCTTATAAACATTTTGCAAATATTATACTGACAATTGATGTGATATTAAAATTATAGTCATTTCCCCTTTAATTGGGCTACCCAGGGAGAATGAATTTCAGTCAGAAAGATCTTTCTTTACTAGAAATTCCTACAAACTGACAATAGCCTATGTTTTGAAAGAAGACATGGAGATAATGATATATAGAGCATAGAATTATACATTGTACATCTGAAAATAGAAAAATTCTCATGCTGTAATGAGTAACTCAAATAGCTAGATTTAGAGCTAAATCAACTTGGTTTCATGGTATGTTCACAGCTTACCACTGTGAACCTTACTTACACTTACTACAAGTGTAAGTAAGCTTCCTGCTTATATATCTTTAAATATTATATATCCTTAAATCTTTGTAAAATCCCTCCTACATAAAATGAGCACAATTATGGTTGCAATGCTAATTGCTATGTTGGAAAGATTTAATTTGTTAACATAAGAGAATGTTTAAAATCTATAGTTAAAACCTGCTCATTAATCATTTACCATCCAATCAAACCAAGCTGCTAAGATGTGAGCTTTTGCAAACCACTTTCACAACTTGTGTTGCATCCATCCTTCATGGAGACTGCTGGTATCCTATGCTTCCTGATGTTTTCTCTGTCTGGATCACCAAGATGGCAGAACATTTGTTCCTGACCTTGCAGGGACAGCAAGAGGATTCATGAGAAAATATCTACCAGGCACTTCAAGCTCCCTGGAAGCAAGGTGTTTGATAAATAAACGGTTGTTACTATTGCCAATGATATTTTACTTTACTCTAGCCATTCTCAGCCCAGAGGGATCTTGAAGTGGTTTGCAAAACTTGAAGCCCAAATAAGAATCATTCAGCAACAGCTGAGATGAAGCAGTTACTGCTCAAACAGCCTCTGATTTTTCTGAGCCTCTAGCGATCTGCATCCAAGGTTCCATCAGGAGCATAAAAGGTACTTGACATTGACTCAAAAGAGGTTTTGAGATAGAAAAAAATAAAGGCTTAGTCTTCTGAGCAGATCTGGTGACAGATATTATTTCAGACACTCAAAAGTGTACAGAAAATCAAGTCAGTGAGAGAAGCCAGGATACTGGAAAAGGATGGGGTCTGGGTCCAGTTAGAACCCACTGAAGGTTGTCATAACTTTGCAAGCATACATGAAGGAATTGCCTCCTGTGAAGCAAACTGTTGCTTCAAGATAGTTGAAATAAAAACGAAAACACAAGTAAATATTCTAGTGGCTCTCTGAAAAGTTTTCAGCCACAATAAAGCATTATTCCATAAACAAAACTTCATTAAATCTTAATCTAGACTTCCCCACTTATATCAACAAATACTTTTGTCTCCTGCATCTCTTACTGCTTCTATCAACTCTCTGTGCTGAATGCAAGTACTACCACTTATCTATGCTTGTTATCATACCATGACAGCAATATCGTTTCATTCTATCTTGATGAGGAAACTCTGTAACTTAATCCCTACACAATCTGTCTGTAGAAGGCCAGGGGACGCAAGCCAACTTCCAGACAGAGTGCTGAGTGGCCACTTTACATGGCCTTCTGACCTGGAAGTTTCCACTCTTGATTACCTCACAAGACTAGCTCTGTATTGGATAACTAAAAATACTCCACAGATATCAAGTGAGAATAATACAGATGTTTATGGCCAAATGTTTATTGTGTTCAATCCTGAGAATAATTCTTTAGAAAGATGGTAAAAAACCATTTTCCTGGTTTTTTTCTTGTTACATGCATATACAGATATACATACATGAACAACCTTCTGCACAATCTTCTGCTTGAATTTAGTATTGCACACACATATATCAAACACATACACACACACACACACACACACATATACACACACATTGGTATATATATCACATTGGTATATATATATATATATATATATATATATATATATATATATATACCAATTATTAGGCTGATCTTTGGGGAAGACTCATCTCCATCTCTCAGCAGTCATTAATTGTCTAGCATCTCTTCATCTAATGGAGAACTTTGTGAAATGTTCCCCACCCATGTTGGCATGTCAGTTCATATGCTCATTAATGTGGTTTTGCTGAGGCAACCATATAGATGAGCTTTCACATGTGCAACTTCCTTGTATTATAAAGACACAATTTCAAAGAAAATACCATGGTACTTTCCTGCTCAGTTGTCCTCTTGTTTTCCAGTAGTGGATTTCTGCAACAAAGAGAAACTTCTATTTGTTTACATTTATTACAAAGAGAAATGTCTTTGATGAGAGGCAAGAGTCACACTTATCTGCATACATAAGAATAAGTATTTATAATGCAATTAGGAATTATGCTGCTTTAGTAAAGTGGCTGTAGCATGTTTCTTTTGGCTTATGGGTCCCAATATTATCTCTTAAAAACCTTTCATCTCTCACTAGTCACACAGAAAATGACATTTCACTAGAAATATAGTAAGAGAATTATCTAGTACTTCATTAGTTTTAAAAATAATTAACTAAAGTATCTAGGTTGTAACTCATGGAGTGGCAGAGAGCTTGACTTGTATGTGATAGGGCCTGGGTTTGATCATCAATAACACACACACAAAAAGAAATAAAATAAAATAGTAACAACAAAATGTCAATAATACCTAGTAAGGTGAAATAAAATGTAAAGTTAGAAATTAGAAGTATAATAAGGAGATTAAAATTAACAATGGTGAGGATAATAGTATTTGAGGAAGAAATATGTAAAAGTAACTTTTATTCACTAATTTATTTTGGATGCTTACTGCTGAATAAGCTCACCCTTTCGTATTTCCTGAACTCTGGCTGGGTGGTTCAACTCAGCCACTTTGGTTCAAAGTCATCTCTGAGCTGACTAATTCAAATTGGCTTCTTTGGCTTCTCACTGAATTGCTCTGCTTGGAAAAACTCCCTCTTATTTTTGTGAACTGAACTTCACTGACTATACTAATTGAAAGTGAGTGGAACTTTACAAACTCAACTGTATTCAACTGAACTGCACTGAACTCAGTTGAACTCAGCTCAATTGAACTCGATTGCATTGCCTAAACTCAACTGAATTCTGCCCACCAAACTGCCCTTCATTATTAGGGATTAAACATGTATACTAAAGAAAGGTCTGTATTCTAGTCAGATCATACTATAATCCAGGGAACATCTGCATTCTGGCCAGATCATATCTTTGGATAAGATCCGTTGCCAGAGCAGCCATGTTGCTGGATTAAAATTTCCCTACATGTTCCTCCTTTCTGTTAATCTAAAAATGGTATACAGTTTACCTTTTACAACAATATAATTATCAATCAATCCCATAGAATTCACTCTGAGTGTCCTTATAAAGACCCACTGATGTGATGGTCCTTCATAACTGTGGTGTCCTGATCACCCGTCCTTTAGCAAATGTACATTCTCAGTCTTCCAGTCTGATAAATAATATGCCCCTTTTTAGCAAATTTCTTGAGCTGTCCCCATGTGTGTGTGTGGGGGGGATCAGCTTTCTGCATTGTCTGCCTTGCTGTCTTTCTGCGTCTTTTTTACTTTTTTCTTCTTTGAGTCATGCCTTTCATGTGAAAGCTTCTCTTATTCAGATTGGATCTCTATCAATTTTGATGAAACCATTATTCTTTCATCATCTGGGGAAATAAAGACAAAATCTCTTCCCCAGTGTAACACATTTCCTGACATCCATTCAGATGATACAACAGTGTTAAAGTATACAGGTTGATCTAATTTAGAAGTGTGTTTGCTTTTGTTTTTCCTACAATCCAGTGTCTTTCAGGTAATCTTATTCCTCCTTTATGTACATCAAAATTCAAGTAGATCTTTATGAAACCACACATAAACTAGACACTTAGGGACTTGCCCTCCATGCCCAACTCTTCACCAATGAACTAGGCTTCTCACCCTTCTAAACACAGAAACAGTCAAGTCATATTACATAAGATATCAATATACAGTGTCTCAAAATACCTACTTTAGTTTTCTTTAATTGCTCTATAGATTGCTGACTGGCAATAACTGGCTAGTGTTGTTTGTTGACAGGGTACCAAGAAACCACCTAAGGGAATTTTCTGTGTTTAAAGGGTTATCTCCTAGGGAGTTTCTCATTAGTAAAGATTACTCTATCTCTTGCTGATCTGCACTCATTAGTCCAAAGCCTACCCTTACTTCACTGTCTACAAATTCTGCAAGGCTGAGGTCTTCTAGATAAGTTTCTAGGAACACCTTGTCTACAATTCTTTTTCAAATAACCTTATCTTCTATAGTCAAAACTATTGACATTTTATATCTAGGATTATTGACCATTGCTTGTCCAATTACATAGTCGGCAGTGTCAAAATCAGCAGTAGTTATAATTCATTTATTTATGGATGTTGACGGTGTTTTAAAGTTCTCTTTTTTCATAATAAAAGATGGTTGATGCACTACCATTTCATATAGACCATCATCTAGTACAGAAACACAATTGGGCAAAATACAAACAAAAAATATTCAACTCATTATCAGAGACAATTACAAAAGTAGCATTCTCAATAGTAAAAGATTCTGTAGGGTAACACAGGGTGTCACATTTACCTTAATCTCAGAACTTGTTCTTTCAAAGTTCTAAGAACATTTTTATACTCTGAATTTGCACTTTTGAAAGCTAAAGTTTCAATTAACATCTGTCTCACATCTGGATCTGATAATCCCCTGTTATAGTGGATGCTAATCTATGTAAGAACTCAGTAAAAGTCTCTCTCGGTCTTTGCATAATCTTTATGAATGACATAGACATTTTCCCTTGTTTCTCCACCTTATCCCAGGCTCTTAAATCTACTAAAGTACATTATATTATAATAGAGTCATCAAACTATATCTGCTGTCCTAAATCAGCAAATTGACCTTCACCTAACTATTGGTCTTTGGAGATATTACCACCTTTAGACCTACTATGATTTTCTACAATTGCAGCTTCTTCTTGCCATCATGCCAGCCATTGTAACTGAGAACCAGCTTCCAGTGCAACAGATGATTCATATTTCCAGTCTTGGAAGGTGATTCTATTTTGGGTGGCCCATGTACTTAGCATCTGTCTCATATATGGTAAGTGCATTCCATAAGTTACTATTAATTCAATAAAATGTTTTTATTGTATTGTATTTATCACTTGTATTTTGGTATTTTAATAGGATTCCAGGCAATTTGCTGATTTTGTGAATTTTCAGCATTTTCTGACACTTGTTCCCAGGTAACAGGGAAAGCCAGTGAGGGTGGTCACATTTCTACAATTCTCATTAAGAGGTGGCATCATAGGTTCAGTGGGCTGTCTCTCTAGATCCTTAATTTCATTATGTACTGTAGGTTCATAATTAAGTACTTTCTGTTCTCTTACTTCCTCTGTCTTTTGTGTCTCAAGCATGTGTATTATCATAGATAATTTATCTTGCTGTACAGCCATTTTGTCAAGTATTATGATGACTTTTTCAAATACCATTTCTATCCCTCCCATCATGTCGTACACTTGATCTCAAGAGATCTGAAATGGAATTTCCCATTTTTTAATGCAGGAAGAGTCATTTATATAATTCAAATTGTCTTTTAGGGTGGTTTACTAGATTCACTCCCTCAGAGACTCCTGTGGTGTTCTGTCCGCTGGGCTCAAGGCTTCTAGCCTAACTGAAAGAACTGATGCTTCCTCTGAAGATAATCTCAGATATATTTCTCCTCTGCAGTTTTCTGTCAAATACCTCCTGTCCACTGCAATGTTTCTGTCAGATGTCCACTGAGCTGATGGGCTTTCTTCTCTAATAATTTTGGGTGCCAGATGTAAAAACTTTATTCCATAGAATATCTGTATTATATGCTACAGTAACTATATAGATATGTGAAATTTGTATTGATTCTTTGTGGATTTCATGTCATCCACTCCAATTCCATTCATCTCCCGGTCCCTTTGTACTTGCTCTCCACCCTTGCAGCCTTCTCCCAAAAAGGAAAAACTTTTATTGTGGAAACTGAAAAGTATCAGATGTGTCCTAGAGGATACCCTTTTGTCCACATTTCTTTGTTTGCAAATGTTCACTTTAATGAGTCATTGGTCTGGTTCAAGACCTCTGGCTGCTGCCACATTATAAATACTAGATACTCCCCTGAACTCCTCTCAAGTATCCTATAGTTGTCCTGTATCATGATATTCAACAGCATTAGTACGTAGAACTTGCCCCTGTGTTCACTCCAGCAGTTCATCAATGCTTTAGATGTTGGGGCCAGCCAACTTAAAGCCATGGATCTGGGCCCGGGTGGTATCTGAGCTGGTCACTCCACCAGCTCTCCTATACCCACAGCACCAAAGTGAGCTCTCCAGCACTGCCCTGGCTAGCTCATCCAATGCTGCTGCTGGGAAGGGACAGAGCCAGCTCTCCTGCTTTCTTGCCCTTGAGGATGACTTACCCATGCTGATATCTACTGTGCTGCAGGGCAAGGTACTTGGCAGCAGGTGAAAGACAGGACCAGCTCTACCATTATCATGACCCAGAGCCAGCTCTCCTGTCTACCATAGGTGATGAGTGACAAAGAGGTGAGGGAGTAGGGTAGAAAGACATCTCTCCCTTTCCCATGCCAATACACAGCAGACAACTAGCAGAGCGAGCTCGCCCGTGACTTCCACAACTAAGGCCAGTGCTACTGTGATTCCTGGGCTAGATGCAGGACTAGCACTATTGCTAGCTTTCCCAAGATACAAGGCAAGGAATGGAGAAAATTCTGCACAGCCCTCAGACATCAACATGGCCCCAACTGGTAGCCTAGACCTGGGACTTCTGCCAGGGACTTTGATGGAAACAGACTCCCTGCTGCTGCAGGACCACTGACTCAGACATGGCCCTCAGTGGCTTCATGGGCCAGGACCTTACCATGGCCTTTGGTGGCATCACAAGCTACTCTCATCAGGCTGTTCCTCACTACTCTTGAGTTTCTAGTTCTGTCTCTCTTCATTGTGCATGCATCCTTCTGTAGCTCCTTCTCTTCTCTTTCTACTTACTCATCTTAGTGACACACAGGGATTTGGGGTGTGTGGGATTGTCACAGGAGTGGTCTCAGGGGAGTTATCCCCTACTTGTGCTATGTGACACTGGACAGGGGTTATCCCAGGTGTGTTCTGCCTGCCTAGGCCTGCTTGGCACTGGAAGGGGTCATCTCAGGCTTGCTCTTTGCCAGGGATGCTTGGTGTCAGAATGAGGGTCAGAAAACTATTCTTAATAATAGAATAAAATACTAATGAATCCTTCTACCATCTTAAGGTATATATTGACAATCTAGGTTGACATAAGATTTATTGACAAGAATCTGAAATGTTATTATATGAAATAAAATAAATCTCAGTAAGATATGAAAGGAATTTTTTAAATGTAGGAATGTTTTTCAATGTATATAAATGTCAAAGTCTAGAATCATTATAAATAAATTAGCCCCACAATATAAAAATAAATTACAAGACCCCTAAAAGAGAGTGAATAATTTAGATAAGATAAATACAAGAGAAACATAAGTCTTTCCATATTATTAAATTTGTGCATAAATTAAAATGACAATAAAATGTCATTGCTTTGAAAGGAAAGAGTATTTATATTAAGACTTTATGTGGAAAGCAGTTACTGTGTTACATTTCAAAAATTTTCACTATCAAATTATGTATAATATATCCTGTGTCAGAGACTTAAATTTGATAATATCTTCTAAAAGTAAAATACAACTAGAAAGTAGTTTTTGAAGGAGAATATATTAAAATTTTGTGATTACTGTATACGTTGTATGCAACTGGACATAATCATGTCAATAAAATTAAACTAGTCTCAGAAAATCATCATATTGTTTCATATATGATACCTGTGATAACTACATTTTATTTGGCTAGATAAAAAATTATATATAGAGACCACTAATTCACTTAAGGACCTGCCCAGAGCCCTCAGGACACAGGAACTGAAGAGCAGACTGGGACAGGACCCTTCTGGTTTCTATCTGCACCTGAATTAGACCCTGTGCCAAAAGCTCTCTCAACCTAGATCCTGCCTGGAAAAAGCAGGTCTCCCAGGAGTGCTCGCACACCTGAGAGCACAGTTCACTATTCATGTCACACTGGAAGAGAGATGGTCTTCCAAGAGTAATAACACACCTGAGAGAACAGATGAGACCACCACTTCTGCTCAAATTCCTGGCCCAAGAGGGACCTGCCCAGAGGCATTAGGACATGGGAAACAAGGAACTGCCAAGGACAGAATCCTTCAAATTTCCATCTGTGCCCCAGACCCTGTGCCACAGCTCTCCATACCCAAATTCCTTCCAGAAAGAACTGGTCTCCCAGAATTGCTGACACACAGGCTTACAGGAGGGACAAGCCAGAGTCAGAAAAAGCAAGACCAGCTAACACCAGAGACAATGAGAGGCAAGTGCAAGAACATAAGCAACAGAAACCAAAGTCCCTTGGCATCATCAGAACCCAGTTCTTCCATCACAGCAGCAAGTCCTAGATAACCCAGGAAATCAAAAATGCAAGACTGATTTAAAATCACATTTCCTGATGATTATAGAGGACTTTAAGAAACACATGCATAATTCCATTAAAGAAATACAGGGGAACATGGGTAAACAGGTCGAAACTCTAATAGAGGAAACAAAAGAATTCCTTAAAGTATTATAGGAAAATACAACCATACAGGTGAAGGAATTGAAAAACATCATCCAGGATCTAAAAATGGAAATAGAAATAATAAAGAAATTCTGAAGATAGAAAACCCAGGAAAGAGATCAGGAGTCATAGATGCAAACATCACCAACAGAATACAAGAGAGAGAAAAGAGAATTTCAGGTGCAGAAGATACCATGGAAAACATTGGTACAACAGTCAAAGAAAAGGCAAAAGGCAAAAAGACAACTCAAAGCATCCAGAAAATCCAGTACAGAATGAGAAGACCAACCCTAAGAATAATAGGTATAGAAGATAGAAAAAAACCCAACTTAGAGGGACAGTAAATATTTTCAAAAAAGTTATAGTAGAAAACTTCGTTAACCTAAATAAACAGATGCCCATAAATGTACAAGAAGCCTACAGAACTCCAAATAGATTAGACCAAAAAAGAAACTCCTCCCATGGCATAATAGTCAAAACAACAAATGCACAAAACAAAGAAAGAATATTGAAGACAGTAAGGAAAAAAGTAACATATAAAGGCAGACCTATAATATGTAATAAAGACATGTAATAAGGACACATGCTCCACTATGTTCATAGAATCCATATTTATAATAGCCAGAAGCTGGAAACAATCCAGATGTCCCTCAACAGAGGAATGGATACCAAAAATGTGGTAAATTTACACAATGGAATATGACTCAATTACTTAAAAAAACAATGACTTCATGAAATTCCCAGGTAACTGGATAGATCTAGAAAATATTATCCTGAGTGAGGTAACTCAGTCACAAAACACCACACATGGTATGTACTCACTGATAAGTGGGTATTAGGCAAAGAGCATAGAATACTCGTGATACAACTCAAGGGCCACATGAAGCTTAAGAAGAAAGGAAGCCAAAGAGTGGATGTTTCAGTCCTGATTAGACTGGGGAACAAAATAATCAAGGGAAGTAGAAGGTGGGAGGGACTTGGGAGGAAGAAAAGAGCAGGAGGGAAAAAGAGAAGAATCAGGTATGGGGGGAAATGGAAGAAATATACAAAGGGTCAAAAACTTGAACAGAGGTGTGTAGCAATGGGGGGTGGGGAACTGGATGCAGCAAACACAAGCAGGAAAGCAAGAGTCTCCTCAGGACCCCACAGGCATGACATTACCTGAAATACCTCACAAATGAGAGAAAAAAACTGTCAAGACCATATCCAGAGCTTATGCATGGCCCCCTGTTTGAGGGATTGGGCCAGCCACCCATCTCCAAAATTTTAACCCAGAATTGTTCCTCAGTGAAATACAGGGACTCAAGAAAAGGGCATCCAGAGACTGCCCCACCTGGGGATCCATCCCATATGCAGACAGCAAACCCTGATACTATTGCTGATGCCAAGAAGTGCTTACTTACCAGAGCCTGATAAGGCTGTCTCTTGAGAGGCTCTGCCAGATTCTGACCAATACAGATGAAGAGGTTCGCAACCATTGGGCTGACCACAGGGTCCATGAAGGAGTTAAGGGAAGGGCTAAAGAAGTTTAAGGGGCCTTATGTGGCATCAATGGGAGGGGAATCTCTTGGCCCTATGAAGAAGGCTTGATGTCCCAGTGTAGAGGAATGCTAGGGTGGTGAGGCAGGCATAGGTAGGTAGGTAGGGGAGCAGGGTAATAGGGGATAGGATAGAGGGTTGCAGAGGGGAAACCAAGAAAGTTGATAACATTTGAAATGTAAATACATAAAATAAAAAAATAAAAATTACACACACACACACACACACACACACACACACACACACACACATATATATATATATATATATATATGATAAATACATGTAAGTAATGTATTCCATACATATATGACACTGAAGTAGATGCAGACAAAAGGAATTAACTGGAAGAGAGAGGGTGGAGAAAATAGAGACTAAGAGGCATAGGGAGAATGTGCTCAATATAAAATGTACACTTATGAAATGTCCTAGTGTAACACAGAACCAAGTCAATAAACACACAATGAAGAGAAAGAATGCACTTCTTAAAGCATTTCTTGTGGCAAAGAAAAATTGGAAAGGTTTACATTAACAACATTAGAAATGGTACAGAAACATAAGCAAATAAGTACTTAGAAATATAAATAAAGCAACTTGAAATCCAATAGGATCACCCTATCTTTAAAACATCTCAACACAGTAACATTTCCATTAGGAAGTCATTCACTGTTGATAGCTGCTTGGAGCAAGAGTCAGTTTGGTTATGGGTGTGTACCCTGGTAGGTCTACCATGCTCCAGTGGGTGACCCTACCATGAACATATGAACAGTACAAATTAGACTAAAAGAGTAACAATAGGGCAGAATGTGTGAAGTTGGGGGGGGTGAAAAGTTGATGTGAGAATAGTGAGGAGGAGGAGGAGGAAAATATGGTCAAATATATGCATATGTGGTATTCTCTAATAATTAAAATAAATGTTCTACTTTAAAAATTCACGTGAATGTTTCTATGTATTATCAATATACATGTGTATGTATGTGTGTATATGTGACCAAATATTTGCAGTGTCACAAAACACACAGCATTATCGCTTTCCATTTTCAGAGTTTTTATTTTCTTGTTTCTTTGAAATATTTCTTAGGAACACATAAGTTTAAGGATCCATGATGAAAGATATGAAGCAAAATTAAATATCATATTGTTATATGTGAGCATAATGTGATGTGTGAAATGACATGGATATCATTGATAATTACTTTTGAAGTCTGGAAATTATCACTGAAAGTTTACTCTGAAGGTGTCATTAAACTTTATTGTACATTTCTAATTTTTATAACACTTGATTTTTTCAAATACATAATGTTCAATAAAGTAATACTGTAGAACTGGAGCTATGGCTCAATGGTTAAGAGTTCCTGAGTTCAATTCCCAGCAACCACATGGTGGATCACAAACATCTGTAAGAGGGATCCAATGCCCTCTTCTGGTGTGACAGAGACAGTGTACTCGTGTACATAAAATAAATAAATCTTAAACAAATACGTCACGTGTCCCACAAACAGCTGGTACTTAAATATGGATTCATATTTTTTAAAAAGCAATACTGTAAATATTCAGTCAAGGAGAGGCTAGTTTCAATGTGTACTGGCCAGGAGACTGAAAAAATCTTGGCATGTCCATTTCAAGGTACAAATTTCTGTTAACTTCCCACAGTTACATCGAACAGGTTACCTGGAAGGGAAGATGGAGATGTATAGGAAGGCAACTTAAAGAGAATGAGACCAAGACAACAGTTGCTGATCATGGTCCCAAGGTTTCAGGGAGGACTCGAAATATATAGGCAGAGGAAAACCCTTCCCCCAAATGCTCAAAACTCTCCACAGAATCAGTTTGGTTGCTCAGCAGGTGTTTAGTATCTCTCAGGAAACTGCAGATCCTTGAAGAGCAATGAGCTTCACCGTGGTCTGAGCACCAAGCTAAAGCAGGAGTTCCAGCTCAAAGGCTGGAAGAGGAACTTCACCTTTGTCAATGTCAAGTTCCTGCCAGGTGGCATGGTACCCCAATAAGGCTCTCTACAAGTTTCCTTTTCAAAATCACAATGTCAGTCTTTAACTACACACTTCCAGCATAAATGAGAATTGTAAATAATGTTAACTACTCATTAAAAAAAACATTTTAAAGTAAGTTGCAACTGAAGAAAGGATGCAATTAATTCCTCTGGTCTTCATGATCCATTATCTCAGTTCTTCAGAACTAAGGGTTGACTCATGAAGCAATTGTGGGTGATTTTAATGTAAAATTAATGTATTCCATTGGTAAGAATTTACTAAGTTTTCTTATCTCTGGGAAGTGAAGAATAAAAAATTAATTAATTAATAGCTATCTGTAAGGACATGGGCTTGTCACCTTTTGTCAACTTGGGCCTCCGTCCCCTGCAGGTGGTGGTTCCAGAACTCTAGAGAAATATATCCCCCCTTCCTGGGACTCTCCTGAGGAAAACAGCTCCCGGAATAACCACAGGGGTCCCAACAACCTCTATGGAATGTCCCAAAGCCCCAGGAATGTCACTTAATGTAACACATAGTAAATAGTAAATGTGTGACTTTAGACTTCCCCTATTTCCTCCCCAGTCCTCCCCCTCTTTTATGGTTTCTGCCTTTATAAGCTTGTCACAAGTTCAGGTGGGGGTCGAACTCCTCTACCCCTGCGTGGTATATGAGTTTCGACCCCAGCATGCTGGCCTGAGATCTCGATTAATCCCATCTTCAATAAACTTCCTCCTGTGATCACGAGTTCTGTCTCAGTGCCTTACTGGGTGTGCGCTACTCCCGAGACTTGAGTGAGGGTCTCCCTTCGGGGGTCTTTCATTTGGGGGCTCGTCCGGGATTTTGCGCGACCACCCAGGGGGTACTAGACCCACTTGTAGGTAAGAATTTCTGTTCTGGTGTGACTCTGTGTCTGTGTTTGTGGCCTGTTCAGAAATCTGGTGGGATCGCAGTTTCGTTTTTGCAAACACTCTATCGAGGCCACTCTCCAGGAGGAGAAGCGGAGTGGACAGGGATAGACGTGTCCGGATGTCCACCGTTTGTTTCGCCCTGGGAGAAGTCCCAGGAGGACAGGAGGAGGACCAGGGACACCTGGTGGACCTCCACGGGGAAAGTAGGGAGATAAATTTTCTCCTTGACGATCTGTGTCAGAAGGCCATTCCTCTGCCATCTGACTCCTTTCAGAACTTCTGGTCGACTCGAAGCCGACAACTGGTTTTGTTTTCTTGTCTTTCTGTCTTTGTGATTGTTTTTTGTTGTGTGTATAGCAGAGGTAGACATGGGACAGGACGCGACGACCCCACTAACAATGACTCTGGACCATTGGACGGACATTAAGATCATGGCTCATAACCTTTCTGTCGAGGTCAAAAGGGGACCTTGGCAAACTTTTTGTTCCTCCGAATGGCCCAATTTTGATGTGGGATGGCCTTCAGGAGGAACTGTTAACCTATCTATCATTTTTGCTGTCAAGCGAGTTGTTTTTCAGGCCACAGGGGGACACCCTGATCAGGTTCCATACATTGTCGTATGGCAGGATCTAGTCCAAAACCCGCCACCATGGATGAAACCTTGGACATTGGGAATGGAGACGGTGATGGTGGCCATGGCCGCGAAACCGAAAGTACCTCCTTCAGATCCGCTGGCACCTGCTCCATCAGCTCCCCCGCGGATCTATCCTGAAATTGATGATGTCTCCCTCCTTGACCACCCTCCTCCCCCATATCCTCAACCCACTCCTCATGCAGCCCCCTCCACAGGTGCAGGCCCCAACGGACTCCCGGACAGCCCCCGAGGTAGGGCCAGCGGCCGGGACTCAAAGCCACCGGGGCCGCAGCCCAGAGGGATCTGGCACAGGACCTGACTCCGCCATTGCCTTACCTTTACGGGCTTATGGACCCGCCCCAGCTCCGGGGTAATTAGTCCCATTGCAATATTGGCCGTTTTCGTCAGCCAATATGTACAACTGGAAAAAAAAACTCCCTTCTTTTTCAGAGAACTCCTTGAGTCCCTGATGTTTTCTCATCAACCCACTTGGGACGATTGTCAGCAACTTTTGCAGGTCCTTTTTACAACTGAGGAGAGGGAAAGAATTCTCCTCGAAGCCAGAAGAAATGTTCCAGGACCAGACAGAACCCCCACTAATCTCCCTCACCTTATAGAAGCAGCTTTCCCCTTGGTCCGCCCTGAATGGGATTACAACTCCGCAAAAGGTAGGGGGCGTCTCACGGTCTACCGCCGGGCTCTAGTGGCAGGTCTCAGGGGAGCCGTAAGGCGACCCACCAAATTGGCAAAGGTAAGAGAAGTCTTACAGGGACCCATGGAGCCACGCTCTGTCTTTTTAGAACGATTGATGGAGGCCTATAGGAGATATACCCCTTTTGATCCCTCATCGGAGGGACAGCAGGCGGCTATAGCTATGGCTTTTTATAGGGCAGTCGGCCCCTGATATCAAGAAAAAGTTGCAGAGACTAGAGGGGCTCCAGGATTATACTTTACAGGATTTAGTAAAAGAGGCACAGAAGGTGTATCACAAGAGAGAGACTGAGGAAGAGAAGCAAGAAAGAGAAAAAGAGGAGGCAGAAGAGAGGGGAAATCGGCAGGATCGCTGTCAAGAGAGGAATTTGACTAAGATTTTGGCCTCAGTAGTAGGTGGAGAAAGGTCAGAGAAAGGACAGTCAGGATACCTGGGCAGCAGGGCAAGAAGACCCCCGGGAGGACAGCGACTACAACTCGAGAAAGACCAATGTGCTTATTATAAGGAAAAAGTCCCATTCACCTGGACAGAGGAGCACCAAAGAGCCTTTGATAATATAAAGACTGCCCTGCTCACAGCTCCTGCTTTGGCCCGGCCAGATCTGACTAAGCCTTTCACTCTGTATGTTAATGAACGGGATGGAGTGGCTCAGACCCTGGGGCCTTGGAAACAGCCGGTGGCCTACCTATCTTAAAAAGCTGGACCCTGTCACCAGCGGGTGGCCCTCCTGCTTGAAAGCCATTGCTGCAGTAGCGCAACTTGTCAAAGACTCTGATAAGCTTACTCTGGGTCAACATGTGACTGTAATTGCTCCCCATGCCTTAGAAAGTATTGTGCGGCAGCCCCCCCCCCCGCGACTGCTGGATGACAAACGCACGGATGACACATTACCAGAGCTTGTTGTTAAATGATCGGATAACCTTTGCTCCTCCTGCTATTCTCAACCCGGCCACCCTGTTCCCCGAAGCAGATGACTCTACCCCGGTGCACTCACTGACGCCCTGGCTAAAGAAACTGGGACCAGGAAAGACCTGACCGACCTACCTTGGCCGGGCATGCCTAACTGGTTTTATGGTAGAAGGTAAAGGAAGAGCAGAGCGGCGGTGGTGGACGGAAAGCAGGAAATTTGGGCTAGCAGCCTCCCCAAAGGAACCTCCACTCAAAGGGCTGAACTCCTGGCACTGACTCAAGCTCTGCGCCTGGCAGAAGGTAAGGCTATCAACATTTACACCGACAGCCATAGAACCCTAAAAGAGACCCTTAGTAAATTAACTATTGAGACCGGCAACAAAGACTGGGTGACCCTCCTCCCCTTTGCGCTCCTTAGGGTCCGAAACACACCTGGACGTTTTTGCCTTACCCCTTATGAAATCCTACATGGGGGACCACCCCCCTTGACTGAGTCAGGCAGGATATTGGATCCTTGCACTGACTCTTCCTCCCCATCTGCTCTGTTCACCCACTTAAAGGCCTTAGAGGTCGTTAAGACACAGATCTGGAACCAGATCAAGGAAGCCTACACTCCAGGGACTACGGCAGTGCCCCACGGGTTCCAGGTCGGAGACTCAGTCTTGGTCAGACGACATAGAGCTGGCACGCTTGAGCCTCATTGGAAAGGACCCTATTTGGTGCTGTTAACTACCCCCACGGCAGTCAAGGTAGACAGGATCGCCACCTGGATCCACGCCTCCCACATCAAGAAGGCACTGGACTATGCATAGGCAAAGTGCCTACCAGACACCAGCCCCTCTGTAACGTAACTATTGACACCCTGACAGATGGCCCAAATCAATATCTAGTATCCCCCCCCCAGACACTTGGTGGGCCTGTGGCACCGACCTGACCCCCTGCCTGCATACTTCGCTTTTTAACAGTACTAAGGACTTTTGTATTTTGGTTCAGCTGGTGCCTAGGGTCATCTATCATGATGATAACTCATTTATAGATGAATTTGATCACCGTACTCGTTACAAAAGGGAACCTGTAACCCTGACCTTGGCTGTCTTGTTAGGACTAGGAGTAGCGGCAGGGATTGGAACTGGAGCAACCGCCCTTATCCAGCTGCCCTACTACTATAATGAACTTAGAGCAGCTATGGATGCAGACTTGGGAGCGTTGGAACAGTCCATAACTAAACTAGAAGAGTCATTAACTTCATTGTCAGAAGTAGTGCTGCAGAATAGAAGGGGATTAGACCTGCTTTTTCTTAAGGAGGGAGGGCTCTGCGCTGCCTTAAGGGAAGAATGTTGTTTTTATGTAGATGATTCTGGTGTCATCAGAGATTCCATGGCAAAGCTTAGAGAAAGGCTAGAGAACAGGAAAAAGAAAAGAGAAGCATACCAAGGATGGTATGAAAATTGGTTTAATCGGTCACATTGGTTCTCTACTCTGTTCTCCACCTTGGCCGAGCCTTTAATCATTTTGCTACTAATCCTAACCTTCGGGCCATGTATTCTCAATAGGCTGGTGACATTTATAAAAGAAAGGATAAGTGCTGTCCAGGTAATGGTCTAAGACAGCAGTACCAGGTACTACAGGAGGCTGAGGGGTCGCTCTAAGATTAGAGCCATTTACAAGCAGAAGTAGGGAATGAAGAATAAAAAATTAATTAATTAATAGCTATCTGTAAGGACATGGGCTTGTCACCTTTTGTCACCTTGGGCCTCTGCCCCCTGCAGGTGGCGGTTCCGGAACTCTAGAGAAAAACACCCCCCCCCCACTCTCTTGAGGAAAACAGCTCCCGGAATAACCACAGGGGTCCCAACAATCTCTATGGAATGTCCCAAAGCCCCAGGAATGTCACTTAATGTAACACATAGTAAATAGTAAATGTGTGACTTTAGACTTCCCCTATTTCCTCCCCAGTCCTCCCCCTCTTTTATGGCTTTTGCCTTTATAAGCTTGTCACAAGTTCAGGTGGGGGTCGAACTCCTCTACCCCTGCGTGGTGTATGAGTTTCGACCCCAGCATGCTGGCCTGAGATCTCGATTAATCCCATCTTCAATAAACTTCCTCCTGTGATCACAACGAGTTCGGTCTCAGTGCCTTACTGGGTGCACTCTCGAGACTTGAGTGTGGGTCTCCCTTCGGTGGTCTTTCAGAAGCAACTCTACATACATACTTTCCAAAATATACATATGCCTTTCTATTTGTTTATTAAATTGATTCAGTTGACTTTCATTGGTTCTATATATTGTGTTCAACAGTTAAATAAGTTCATGAGATATAGAAACAGATCTGAAATGTACCTGTCTTCTAAAATCTTGCAAAGCAATAGGGAAAATCAGAATTTATAAAATATATATTTATAAGAAATGATAAATATGATCAAAGAAATCTAGATAGGCACCAAACAGAAACTTCTATTTGCACATTTTATGCTTATGCTTATTATTCAAGCGTAGGGCTACTCCTCAGGAGCACCCCAAGCCAAGCTCCTTTCCTTTTTTGGAATTAAAACTAGCTACATTTTGAATGTGTATGTTGTTCATTCACAGCAACCAAACAACTTTTTATTTTTATAGTTTATCTCTTTTTTAAATTTTCTATATTTTTGTTTACATTCCAAACACTTTCCCCTTTCCCAGATGCCCCCTCACCATATGTCCCATAAGTCCTCTTCCCTCTTCCCATCCCCCAATCACCCCCACCCCCCATTTCTCTGTTCTGGTACACTCTCCTACAATACTGGATCAAGTCTTTTCAGGACAAGGGCCCTCTCCTTCTTTCTTCTTGGGAATCTTTTGATTTGCTAATTGTGCCTTGAGTATTCAGAGTTTCTGGGCTAATTAATATCCACTTATCAGTGATTGCATTTCAAGTGTATTCTTTTGTGACTAGGTTAGCTCACTTAGGATATTTTCCAGTTCCAACCATTTGCCTACAAATTTCATGAATACATTGTTTTTAATTGCTTAGTAGTATTCCATTGTATAAATATACCACATTTTTTGTATCAATTCCTCCTTTGAGGGACATCTGGGTTCCTTCAAGCTTCTGGCTATTATAAATAAGGCTGCTATGAGCATAATGGAGCATGTGTCTTTGTTGCATGCAGGGGAATCCTCTGGGTATATACCCAGGAGTGGTATGACAGGGTCCTCTGGAAGTGTCATGCCCAATTTTCTGAGGAACTGCCAGACTTTTTTCCAGAGTGGTTATACCATCTTGCAATCCCACCAACAGTGGAGGAGTGTTCCTTTTTTTTCCACATCCTCACCAACACCTGCTGTCTCTTGAGTTTGTAATCTTAACCATCCTGACTGATGTGAGGTGGAATCTTAGCCAACATTTTAGGGTCTCTATTCACAATCTTTGAAGTTCACTTCTAATGAAGTACGTTGACTTTGTGCTTCTTGGTTCTTGTTGCAGTGGGTCCATTAATTCTCCCTAACTCTACTCTGCCTCTCACTAATACCATTCACTAACTGAAGCCAACATATTAGCTTTAATTTGTTTGGAGATTCTAACTCTATGTGTAGAAGTTTGCATTTACACTATAGTATACATTTTTAGCTCTTCTCTTACAACAGTGGAGTTAATAAAACTGACATCTAATTAAAACTAGAAGGCACACTCATAGTAAAACTAAAGCAATAAAAAACAGCCTGCAAAGATTGCATAATAAGATAAGGTATTATGTACACTCATAGGACCTGCCAGTTACCAAGCTATAGTTTAACACCCTCTTACAGTGTCATATTACAGTGATAAAGCAGTTTCCATAGGACAGAAGATATGCTTAGAACTCGACTGAATTGCTAAAATTATTGCCCCTCCTCTAATGTATTGAAAGAAATAAGAATAGATCAAAGAAGCTCGTACTGTTCTCAATATCAAGAAACAAAGGTCTGCTGTGAAAAAAAAACAGCTCAGGAGAAGAGGAAGAGAAATATAAGAATCAAGCACAATGTGTGGAGCAAGCTTTGAAAATTAGGCAAATAAAAATATGTACTTCTGTTTGAGCCAATAGAAGGACCCAGTTCTGTCTGTTTCCATCTTAGTGTTGACTTGAGTTCAAAGCACATGATCATACCTGAGACACAGAGATACACCTTGATAGCAAAAAGAATGAAACCACTTCTTCCCTCACTATCCAGAGAAGCATGTTGCTATGTCTATCACTTTGCAAAGAAACTAACAGAAACTACATGACTCTGGATATCCTACAAGGCATGTCTGATTCACCAGAAAAAAATGCATTAAGATCAAATTGTTTTAGACTGAAGGGTGAATTTCAAAACCTAAACTCTAAGTCCAAGTCAAGTATAAGCTCTCCAACAACAAGGTTAAGGGATGACAATCTCACATATATACAGGCTTGCTGGAAGAATCACTCTCCTGTCCCCATTTAACCTTTACCTAAATCCAGTGAGAATACAGATTCAAATGGCCATATTCTGAGTTCAATGATTCATAACATCTAGACAGACGTTCAGTGATGATAGCCACAGGCTCAGGGCATGAGTAAAGCTATAATAGAGCCTGTGCTTCACAATACCATCTTCATCTCCCCATCCCTCCCAGGTTTAAAGGCTGCAGACTCCGAATCTTCATTGCCTGCACTCAACTCCATGCACAACCTGATCTCTCATTATAGGACCTTTGGAAATTTGCTGATGTCTTTTGTGATTCAGTTTATTCATGAGTAAAGTATACAGGACAATAAGATTTCTCCCGAGATTTCAGTAAAGATGGAAGAGAATGTTTATGAAATATTTTCAAGTATGTTTTAGTAGATTCTTTATTGACACTCAATACCTTGCTTGGATAAAATAATGTAACAGGTTCGTATACTTTATAGTGAACACTGAAGAAGATAGGAGTCATTTTCATTTATATCTGACCATTTCTATTTATGCATTAGGCATTCCAAATTAGTGGCTTATCACACTCACAGACTGTCAATATACACATTTTGCAGAGGGTATATACACAGAGAACTGTTTTTCTGTGTTGCTCATTGTTTACAGCTCCAGTTGGGAATATTCAAATCCACTACTGCTGCTTTTCTAAAACAGTATATTTTCAACCTACATTCTAAGTAAATTATATTTATATCCACAGATAAATGTAACAATCACCTCTTGTAGAATACAATTATTTATGCAGCAGATATAGACCATTACAGAAACCCACAAGTAGCCAAACTCAAAGAACAACTGACTGTAGGATGCCTAGCCCCAGTTGATACAACTTCAGCACAAGCCCTAAAACTCCGGTTTAGGGAACACAACAGAAGCCGGGAGAGCCAGAGGGCCAGGGCATTTTCTTTGACATTGTAACTTCTATATAGGACACAGTAGCTTTATCCATTAAATCATTCTTTAGTGTCTGTTTGTAAGTGTGTGTGTGTGTGTGTGTCTTTGTTTGTGTGTCTCTGACTCTGTCTGTGCCTCTGCTCTCTCTCTGTGTCTCTCTTTGTGTGTCTGTCTCTGTCTCTGTCTCTGTCTCTGTCTCTGTCTCTCTCTCTCTCTCTCTGTGTGTGTGTGTGTGTGTGTGTGTGTGTATGTGTGCACATGTGCATGAGCATGTTACCCACTTCATCCATTAAGCTGTAACAAAATGGGTGCCTAAGGACCTCCACAATGACAACACCAGTTGGCATGAATGGGGGAATTTTCACAAGGCCCCACCCTAAGATAAAGAACTACAGGTGATTAGTAACTGCCAGGAGAAGGAGAATATGTTTTCCCCAGAGATAAGCCTAATTGGTTATATAAGTGATCAGCCCTAAAATCATACACATACAAGCAACACTAAGTGACTCAATGATTTATATTTTTACAATCATATATATATATATATATATATATATATATATATATATACAACATTAATAATTAAAGGAAGAAAAGGAGATGTGGCAATGGAAGGATGGAAGGGGACATTAGGTTGATATAATCAACAGCAATGAAGAAGCCAAGGATGTGTAGATACCTTTAAAGGACAAATAAGTCAAGAAAACCAAATGCCCATTGGAGCCCTCATGGAACACATAGCTGTGTTTACTCCTTGAGGTTTAATATGGCAAGACACTTTGGCCAGGAGAACTATAAGATAATAATTTTGTGCTGCTTTAGGCTACTTAGTTTCTGACTTGAAGCTCTGTTTTTAACTGCATGTACTACTAATTTTTCTCATTGTAGTGACCAACTACTTGACATGTAGTTTGGTGGAGGAAGGTCTTGTGCTGATTTATCTTTTGATGATGTCTTCCCCTCAGGAAACCACATCAGCCTGAGGGGAAGGCATCACATTCAGAATGGGGAGTCTAGTTGACAATATTTCACCCAGTAAGGACACAATGGGAATGGAATGCTGGTGCTCATCTCAGTTTTCCCCTGGCTACTTAGTCCAGACCTCAGTCCATGGGATGGTGCCATCTCATCTCAGATGGGGCCTCCCACTACAGTTACCCTAATTATACCAGTTTGCTATAAACTGTCCTGAAAAACATGACCAAAAATAACTTGGGGAGAAAATGAATTGTTTTCTTTTATAACTTCTAGGTAAAGATCTGTCACTGAGAGATGTCAAGACAGGAGCTCAAGGCAGGAAGCTGGAACAAGATCCCTAGAGGCAAGCTACTTACTGTCTTGAGTCTCTCTCTCTCTCTCTCTCTCTCTCTCTCTCTCTCTCTCTCTCTCTCTCTCTCTGTATCTATCTCTCTCTCGTTCTTTCTTTGTGTGTCCCCGCTCTCTGTCTCTATCATCCATCCTTCTATCTATCTATCTATCTATCTATCTATTTATCAACTATCTATCTATCATCTATTTATCTATCTATCTCAGACTGGCTCATGCTTGTCTAGTTGTCTTGTCTAACCCAAACCCACCTGCCTTGGGTTGTTTGTAGTCTCACAGTGAGACAGACCCTCCTACATCAATTAACAATCAAAAAAGTGCCCCACAAACATAACCAGAGGTCAGTCTTACTAAGGCAATCCCTCAGTTTAGGCTCCCCTCTACAAGGGTGACTGAGTCTGTGTCAAGCTGATGATAAAAACTAACCAATGCACCAATGTAGTCAATACCTCATAGACATGGCCAGAGACTTCTCTCTTGTATGATTATAGATTGTGTCAAGCTCACAATAATAATTACCACAAGTCCACCCTTTGTCAACTTAACACCTAAAAATAACACTTTTCAATCATAATAACTCCTTGTCCCTGCAGTCTCATGACAATACCATAATGAAAAATGCATCTGGTTCA
The DNA here is from genome assembly GCA_964023405.1 of Apodemus agrarius. Lineage (NCBI taxonomy): Eukaryota > Metazoa > Chordata > Mammalia > Rodentia > Muridae > Apodemus > Apodemus agrarius. Next base: position 87,051,469 of record OZ030008.1, read on the forward strand.
CATTTAAATCTCCTGCAGTTACAGTTTCAACATTGTTCAAAAGTATAAGCACAGTCTCCTCTGAGATTCAAACAACTGGAAACTGTAAGCTGCTGTTCACATCAAAGCAAGGTAAGACTCATTAAAATAAAATGTTATTGTTAGTCATGAAATCCAGGTAATAAACTTAATCTTCTATATTACAAAATACCATCCAAATAACACCTGTATCTATATATTTTTGTGCTTCTTTAGAAATATATGCTGAAGATGCTGATAGCCTAAATCCATAAAGAAAAGTGCTTTCCACTTCTATACCCTCCACAAAGGACAGGAAAAGAAAATTAGATTAAAGTGTACCTTTCTTGAGTGACGATGGATTGAAGTTTTTAATTTAGCCCAATTCAAATAAATTCCTACCTATTGCTTCTAATTATGTCATTTTCCTCTTCCTTTTAATGGAGAGTGGAGATCAAGAAAGCAAGAGTTGGTAGCTCAAAGTCGATTTTAAAAAGAGCAAAAGAAAAGGAATGCATTCTCTCAGTTCAAAAAATGAAAAAAGGCTTTCACCAGCAGGTCTGTAGATTTTTTTGAAAATCCTAATTAGACTGAATTAAATGCCTAAAATGCTACTAATTACTTTTTAATTTCGAGAGAGATGTTTACCAAGCGCGGGATAATGTGTAATCCAGCACTTCAAATGATTACTAATGTTGCCGCTTTGTCTGACTTAATCTCAATTAGTATAAATCACATTGTCATCGTCGTTAATTGCCATTTCTTTCAAGCAAAATGGTAATTTCTCTTCACAATCTTACAATCGCTGTTTGTTTTCTTCAAAGTGTCCCACTTGAAAGGCCTAATAAAGAGCACATTTACAGCCTCTGCGTGTTTCTGTAATTTGAAGCAAAAGCATTTGTTGGTATCCCATTTGGAGGGTGGGATAGTAGTAATTCCTATTTACTGTTTTAATAAAATGAAAGTTTTCACTTTTAACTGTGTTGTCGTCAGCTAAACTCAAATTCACTAGTAGCTGGCAATTTGTAGAGAAGTTGTTTCTGGTTTGAAGGTCAAGCAAAGATTTCATTTACAAGATCTAAGAGCCAGAGTTTATTTTTCATTTCTTGTGGAAAAATATCATTAGATAGAGATCAAACATCCTTTGAATATCACACAATTTCTGGTTTGTTCTGTTTTTATTTCAATTATCCACTTTCCACCCTGCTTCTCCACAGAGGAAGTAAAATCTACTCTTGAAGCAATCTGCCCATCACCTTTAGGCCACTACATCTGTCTCTGTGATTAGATGCTGCAAGGAAAATTTTCCTTCTTTAGCATTTGTTTATTCATTTATTCAGCTCTATCGTAACCATAAGGACTTTTGAAAATGCTGAGAATCCAAGAGCTTAAAAAGAGATTCTAACAGAATATTGTTACTGTTCTAAAACAGGGATTCTCAAACTGTGAATCGCAACTCCTTCTAGGGTCATATGATCATTCTGTAGGAGTCACTTAAGACCATTGGGAAGCATTGATATTTTCATTACAATTCACAACAGTAGCAAAATGGCAGTGATAAAGTATAATGAAAGTAAGTTTATAATTCAAGGGTTGCAGCATTAGGAATGTGGAGAACCACTGTTCTGAAAGATTAAGCCACCTCACTTTTCCATTAAGGAAAACAACTTTTGGGTTGAATGTTGACATTTTTAAGTTTTTCTCTCAAATATTTTAACTTTTGGGTACCTGCTTTGTTTATGTATTGACACAAAGCTACCTCAAGGCTTATTAGTTTACAGAACAATTCATCTACCTGACTTGTGGGTAGGAGTTCTAGGATCAGATTAGCTATGGGTGTGTCTGGATGCCTGGAGGTACCAGTCCACAGAACATAAAGAGAAGATCTCTGTTAGGCACATGCTGGCATCTTGTTGGGAGTCAGCTTTTAATATCCTTCACAGTCTATGTGTTTTCTTTAGGCTTCTTAGACTCTGGCCTCAGTCTATGTCTGAAGCAGAGGAAGCCTTGAGTGGATTTGTAGAAAACTAACAGTCTTTAGTGAATATGTATTGCAGTGACATGTTAAGGACCCAAAGCCTCAGACCCATGGAAATAGCAAAGTTACCCCTATATAGATCAAACTCAGGGGGATAGTATAAAGCCTTCCTCTGGTTTGAATACAAATGTTGATATATATAAAAGTCAGCAACTGTGGCTGCCTCTTGCCAGGTAGTTAGAGCCTGAGACTGCACAACTACAGACACCTCTACTAATGCTAGCTAATTCCCACCCTGTGAGGAGTTATTATGTGCTGTATGGATTCTGGATTGTTGTACCATTGTTAGTATTTCATCTTCACATGGCCTGTTGGATTCCAGCTTTTCAGTCTCCTATCTGTCATTTCTTCATTTCCTTGCCACCCAATCATGTTTCCAGGATGAAGCTGTGCAGGATGCAGCACATGATGAAAGACTTCCCATACAGAAGCTGTAAGAACAGGTGTTCTGTATGGAAGCCAAAGATTTCCTAGACCTGACCTCAGAGGCTCCATTATTTTCTTTCTAGATATTGTTTTGGTCAAGGAGGTTGACTGAGCAAACCTAGCCTCATAGACCTGTGCTAAAAGGATGGTAACTTAGCTTTGCAGGAAAAATAAAACATGATTTTTTTCATCCATATTTAATTTGCCACTGAGTTTAAGGCTTATACATAAGCTAAAGATAACATCAAGTGATTTTTGGATAGCAATAGTTATTTATGGAAAATTTTAAAATATTCTTGCTTAGTACTCTTGCTGTTTTACCAAGGGAAGCTAGAATTTATACTTGGGATTACTTTAAATATCTTTCCCTTAGTCTTGGAAAAATTTATACATGTATGGAATGTATTGGTTAGATGCCTCACTTATTCTCCTCATATTACTTTTACAAAGCTGCCCTAAATACAAAATCCTCCTTCCAACTCCTTGCCCTCTTTTGATAATATAGTGAATTCAATTAGTACTGCCATTGTACAGGCATTCATGGTAATATTGTCAACCTACGAAGTACCACATTCCTGAAAAAATTATCTTTCCCTTCACCAGAAGCTGTCAACTATTACAGCATCTCAGCTAGGAGTTGGGCTTCGTGCATTTCTCCCAGTCCAGGTCCATGAAGAATTTTGACTGACTTAATCTTGTTCAGATCTTATGCATGCTCTTCCATTCAGCTCTCCAGTGAGTTCCTAAGCATAATGGTCTAGTTTTGTTCAAAAGACTGTTTAACAATTGTCTTCTCCTAACTTATGAATTTTATATAGTTTACTGAGTTAAAATATCATTGTGGATAGGTCCATTATTTTTATTAGTTTCAGCCTTCTATCAGTTGGGCCTTTATCCATTTCTCATTCTGTCAATACCAGTTTTCTTTAAAAATTTACCATGTTCTTTTTTACAAATGTTGCTCTAGGAGCAACCGATCAAAACTTTCTTAACCTTATTTGATGATGATGACAAAGTAAGTAAGCTCTATCAATAAAATTTAAATTTTTATCTAAGACAACAACATTTTTCAGTCATACAAAAAGTAACTTGAAGATGAGAACCAGTTTGATATCTGGACTTCATGTCTTTCCTACAGCTTTTGACATTAAGTCTTCCCAGGAACCATTATCCTAAGCTGCCTCAAATGTAACTCTAGCTTGGCTATTGATCATATAACCTGACCTTTTAATCTTTCAATTTCATCACTGTTGTTTTACCTAACCACCATTCTACCTCTTTTGTATTGTTGTATTTTTAAAATAGTCGATATATGAATTAGTATGAACTTAACTATAAACACTAGAATTCATGTTTAATAAATAAGAGTGCACAGGAGTTAGGAAGCATTAGGGTGCTAAAAATGCACATTTAAAACATGCTGAGCAAAATCTAATAGAAATTAAGAATAAAACAAATGCATGCTCATATTTCAAAATATTTACCTTTCAGCAATGGATATGGAAAGAAAAAGAATAAATTTGCATGTTTAGTACCCTAATTTATATCTAATACAAATGTTCTATATTTCTTAAAATTTTTGCTTTCAATTTTTATTTTTAAATCTTTATTTATTTTCCTTCCTGTTTTTCCTTTCATCCTTTCATTTTCTTTAGTTTTAGGAATTGAGCCTGGAGTTCATACATTCTAAGGAATTCTTCTACTGTGAAGTCAGGTACCCATCTCCCCAAAGCATATTTCTATGTATTCTTAGGATCTGTGAATTGCTGAAGAATGATACCTTGACTCAAATAGTATGCAAAAGCAAAGAGAGTTTATTCCTGCATGCACAGGCCCAATTCCTTAGGGATGGAAAGATCCTGACTAAATTTTCAGATTCAGTTCTAAAGCCAAAAATACCATTCAGGAGGGATAGATGATCTATATCTTGATTAGTGAGTTCTATCTCTGGGGTCTAGGGGATGCTATTATTCATAGTAACTATTCTTGCTTCATGCCAAGGGAGGTTAGTTGCAAGTTTGACTAACTGTCCTTTCACAAGCTAGGGAGGGTTACCATTTGGCATAAGCCTGACTTGCCAGTTCTGAGAAGTAGAAACTCAGGGCTGGTCTCCTAAACTGCTTGTTTGCAGCCTGTCATGGAGTTAATCTGGCTCAGGCCAATTCATTCCTTTCAGTATATGTTTGTAAAATCTTCAATGAATTTCCAAGGTAACTTTGGTGGGTGAGCTAAGTAGACTGTGACAAGGCAGGAGTTGAGTCTATGTGGGACTTAAATATTTAGCAATGGTCTTGAGTATTCACATTAGAAATTAATACCCTGTGCATCAATGTTGGGGGTGGGGCCTAATGGTAGTAAATGCAGTGCTCTAGTGAATCGACTCATGCCACTATGAAAAGGGCTTTGTGAGGTGACTTTATATTCACGCCTCTCCAACTTTCACCATGAGAGGGCAAAGGGAAAAGCCATGGCCAGATGCCGGTGACTGTATCTTCAACTAAAGCTCCAGACCTAAGAAAAGGAATTTATATTCCCTATAAATTACCCAGTATGTACAATCTAAAAGCAGTACAAGACACAGTGTGACTCTTCCTACTCCATTGTCATGTGCTTGCTTATTTATTTATTTGGTCACAACAACTGTCCTAGCTCATGACCTGAGATATCAAAGCAAGAAAAACGTGTTCTTAAATGCAGATTTATTTAAAACTCTCACAAAGAAACCAATTTAAAAATTAATGAGCCATTTACCAAAGGCTAGGCCAATAAGAAACATGAAATAGTTGGCAGTTCTTGCTAGTACTAAATAGCATGTGATCCTTTCAGTTATTTTAAAGCTGATTTCTTTTATTCTTGTATTTGAAGAGAGGTATTTGGAGTATTCAGCTCAGTCATTGATCTCCAAATGCTTCAGCTACATAATATTTCTATAGAGATAATATATAGGTTTTGACATGCCTACTCATTAAAGGGTAAGAGAGCTGGAAGAGGGGTCAGAGATCGGTCCTTCAGCAGCAAGGCAGTCCCTGTCTTTTGAAATTCTCTTTTAAATGCCATGAAGCTGACTTTCCATTGCAGTTCTACAGAGTCTGTATGAAAGAAAACATTCCCCGACAGCACCATAGTGTCAGGCAGCCGAATTCTTTAGCAGACATTAACAAGCTGGGACTTTGCAATGTCTCGTCTTTCAGGTTGGTTCAAGAACTGGGCTGTAACAGCAGTTGATCCCCATAAAACCAGTGATATTCAGTCTTCATGCAGTCCTTTTTTTTTTTCCCTGGGTGTGCTTTCGCTGAAGACTGATCACAGGTTTTATTGTGTGGGCTTGTAAAATGCAAAATGATTAAAGGTACATCTATTTTTAATCACATCGCTATGGTTCCTTTAGTCAACAACACCAGAGTCCTGGCAGCTACCCATACACTTATATAAAAGGTCAAGTTTAGCCATCAGCACTGAAAATCATCTTAAAGGGCAAGATCAGTGCATTGTAATGAGTGTGGGCAGTACCTTCAGGCTGCCACAGGGCTGAAGAACTTCTGCTCTTTCAGAAAGTTCTGTTTCCCTTCCCTTGCCCAGCATGAAGCTCACTAAACAGATCCATTTCCATATCATGACAGGGGATGAAAAGAAATGTCCTCTCAGGATTCTCGGCTGGTAGTCATTCACTTTAAGTCTCTCCCACTTTGTGTCCCATTTTCTATTTCCTGGACACTGCTTAATTTTGACTCCACTTTGATTCACCCTGACTGCTAGCTGCCACAGTCTCCATCTTTCCATTCTGACACTCGATTCTTCTCATCTCTTCTCTGTCACATCACATGCTTCCCACTTCTGTATTTCATTTTGGAATTTTAATGTGACAGAAAAAATGAGCTCAACAAAATTGTGGTGGGTGAAGAGAGAGAGAGACCGAAGTAAAATTGTGATATATGTGCTCTGCATAACTTACACCATCTCTTCAGGCAGCTAAATAACAGTTTCACTGAGCATGTGAGCATTATCCCAGGCAGCCTCAAGTAACCAAAAACTGCATGTGCATGTGTGCCTGTCCTCTCTCTCTCTCTCTCTCTCTCTCTCTCTCTCTCTCTCTCTCTCTCTCTCTCTCTCTCACACACACACACACACACACACACACCATCTTGTTCCACATGTGAGTACTTTGTGTGTGTGTATGAACAGCATCCCAAACAGTTATTTAGATTGAAGAAGATTCGACTTTTCATATTAAAAGAACACCTTTAATCCATCTTTTCTAGGATACTCTAAAGGTACCCATAGTAGAGTTACCAAAAGTAAGCATGGGCAATAAAATGATCAGAGCACAATGAGAATTCTTTAGACACAAATCATCCATAATATTTAGAAATAAAGTCACATAAAGTCTCAATCTTACTAGTAAGATTGTATAAAATACAACATGGCACAAGAAGGAAATTAGGAGTTAAAAATAGGCAGTGCAGAAACAAGAGGGGTGGAGGCAGCCACCTTTCTGAGCTAAAATTCAGGCTAATATATTAAGTGTAATATTCTAAGTAATTCTCCTAATGACTATAAAGGCTAAATATCTTCCTCCTTTAATTTATTATAGTGTTATCTAACTCTAATATGATGGAAGATGAATCCAAAATGGAAAAGAATGTTTTTATAATATTAAGCTCATATAGAATGCAGACAAAAGCCCAACTAAATAGACTCCAGAACTTGCTACATCAAGAGTGTCAGCATCCATCACTTGCTTGACAGACACTGAAAGACAGACAGGCAACTGTGAAAATACCGTGCAAAATGGCAACCAAAAAATTGGGAAAAGATCTTTACCAACACTACATCCAACAGAGGGCTTATAACCAAGATATAAAAGAACTCAAGAAAGTAGACTCCAGAGAACCAAATATTCCCCTTAAAAATGGGGTACAGAGGCCGGGTGGTGGTGGCACACGCCAGTAATCCCAGCACTTGGGAGGCAGAGGCAGGCGGATTTCTGAGTTCGAGGCCATCCTGGTCTACAGAGTGAGTTCCAGGACAGCCAGGACTACACAGAGAAACCCTGTCTCAAAAAAAAAAAAAAAAAAAAAAAAAAAAAAAAACACAAAAAACAAAAAAAAAAGGGGTACAGAGCTAAACAAAGAATTTTCACCTGAGGAATAACAGATGGCTGAGAAGCACCTAAAGGAATGTCAACATCCTTAGTCATCAGGGAAATGCAAATCAAAACAGCCCTGAGATTTCACCTCACACCAGTCAGAATGGCTCAGATCAAAAACTCAGGGGCTGGAGAGATGACTCAGTGGTTAAGAGCACCTACTGTTCTTCCGAAGGTCCTGAGTTAAATCCCAGCAACCATATGGTGGCTCACAGCCATCCGCAATGAAATCTGATGCCCTCTTCTGGTGTGTCTGAAAATAGCTACAGTGTACTTACATATAATAAATAAATAAATCTTTAAAAAAAAAAAAGAAAAGAAACTTGTTTTAAAAAAAACTCAGGAGAAAACAGGTGCTGGAGAGGATGTGGAGAAAGAGGAACACTCCTCCACTGCTGGTGGGGTTGCAAGCTGGTACTACCACTCTGGAAATCAGTCTGTCGGTTCCTCAGAAAACTGGGAATGATACTTCTGGAAGGCCCAGCTATACCACTCCTGGGCATATACACAGAGAACTCCCCAGCATGTAATAAGGATACATGTTCCACTATGTTCATAGCAGCCTTATTTATAATAGCCAGAAGCTGAAAAGAACCCAGATGTCCCTCAACAGAGGAATGGATACTGAAAATGTGGTATATATACACAATGGAGTTCTATTAAGCCATTAGAAACAATGAATTCATGAAATTCTTAGACAAATGGATGGAGTTGGAGAACATTATACTAAGTAAGGTAACCCAGTCTCAAACGAATACCCATGGTATGTACTCACTGATAAGTGGATATTAGCCTAGAAGCTTGGAATACCCAAGACACAATTCACATATCAAATGATGCCCAAGAAGAAGGAAGGAGTGGCCCCTGGTCCTAGAAAGACTCAGTGCAGCAGTGTAGAGGAACACCAGGACAAGGAAGTGGGAAGGGATGGATTGGGGAACAGGGGGAGGGAAGAGGGCTTATGGGACTTTTGGGGAGGGGGATCCAGGAAAGGGAAAATCACTTGAAATGTAAATAAAGAATATATAGAAAAAAATTAAAAAGTGTCCTTATTTATAAAAAAAAGAAAAGAAAAAAAACAAAGAAGAAAATACTGTGCATAATGAAACATCTCATTGGAAGCTGCGGATTGCGGCAGGCTTTGGGCAAGCATGGCTTAGGGGTTCATGTTGAATCTTCTCTGATTCTAAGTGAAAAATGGGCCAGAATTCTGTTTTTATGCAGTCTTTACATGATCTTCTTACATGTGCAGTTCCCTACCCCTGTGGTTTCATTTCTTTTAAAAAAGATAATTGCAACATCCCCAAATGACTCTGATTGGCTTCAGTGTTTTGAAAAAAACATGGATTTAGTGGGTAACCGTGAAAATGATCACAGTTGTTTTTAAATTAACTATTTTTTAATCCCACAGGAAAAAAAATGCACAGAGTACTAGTTTGGGGAAAAAGAAGGGGAAATGGTGTCTAAATCTCAGGAGACCTTCTCACAGATGGAGGTCACAAGTTACACACATGAAGAACTCCTCAAATTTGTTAAACATAATAACAGAAAAGAGCAGATAGATAGTAACTTGGCAATGGCCAGTGTGCAAAGCAAACCAATGCTTAATTCTCTCTGTAAAAGGGAGGGGTGAGTAGAGGAGAAGGAGAAGGAGAAGCAGGAGGAGGAGGAGGAGAAGAAGTGGAGGAGAAGGAGGAGGAGGAGCAGGAGGAGGAGGAACATGAAGTAAAGAAGGGGTGAAGAGGAGGAGAAGGGGAAGCATTAGGGCAAGAGTAAGGAGGAAGAAGAGATGAGAGGGTGCAGGAGGGGAAAAGAAGGAATAACAGGAAAAACAGAAAGATGAAGATGAGGAACAGGAGGAGGAAGAGGAGGAAGAAAAGGGAAAAAAAGAAAACTTTCTTCCAAGATGATCCACAGTCTCCTCTGGTTTCCTTGGTCATCCTGAAGCCATGGCATACTCCCTGAAAGGCCATGGTGTGATGTCTAATGGCAGCTGGGCGCATCTCGGCTCCCAGTATCATTCTGAAGAGCATTTGAAATGGCAAATAAAGCAGCATCGCATGATGGTCTGACCTCCTCTTCATCATTTTAAAAACAACCAGGTACTTTTGTGTTCTATCCTTTCTCTGAACAACATTGAGGAGGCATTTCCACAGTTGCATGCTAATACATAATATAAATGGAGTACAGAGTAATACACAGAATGGAACCTGAATTCTTCAACCTTTGCTTTTCTGACCTTATGAGATGAATAATTATTGTAGAAAAATATGTATTTTAAATGTTTAACAGCATCCTGACTTTCATTGACCTGTTGCGAAAACTACTCTCCTATAGTAGAACAACCAAAAATATACCCAGGGACTATGATTGCCTTTTAGTGCAAAACTAGCCCCCTGATGAGGGCCACTGAAAAGCAGACTACTCTACTGGTTAATTTCAGACTTAGAAATACTGGAGTTCCCTGGAGTGACTCTGAATAAACTGGAGCAGGGAGCTCTATAGAGTACATATGTCCCACAAAGTTGTGACAATCTATCAGTTTGGAAATTGCTTTGGCTTAGTGAAGGAACAACTCAAATGAGTCATATTGCCAACTTCAAATTATACAAAAGTTAGCCTAAAAAATAAGGTTCAACTTTATTCCCATAGCCCAAAAGAGCTCAGAGAAAATTACAAAGCAGAGACTGATAAAAATAATTAAACAGGTCATATATAATCACTGAACACATTTAAAGAAAAGTTCAATGTTTTTTTGTTGGAAAGTTATAATCATAAATCATGCATCTAGAAGGATGACCCATGATTTTATGGCTATTAATATAGTATACTAGATATAATACAATACAGAATTATAATGGAATAGGATAGTGGCTCATTAACCTAATATGTAAATAATGTAAAATGAATTAACATCACCTACATTTAAAACCCTTTCTTAATCCTGGGTAAATATAGCTTTGAACTTTAGGAAAATTCCAAATATTTAGTCTATGTGACTTCCTTGGGCTTTTCTGTACCATGTCCTTCTCCATCGTCACACCTGTTTGATAAATGAGAGCTATTCACATAAGATTTTGCACAGTTTGTTGCAGATCCTGTGACATCTAAGTAGTAAGACCAAAATCTTCTTTTCTGTGCTTTCAATGACCAGAATTCTACCTACAGGACTCACTGTGAACCAGCAAAGAGAAAGAAGGAGCAGATTATTTTGAATGATTGATCTTTTCCTGTCTTTCATGTACAACCTGGGGAATGTTAATCTGACCACCTTATTAACATTTGAATCTCAAGCAAACCAAAAGACAAGGTTGCAAATAATTAGATATATAAAATGATAACCAAAATAACAGATATGCAAGTAACAATATATGGACAGAACATATATAATTTAAAAATATAGGTATATCTACATATATGCATGCAAAAAGAACTAGTGATAAAAAAAACAAAGGTCATGAAATTGAAGGAAATACAGGAGGAGGATATTGGAGGGCTTGGATGAAGGAAAAGGAAAGGATATTGCAATTATATTGTAATTTCAAAATAATGAAAGAAAAAATAATTACTTGCTTTACTCTCCCTAAGAAAAGTGTCTCTAGAGAGAAGAACATCACTAGCATCCATTCTGCCCCATGAATGAGGAATGTGCCCTTGGTGTGATACAAACAAGCTATTTTTAAAGTTTAAAGCTATGGTCTGCTTTTACAGATGCAAGCCAGATCTGCTGGACCCATACACTGTCCCAAAACATGAGCCTTAATCAGCCTGAGGAATTAGTTAATACTCATATGTTTGTCAAAATGTGCTGATTTATCCTACTGTACTGAAATTATCTCATGATAGGGAAGAAACCAGTTTCTTCTTGACAGAGTTTAGGGTAGGGAAGATGAGAGGGGAATGTGAAGATCAACAAAATAAATGTATACAAATGAGAGATAAAGAGATTTAAAATATATAAGGACAAAATAATAAAAATAATTGAAGTTCATTATGGGTAGCATCAAGTGCTGGAGATTGTTTCAAAAATGCCACAAAATTATAATTGAGGCTTTGTGCCTAAATAAACAGAGTTGATGGAAGTTAAAAACTTGTCCAGGATTGCATAGCTTGTGAACAAGGATAAAAATCAAGTCTGTCTGATTGCACATATGTATTCCCAAGGCAGAATATACCCATTACATCCATTTGAATCTCTCTTCTTCACAAAGCAATAAATATTAACTATGTGGAGATGTCAGGACTCCATGGTTTCATTCCATTTCCCCTTCCACCCACTCCTTTTTCATTTTGTTATTGCTGTTAATCATTAAAAGCTAATTTGGATGCCCTGGTGACTCATAGAACCGTCTAATGAATGTAATAAAAGTGAGAAAGCCATTCACATCCCAGGCTGTTCTCAGACCTTACATTCTGGTTGATTTGGGCAGATGTGTTTAGCTTGTTAGGAATCTGCTTTGAAGGTCTTCAGCCTGATAACAGCTGAGCAATGGACAAATTCTCTGAGATCCTGAGTATGTTTCCCACAAAAGTAAGGCAGCTGCAATACTTTAATGAGGATCAGAGGTATTGTAATTTGCTGCTTAAGGATCCAGGCATTCAGTGCTCGCTCCAAAATGTGAGAGGGGCTCTCCAATCTAAGAACAAGCACATACATGCTGCACAGCTGGCAGCCTTTGGGTAGAAGTTCAGACAGTTGGGAAGATCGGCCTGTCGTGATATGCCCTTCCTGTCACTCCTGAGAAACTCACACATCTACACCTCTGCACTTTTTACTTTGAGGCTTGTTTTCTTTGGCAATTCAAATGTTCCTTTGTAAGATTTTGATCAGCAATGAGTGAAGCCAGGAACACAGAGTTCTGTCTCTGTGGCAAATACCTGAGACACAATTTAAAGAGAATAGGCATTTATTTTGGCTGATGGCTTTAGACTTTAGGTTTTAGGCTATAAGACAGAATGTCATGACACCAAGAGTGTACATTGAACACTCAACTCATAGGAATCAGACAGAGGAAGCAGAATGCTGATAATAGTGAATTATCTTACTTCCTCTTCTATTCCATTCTAGTACCCAGCCCATGGGCCACTGTAATCCACATTTAAGTTGTATGCTTGGAAACACCCTTGCAGACACACCCAGGGCTTGTTTTTAATTAATCTTCCAAGTGTCATTCAGTTCAATTGGGATGATACTAAGCTAAACTTACTTTAAGCCACATTTTAAGACTCATTCATGTAATAAGGAATTAATAAGTAATTATTAATGCAATTAGGTAAATATTAATGATAACTCTTTCATCCTTTCATTAGATACCATTGCATAAAGATGTGTGCCCCCACACACCTGTACTGCCATTACCCTTCACTGTCCAGTACTCTGCACCTTTCGGGATTACTAAGATTCTACTGTCCATCTTCTGTATTCTATGACTCTCACATTTTCTGACACCAGTCTTTCATCTTTTGACCTTGAGCCCAAGCCTTTCTTTACATTAGTGACTCAGACTGCCTTCATGATAGTTTTCTCATCTTTAGACAACTGCATCTGACCACTTCTTACCTCCATATACTAATTAGTGATATGATATACAAATCATAACATGGACCAGGAAATGAAGATTACAGGTAGAGAAAATAAAGACTAGAGGGAGACTCAGACTTCTGGGAAGTAAGTACCATAGCAGATTAAAATTGAAAAATAAACCAGTTTGTCAGCACATCACATTGGGCAATATCAGAATAGATGCCCTACAATGCATTATGCAATGGATTAAGCCTTATTGAAGTCACAAGAGCAGGAGCTAAGTAGTGACTTTATAGTATGCAAGCCACTTTCACTTGTAATGCTTTACTCAATGTCTTGCTTAACTTACCCCAAAACAGTGCTAGATAGGGATTGTCATATCTGTTTTGTAGATTACAAAGGCTAGGGCAATGCTAATTAAATGATATAATCCTCAAAATGAGATAGTAAAGACTCATGGTAGAGGCTAAGTTTCCTTGACTCTGAATAATGTGGATGTTCAAAGCTCTGCCTTTCTGTCTTAATTTTTCCCTTTAGAAACAATGGCTCAGGCTCTAAGATAAAGAATTGACAAATGGGACCTCATGAAACTGGAAAGCTTCTGTAAGGCAAGGGACATAGTCAATCAGCAACCTGAGAAAATAGATGCTAACCCCACATCCAATAGAGGGCTAATTTGCAAAATATATAAAGAACACAAGAAGCTAACAACCAAAAAAACCAAACAACTCAATCAAAAAATTGGGTATAGAACTAAACTGAGAATTCATAACAGAGGATTCTCAATTGGCTGAGAAGCACCTAAAGAAATGTTCAAAGTCTTTAGTGATCAGAGAAATGCAAATCAAATCACTCTGAGATTCCACCATACACCAATCAGAGTGGCTAAGATCAAATCCTCAGGTAAAAACACATGTTGGAGAGGATGTAGAGAAAGAGGAACACTCCTCCACTGCTGGTGGGATTGCAAACTGGTACAACCACTCTGGCAATCTATTTGGAGGTTCCTCAGAAAATTGGAAATGGATCTACCTGAAGACCCAGCAACACCACTCTTGGGAATATACCCTTAAAGATGTCCCACCATGCCACAGGGGCACATGTTCCACTATGTTCATAGTGGCCTTATTTGTGATAGCCAGAAGCCCAAGGACTGATGCTATTACTGGAGCACTCACAAAAAGGGCCCTATCATGACTGCCCTCTAAAAGACCCAACAAGCAGCTGAAAGAATCAAATGCAGATATTTGCACCCGAACAATGGACTCCTGTGGTTGAATTAAGGAAAAGCTGGAAGAAGCTGAGAAGGAGGGCAATCCTATGGGAGGACAAGCAGTCTCAATTAACCTAGACCCCAGATATCTCTCAGACACTAGACTGCCAACCAGACAGCATACACCAGATGATATGAGGTCCCCAACACATATACAACAGAGGACTGCCAGGTCTGTGTTTAGTCAGAGAAGATGCACCTAACCCTCAAGAGACTGGATGGCTCAGAGAGTTTAGAGGTTTGGTGGGGTGGGAGGAGACAAGGGGGTGGGGAGGTTGTAAGGGATGTGGAACATTTGGAGGGTGAGCTTGGAGGGGAATAAAATCTGGAGTTTAGGAAGAATTTAAAAATATAAAAAAGAGAGTAGTAGTCTAAGGATGCTAATGATACTGATAATACCTATTACATTCTGCTCAAAGCCAAAGTTTATGAGCAGAAGTAAGAGATACTAGCTTCTTGGATATAAACTCCATGGATCTGGTTTCTTTACCTATTCGAATTTGTCCAAATTGCCTGCACTGCATGTTGGCTTCACATGTAATCAAGTATTTTTGTGTATCACCCTCATACTGCTGTAATGAGCATTCAGTGTGAGAATTCACAGGGATTTCATAGCTTGGTAAGCAGAACTGACCATATATTCAAAAGTTCCACATCATTAACATGAAGAAGTAAGACTTCTCTCAACTCTTTATATGCTGCAGTTATTGTGTTCACAGTCTTAAAACACTTTAAAATTTTATAAGTTCATGTGACATGGGTATACGTTTAAGCTTCTGCCATTTACTGCTTCCTTTTTTTCTATATTCTTTGTTTTTTGTTTTTGTTTTGTTTTGTTATTCGATTTACATTTCAAATGATTTCCCCTTTCCTGGCTCTCTGCTCCCCAAAAGTCCCATATGCCCTTTTCTATCCCCTTGTTCCCCCATTCACCACTTCCCAATTTCCTGTTCCGGTATTCCACTACACTGATGCACTGAGCCATTCCAAAACCAGGGGCCACTCCTTCCTTCTTCTTAGACATCATTTGATATGTGGATTGTGTCTTGGGTATTCCAAGATTCTAGGCTAATATCCACTTATCAGTAAGTGCATACCATGAGTATTCTTTTGAGACTGGGTTACCTCACTTAGTATGATATTCTCCAGCTCCATCCATTTGTCTAAGAATTTCATGAATTCATTGTTTCTACTGGCGAAATAGTACTCCATTGTGTATATATACCACATTTTTTTTGTATCCATTCCTCCGTTGAGGGACATCTTGGATCTTTTCAGCTTCTGGCTATTATAAATAAGGCTACTATGAACATAGTGGAGGATGTCCTTATTACAGGCTGGGGAATCCTCTGGGTATATGGCCAGGAGTGGTATAGCAGGGTCTTCTGGAAGTGTCATGCCCAGTTTTCTGAGGAACCTCCAGACTGATTTCCAAAGTGGTTACACCAGCTTGCAATCACACCAGCAGTGTAGTAGTATTCCTCTTTCTCCACATCCTTGCCAAAACCTGCTGTCTCCTGAGTTTTAATCTTAGCCATTCTGACTGGTGTGAGGTGAAATCTCAGCTTATTTTGATTTGCATTTCCCTGATGACTAATGATGTTGAACATTTCTTAAGGTGCTTCTCCGCCATCTGAAGTTCTTCAGGTGAAAATTCTTTGTTTAGCTCTGTTCCCCATTTTTGATAGGGTTATATGGTTTTCTGGGGCCTAACTTCTTGAATTCTTTGTATATATTGGATATTAGCCCTCTGTCAGATGTAGGGTTGGTGAAGATCTTTTCCCAATTTGTTGGTTGCTGATTTGTAATTTTGACAGTGCCTTTTGCCTTACAGAAACATTGTAATTTTATGAGGTCCCATTTGTTAATTTATGATCTTAGAGCATAAGCTATTGGTGTTCTGTTCAGGAACGTTTCCCCTGTGCTCATGTCCTCAAGGGTCTTCCCCAGTTTCTTTTCTATTAGTTTCAGTTTGTCTGGTTTTATGTGAAGGTCTTGATCCACTTGGAATTGAGCTTAGTACAAGGAGATAAGAATGGATCAATTCCCATTCTTCTGCATGCTGACCTCCAGTTGAGACAGCACCATTTGTTGAAAAGGCTATCTTTTTCCACTGTATGTTTTCAGCTCCTTTGTCGAAGATCAAGTGGCCATAGATGTGTGGGTTCATTTCTGGGTCTTCAATCTAATCCCATTGATCCACCTGCCTGTTACTGTACCAATACCACACAGTTTTTAACATTACTGCTCTGTGGTATTGCCTGAGGTCCGGGATACTGATTGCCCCAGAATTTCTTTTACTGTTGAAAATAGTTTTAGCTATCCTGGGTTTTTTGTTATTCCAGATGAATTTGAGAATTGCTCTTTCTAACTCTATGAAGAACTGAGTTGAGATTTTGGTGGGGATTCTTTGTTTACATTCCAAATGCTTTCCCCTTCCCTGGTTCCCCCCTCACCATATGTTCCATAAGTCCTCTTCCCTCTGCCAATTCCCCAATCACCCCCTCCCATTTCTCTGTCCTGGTAATCCCCTACAATACTGGATCAAGCCTTTTCAGGACCAGGGCCTTCTCCTTCCTTCTTGGGAATCATTTGATATGCTAATTGTGTCTTGAGTATTCAGAGCTTCTGGGCTAATTAATATCCACTTATCTGTGATTGCATTTTATGTGTATTCTTTTGTGATTAGGTTACTTCACTTAGGATGATATTTTCCAACCATTTGCCTAAAAATTTCATGAATTCATTGTTTTTAATTGTCAACTAGTATTCCATTGTGTAAATATACCACATTTTCTGTATCCATTCCTCCATTGAGGGACATCTGGTTTTTTGCCAGCTTTTGGCTATTATAAATAAGGCCGCTATGAACATAGTGGAGCATGTGTTCTTGGTGCATGCAGGGGAATCCTCTGGTTATATGGCCAGGAGTGGTATAACAGTATCCTTGGAAGTATCATGCCCAATTTTCTGAGGAACCGCCAGACTGATTTCCAGAGTGGTTGTACCAGTTTGCAATCCCACCAGCAGTGGAGGAGTGTTCCTCTTTCTCCCCATCCTTGCCAACACCTGCTTTCTCCTGAGTTTTTAATCTTAGCCATTCTGACTGGTGTGAGGTGAAATCTCAGGGATGTTTGGATTTACATTTCCCTGATGACTAATGATGCTGAACATTTCTTAAGATGCTTCTCAGCCATCTGAATTTCTTCAGGTGAAAATTCTTTGTTTAGCTCTGTACCCCATTTTTAATAGGGTTATTTGGTTCTCTGGGGTCTAACTTTTTGAGTTCTTTATATATATTGGATATTAGCCCTTTATTGGATGTAGGGATGCTGAAGATCTTTTCCCAATTTATTGCTTGCTGTTTTGTCCTTCTGGAGGTGTCCTTTGCCTTACAGAAACTTTGTAATTTTATGAGGTTCCATTTGTCAATTCTTGATCTTAAAGCATAAACTATTGGTGTTCTGTTCAGGAACTTTCCCCTTGTGCCCATATCCTCAAGGGTCTTCCCCAGTTTTTTCTTGAGGGTTATTTCAAATAAATCAGATAGTATCTTAACATTCACTGAACCTTAAAGAACAAATCCCTTGCCATGTGGCTCAGAGTTTCTCAAGATTGGTGAAGTATTTTCCTGTACTCACTTATTTTTCCTGTTGTTGTGATAAAATTCTCTGCCCAAAGCAATGTAAGCATTAAATGAAGGGTCCATTTTACCTCCGAGCTGAATGTATAGCCCTTTGTTATGGGAAAATCATGGAAGCAGGGACAGCTGGTCATACAACATTCACTTTAGAAAACAGCACAAACTCATGCTCCTCTCACTTTTCCATAGTCCAGGAGTCCCCTCCCATAAAGTGATGCTTCCCTTAATCTAGCTGCATCTGTCCATGTCTGTGAGATATGAGGACTATCTACCAGGCCATTTTAGACTCCATCAAGGTGTCAATTCAAACAAACCCTCCCAGTTCTGCCATGTGCAGTGAAAATAGTTTTAGGCAAATTCTACATTAGCTGTTGTTTTTTGTTTTTAAACAAAATTTCAAACATTTGATTTTTTACCAATAAATACTCAAGAGCCAGATGCTGAGGTGAAAACCTGCTAGCTCAGAGAGGCAGGGAAAGCATCCAGCTAAACTCCATCCTCAGCAGGAGACCACAAAGGAAGCTCACTGTCTCAAAACCTCCTCATGCTAAATATCCATCCCATGTCTACTTCCTGTGAGTCTATCTGCCTTATTTCTTCTTCCTTTCCATGGATTTTACCTATGTTCACTCTCTCAACTGGATTCTAGCTCAGCTTCTTGATCCTGTGGTTGAGTTTATTTAACCCTGTCTACAATAACAGAAAGCTCTTTGAGTAAGGGTGTGTGCTAAATGAGTCACACCACAACTAGAAACAGTTTTTGCCAGTAAACAACACAATCTCAGGGTTCACAAAGTGATCAAATGTGCTACAACATTCCTCCATTTTTCTCTAAAGAAAAAGGAAAGATTTTAACTCTAGCACAGTAAAACTATTTACAATAATGAAGTTAAAGTGCCAAGCTTTCCACAACTTCCAGCTTGTTTGTGTTTGGCAGTTTTAGAAGTAAGTATTTTTGAGTTCAAAGTTCTGTAAAATGTTCATGTCAATCTCCTATGACTCGTACCATTGGTGGAGGACCGGCTGTGTCTATTGCTGCTGATTCGTGGTTTTGATCCTGATACAACTGAACTAAACTGCTGGATTCCTGACAGAGTTTGGAATCCCACCCAAGAAATACTGCTAAACAGGTCCCCATCCCCTTGTCCTGTCTACCATTGTTTCTCCCCTACCTTTGAATGAGAGTAGAAAAGGGATCAAAGCATCTGGAAACCCTATTGAAGTAGATTTATTTATTTTTATTAATCATTTTATTCATTTACATTTCAAATGATATCCTCCTTCCCAGTTTCCCCTCCACAAATTACTCATTCCATACCCCCTCTTCTTTGCCTCTATAAGGGTGCTTCTCCACCCACTCACCCACTCACCCACTCCTGCCTAATCCCCCTACTCTGAGGCATCCCTCTATTCTCTGGGGCATCAAGCCTCGATAGGACCAAGGGCCTCCCCTTCCACTGATGCCAGATAAGGCCATCCTCTGCTACATATGTGACTAGTGCTATGGATATCTTTGGTTGGTGGTTTAGTCCCTGGGAGCTCTGGGAGGTCCAGTTAGTTGATATGCTTCTTCCTATGAGGTTACAATCCCCTTCATCTCCTTCAGTCCTTCCCCTAGCTCTTGCCTTGAGGTTCCCCAGGTTCAGTCCAATAGTTGGCTATGAGTATCTGCATCTGCATTAGTCAAGTACTGGCAGAACTTCTCAGGGGGCAGATATACCAGGCTCTTGTCAGCAAGTGCTTCTGGGCATCGGCCATAGTGTTGGGTTTGGTATCTGCAGATGAGATGGATCCCCAGGTGGAGCAGTCTCTGGATCACCTTTCCTTCAGTCTCTGCTCCGTTGTTGTTGTTGTTGTTGTTGTTGTTGTTGTTGTTGTTTTGTTTTGTTTTGTTTTGTTTTGTTTGTCTGACTTACCTTTAGACAGGAACAATTCTGGATTCAAAAGATAAAAAATATAATCCTGGATTAGAGAGTTAGATGACATTCTCCTTTTAGCTATTTTAAATACTATTGTATGAACTACTGCATGTTCATATAACTCTTCAAACACACAGAGTTTCAATTCTTTTGGATACAGATTCTGCAGTGCAATTGCTTACTCCTCCATTAATCATGGGTTTAAGTCTTTTTTAATTGAATATATTTTTCATTTACATTTCAAATGTTATACCCCTTCCTGGTTTCCCCCCTCTCGAAAACCTCCACCCCATCCTCCCAATCTCCCCTACCCCCCCCAAAATATGCTGCTCCACCCAACCCACTCCCAGGAACCTCACTCGATTTCCCCACACTGAGGCCTCTATTGAACCTTCACAGAACAAAGGACCTCTTCTCCCACTGATGACCAACAAGGCATTCCTCTGCCACTCTTTTGGCTGAAACCATGTGTAGCCCTTGGTTGATGGCTTAGTCCCTGGGAGCCCTGAGGCTTCTGGTTGGCCAACATCGTCATTCTTCCCATGGGTCTGCACCCAGCTCCTCCAGTCTGCCTTCCAACTCCTCCATTGTGAACCTCACACTCAGTCCAATGGTTGGCTGCTAGTATTCATCTCTGTAACTGTAAGGCTCTGGCAGGGCCCTCCAAAAGACAACCATAATAGGCTCCTCTTGGTATGTACTTCTTGTCATCCTTGCTAGATTTGGGGTTTGGTGACTGTTTATAGGAGGAATCCCCAGGTATTCTGGGTGGCCTTTCCTTCAGTCTCTGCTCCACACTTTGTCTCCATAGTTGTTCTTATGAATATATTGTTCCTTTTTTTCCAAAGAACCAAAGCACCCCACCTTCAGTCTTCCTTCTTCTTGAGCTTCCTAAGGTCTGTGGATTTTAGCATGTTTATTTTGAGCTTTTGGGCTAATATTTACTTATCAGTGAGTGCATAGCATGTGTGTTCTTTTGTGATTAGGTTACCTCACTCAGGATGACACTTTCTAGTTCCATCCATTTGCCTAAGAATTTCATGAGTTCATTGTTTTTAATAGCTGAGTAGTACTCCATTGTGTATATATATACCACAATTTCTGTATCCACTCCTCTGCTGAAGGACATCTAGGATCTTTCCAGCTTCTGGCTATTATAAATAAGGCTGCTATGAACATAGTGGTGCATGTGTCCTTATTACATGTTGGAGTATCTTCTGGGTTTATGCCCAGGAGTGCTATAGCTGGGTCCTCAGGTAGCACTATATCCAATTTTCTGAGGAAGCACCAAAATGATTTCCAGAGTGGTTTTACCAGCTTGCAATCCCAAAAGCAATGAAGAAGTGTTCCTCTTTCTCCACATCCTCTCCAGCATCTGTTGTCCCCTGAGTTTTTCATATTAGCCATTCTGACTGCTGTGAGGTAGAATCTCAGGGTTATTTTGATTTGCCTTTCCCTGATAACTAAGGATGCTGAACATTTATTTAGGTGCTTCAGAGTCATTTGGGTTTCCTTAGTTGAAAATTCCCCACTTAACACTGTACCCCATTTTTAATAGGGTTATTTGATACTCTGGAATCTAACTTCTTGAGTTTTTTGCATACATTGGATATTGGCCCCCTATTGGAAGTAGGATGGGTAAAGATCTTTTCCCAATCTTGGTTGCCATTTGTCCTTTTGACACTTTCCTTTGTCTTACAGAAGCTTTGCAGTTTTATGAGGTTCCATTTGTCGATTCTTGTTCTTAGAGCATAAGCCATTGGTGTTCTATTCAGGAAATTTTCCCCTGTGCCCATGTGTTCAAGGTTCTTCCCCACTTTCTTCTCTATAAGCTTCAATGTATCTGGTTTTATGTGGTGGTCCTTGGTCTACTTGGACTTGAGCTTTGTACAAGGAGATAAGAATGGGTTGATTTGCATTTTTCTGCATGCTGACCTCCAGTCAATCCAGCACCACTTGTTAAAAGTGCTGTCTTTTTTCCACTGGATGTTTTTAGCTCCTTTATCAAATATCAAGTGATAGTAGGTGTATGGGCTCATATCTGGGCCTTCAATTATATTCCATTCATCTTCCTGCCTGTCTCTGTACCAATACTACACGGCGTTTGTCACTATTGCTCTCTAGTAGAGCTTGAGGTTGGGGATGGTGATTCTCTGAGTAGATCTTTTGTTTTGGAGAATGGTTTTAGCTATCCTGGGTTTTTTTTGTTATTCCAAATGAATTTGCAGATTGCTCCATCTAGCTCTATGAAGAATTGATATGGAATTTTGATGGGGATTGAATTGAATCTGTAGATTGCTTTTGGCAAGATGGCCATTTTTACTATACTAATCCTTCTAATCCATGAGCATGGGAGATCCCTCCATCTTCTGAGATCTTCTATGATATCTTT
This sequence comes from Apodemus agrarius, assembly GCA_964023405.1. Lineage (NCBI taxonomy): Eukaryota > Metazoa > Chordata > Mammalia > Rodentia > Muridae > Apodemus > Apodemus agrarius. The sequence goes on from OZ030008.1 coordinate 87,073,827, forward strand.
CTTCAGAAGCTTGAAGTTCTTGTCATACAGATCTTTCACTTAGCCTGGTGAAAGTCACATCAAGGTATGTAATATTATTTGTGACTATTGTGTAGGTGGTGTCACTTCCCTAATTTCTTTCTCAGCTTGTTTATCCTTTGAGTAAAGGAAGGCTACTGCTTTGTTTAGGTTAATTTTATATCCAGCCACTTTGCTGAAGTTGTTTATCAGCTTTAGAAGTTCTCTGGTGATTTTCAGGTCGCTTAAATATCCAATCATATCATCTGCAAATAGTGATACCTTGAATTCTTCCCTTCCAATTTGTATACCTTTGACATTCCTTTGTTGTCTAATTGCTCTGGCTAAGACTTCGAGTACTATACGGAATAAATAGGGAGAGAGTGGGAAGCCTTGTCTGATCTCCAATTCTAGTGGTATTGCTTCAAGTTTCTCTCCATTTAGTTTGATGTTAGACACTGGTTTTACAGTATATTGCTAAGTAAACTATGTTTACTTATGGGCCTTGAATTCCTGGTCTCTCCATGACTTTTATCATGAAGAGATGCTAAATTTTGTCCAAAGCTTTTTCAGCATCTAATGAAATGACCATGTAGTTTTATTCTTTGAGTTTGTTTATGTAGTGTTTTACATTGATGGATTTCTGTATATTGAACTATCTCTGCATCCCTGGGATGAAGCCTACTTGATTGTGGTGAATTATTGTTTTTGATGCATTCTTGGATTCAGTTGGCCAGAAATTTTTTGAGAATTTTTGCATCAATGTTCATGAGAGAAATTGGTCTGAAGTTCTCTTTCCTTATTTGGTTTTTGTTCGGTTTAGGTATAAACATTATTGTGGCTTCATAGAGTGAATTGGGTAGTATTCCTTGAGTTTCTATTTTGTGGAATAGTTTGAAGAATATTGGTATTAGCTCTTCTTTGATCTGATAGAATTTACCACTAAACCCATCTGGACCTGGTCTTTTTGTTGTTGTTGTTGTTGAGAGACTATTAATAACTGCTTCTATTTCCTCAGAACTTATGGGACTACTTAGGTGGTTTATCTGATCCTGTTTTAAAGTTGGCACCTGGTATGTATCTAGAAAAGTGTCCATTTTATCCAGATTTTCCAATTTGGTTGAGTATAAGTTCTTGTAGTATGATTTGATGATTTTTTGAATTTCCAGTTTCTGTTGTTATGTCTCCTTTTTCATTGGATTTAAGTCTTAAAATCATAACCATATTGTTTCCCACAGAAGCTGCATGCATCATTTTCTAGTCCAACTTACAAAAGGTCCCAGTTCCTCTAAGTTTTTTGTTTGTTCTTTTCTGTTTGTTGACTTTTACATGTGTCTGCTTTGCATGAGGTGGTATTTCATTGTGATTCTGATCTGCCCTCTTTCATGTTTAATCATGTTGAATCCTGTTTTTCCCCTGTTTATTAACCACTGGCTTACATCCTCAGAAGACTCAGTTGTTCCAGACATTTGCTTAGTTTTAAATTGGGTTCTTTGTGGGTGTCTTTGAGTTTTAAGAACTTTCTATATGTTCTGTAGCCAAATTCCTTAATCATTTTGAATATTTTGTTGTCGGGCTTTTTGTGTTGTCACTTGTTGCTAGTGATATTTGATGCACAAAAGTTTTTGCATGAAACTTGGTTTGTTCATTCTTTTCATTCTTTTCTTTGACTGTCTAGATCTGTGGTGTCACCTTATGACAAACTCTTCCCCTGAGTATCATTTCCTTCAATGAATATTTTCTTTTCTCATAAAAATTAACTGATACTCTACTGCTAAGGATATATATTTAATAATTTTTGGACAGGTCCATATAATGAACATTAGCCATCAGAAAGCAACATGGTTTTCTTTGCTTGCCACAAAGATATCAGTTAACATTTCAGTTAGAAGCTGCCTCTTGGCGTTTTCTTGTTTTCTCTTGAATATAAACTCTATAACCCAAGACTTGTAAGACTGTGAATTAGAACTCTTATCTCTTCATTCTAAATAGAATCAACTTATGATTGAATTTACTTGGTTGTGGAAATTAAACTACTTTTATCAAACAGCAAAATCATTGGCTTAACAGTAAGTGCTTAGAATCCTGAAAAATATGAGCCAATCACTTTCCTCGATCAGTGTGAGCTACAAATTCTAAGATCAGATAGGATTGTATCTAGTATATTCCAATCTGATCTTTTCCAATGATCCATCTTCATATTCCAACATCATTAGTTATAGACATTTTACACAGAAGCCAGTTTAGGGCAAAAGTCTTGCATCTACATGTAGGAAGTCAGTTAGTGTCTAGTCCATGCAAATGCATGGAAGCTTAGGGAAAAGGAATCTCAGTTAAGGCAAACATCACACAGTCAGTCAATAGGCACAAGTTAAATAGGAACAATAAGGATTCATTGTTTCACAGTTGAAATGGAAGGTATTTTTAGAGTAATGTTTCAGGCTTCACTGTGTTACTCCTGGAGCTACTGCTCTCTTAGATTTATCTTCTGGAAAGGGTAGGGAAGGGCACAAAACACAAGAGCACAAACAATGAACACATGCAAAGAGAAACATTACAGTCTATGATAAGGGACCCTTATGTTGAGGACTAGGGAAGTGAAAGATTGGAATCCTCCTGTTAACCACATGGTCAGGGAAGATCTTTGGTTTTCCCACATAGATTTGGGGCACTCAGAAATGAATACCTGAGACAAAATGAATACAAAGACAAATAGCTGATTTGTGTGCCTAAGGCAATGAGCTTCATCTAGAGAAGTTCTCTTTAAAAAGCACTAAAATTTGACAGTTTCTCGCTTGCATACAATGCATTGTTTACTTTTCTCCTTTCTGTTACCTTGTAATAGCCCTCTCCTATTGCCTCCCATCTACTCCTAAACTTCTCTGTCTCTCTCTGTCTCTGTCTCTCTGTCTCTCTCTCTGTCTTTCTCTCTCTCTCTCTCTCTCTCTCTCTCTCTCTCTCTCTCTCTGTGTGTGTGTGTGTGTGTGTGTGTGTGTGTGTGTGTGTGTGTTGAGGTCTTGTGCAGATATGCCTAGGTGCTGTGTATTTAAGGCATGTTATATGCAGTGACAGCATTTTATAGTACTCTTTCTTATCCTCCCGATATTGTTTGTTGTCTTTCAAGTCTCTTCCACAATGCTCCCTGGATCCTCAAAGTGGGAACCATAGCTGTACCAGTTACTTACTCTCAACACTTTGATGAGTCATGAATCTCTGCTCTGATACTGACTACTCTCAGCTTCTCATTGAACTTCATTGCTTTGCCTTAAACAATGGCAATCTCTTCTAATCTTCTGGCTCCTTCTTATTCTCTGGCTTCAACTGCCTATGCTGATGTGCACTGAAATGCATGGATTCACCACTATGAACAAACTCAACTCCTCTACAATGCACCCACTGCACTGACTCCCAACTAACTACACTGAACTCAAGTAAACTGACTTAACTTCATTCACCAGCTCTTAAATAGCTTTTCTCCTGAGAGTTGTGTATATCTTATCCCTACACTACTCATTCTGTCAAATCTTTCTCTGATTCATCACTTTGTCTTCCTCTCATTACATTGCTTGGTATTAACAGTATATACTCAAGGACCCCAGCCAGAGGGATTAAAGGTTTATACTAGGGGCATTTCTGCATTCCAGGTAGGTCACACAGACCTAGAATGTGATTAAGACCTTGAATGTGATCAGAGAGGCCATGTTGTTCAATTAAAGTTCTTCTACATCTCACTTAAATGCTTTCTAGAATTATCCAACTTTATACAACAAAAGTGGTATAAAATATTGAAAATTAGCTGGGCATGGTGGCGCATGCCTGTAATCCCAGCACTTGGGAGGCAGAGGCAGGCGGATTTCTGAGTTTGAGGCCAGCCTGGTCTACAGAGTGAGTTCCAGGACAGCCAGGACTACACATAAAAACCCTGTCTATAAAAAACAAAAACAAATATTGAAAATTGTAAAAAAAAAAAAAAAAAAAAAAAAAAGACCCAAAATGCCTACCGTTTGCCAGTAAATTTTCTGTATCATTTCCCTGTACATAGTTTGGTTTGTCTTCTGATAGAGAGAATGACTCTGAGATTTGCTTATACAATAGAGATGAGAGAATTGACTTTGTGTCAGTTTTAATCTTGGGTTTCATGAAGACATGATGTTTTCTCTTCATTCACCTACATTTTTGCCATCACCATGGCAATACCTAGGGTGGCCTGAGGGGAAATGAGAGATACATGGACAGCCTAAAACATTTAATCCAGGACAAATACAGGCACATACATACATACATACACACATACATACATACATACATACATACATACATACAAACATAGGAATACCTATACACTTTTGTTATATATTACTGAGAACATGTATCTTGTCATTGTATATCAAAAACTTATTGATGAGCATACTCTTTCAAATGGTCCTGAAAAGCAGAAAGTTTTGTACAGTAAAACTTTTCCTTCAACCAACAGAAATTTTTATGATCTATTTGGTTTTCTCTTTATAGACACAAACACTTTATTAGCCAACCCTAATTGTCAGGCTTCTGACTCCCTTACTATTTACAATATATTTTATTTTATTCTACCTGGCTTATGCCCAATCAGTTATTACTTTTTTCATGTTTTAGAAAAGCTAAATTCATCTCTACCTATTGTACTATTGGAACACTTTTGAATGGAGCACCATAGGCATAACAACTAGACTATGAAATGATTTTTCAACACTGGCTTAAGCTTACTATAATCAAACTCCTTGAGTCACATACAATACTCACTTCAAAAAACCTTTTGTATTCACAAGTGTTTCCTGCTGGATATTCAGATGGTCAACTGAGCTCTACATTTCACTAATAAAGAAAAAATGGAAATAATTGTACATTTAAAAATAATTATCCTCAAAACTATTTCAAAAGTTATATAAGTTTGATCTTTCCCATAAATAGCCGAAATGCCCCAATACTAGTTTAATACAAACAAAGATTTGTGGGGGAAGAAAACTGGAGATGTGGGTAGCTTAATTCATAGCAAAATGGGAGTTCAGGAATACTACTTCCCCTGTAGCCCCTGCTATTGCCGGTATCAATTCCAGGCTTCATCTCACTCGCCATGCAATCTAATCATAGGGTGGTATCTAAATAATTTTGGTATTTCTGTGATGAACATTCAAGCAGAACCCCTTAGGAGGAAGGAGTATTAATTTGGTTTGATAGTTCTAGAAGGTTCAATCCAAGTTCATTTAGCATCATGTGCTTAAGCAAATCCCTGGTGGTAAAACCATGTGTGGTTACAGATACCTGTTCCCATCACAGCAGAGAGTGAGTATAGGGAAGTTGAATAGTAATCTCCTGCATTCATATGTTTTTATGTTCTCTGGGTTCATAGACCATGGACAGTATCAGTCGTATTCAAGGTGGGGTTTCTCTCCTTCATTAATCATGTGGAACTACCCTCACAGACATATGCAAACATGTGCTTAATTCCCAGTAAATCACAATCTAGGCAAACCATAAAGACTAGCCATCACAAATGGTAACATATCATCAGTCAAACAAGGTCCTCATTTTTATTTTACTTTCCAGGAGCTCATTTGCAACAGATTAGCTGGGATTACCCTCCAAATCAAGAAACCTTAAGGTTTATTCAAACCATAACATCTGCTATTCCATCTTAAGAGACTGGGAAATGACAAAAGGACAGCACGGATAACTTTTCAGAAAACAGAAAAAATAAATATAAGATGTCAAGAGAGGTATTGCTCTAATTATCTAAGGCACAGGCATTAAAAACTCGTCTAGTATGTATATTTTTAGTATGCTAGGCATTTTCTAAATTGGGAGTCTTAGGAAAATAGCAAAATTTGGGACTTTATACTGCAGTTAGGTTATTTTGGGCAAATAATTGTGTCAAGTCACACAGTAACATCGATTATTAATAAAAGCAGACTGGAATAAAGAAAAACTGTGGCTAGTAAGAAATGAGGGACTTCTGTTTTTAGAAGAGCATGTTGAGATATGAGACAACAATCAAGGGTGCCATGAAGTAGGATAAGAAGTGAGCTGAGCAAAACATTTCTAGGCTAAGAGGGACAAAAGACCCAAGCTCCAAACAATTTGTATAGGTTACATGAACAGCTCACAGACAGCTGTGCCAGAGTAGATGAAGCAAGAGCCAATGAATATAGGACAGGAAGGAAAACAGTAGTTGTACATCACATCAAGAACAATCTTACAGTCTGCATATGAAGCTTCGCTCATGGCTTAAAGAGAACTAAAAAGAAACACTCGAGCCTACAGCAGCAATTAAATTCAGCTGCATGTCAAGGGAAACTCACATTTTATTTTAGAACTTAAGACTACTCAAAAACTATCAACATCACCACATGCACAAAGTCCATTATTCAAGGGAAAAATAACAAAACAAGCAATGAAGCAGGAAAACACAGTTGTTCTAGTTTCATTTCAATTTCTGTGATAAAATATCCTGACAAAAAGCCATTTAGGCGAGAAGGGGTTTATTAGGCTTACAATCGCAGTTTACAGTCCATCACTGTGGGGTAGTCTCATGGTAGCAACCTGAGATAGCTAACCACTATATATCCACAGTCGATTACAGAGGAATGAACACAAGTATGTTCTCTAGCTTGGTTACTTATGATGATTTAAATTTCTCCACTTTTAAGCAGTTCCATCCTAGGGAATCAGGTTGTATCAGTAACACAATGGTCAGATATGCCTACCAGGCAACTCAAAGTAAGTAATTTCCCAATGAGATTCTCTTCACATGTGAGTACAGATTGTTTCAAATTAACTATAAAAGATAACAATCACAATAACCAATAATAATAAAGTCATACAAATAGCATTAGGCCATCAGAAAATTAAAATATGGAAGTAACAGGCAAGAGTTTTAAAAGAACTAATGAAAAGATGCTCTGAAATTTTAAATTAATGTGAGGGGATGGTGACACTACTGTAAACCCTATCAATACCTCAAACAGAAAATCAAAAATTCAGGGGAACCCTAGGCTACACAAGATAACCCTCTCTCAAACAAACAAACAAAAAACAAAATTAAACATGATAATATGTAGCTTAGAATATAGAATTCAAACTCAAAAATAAAACAGAATTAAACTAAACTAAACAGCAGTGTCTTGCTTAATTTTTTTTTTTTTTTGCTATGATAAAACAGCATGGCCAACAGCGACTTATAAGACAGTTTATTTTGGCTATGGTTTCAGAGCAAAGCTCACAAAGATGGAGAAGGCATGGCAGCAGGCTACTGGAGCAGAAAGCTAAGATATCACATCACCATAGCACACATAGGAAGCAGGGAACATTAAATGGAAGAGTAACTGGAAAATGAGTGAAGTTTAAGGCTCTCAAAGTCCACCCTGTGGTGATATCCTTCCTTCAACAAACTCTGCTTTCTAAAGGTTTCACTTTCTAAAGGTTCCTTAATCTCTCCCAAACAGCACCACACTCTGAACCAACTGTTCAGATATTTAACCCTGTGGAACTTATTATTTCTCATTCAGTTCAGTCTCTAGACTTTAATGGAATATTCAGTTCTATGAGAGAAAAGGCTAGCAACCCAGCAAGCAATAGAAATATAGTCAAAGTAAAGGATATTATGAAGATCGTCAAAAGAGAGGTACAACTCTCAGTGAACATGGTGAAAATATCTGAACTATGAACTGTTAGAAGTAGACAGGGAAAACCAGAAGGTTTTAAATTGATGAAAAGTACAGAAATTTAACACCCCTGATATGACTTATAGAGCTGTAGGGAACCCAGCAAACTCCAATCTTGTTAAATACTAAGAAGAAAACAACACAAAGCATAGTCAATTTTCCCATATGGGTTGAATCACTTTGGAGCCTTGATTCAATCCAGAATATTCATATATGCAATATGATTAAAATATAATGAATTAAGACTGAAGGAATAACATGAGCTAGAAGTGTGACATAAGAGTATTGATGTGTAAATAGTATATGATATACATAAGTATGCTTATGTATGTGTACATACATATCACACATTTTGTATATATGTATGTATATCTACAAAAGTTTTGCAGGCAAATCAGACTAAAATTACTGAGTAGCAAAAATAAGCAACATTAAAGTAGAAAATAAAATGTTATGCTCAGCGATGGAGTTATTATTATTTTGAGAAGCTCAGGAAAGTACTGTTTACAAACACACATTCACGAGTCGCCACAGTCATACTGCTGAGAACAAGAGATTGTTTCAGCTTTCTTAAAATTGAAGACATATAGAGAAAAGAAGGATAATGTATAGAGAGACAATGACAGTAGACTCTCATTGAGAACTATGTAAGCCAGAAAACAGAGGTACTATGTGTGAAAGAAAGAACAAAACGAAAACAAAAACAAAAATGCTGAGAACATACTTCTTTCATTGTTGTTGTCATTGATGTTTGCTTTCTGCTTAATTGATTTATTTATTTGTATTGGTTATTTTATTTATTACATCTCAAATGTTATCCCCTTCCAGGTTTCTCCTTGGCAAATTCCCATCCCCTCCATTCTCCCCCCTGCTTCTATGAGGGGTGTGCTCACCCACCCACCACCTACTCCCACCTCACCACCCTAGCATTCCCCTACTCTGGGGCATCAAGCCTCCACAGTACCTTTCCTCTCATTGTTGCCAGATAAGGACATCCTCTGCTACACATGGAGCTGGAGCCATGGGTCCCTCCATGTGTACTCTTTGGTTGATGGTTTAGTCCTTGGGAGCTTTAGGGGGTCTTGTTTGTTGACATTGTTGTTTTTCCTATAGGGTTGCAAATTCTTTCAGCTCCTTCAGTCCTTCCCTTAACTCCTCCATAGGGGTCTCCATGCTCAGTCAGATGGTTGGCTATTAAGCATCCTCACCTGTATTTGCCAGGCTCTGCCAGAGCCTCTCAGGAGACAGCTATATCAGGATCCTGTCAACAAGCACTTCTTGGCATCAGCAATAGTGTCTGGGTTTGCTCTCTTCAAACAGGATAGACTCCCAAGTGGGGCAGTCTCTGGATGGCCTTTCCTTCACTCTCTGCTCCACTCTTTGTCCCTTTATTTCCTTTAGAAAAGAGCAATTCTGGGTTAATATTTTTGAGATGGGTGGGTGGCCCCATCCCTCATCCGGGGACCATTCCAACCTTTGGACATGCTCTCTATAGACTCTCAGTCCCCATTGTTGGGTATTTCGGCTAATGTCTTCCCTGTTGGGTCCTGGCAGCTTCTTGCTTTCTGAGCATCTGGAACTGGGGGTAGCTACCAGAAAGTCCCAGTTAACATACTTCTTTTTAAATTTATTTATTTATTTGCTTTACAACCCAATATCAGCCCTCCCTCTCCTTTAGTACTCCCTCATGCAAGTCTTCTCCCCATTCCAACTTCCCCTTCTCTTTTGGGAAAGGGAAGCCCCTCTCTAGGTTACACCTCCCACTAACCCCCTTTCTCCCCAGCCCACACATCAAATCATTTCAGTACTAGATGCATTTTCTCCCACTGAGGCCAGACAAAGCTATCCATTTAGTGGTCTGGGATCCATAAGCAGGTAGGCAACAAGAAACCATAATTCAATATCTTGTGAAGGATAATTTATATCCTTCAGAGATAAATGTAAAATATGAGAGACTTCATTGTTAAGAATTAAGAGGCCTAGTGTGCAGTAAATGATTAATACAGCAGGACTTGAGTGATAAATAAGGCTATTTATCTGGAGAAAACAGCTGAATCCAGGCAGACCACTGCAAAAGAACCTGTAAGTAAGTCTAGACAATATCTTTCTGATCCTGGAGCCATTCAGAAAATATGTCAACTATGTATCTTTAGTTAAATAATCCTTTGCTAAAATAGGTGCACTGTGGACAATATTTATTTGACATTTGGAGAATCTAAAATCTTAGGTGCTTCCATTCTCCAGAATAGCTTCCACTAAAATCTAAGGCTCAGGCTGATCTTGATGGGTGACAATACTCTAAAGTATGGGCACTATTTCTGAGAAAATTAACTATCTCCATGTGCTTCTCCTGAGAGGATTTCAGGAAGTTTGTTACCAGTCTTTCCTACATGACATGTTATGTGTTTTCCATTACTGTCCATGTATCTTTTCACTGCAACAAACTGTAACCATGAATAAGAAAGTTTCTGAGTTATAGGAGTTTATTATCTAAGGATGAACTCAAAGATCTCTCATATATATATATATATATACATATATATATATATATATGTATATATATATGCATATAAACACACAGTGTCTGTTTATTTGTGTGTGTGTTTATTTGTGTGTGTGTGTGTGTGTGTGTGTGTGTGTGTTAGAGAAATTTTAATCCAGTTTGGATGCTTTGCCTAGGGATCACCTTCTAGGTCTGTGTAATCTGGCTGGAATGCAGACATGCCACATATCTTTAATCTGTCTGGCTGGAATACAAACATGCCCTTGCTACATACCTTTAACCACAAACAACACAAGTAAAGTTAGTTTGTAGAAGAGAACAGCCATGTTTGAAAGTGATGTCTAATTGAGGGGCAGGCAAACTTACAAGTCAGAAATTGGATACATCCAACTCTTACAAGTACAGACAGAGGCCAGTTAAGAGAACAGTGAAAGGGAGAGGGCAGCTTTACTGGGACAGTTTTACAGAGACTGGTAGCAGGTGACAAAAGAATGAGCCAGGGAATAAGGAGCCAGAGGACTAGAGCAGATTTTCAGAATTAGTTTGAAGCCAAGCAGAGCAAATCAGCCAGAAGTCAAAAAAAGACAGATTGAATTAGTCAGCTTTGAAAAGAGTTTGAGCCAGAACAGCTGAATTAAATCTGTCATCCAGAGTTCAGAAAACAACAACAACAACAGCAACAATAACAACAATAAAAAACCAACATGAAAAGGTGAGCTTATTCATTAGCATTACATCTGAAAAATAAAAGTGAAATTTACAGTGCATTTACTCTTCAACAGATTGTTATGATGTAAAGAAATAAATTAAGAAGTCGTGGATCCACATACACACCACATGTTTCCATAGATTCTAAATTTGAAAAGAAGTAAACTGTGGTGGTAGAAGTGAGAATTATAATTACCCCTAGGAATGCAGAAATTATGAGGAAAGCTGAACATTTTTAACAAGTACTGTGAAAAGTACTGTGAATGTTACTTAAATGTACATATTCATTTTATAAAACTTAACAAACTATAGATGTGTACATCATGATAAATAAATAAGGAATAAATAATTGATAAAGGATGGTTAGGGAGATAGATAAAAGAAGATAGATGATAGATAGGTAAATAGATAAATAGATAAGTAGATAGATGATAGATAGATAGATAGATAGATAGATAGATAGATAGATAGATAGATAGACAGATTTAATTAAGTAACTATTTGCATAAAAATGTATGAAAATCCTGAAATATACCTTAGTGGTATAGCATTTGCACAGGATATACAAAATCCTGAATTTGATCTAGTCCTGAAAAAAAGAAGCATACACTATCTTACACACAGTATAATTAGTCATCTGTGAAGAAAGCTTACCTTAGGAATCACTCTGTAGTTTGGATAATAAACATAATAATTCTGGCATGAAAAAAAAAATGTTATACACCTGGGAACCGAACTCTGTGAAAACTGGGCATGACACTTTGGAGTACCCTGCTATATCACTCCTGGGCATATACCCAGAGGATTCCCTAGCATGCAATAAGGACACATGCTCCACTATGTTCATAGCAGCCTTATTTATAATAGCCAGAATCTGAAAGAACCCAGATGTCCCTCAATGGAGGAATGGATACAGAAAATGTTGTATATTTACACAATGGAGTACTACTCAGCAATTAAAAACAATGAATTCATTAAATTTGTAGGTAAATGGTTGAATCTGAAAAATAGCATCCTAAGTGAGGTAACCCAATCACAAAAGAACACACATGGAATGCAGTCACTGATAAGTGGATATTAGCTCAGAAGCACTGAATACCCAAGACACAATTCACATATCAAATGATTCTCAAGAAGAAGGAAGGAGAAGGCCCTGGTCTTGGAAAAGCTTGATGCAGCATTGTAGGGGATTACCAGGACAGAGAAGTGGGAGGGGGTTGATTGGGGAACAGGCAGAGGGAAGAGAGCTTATGGGACTTATGGGGAGGTGGGGACCAGGAAAGGGGAAATCATTTGGAACGTAAACAAAGAATATAGAAAATAATAAAAGAGTATTATAACAAGATTACAAATTCTATAAGCCAAAAAAAAAAAAAAAAAAAAAAAGGTTAACATCATTTGTTCTCCTCCCCCAGCTGTTGAGCTGGGCTTTTGAATCTCTGCTTTAATCGCTAGTTCTCAGTCCATGAAACTCCCTGGCCTTTTGTTATTTTTTTTTTATTTTTTTCCTATATTCTTTGTTTACACTCCAAATGATTTTCCCCTTTCCCTGTTCTCCCCTCCCCATAAGTCCCATAAGCCCGCTTCCCTCTGCCCATTCTCCAATCAACCCCCTCCCACTTCTCTGTCCTGGTAATCCCCTACAATGCTGCTTCAAGCCTTTCCAAGACCCGGGTCCTCTCCTTCCTTCTTCATGGGAAGGATTTGATATGTGAATTGTGTCTTGGGTATTCAGAGCTTCTAGGCTAACATCCATTTATCAGTGACTACATTCCATGTGTGTTCTTTTGTAATTGGGCTACCTCACTTAGGATGATATTTTCCATTTACCTAAGAATATCATGAATTCATTGCTTTTAATTGCTGAGTAGTACTCCATTGTGTAAATATACCACATTTTCTGTATCCATTCGTCCATTGACGGACATCTGGGTTCTTTCTGGCTTCTGGCTATTATAAATAAGGCTGCTATGAACATAGTGGGGCATGTGTCCTTGTTGCATGCCGGAGAATCTTCTGGATGTATGCCCATGAGTAGTATAGCAGGGTCCTCTGGAAGTGTCATGCCCAAATTTCTGAGGAACCACCAGACTGATTTCCAGAGTGGTTGTACCAATTTGCATTCCCACCAGCAGTGGGGGAGTGTTCTTCTTTCTCCCCATCCTTGCCAACACCTGCTGTCTCCTGAGTTTTTAAACTTAGCCATTCTGACTGGTGTGAGGTGAAATCTCAGGGTTGTTTTTGATTTGCATTTCCCTAATCACTAATGATGCTGAATATTTCTTAAGGCCCTTCTCAGCCATTCAAAGTTCTTCAGGTGAAATTTCTTTGTTTAGCTCTGTACCCCATTTTTAATAGGGTTATTTGGCTTTCTGGAGTCTAACTTCTTGAGTTCTTTGTATATATTTTATATTAGCCCTCTGTCAGATGTAGGGTTGGTGAAGATCTTTTTCCAATTTGTTGGTTGCAATTTTGTCCGATTGACAGTGCCCTTTGCCTTACAAAAACTTTGTAATTTTATGTGGTCCTATTTGTTACGTCTTGATCTTAGAGCCTAAGCTATTGGTGTTCTGTTCAGGAACATTTCCCCTCTGCCCTTGTTTTCCAGAGTCTTCCCCAGTTTCTTTTCTATTAGTTTCAGTGTGTCTGGTTTTATGTGGAGGTCCTTAATCCACTTGGAATTGAGCTTAGTACAAGGAGATAGGAATGGATCAATTTGCATTCTTCTGCATGCTGACCTCCAGTTGAGCCAGCACCATTTGTTGAAAAGGCTATCTTTTTTCCACTGGATAGTTTCAGCTCCTTTGTGAAAGATCAAGTGAACATATGGTGTTTGGGTTCATTTCTGGGTCTTCAATCTTACTCCACTGATCTACCTGCCTGTCATTATACCAATACTATGCAGTTTTTAACACAATTGCTTTGCAGTACTGCCTGAGGTCTGGGACACTGATTTCCCTGGGAGTTCTTTTATTGTTGAGAATAGTTTTAGCTATCCTGGGTTTTTTGTTATTCCAGATGAATTTGAGAATTGCTCTTTCTAACTCTGTGAAGAACTGAGTTGGGATTTTGATGGGGATTGCATTGAATCTGTGTATTGCTTTTGGCAAGATGGCCATTTTTACCACATTAATCCTGCCAATCCACGAACATGGGAGATTTTTCCATTTTCTGAGGTCTTCTTCAATTTCTTTCTTTAGAGACCTAAAGTTCTTGTCATACAGATCTTTCACTTGTTCTTATAGAACAATACAGCTTCCTGCTTTCACCTGGGAGCCACCACCTGGAGTATCCATGGATCTGGCAGACTTTTCCCAGCAGGCCACCTGCTGACAGTGGAGCCATGGAACAGTCAGAACAGTTCCCTGGAACTCACCCCTGATTCTGGGAGGAGTGACTCGCGGAAACTGTTAAATGGTTTGACCTCCATTAAACTTTGGCCTTGATTGGCAAATGTCGCCCTGGCCCTTGTTTCTTTTCTTCGCAGCCTCCCTATCCATCCCTCAGCTCTGTTCCAGGAACCCAGAGAGCTTTAGCTGCTGGCAGCTACAGAATGCAACACTCATTTTTATTATTTACCTATCATTCTGCTCTTAAAAAACTTCACTTGTTCCTTTTAAGGGTTTTTCCTCTGCGAAATGGAAGGGGAGTTGTTTGCATTTTTGTGCTATAGTGAAAGTAATGGAGTCATATGAACAGAGGTATTCAAATATCAATAAATATTTTGCTTTATACAACTGCCATTAATTTAGATTTTAAATAATGAAAAATAAAGAAACAGGAAAAATAGAAAGATACTGAAAGTACTTCAGTTCATTTAACACAGGAATCAGGCCGCTCAGCTAATAGGCTTTTTGCTTAGAGCTCTAGGTTCTTTCTTAACAGGGAACAAAAGGGCCAAGTAATGTGTGCCCACCATCCCAGCACTCAGGAGGTGGAGACAGGATAAACAGAAGTTCTACATCTTCTGCCATATATCCAGTCTGAAGGCAGCAGCTCAGGGTGCATGAGGACAAAGAAAGAAAGAGAGAGGGAGGCAGAGGGAGGGAGGGACAGAGGGAGGGAGAGAGCAAAGAAGAGAGGGAGGGGGAAGAGAGGAAGGGGGAGAGAGAAGAGAGGGAAGACACAAGGAGAAAAGAAAAAAGTGAGAAAAGTTAATTCAGAGTACTGAAGAAGCTGTTACCTAAATTCCTCCTTTCAAAGTATCTTTATTCTTATTAATTTTGGCCTAGTCAGAAACAAAATACATGCATATGTGATAAATACAGCACAGATTAGTGTAAATCATAAAACATGAAGAAAATAAAGTTCTAGGAATGAGCTTTGTTTAGGAATTTTTACATTAAAACACCATATTTCCCAGCCCTATTCACACCATTTCCATTTGACACCATGGAAAGTAGGGCTCCCTTTAAAGTTTTTTATCCTCATTAATGAAAGAATTTACAAATTGGCTCAAAAGGAAATTTGATCACAATTTTATTATAGTTTAAATGAAAAACATCATGGCAAAGATAGTACAACTCTTTTGGTGTGCATGAAGCTCAGCTAAGTGCAGCCATGCAACCATATAGCCACACACAGCAAAAATGAAGTCCAGTGAGTTGGGAAAGCATACTTTAAAAAGGAAAAAGGGAGGGGAAAGTTGCTCCTTTCGACGTCATTCAGAAAAGCCAAGGGACTTAGGAAGCTGCACATCTACAGGTCTGTAAGTGACTGGACCAGGGCATAAAGGATAATTATTTTATTCCTTCTATTTCTTTAGTATGATTTAAGGTCAATCTATCTTCCCATGGAGTGGTTCCTGGTCAGGTGATGGCTAGGCCAATTTGATTAACACATAAGAGGGATACAATGCTGTATCTCTACTCAGAATTTAATTCCATTCACTTGGTAAGGAGGTAACATTTTTTTCTCTAATGGTACTTCACTGCCACTATAACACATTATTGACAGTTACAGCTTGGACTGGCCAAATCTTACAATATGATAACCATCATTCTCCTAAGGTAAAAAACCTGGAGATGAGGTATCTAGAGACCCTCACAAAATAAACATACTGCTTCTAGAACATGGCAAGTCCAGCCCATAAAAATCAATATAAATGGTTAAACTTGTTCATTTCTAAATTTCACATATTAACCCTCATACCCTTGGGGTTTCAATTTTTAATTAGCAAATTGTTGAATAGAATACCTGCTTTTAAAGAACAGTTATAATTTGAACTTGCTGCCCTATGGCTTTCATAAATAAATTTCACATGCTATCCTATGAATAGCTTCTGGTTAATAAAATCTTTTCTGAATTCTGGCCAGATTCCATAGACTGTGATAACAAGTAGAGGCTAAATATTAAGTGAAAAGAAAATTTGATTTGATAGTCTTATAGCACATCGAGTACTGATATTTATGCCAGGGTGATAAAGGGAAATTGCTCTATCCTACTGTGAGTTAATGAGCTTCCATTTCTAGCATTTCAATCATTTAATTTCTCAGTTGCAAGATACTTCAGAAATCATTCTTCTCATGATCCATCCCCCCTCAATACATGGAGCAGGCTCAGTGATGGAACATAATTTCCTTGATCCCATAAAGTTTGTCAGAACCAAATTAGGGTTCTCTGGGACTATAGTTCTGTGCCTTGACTCAAGTCAAATATTTTTGTAAAAACTCCACCCAAAAATGGAAATACTCAGGACTAGGAAGATAACTCAATGGGTAGTGTTTGTTGTGTCAGTGACTACAAAGTTTTAAATTCCCCAGTACTCATAAAAAGCTAAATACAGAACATTGTGTCCATATTTCCAGCACATGGTGTTAGGTGAAATGGAGAAAGGAAAGATCCCGAGAGAGAGAGAGAGAGAGAGAGAGAGAGAGAGAGAGAGAGAAAATTATCCCAATACTTTTTTCTGACTACACACACATACACACACACACACACACACACATACACACACACACACACATACACACTCACACACACACACACACTGTACAGGCTAGTTTTGTGTGTCAACTTGACACAGGCTGGAATTATCACAGAGAATTATCATGGGAAATGCCTCCATGAGATCCAGTGGTGAGGCATTTTCTCAATTAGTGATAAAGGAGGGAGGGACCCTTGTGGATGGTACTATCTTTGGGCTGTTATTCTTGGGTTCTCTAAGATAGCAAGCCAATAAGAAACATCCCTCCATGTCCTCTGCATCAGCTCCTGCTTCCTAACCTGCTTGAGTTCTAGTCTTGGCTTCCTTTGGTGATCTACAGCAATTTGGAAAGTTTAAGCTGAATAAACCCTTTCCTCCCCAACTTGTTCATGATGTTTGTACAGGAATAGAAACCCTGACTAACACACACACACACACACACACACACACACACACACACAAACTCATACTGACAAGCATACTAGACTGTACTCTCATATAGACATGCAAACACATTAACACATATGCACACAGACATTTTAGTGATAATTTGAAGATTGTATCAAGAAGATAGATTCTGTCTAATTTTCAGAAGAACTGTAAAACTGATTTCCAGAGTGGTTGTACCTGCTTGCAATCCCATCAGCAATGGAGGAGTGTTCCTCTTTCTCCACATCTTCACCGGCATCTGCCTTGGCCTGAGGTTTTTTTTTGTTTGTTTGGTTGGTTTGGTTTGGTTTTAGTTTTGGTGTTTTGTTTGTTGGTTGGTTTTTTGGTTTTTGTTTTTGTTTTTTAATCTTAGCCATTCTAGCTGGCCTGAGGTGGAATCTCAGGTTTTTCTGATTTGTATTTCCCTGATGTTGAACATTTCTTTAGGTGCTTCTCAACCATGAGGTGTTCTCAATTGAGAATCCTTTATTTATCTCTCTGTGCCCCATTTTTAATAGGGTTATTTGGTTCTCTGGAGTCTAACTTCTTGAGTTTTTTGTATATATTGGATATTACCCCTCTATCAGATGTAGGACTGGTAAAGATCTTTTCTCAATCTGTTATTTGCCATTTTGCCCTATTGACAATGTCCTTTACCTTACAGAAACTTTGCAATTTTATGAGGTTCCATTTGTCAATTCTTGATCTTAGAGCATAAGCTATTGTTGTTCTATTCAGGAAATTTTCACCTGTGCCCATGTGTGCCAGGGTCTTCCCCACTTTCTTTATAAGTTTCAGTGTATCTGGTTTTAGAGGACCCATCTATACCACTCCTGGGCATATACCCAGAAGATGATCCAACATGTAATATGGACACATGCCCCACTATGTTCATAGCAGCTTTATTTATAAAAGCAAGAAGCTGGAAAGAAGCCAGATGTCCCTCAACAGAGGAATGAATACAGAAAAGGTGGTACATTTGTTTTGGAGAGAAGAAAATTACCCTTGCAACTTTCATGAGACCTAGGAAATGCTAAGGCAAAGTGCTCATTGTTGTTAGAGATGAGGATGATATGAACAATACTAAGAAAGGCTTCTTCCAGGATACTAACCATAAATCCATGTGAGAGTTTCCTGCTTTTCAAATATGTTTTACTCTTCTGTTGGCCATCATATGTAATGGAATAACTTCATATGTAACATGATTCTTACCCATTTATATAGCATACTAATGTGTTTGTGGGAGTAGATTGGAAATTTTTATTTTAATTAAAAGGTTGTGATTGAGGACACCAAAATATATTGTTTGGTGATTAACTCGGGATACCTCACTCATCCATCATCTTGAATAAAGATCATTTCTTTGTCAGAAGATAATTCAGCACATCTCTCCCAGCTCTTGTTTTTTTTATGGGATGCAACATTGATAACTATATCCATGCTGCAGTCCACCAAAATGTATCTTTGTTGATTTTTGTATATCAACTTTGTATACAAGTAACCACAGGCCTTCTTACCCTATATAGCCTCTGATAACCACTACTTTCCTCTCTGCTTCTATGAGGTCATCTTTTTTTTTTTTTTTTTTTTTTTTTTTTTGGTTTTTCGAGACAGGGTTTCTCTGTGTAGTCCTGACTGTCCTGGAACTCACTCTGTAGACCAGGCTGGCCTCGAACTCAGAAATCCGCCTGCCTCTGCCTCCCAAGTGCTGGGATTACAGGCATGCGCCACCACGCCCAGCCCTTGAGGTCATCTTTTTACATGTCATGTGTGTTAGTTTTTCCATTGCTCTGCTAAAACCCCTGATAATAAGGATTTTATTTAGCTCATGGTTTTAGCAGTTTCATCTTTCCTTCCATGGATGGCCATCTCTATTACTGTTTAGATTTTTTGTGAAGGAGAAACACCAAGGTATGGCCCCTAGTGACTTGCTCCAATGAAGTATGTCACAGATTAATTGTATCTATAAACTCATCAGCAAAATCATTCTTCGACCAGGTTACTGTTGGAGTCACTTCTCAGTGATAACATCTAGGGAATTCTAAGGGAATTCCAAATCCACAAAATCAAATATGGGGAAATTAATAGATTTTGGATCATAACGTAGGTTTGTTTTTTGATGAGTTTCTGTATTCTTCTCCATAATGACTGTATAAGATGAGAATCTCATTAGCAGTGCTTAAGAGTACTCATTTTTACACTCTCACATGCATTTTATACCACTTTATCCAGGCACAAGTGTGATTAATTTTCATTTGGTTTCTGTATGATGTGAAGCTAGAGTTCACATATAAAAAGAAGAAACTAAATGGGCAATATATTCAACTAGTTTAAACAGTCAGCCTGGCTTTGTTTGTTTGTTTGTTGTTTGTTTGGATACAGGCAATTTATTAGAAAAGGGGTTTTTTGCTTTTGCTTTTGTTTTTTTCCAAGTATTTTCTGTTGAGATTTAGAAACTCTCTTCTCTCTACTTTTCTTTCTTTTATCTTTTCTTTCTTTCTTTCTTTCTTTCTTTCTTTCTTCCTTCATGTTTTTAATCAATAGCATTTATGAAGTGGAAATTTTAACTTTCAGTTGTGTTTCTGGTGTTGTATCTAAGAACTTGTAGCACAATCAAAGGTCGGTATACATTCCTGTTTTGTTGGATCTATAAATATATAGGAGGTGGTTCTGGTGTTAAGGTCCTGTTCCCCAATTCGTTCTTGATCTGTCAATAAAGAAAGCCATGAGCCAATTACTGGATATAAGGCACAGGTGTGACTTCTAGGTCCCAGGAGGAAAAGGTAGATGCAAGGCAGAAGAGTTATTTGCCATACTTTGGAGGTAGAGGAAGCCAGCAGCATGTAAGGTCTCTGGAAGAGCTGGGGCCTGTGGCCACTAGTACAGGTAGGTGGTTAGTGATATTTAGGAAGGGTTAGGTGGAAATAGCCACTAAAGTTTTGGATAGGTAGAAGTGAAGATAAAAATGTTATTAAGGGCACAATTTTCCAGGTGGGAGATAATAGCATCCAGCAATTGTGTCCTAAGGCAAGTTGAAAGGAATAAACTGTGTGTATGTCTTTTGTCCAAGGATTCAAGGGAAGATGGTTGGGACTGGTAGGGTGGTCACCTCCCAGAATAAAGGTGGGCAGAGCATAAAACTACATACAACAAAATAGATATGAGAAGAAATGTAATATGGAAAATATTGAATTTCCAATAGACAAGAAATATGTGCCTACTAACAGAAACTATTGAATTCTTTTGATTGTGTTTATAATTTTAAAATTTATTTATTTATTTACTTCACACCCTCCACTGAAGCTTCCCTTCCTTCTCTTGTCCCAGGATCTCCCTCTCCCCTCTCCTCCCACTATCCTTCTCTCCCTTTCTCCTCAGAGTAAAGAAGGCTTCCCATGGATATCAACCCATGGATAAAACCCTATCAGGTTTTAGCGAGACTAGATGCATCTTCTATTGAAGCTAGACAAGACAGTCCAATTAGAAAAAGGAGAGCCAAAGTTTGGCACCAGAATCAGATACAGCTTGTGCTTCTGCTGTTCGAAGTCCCATAGAGAGAGCAAGCTTCACATCTCTTAAGTACATGTAGGGACCTACATCCATTCCAAGCATGCTCTCTTGGTGGTTCAGTATCTGTGAGCATCTATGGGCCCAGGTTAGTTGGTTGTGCAGGTTTTGATGTTGTCCTTCACCTCTCTGACTCTTTCAATCCCTCCTCCTCATTTCCCACAAGATTCTCCAAGCTCCACCTAATGTTTCGTTGTGAGTTACTGTGTCTAGTTCCATCAGCTGCTAGATGATGCCTCTCATATAACAGCCATGCTAGGCTCCTGTCTGCAAATATAGCAGAATACTATTAATAGTGTCAGGGTTGGGCTCCCTCTCAGGGCATAAGTTTCAAGTTGGACCAGTCTTTGGTTAGCCACTCCCTCAATATCTATTTCAAATTTATTCCTGCACATCTTGTAGTTAGAAAAATTGTGGGTCTAAGGGTTTATGGCTGTATTGGTGTCTCCATCCTTCCATTGGAAGTCTTGCCTGGTTACAGTAGATGGCCACTTCAAGTCCCTTATCCCCTATTACTAAGAGTTTTAGCTAGAGTCACCCTCATAGAATCCTGGGAATCCATTGTCCAGCATTTCTAATTCATCCCAGAGATGCCACAGGTGCCCCCAACCAATTCCAGTTTTTGCTCCAAGTCCTCTCTCTTTCTGTCTTCCACACATGTGATCTCTATTGTTCCCTGCCATCTCTCCAACTCAGTTCCCTCCATCTGTCCACCTTTAATGTCTATTTTATTTCCCCATTCAGTGAGATTCAAACATCCTCCCTTGGGCCCTCCTTGCTGCTTAGCTTCTTTCATTCTGTGGATCCTAACTTGATTATCATGTGCTTTATCAATAATTATTTGGTTGTGTGATGTGTGGCTTCTTGAGTTCTTTATACACTTGGATATCAGCCCTTTCTCTAATATAGGGATGGTGGATATGTTTTGCCATTCTGTAGGTTGCCTTTTTCTTTTTCTGACTGTGTCCTTCACCCTATTGAAGATTTTCAGTTTCATGTAGTATCATTTATAAAGTTTTGATTTTAGTTCCTGAGCTATTAGTGTTCTGCACAGGAAGTTGTCTCTTGTGCCAGTGTGTTAAAGGTGATTCCACATTTTCTCTTCTATCATGTTTAGTATACCTGGCTTTATGTTGAGGTCTTTGCTCTACTTGGACTTGAACTTTGTATGGGATGGAAGATAGATATTAGTTTGCATTCTTCTACATGCCAACATACTGTTAGTCCAGCACCATTTGTTGAAGCTGCTTTCCTTTTTCCCTCGTGTAGTTTTGGCTTCTTTGAAAAAAATAAAGTGCCTGCTTACTTCTGGATCTCCAATTCAATTCCATTGATCATCCTATTTGTTTTGATGCAAATACCATGCAGTTGTTATTACTTTTGATGTGTAGTGAAATTAGGGCTGATAATTCCTCCAGAAGTTCTTTTTTTTTTGGTTTGTTTGTTTGTTTGTTTGTTTGTTTTTTGAGACAGAGTTTCTCTGTATAGCTCTGGCGGTCCTGGAACTTACTCTGTAGACCAGGCTGGCCTCGAACTCAGAAATCTGCCTGCCTCTGCCTCCCAAGTGCTGGGATTCTCTTTTTTGTACAGGATTGTTTTAGCTAACCTGGGTTATTTTGTTTTTCCATGTGAAATTAAGTATTGTTCTTTCAAGGTCTGTGAAGAACTGTGTTATAATTTTGATGGGAATTGCATTGAATCTCTAGATTGCTTTAGGATAAAATGACCACTTCATTTTGTTAATCCTACTGAGCATAGGAGATTTTTCAATTCTGATATCTTCTTCAATTTTTCCTTCAGAGACTTGAAGTTCTTGTCATATATGTCTTTCACTTGATTAGTTTGAGTTACACCAAGATATTTTATATAATGTGTGGCTACTATAAAGTGTGTTGTTCTCTTAATTTCTTTCTTGGCCCATTTATCCTTTATATAAAGGAGAACTACTGATTCTCTTTAGTTAATTATATATCTAGCCATTTTGCTGAGGTGTTTATCAATTTTAGAAGCTCTTTGGTAGATTTTTTGGGGTTGTTTATGTATACTGTATCATCTTCAAATAGTGATACTGTGACTTCTTTCTGTCTAGATTATATCCCCTTCATCTCCTTTAGTTGTCTTATTAACTACATAATTGTCTACATAAAACTTCAAGTACCATATTATAGTGGACAACCTAGCCGTGTCCCTGATTTTAGTGGAATTGATTTAACTTTTTCTACATTTATTTTGATGTTTGCTACTTTATTGCATTTAGGTATATTTCTTTTATGCATGATCTCTCCAAGATTTTTATCATGAAGAGATGTTGGATTTTGTCAAATACTTTTTTTTTTTTTTTGGCATCTAGTGAGATGATCATGGTTTTGTTTGTTTGTTGGTTTGTTTGTTTGTTTGTTTTGGTTTTTTTACATTCAGCATGTTTATATGATGGATTACATTGATAGTCTTTCTTATGTTGTACCATCTGTGCATCTCTGGATTAAAGCCTACTTGGCGGTGGTGAATGGTGTTCTTAGATTTGAATTGAAAATGTTTCACTGATTATTTTTGCATCAATGTTCTTATGGAACATTGGTCTAACATTCTCTTTCTTTGTCAAGTGTTTGTGTGGCTTAAGCATCAGGTTGACTGTGGCCTCATAAAATCAATTTAGAAATGTTCCTTCTTTTTCTATTTAGTGGAATAGTTTGAAGAGTGTAGATAACAGCTCCTCTTGGAAAATCTGGTAGAAATCTGTGCAAAAACCATCTGGCCCTGGACATAGTTGTTGTTGTTGTTGTTGTTGTTGCTGTGGTGGTGGTGGTGGTAGTGGTGGTGGTGGTAGTGGTAGTGGTCGTTGGCAGAATTTTAATAACTGCTTCTATTTCTTTAGGGTTTTTCGGACTATTTAATTGATTTACCTGATCCTACTTTAATATTAGTAACTGGTATCTATGAAGAAAATCATCCCTTTGTTTAGATTTTCAAATTTTGTGGATTACAGGTATTTTTGAAGTAAGAATTAATTATTCTTTGGATTTCCTCAGTGTCTGCTGTTATATTCCCCTATTCATTTCTGATTTTTTTAAATTTGGATATTCTCTCTTTATTAGTTTGGCTAAGGATATATCTCTCTTGTTGATTTTATTTCCTTCTATCTACTCATCTTGGTTCTTTTTTTTTCTGGAGCTTTCAGGTATGCTATTAAATTGACACCATGAGATCTCTCTAATTTCTTTTTCTTTTTCTTTTCTATATTCTTTGTTTACATTTCAAATGATTTTCCCTTTCCCGGTTTCCTGCTCCCCATAAGTCCCATAAGGCCTCCTCCCTCTGAATTTTTTCAATCAACCCCCTCCTTCTTCTCTGTCCTGGTACTCACCTACAATGCTGGATCAAGCCTTTCCATGACCAGGGACCTCTCCTTCCTTCTTCTTGGGAATCATTTGATATGCAAATTTTGTATGGGGTATTCAGAGCTTCTGGCTAATATTCACTTTTCAGGGACTGCATTGCATTTGTGTTCTTTTGTGATTGGGTTTCCTCACTTAGGATGACATTTTCCAGT
Source organism: Apodemus agrarius (assembly GCA_964023405.1). Taxonomy (NCBI): domain Eukaryota; kingdom Metazoa; phylum Chordata; class Mammalia; order Rodentia; family Muridae; genus Apodemus; species Apodemus agrarius. Next base: position 87,098,204 of record OZ030008.1, read on the forward strand.
TCCAACCATTTGCCTAAGAACTTCATGAATTCATTGTTTTAATTGCTGAGCGGTATTCCATTGTGTAAATATACCACATTTTCTTTATCCATTCCTCCACTGAGGGACATCTGGGTTCTTTCCAGCTTCTGGCTATTATAAATAGGGCTGCTATGAACATAGTGGAACATGTATAATTATTACATGCTGGGGAATCCTCTGGGTATATACCCAGGAGTGATAGAGCAGGGTCCTCCAGAAGTGTTATGCTAAGTTTTCTGAGGAACTGCCAGACTGATTTCCAGAGTGGTTGTACCAACTTGCATTCCCACCAGCAGTGGAGGAGTATTCCTTTTTCTCCACATCCTCGCCAACACCTGTTGTCTCCTGAGTTTTCAACTTTAGCTTTTCTGACTGGTGTGAGGTGAAATCTCAGTGTTGTTTTGATTTGCATTCCCTAATCACTAATGATGCTGAATATTTCTTAAGGTGCTTTTAAGCCATTCAAAGTTCTTCAGGTAAAAATTCTTTGTTTAACTCTATACCCCATTTTTAAAATAGGGTTATTTGGTTCTCTGGAGTCTAACTTCTTGTGTTCTTTGTTTATATTGGATATTAGCCCTCTGTCAGATGTAGGGTTGGTGATGATCTTTTCTCAATTTGTTGGTTGCCATTTTGTCCTTTTTACAGTGTCCTTTGCCTTACAGAAACTTTGTAATTTTATGAGGTCCCATTTATCAATTATGATCTTAGAGCATAAGCTATTGGTGTTCTGTTCAGGAACTTTACCCTGTGCCAATGTCCTCAAGGATCTTCCCCAGTTTCTTTTCTATTAGTTTCAGTGTGTCTGGTTTTATGTGAAGGTCCTTGATTCACTTGGAGTTGAGCTTAGTACAAGGAGATTAGAATGGATCAATTCACATTCTTCTGCAGGCTGACCTTCAGTTGATCCAGCACCATTTGTTGAAAAGGCCATCTCTTTTCCTTTGGGTGGTTTTAGCTCCTTCATCAAAGATCAAGTGACCATAGGTGTGTGGGTTCATTTCTGGGTCTTCAATCCTATTCTACTGATCTACTGGCCTGTCACTGTACCAATTCCATGCAGTTTTTAACACTATTGCTCTGTAGTACTGCTTAAAGTCTGGGATACTGATTCCCCCGAAGTTCTTTTGCTGTTGAGAATAGTTCTAGCTATCCTGGGTTTTTTGTTATTACAGATTAATTTGGGAATTGCTCTTTCTAACTTTGTGAAGAACTGAGTTGGGATTTTGATGGAGATTGCATTGAATCTGTATATTCTTTTAGGCAAGATGGCCGTTTTTTAGAATTTAATGAAAATGAAGACACAGAACACCTAAATCTATGGGACACAATGAAAGGAGTGCTAAGAGGAAAACTCATAGCCATAAGTGCCTCTAAAAAGAAATTGGAGAGAGCATACACTAGCAGCTTAATGAAAAACCTGAAAGTCCTGGAACAAAAAGAAGCTAATGCACCCAGGATGAGTAGAAGACAGGAAATCATCAAACTCAGTGCTGAAATCAATCAAGTAGAAACAAAGAGAACCATACAAATAATCAACAAAATCAGGAGCTGGTTCTTTAAGAAAATCAACAAGATAGATAAAACCTTAGCCAGACTAACCAAAGGACACAGAGACAGTATCTAAATTAACAAAATTAGAAATGAAAAGGGAGAGATAACAACAGAATCTAATTTCTTTATGAAGACATTTAGTGCCTGAACTTGCCTCTTAGCACTATTTTCATTGTGTCCCATAAGTTTGGGTATTCTGTAATTACCTTTTCATTGAATTCTAGAAAGTCTTTGATTTCTTCCTTTTTTCTTTTCTTTTCTGACCATGTGGTCATTGATTAAAAGTAGTTCCATTTCTATGAGTCTGCAGGCTTTCTCTTCTTTCTGATGTTGTTGAAGTCCAGCATCAATCCTTGGTGGTCTGATAAGATCCAGGGACTTACTTCAATTTTCTTGTACCTGTTGAGACTTGGTTTGTGACCAACTATATGAACAATTTTGAAGAAGGATTAGCAAGATGCTGAAAAGGTATATTTTTGGGGGTTTTGAGTGAAATGTTCTATAGATATCTGTTAAGTCCTTTTGATACATACTGTCTGATAGTTTAATTATTTTTCTGTTTAGTTTCTCTCTCGATGGCCTGTTCATAAGGTGTTGTAGTCTCCCACTATTGATGAGTAAGGTCCCATATCTGATTTAAGCTCTAATAATGTTTTGGGTTGTTTGTTTGTTTGTTTTTAATTTTTATGAATGTGGATTTCCTTGTGTTTGGGTCATGGATGTTCATAATTGATATGTTATCTCATGAATTTTTTGATGAGTATTGAATGTCGTCTCCTATCTTTTTTTTATTTTTATTTTCTATATTCTATGTTTACATTCCAAAGGCTTTCCCCTTTCCCAGTTCCCACCCACCATAGTTCCCATAGTTCCTCTCCCCCCCCAACTGTACCCCAATCATTCGCCCTCCCGCCTCGGTTTCTTTACTAAACTGGATGCAATCTTTATAGGCCTAGGGTCCTCTCCTTTCTTCTTCTTGGGAATCATTTGACTTGCTATTTGTGTCTTGAGTATTTAGGGCTTCTGGGCTCATTAATATCCACTTATCAGTGATTGCATTTCGTATGCATTCTTTTGTGATTGGGTTAGCTCACTCAGGATGATATTTTCCAGGTCTAACCATTTACCTACAAATTGCATGAATTCATTATTTTTAATTGCTGAGTAGTATTCCATTGTATAAATATACCACATTTTCTGTATCCATTCCTCCTTTGAGGGATATTTGGGCTCCTTCCAATTTCTGGCTATTATAAACAAGGCTGCTATAAACATAGTGAAGCATGTGTCCTTATTGCATGCAGGGGAATCCTCTGGGTATATGCCCAGGACTGGTATGCCAGGGTCCTCTGGAAGTGACATGCTCAATTTTCTGAGGAACCGCCAAACTGATTTCCAGAGCGGTTTTACCATTTTGCAATCCCACCAACAGTGGAGGAGTGTTCCTCTTTCTCCACATCCTTGCCAGCACTTGTTGTCTCTTGAGTTTTTAATCTTAGCCATTCTGACTGGTGTGAGGTAGAATCTCAGGGTTGTTTTGATTTGCATTTCCCTGATGACTAATGATGTTGAACATCTTTTAAGGTGTTTCTCGGCCATCCGAATTTCTTCTGGTGAAAATTCTTTGTTTAGCTCTGTGCCCCAATTTTTGATAGGGTTATTTGGTTCTTTGGGGTCTAACTTCTTGAGTTCTTTGTATATATTGGATATTAGCCCTCTGTCGGATGTGGAGTTGATGAAGATCTTTTCCCACTTTGTTGGTTGCCGTTTTGTCCTTCTGACAGTGTCCTTTGCTTTGCAGAAACTTTGTAATTTTATGAGGTCCCATTTGTCGATTCTTGATCTTAGAGCATAAGCTATTGGTGTTCTGTTCAGGAACTTTTCCCCTTTGCCCAAGTCCTTCAGGGTCTTCCCAAGTTTCTTTTCTAATAGTTTCAGTGTGTCTGGTTTTATGTGGAGGTCCTTGATCCACTTGGAGTTGATCTTAGTGCAAAGAGGAGATAAGAGTGGGTCAATTTGCATTCTTCTACCTGTTGACCTCCAGTTGAACCAGCACCATTTGTTGAAAAGGCTATCTTTATTCCACCGGATGGTTGTGGCTCCTTTGTCAAAGATCAAGTGACCATAAGTCTGTGGGTTAATTTCTGGGTCTTCAATCCTGTTCCATTGATCTGCTTGCCTGTTGCTATACCAATACCATGCAGTTTTTAACACAATTGCTCTGTAGTACTGCTTCAGGTCAGGGATATTGATTCCCCCAGAAGTCCTTTTGTTGTTGAGAATAGTTTTAGCTATCCTGGGTTTTTTGTTGCTCCAGATGAATTTGAGAATTGCTCTTTCTAGATCTATGAAGAATTGAGTTGGGATTTTGATGGGGATCGCATTGAATCTGTATATTGCTTTTGGCAGGATGGCCATTTTTACTATATTGATCCTGCCAATCCAGGAGCAAGAAATATTTTTCCATCTTCTGAGGTCTTCTTCGATTTCTTTCTTCAAGGACTTGAAGTTCCTGTTGTACAGATCTTTCGCTTGTTTGGTTAGAGTTATGCCAAGATACTTTATGTTGTTTGTGGCTATTGTGAAGGGTGTTATTTCCCTAATTTCTTTCTCTGCCTGCTTGTCCTTTGAGTACAAGAAGGCCACTGACTTGCTTGAGTTAATTTTATAACCTGCCACTTTGCTGAAGTTGTTTATCAGCTGTAGAAGTTCTCTGGTGGAGTTTTTTGGGTCGCTTAGGTAAACTATCATATCGTCTGCAAATAATGATAGTTTCACTTCTTCTTTTCCAATTTGTATCCCTTTGACTTCCTTATGTTGTCTAATTGCTCTTGCTAGAACTTCAAGTACTATATTGAAAAGATATGGAGAGAGAGGGCAGCCTTGTCTAGTCCCTGATTTTAGTGGGAATGCTTCAAGTTTCTCTCCATTTATTTTGATGTTGGCTACTGGTTTGCTGTAGATTGCTTTTACTATGTTTAGGTATGGGCCTTGAATTCCTGCTCTTTCCAAGACTTTTAGCATGAAAGGATGCTGAATTTTGTGGAATGCTTTTTCAGCATCTATTAAGATGACCATGTGGTTTTTTTCTTTCAGTTTGTTTATGTAGTTGATTACATTGATGGATTTCCGTATATTGAACCATCCCTGCATCCCTGGGATGAAGCCTACTTGATCATGGTGGATGATCGTTTTGATGTGCTCTTGGATTCGGTTAGCAAGAATTTCATTTAGTATTTTTGCATCTATATTCATAAGAGAAATTGGCCTGTAGTTCTCTTTCTTTGTTGGATCTTTTTGTGGTTTAGGTATTAGCGTAATTGTGGCTTGGAAGAATGAGTTGGGCAGTGTCCCTTCTGTCTCTATTTTGTGGAATAGTTTGAAAAGTATTGGTGTTAAGTCTTTGAAGGTCTGGTAGAATTCTGCACTAAAACCATCTGGTCCCGTACTTTTTTTGGTTGGGAAGCTTTCTATAACCCGTTCTATTTCTTTAGGGGTTATGGGACTATTTAGCTGATCTACTTGATGCTGATTTAATTTTGGTATTTGATATCTGTCTAGGAAATTGTCCATTTCCTCCAGGTTCTCCAGTTGTTTTGAGTATAGACCTTTGTAGTAGGATCTGATGATCTTTTGAATTTCCTCAGTTTCTGTTGTTATGTCTCCCTTTTCATTTCTAATTTTGTTAATTTGTATACTGTCTCGGTGTCCTTTGGTTAGTCTGGCTAAGGGTTTATCTATCTTGTTGATTTTCTCAAAGAACCAGCTCCTAGTCTTGTTGATTCTTTGTATGGTTCTCTGTTTCTATTTGATTGATTTCAGCCCTGAGTTTGATGATTTCTTGTCTTCTACTCCTCCTGCGTGAATTAACTTGTTTTTCTTCCAGGGCTTTAAGGTGTGCCATTAAGCTGCTAGTGTATGCTCTCTCCAGTTTCTTTTTGGATGCACTTAGAGCTATGAGTTTTCCTCTTAGCACTGCTTTCATTGTGTCCCATAGATTTGGGAAGGTTGTACCTTCATTTTCATTGAATTCTAAAAAGTCTTTGATTTCTTTTTTTATTTCTTCCTTGACCAAGGTGTCATTGAGTAGAGTATTGTTCAGTTTCCATGTGTATGTGGGCTTTCTGTTGTTTTTGTTGTTATTGAAGACCACTCTTACTCCATGGTGATCTGATAGGAGGCATGGGATTAGCTCGATCTTCTTGTATTTGTTGACATCTGTCTTGTGACCAATTATATGGTCTATTTTGGAGAAGGTACCATGTGGAGCTGAGAAAAAGTTATATTCTTTAGCTTTAGGATGAAATGTTCTATATATATATATATATGTTAAATTCAATTAGTCCAGAGTTTCAATTAGTTTCACTGTGTCCCTGTTTAGTTTCTGCTTTCCTGATCGGTCCATTGAGGAGAGTGAAGTGTTGAAGTCACCCACAATTATTGTGTTAGGTGTAATGTGTGCTTTAAGCTTTAGTAAGGTTTCTTTTACGAATGAGGGTGCCCTTGCATTTGTAGCATAGACGTTCAGTATTGAGAGCTCTTCTTGGTGGGTTTTCCCTTTGGCCAGCAAGAAGTGACCTTCTGAGTCTCTTTTGATGATTTTAGGTTGGAAGCCAATTTTATCTGATATTAGAATCGCTACTCCAGCTTGTTTCCTGAGACCATTTGCTTGTAAAATTGTCTTCCAGCCTTTTACTCTAAGGCAGTGTTTGTCTTTAACACTGAGATGTGTTTCCTGTATGCAGCAAAATGTAGGGTCCTGTTTCCATATCCAGTCTGTTAATCTATGTCTTTTTATTGGGGAATTGAGTCCATTGATGTTAAGAGATATTAAGGAATAGTAATTATTACCTCCAGACATTTTTGAAATTATATTTATTTATTTTATTTATTCTTTTATATTCGAGAGGTTACCTTCTTTTGGGTTTGATGAGAGGAGGTTTCTATCTTGCTTCTTCCCGGGTGTAGTTTCCGTCCTTGTCTTGGTGTTTTCCCCCTATTATCCTTTGTAGGGCTGGATTTATGGAAAGATATCGTGCAAATTGGTTTTGTCATGGAATACCTTGATGTCTCCATCTATGGCGATTGAGAGCTTTGCTGGGTAAAGTAGTTTTGGCTGAAGTTTGTGTTCTCTTAGAGTTTGCATTATATCTGCCCAGGATCTTCTAGCTTTCATGGTCTCAGGTGAGAAGTCTGGTGTTATTCTGATAGGTCTTCCTTTATAAGTTACTTGGCCTTTTTCTCTTGCTCCCTTTAATTCTTTGTTTAGTACATTTGGAGTTTTGATTATTATGTGACAGCATGTATTTCTGTTCTGATCCAGTCTGTTTGGGGTTCTGTATGCTTCTTGTATATTCATGGGCATCTCTCTCTTTAGGTTGGGGAAGTTTTCTTCCATAATTTTGTAGAAGATATTTGCTGGCCCTTTAACTTGTACATCTTCATTCTCGTCTATACCTATAATCCTTAGGTTTGGTCTTCTCATTGTGTCCTGGATTTCCTGGATGTTTTGGGTTACAGCCTTTTTGCATTTAGTATTTTCTTTGACTGTTGAATCAATGGTTCCTATGGTATCTTCGGCTTCTGATATTCTGTCTTCTATCTCTTGTATTCTATTGTTGATATTTGCATCTATGGCCCCTGATTTCTTCCCAAGGTTTTCTATCTCCAATATTGTCTCCCTCTGCGATTTCTTAGTTGTTTCTACTTCTGTTTTTAGTACCTGGATGGATGTGCTCAGATCTTTCGCTTGCTTGATTGTGTTTTCATGTATTTCTTTAATAGATTTTTGTGTTTCCTCTTTCATAGCTTCTACTTGTTGGCCCACGTTCTTCTGTATTTCTTTAAGTGATTTTTGTCTTTCTTCCTTATTGTCTTCTTCTTTTTGATCCATCTTCTCCTGCATTTCTTGAAGTGATTTTTGTATTTGCCTTGTAAAGGCTTCTAACTTTTGATCCATTTTCTCCTCTATTTCTTTACGAGATTTTTCTATGTGTTCAGCTACCAGCATCCTGACCAGTGATTTTATATCCAAGTCTTGTTTTTCTGGTGTTTTGGGGTATCCAGGGCTTCCTGTTGTTGGAGAACTGGGTTCAGATGCTGTCATGTTGCCTTGATTTCTGTTAGTGGCATTCCTTCGTTTACCTTTTGCCATCTGGTTATTTCTGTTGTTAGTTGACCTTGTTGTCACTGGCTGGTGTTTGAATCTCCTGTGAGGCTGGGCTTACCTGTTGTTTCTCTACTGGTGGTTATGCGTGATTGCTGCTCAATGGGATCACGAGCTGGCTGCCACCTGCTGACTTTGTGCATGGCCTGGGGTCTCCGGGAAGTGTGGGGGAGTGCAGCAGAGCCTGGGCAGGTGCTGCTGGGCCTGCCTAGTAGTGAGAGCCTAACAGATGCCCCCACGTGGTAGCCCCTGATGGAATCTGTCTACCTGTGCCTTTCCAGCTGTGTTCTGGTTGCAATATGGAGGCCTGCCGCTATCGCTGGTCGGGGTCCTGGGGAGCTGGGTGGTTCCGGCTGCCTCGGTGCATGGCCTAAGCTCCCAGGGACGTGCTGCAGAGCCTAGGCGCCTGTGCCCACCTGTGGGCAAGAGCTTAGCAGCTCTCCCTGCTCTAGCCCCAGATGGAGTCTCTACCTGCACCTTTCCAGCTGTGTCCTGGTTGCAATAAGGAGGCCTGCCGCTATCGCTGGTCCGGGGTCCTGGGGAGCTGGGTGGTTCCGGCTGCCTCGGTGCATGGCCTAAGCTCGCAGGGACGTGCTGCAGAGCCTAGGCGCCTGTGCCCACCTGTGGGCGAGAGCTTAGCAGCTCTCCCTGCTCTAGCCCCAGGTGGAGTCTCTACCTGCACCTTTCCAGCTGTGTCCTGGTTGCAATATGGAGGCCTGCCGCTATCGCTGGTCTGGGGTCCTGGGGAGCTGGGTGGTTCCGGCTGCCTCGGTGCACGGCCTAAGCTCGCAGGGACGTGCTGCAGAGCCTAGGCGCCTGGGCCCACCTCTCCTATCTTTTTTATTAATTTTGGTTGAGAGTCTATTTAATTACATATTATGATGGCTACTCCAGCTTGCTTCTTGGGTCTGTTTGCTTGGAAAATCTTTTTCAGGCCTTTACTTTGAGATAAGGTCTATCTTTGTTGCTGAGATGTATTTCTTGTATTTAGCAGAATGATGGATACTGTTTTCACATCCAGTCTACTAAATTGTCTTTTTATTGAGGAATTGAGTCTATTAATGTTGTGAGATATTAATGACCAATGATTGTTAATTCCTATTATTTTTACATTGTTGGGTTTTTTTTTTTTGTGTGTGTGTGTGTATGTGTGTGTGTGTATGTGTGTAACTGTTTAGATTTAGCACTTTGTCTTACTGATATATCAATTTCTTGTATATTTTCTATAACTGAAATTCTCTTTTCAAAATCTTATTTTCCACTGATGATGATTGCATATTTAATTCCTGATCTCTTTCCTAGGTTATTTATCTTCAGTAGTCCCTCTGTTTGTGCTGTCTTTATTGTTTCTATTTCCTTTTCATAGTTTGAAGAACTTTATTCATTGCCGTCCATTAATTGACTGTATTTTGTTGTATTTCTTTAAGGAATTTATTCGTTTCTTCTTTAAAGGCCCCTATCATCGTCATAAGATTGGTTTTAAGGTCATTTTTCTTGTTGTGTCAGGTTTGATAGCACATCTAGGGCTTCCTGTAGTCGGATAGCTGGATCCTGGTGGTACCGTATTGCCCTGGTTCTGGTTCATTGTGTTTTTATGTTGGCCCTTAGTCATCTGGCTCTTCCTGGTCTTGGAAGGCCTCCAGGAATGCAGGCAGAGTTGTGGCAGTAAAATGGAATGTATGGGACAGGGTGTAATTTGCAGCTGCAGGGTATGGCTTAAGGGGACCTGGCCAGCAAATGACCTATGAACAGTATTTTAGGTGGTTATCCCAGATGCTCATAGGCCTCTGAGAAAGCAGGCCAAGGGTGGTTGTCCCTGGTGATAGGAGGCCTTCAGGAATGTAGGCAGGGATGTGGGCCTGAAAATGGAGAGCTTTAGGGATCTGCACCTCATTGCTGCTGGGCTTGCCCTATGATGACCCAAATGGCAGCGGATTGTTGGTGAGGTGGTCTGATCTGGATATCCCTGATGCCAGCAGGCTTCTAGGAATGCAGGCAGAGCTATGGGCCAAAAAATGGAGTGCAGGAGTCAGGGTGTAGCTCACTACCTCTGGGGGAGCTTACCCCAATGGACCTGCAAGTAATGGCAGGAAATTGCAAGTAGAAAGGTCTTGCCTGGATGTCCCTGGTCTTGACAAGCTTCCAGGAATGCATACAAAGACTGATTGTCCATGGTATTTGTAAGCCTTAAAAATTCAACCAGAGCTCACCTTGGCTCTAAAATAACTTCCATACTATATGCCATACTCAGTGTTTTACATTTATTTATTTATTTATTTATTTATTTATTTGCTTGTTTATTTGTTTAGTGTGTGTGTGTGTGTGTGTGTGTGTGTGTGTGTGGTGTGTGTGTGTGTGTGTGTGTAAAGAGTACACATGTTCCATGGCAAGCTTGTGGAAGTTAGAGGAAAACCTGTAGTATCAGTCAGTTACATTTATATTTTGGGTTCCAGCGCATTAAACTCTGATAATCACACTTAACTACAAATGTCCTTAAACACTGAACCATCTTCTAAGTCTCTTTCCCTTTTTCTGAAGCATGTATTAGACTTAGTGTTGGGCACTGAGCCAGATGCATACAGTCAAAGAGAAAATTAACACAACTATTCAAAAGGACTATCGCACTATAGCATGAAGGTAAGTAAGACAGAGAAGGTCCTAGCAAAGATGAACAATACCTGGCATCTGAACACACCATGGATCTGATCCAGAGCACACAATTATGTTGAAGTTTGGGGGACTGGCATTCTAGAAAATAACAAGCACCTTCATGTGCTATAGAATGAAGGGAAGAAAAGACTTTGAAAAAAATGAAGCTAAAGTCAAAAGGGACAAGTTTCAGATGGGCTTTGATGCTAAGTCTTTGAAGATTTCTGTTTTCCTGAAGGTGATAGACAGATAATTATGTTGTTGTTATTATTTGCTGGTAAAGATGTTTAAAGTCAATGGCCTATGCAACAATCTACTTGAGCACAGGTGGAGTGAAAATGACAGGTAGATATGAGAACAAAAGAAAGCAAAACATCCAGAACATGGCTATTAGTGAGAAAAAAAGACTAGACATGGGTCTAGTTTCCAGCTCAACAGTTCCTCTTCGGATTGATTCTACTCATCTTTAATTCATACCTCAAAGTAGAGTTTAGAATGTTTGGATATGTATGTATGTATGTGTATATGTGTTTTTGTGTGTAGTAAGTACTCAACATAAACTCATCAAATGAGTGAATATATGTATATCCACTTACATGTATATATATATATATATATATATATATATACACACATATGAGTGTGTGTGTGTGTGTGTGTGTGTGTGTGTATGTGTGTAATTACTTTATTATGAGGGGGATAGTATTTTCAAAATTCATTACAAGATCAATGAAGTGGTTTACTTGTTGTTCCTATTGCTATCTCTTTAAACTGACACTCTCACCGAGTCACTTACTCTACCCTCTGTCTGCATTTTTTTTCTTACAACATTTTATTACACCTGAAGTTAAACCATAGAATTATTTGTTCACCAAGTTCTTTACTGTCTCTTATGAGTATGTAAGATCTTTAGGATTGTGGGCTTGTCTTTTGTCTATTTTGCCAATGCTAAGATTAAAACTCATTACAAGTATTAAGTACTTAACATAATCTCATAAAGTGAGTAAATTTGCCACATATATGATATTTCCCTAACATTCTTTTCAATGCAAGTGAAGTATATTCTGCAAAGTTGCTATTCTTTCAAAGTCCAATACATAGTCAATAATAGTAAAATCCAGGGGTTTTGAGTTCAATTTGGCTCTTCACTGTAGTGAGAAGGATTGTTTTCTGTTTTGTAGGCAGACTTTCTTTCCTATTTTATGTACCCTAGGTACATTGAAATATTTATCTCTTACTGGACAAATGAGTGAATGCACTAAACATATCTCACTTTCAATAATGAAGTTAACTAGATAATTTTAATTCTTATGTTAGCTGCTTCAATAATAAAACAATGTAGCCTTTTCTTCAACATAAATTATACCAGAATACCTGGCTTATCTCTTTCACTTCTCCAGTAATGACGTATTACTTTTGTGAAGATTTGCAGTATTTTATAAGAAGACAGAAATTTAGAATGGAATTGAACTCTAGACTAATTGAAAGTCTTAAGTATAACATAATTTATCTATGATCTTCCAATGTTCTGAAGTCATGCTGGAATAAGGACTCTTACAGGTAATATTTCAAATCTCAACAAATACTTCCATTCAGCTGCTTAGCTTTCAAATGGTCACAATTAATTTTAATATAAGAGTTTCCTGCCTCTTTCAATTTCAAGCTAAACTATTACCATAAGGTTTTACGAAACAATATTGTCCCACAATAATTGAGTATTTCTATTTTCAAATAAATCCCCATAATAATACATATGGATTTTAGACATGAGTTTTCAGGTTTTCATATGTGTGTGCATTGTATGAAGTGGAGCACTCTTATTCACACTTGCTACATGTGATAGTGACCTTGTTTCAATTTATCAGGGCCCCTGATTTGTGTTCTTCAGAGTATTTCATGATAGTCCATGTTTACAAAACTCATCACTCCACTCTTACCACTGTGGGAGAGTATGCCTCTCTCATTTTCTTTTTTTTTCTTCTTCTTCTTCTTTTTTTCTATATTCTTTTTTTGCATTCTAAATGATTTCCCCTTTCTGGAATCCTCCACCCCCATAAGTCCCATAAGCCCACTTCCCTCTGTCTGTTCCTCCAATCAACTCCCTCCCAGTTCTCTGTCCTGGTAATCACTTACATTGCTGCTTCAAGCCTTTCCAGGACCAGGGCCCTCTCCTTCCTTCTTCTTGGGAATCATTTGATATGTGAATTGTGTCTTGGGTATTCAGAGCTTCTGGGCTAATATCCACTTATCAGTGACTGAATTCCATGTGTGTTCCTTTCTGATTGGGTTACCTCACTTAGGATGATATTTTCCAGTTACAACCATTTGCCTAAGAATTTTATTGAATTCATTGTTTTTGATTGCTGAGTAGTATCCCGTTGTGTAAATATACTACATTTTCTGTATCCATTCCTCCACTGTGGGACATCTGGGTTCTTTTTTTTTTTAATTTTTATTATCTATATTCTATGTTTACATTCCAAGGGCTTTCCCCTTTCCCAGTTCCCACCCACCATAGTTCCCATAGTTCCTCTCCCCCCCAACTATTCCCCAATCATTCCCCCTCCCCCCTCAGTTTCTTTACTAAACTGGATGCAATCTTTACATGCCCAGGGTCCTCTCCTTTCTTCTTCTTGGGAATCATTTGACTTGCTATTCGTGTCTTGAGTATTTAGTGCTTCTGGGCTCATTAATATCCACTTATCAGTGATTGCATTTCATGTGCATTCTTTTGTGATTGGGTTAGCTCACTCAGGATGATATTTTCCAGGTCTAACCATTTACCTACAAATTGCATGAATTCATTATTTTTAATTGCTGAGTAGTATTCCATTGTATAAATATACCACATTTTCTGTATCCATTCCTCCTTTGAGGGATATTTGGGCTCCTTCCAATTTCTGGCTATTATAAACAAGGCTGCTATAAACATAGTGGAGCATGTGTCTTTATTGCATGCAGGGGAATCCTCTGGGTATATGCCCAGGAGTGGTATGCCAGGGTCCTCTGGGAGTGACATGCCCAATTTTCTGAGGAACCTCCAAACTGATTTCCAGAGCGGTTTTACCATTTTGCAATCCCACCAACAATGGAGAAGTGTTCCTCTTTCTCCACATCCTCGCCAGCACTTGTTGTCTCTTGAGTTTTTAATCTTAGCCATTCTGACTGGTGTGAGGTGGAATCTCAGGGTTGTTTTGATTTGCATTTCCCTGATGACTAATGATGTTGAACATCTTTTAAGGTGTTTCTCGGCCATCCGAATTTCTTCTGGTGAAAATTCTTTGTTTAGCTCTGTGCCCCATTTTTTGATAGGGTTATTTGGTTCTTTGGGGTCTAACTTCTTGAGTTCTTTGTATATATTGGATATTAGCCCTCTGTCGGATGTGGGGTTTGTGAAGATCTTTTCCCACTTTGTTGGTTGCCGTTTTGTCCTTCTGACAGTGTCCTTTGCTTTGCAGAAACTTTGTAATTTTATGAGGTCCCATTTGTCGATCCTTGATCTTAGTGCATACACTATTGGTGTTCTGTTCAGGAACTTTTCCCCTGTGCCCAAGTCCTCCAGGGTCTTCCCAAGTTTCTTTTCTAATAGTTTCCGTGTGTCTGGTTTTATGTGGAGGTCCTTGATCCACTTGGAGTTGATCTTAGTGCAAAGAGATAAGAGTGGGTCAATTCGCATTCTTCTGCATGTTGACCTCCAGTTGAACCAGCACCATTTGTTGAAAAGGCTATCTTTATTCCACCGGATGGTTGTGGCTCCTTTATCAAAGATCAAGTGACCATAAGTCTGTGGGTTAATTTCTGGGTCTTCAATCCTGTTCCATTGATCTGCTTGCCTGTTGCTATACCAATACCATGCAGTTTTTAACACAATTGCTCTGTAGTACTGCTTCAGGTCAGGGATATTGATTCCCCCAGAAGTCCTTTTATTGTTGAGAATAGTTTTAGCTATCCTGGGTTTTTTGTTGCTCCAGATGAATTTGAGAATTGCTCTTTCTAGATCTATGAAGAATTGAGTTGGGATTTTGATGGGGATTGCATTGAATCTGTATATTGCTTTTGGCAAGATGGCCATTTTTACTATATTGATCCTGCCAATCCAGGAGCAAGAAATATTTTTCCATCTTCTGAGGTCTTCTTCAATTTCTTTCTTCAAGGACTTGAAGTTCCTGTTGTACAGATCTTTCGCTTGTTTGGTTAGAGTTACGCCAAGATACTTTATGTTGTTTGTGGCTATTGTGAAGGGTGTTATTTCCCTAATTTCTTTCTCAGCCTGCTTGTCCTTTGAGTACAAGAAGGCCACTGACTTGCTTGAGTTAATTTTATAACCTGCCACTTTGCTGAAGTTGTTTTTCAGCTGTAGAAGTTCTCTGGTGGAGTTTTTTGGGTCGCTTAGGTAAACTATCATATCGTCTGCAAATAATGATAGTTTCACTTCTTCCTTTCCAATTTGTATCCCTTTGACTTCCTTATGTTGTCTAATTGCTCTTGCTAGAACTTCAAGTACTATATTGAAAAGATATGGAGAGAGAGGGCAGCCTTGTCTTGTCCCTGATTTTAGTGGGAATGCTTCAAGTTTCTCTCCATTTATTTTGATGTTGGCTACTGGTTTGCTGTAGATTGCTTTTACTATGTTTAGGTATGAGCCTTGAATTCCTGCTCTTTCCAAGACTTTTAGCATGAAAGGATGCTGAATGTTGTCGAATGCTTTTTCAGCATCTAATGAGATGACCATGTGGTTTTTTTCTTTCAGTTTGTTTATGTAGTGGATTACATTGATGGATTTCCGTATATTGAACCATCCCTGCATCCCTGGGATGAAGCCTACTTGATCATGGTGGATGATCGTTTTGATGTGCTCTTGGATTCGGTTAGCAAGAATTTTATTTAGTATTTTTTGCATCTATATTCATAAGAGAAATTGGCCTGAAGTTCTCTTTCTTTGTTGGATCTTTTTGTGGTTTAGGTATTAGCGTAATTGTGGCTTCGAAGAATGAGTTGGGCAGTGTCCCTTCTGCCTCTATTTTGTGGAATAGTTTGAAGAGTATTGGTGTTAAGTCTTCTTTGAAGGTCTGGTAAAATTCTGCACTAAAACCATCTGGTCCCGTACTTTTTTTGGTTGGGAGGCTTTCTATAACCCCTTCTATTTCTTTAGGGGTTATGGGACTATTTAGCTGGTCTACTTGATGCTGATTTAATTTTGGTATTTGATATCTGTCTAGGAAATCGTCCATTTCCTCCAGATTCTCCAGTTGTTTTGAGTATAGACCTTTGTAGTAGGATCTGATGATCTTTTGAATTTCCTCAGTTTCTGTTGTTATGTCTCCCTTTTCATTTCTAATTTTGTTAATTTGTATACTGTCTCTGTGTCCTTTGGTTAGTCTGGCTAAGGGTTTATCTATCTTGTTGATTTTCTCAAAGAACCAGCTCCTGGTCTTGTTGATTCTTTGTATGGTTCTCTTTGTTTCTATTTGATTGATTTCAGCCCTGAGTTTGATGATTTCTTGTTTTCTACTCCTCCTGGGTGAGTTAACTTGTTTTTCTTCTAGCACTTTAAGGTGTGCTGTTAAGCTGCTAGTGTATGCTCTCTCCAGTTTCTTTTTGGATGCACTTAGAGCTATGAGTTTTCCTCTTAGCACTGCTTTCATTGTGTCCCATAGATTTGGGTAGGTTGTACCTTCATTTTCATTGAATTCTAAAAAGTCTTTGATTTCTTTTTTTATTTCTTCCTTGACCAAGGTGTCATTGAGTAGAGTATTGTTCAGTTTCCATGTGTATGTGGGCTTTCTGTTGTTTTTGTTGCTATTGAAGACCACTCTTACTCCATGGTGATCTGATAGGAGGCATGGGATTAGCTCGATCTTCTTGTATTAGTTGACATCTGTCTTGTGACCAATTATAAGGTCTATTTTGGAGAAGGTACCATGCGGTGCTGAGAAAAAGGTATATTCTTTAGCTTTAGGATGAAATGTTCTATATATATCTGTTAAATCCAATTGGTCCAGAGTTTCAATTAGTTTCACTGTGTCCCTGTTTAGTTTCTGCTTTCCTGATCGGTCCATTGAGGAGAGTGGGGTGTTGAAGTCACCCACAATTATTGTGTTAGGTGTAATGTGTGCTTTAAGCTTTAGTAAGGTTTCTTTTACAAAGGAGGGTGCCCTTGCATTTGGAGCATAGATGTTCAGTATTGAGAGCTCTTCCTGGTGGATTTTCCCTTTGGCCAGCAAGAAGTGACCTTCTGGGTCTCTTTTGATGATTTTAGGTTGAAAGTCAATTTTATCTGATATTAGAATGGCTACTCCAGCTTGTTTCCTGAGACCATTTGCTTGTAAAATTGTCCTCCAGCCTTTTACTCTAAGGCAGTGTTTGTCTTTAACACTGAGATGTGTTTCCTGTATGCAGCAAAATGTAGGGTCCTGTTTCCGTATCCAGTCTGTTAGTCTATGTCTTTTTATTGGGGAATTGAGTCCATTGACGTTAAGAGATATTAAGGAATAGTAATTATTACCTCCAGACATTTTTGAAATTATATTTATTTATCTTATTTATTTTTTATATTCGAGAGGTTATCTTCTTTTGGGTTTGATGAGAGGAGGTTTCTATCTTGCTTCTTCCCGGGTGTAGTTTCCATCCTTGTCTTGGTGTTTTCCCCCTATTATCCTTTGTAGGGCTGGATTTGTGGAGAGATATCTTGCAAATTTGGTTTTGTCATGGAATACCTTGATGTCTCCATCAATGGCAATTGGGAGTTTTGCTGGGTAAAGTAGTTTTGGCTGAAGTTTGTGTTCTCTTAGAGTTTGCATGATATCTGCCCAGGATCTTCTAGCTTTCATGGTCTCAGGTGAGAAGTCTGGTGTTATTCTGATAGGTTTTCCTTTATATGTTACTTGGCCTTTTTCTCTTGCTGCCTTTAGTATTCTTTCTTTGTTTATTACATTTGGAGTTTTGATTATTATGTGACGGGATGTATTTCTGTTCTGGTCCAGTCTGTTTGGGGTTCTATAGGCTTCTTGTATATTCATGGGCATCTCTCTCCTTAGGTTGGGGAAGTTTTCTTCCATAATTTTATAGAAGATATTAGCTGGCCCTTTAACTTGTAAATCTTCACTCTCGTCTATACCTATAATCCTTAGGTTTGGTCTTCTCATAGTGTCTTGGATTTCCTGGATGTTTTGGGTTACCACCTTTTTGCATTTAGTGTTTTCTTTGACTATTGAATCAATGGTTCCTATGGTATCTTCGGCTTCTGAGATTCTGTCTTCTATCTCTTGTATTCTATTGTTGATACTTGCGTCTAGGGCCCCTGATTTCTTCCCCAGGTTTTCTATCTCCAATGTTGTCTCCCTCTGTGATTTCTTAGTTGTTTCTACATCTGTTTTTAGTATCTGGATGGATATGCTCAGATCTTTCGTTTGCTTGATTGTGTTTTCATGTATTTCTTTAATAGATTTTTGTGCTTCCTCTTTCATAGCTTCTACTTGTTGGCCCACGTTCTTCTGTAGTTCTTTAAGTGACTTTTGTCTTTCTTCCTTATTGTCTTCTTCTCTTTGATCCATCTTCTCCTGAATTTCTTGAAGTGATTTTTGTATTTGCCTCGTAAAGGCTTCTAACTTTTGATCCATTTTCTCCTCTATTTCTTTACGAGATTTTTCTATGTGTTCAGCTATCAGCATCCTGACCAGTGATTTTATATCCAAGTCTTGTTTTTCTGGTGTTTTAGGGTATCCAGGGATTCCTGTTGTTGGAGAACTGGGTTCAGATGCTGTCATGTTGCCTTGATTTTTGTTAGTAACGTTCCTTCGTTTTCCTTTTGCCATCTGGTTATTTCTGGTTTTAGTTGGCCTTGTTGTTAGTGGCTGGTGTTTGAATCTCCTGTGAGGCTGGGCTCACCTGTTGTTTCTCTACTGGTAAATATGTGTGACTGCTGCTTTAAGGGATCATAAGCTGGCTGCCACCCATGTGATTGTAGCCCCTGTTGGAGTCTGTCTACCTGGGCTTCTCCAGCTGTGTCCTGGTTGCAAGGAACTCGGCCTGCTTGGTTCCGAGACCCTAGCAGATACCCCTGTGCGGGTAGCCCTGGAAGGGGTGTTTACCTGGGCCTTTCCAGCTATGTCCTGGTTGCAATATGGAGGCCCGCAGCCACCGCTGGTCCAGGGGCCGGTGAGCTGGTTGCAGAATGCAGCCTAGGTGCTCGCCAGAGGGCGTGGGGATGTCCCACAGAGCCTGGGCCTTTCCAGCTGTGTCCTGGGCCTTTCCAGCTATGTCCTGGTTGCAATATGGAGGCCCTCCGCTTCTGCTGGTCCAGGGGCCGGCGAGCTGGTTGCAGAAAGCAGCCTCGGTGCTCGCCAGAGGGCACGGGGATGTCCCGCAGAGCCTAAGCGGAACTCAGCCTGCTTGGGTCCGAGACCCTAGCAGATCCCCCGTGAGGGCAGCCCTGGAAGGGGTGTTTACCTGGGCCTTTCCAGCTATGTCCTGGTTGCAATATGGAGGCCCGCCGCTTCTGCTGGTCGACATCTGGGTTCTTTCCAGCTTCTGGCTACTATAAATAAAGCTGCCATGAACATAGTGGAGCATGGATCCTTATTGCATGCCGGGGAATCCTCTGGGTATATGCCCAGGAGTGGTATAACTCAGGAAGTGTCATGCCCAGTTTTCTGAGGAACCGCCAGACTGATTTCCAGAGTTGTTGTACCAGCTTGCAATCCCACCAGCAATGGAGGAGTGTTCCTTCACCAGAGAACTACAGTTGATAAAGAGCTTCAGCAAACTGGCTGGTTATAAAATCAACTCAAGCAAATCAGTAGCCTCCCTATACTCAAAGGATAAGCAGGCTGAGAAAGAAATTAGGGAAATGACATCCTTTACAATAGGCACAAACAGTATAAAGTATCTTAGTGTATTTCTAACCAAACAAGTAAAAGATCTGTATGACAAGAAGGAAGTCGAAGAAGACCTCAGAAAATGGAAAAATCTTCCATGCTCGTGGTTTGGCAGGATTAATATAGTTAAAATGGCAATCTAGCCAAAAGCAATATATAGATTCAATGCAATCCCCACCAAAATCCCAACTCAGTTCTTCATAGAGTTAGAAAGAGCAATTCTCAAATTCATCTGGAATAACAAAAAACCCAGGATAGCTAAAACTATTCTTAATAGTAAAATAACTTCTGGGGGAATCAGTATCATGGACCTCAAGAAGTACTACAGAGTAGTAGTGTTAAAAACTGCACGGTATTGGTACAGTGACAGGCAGGTAGATCATATTTTTTCTTATAGATCTGGGACACTAATTAGTTCTAATCCATGGACTCTTACTGGACAGAATTAAGGCCAAGACTTAAAATTTATTTGTCCCTTTATGATTTTCTTTGGAAATTCCAGTAATACACCTTGACTCCTGAGCCTGGACTCTGGAATACCACAGGTGGAGGAAACCGCAATTGTGTCTCCAGCCCAATGCAGACCTTCCCTGGCTTCTATTGTGCTGAAACTCAACTTTTTTTTTTTTAAAGATAACAAGGTAGTGTGATTATTTCTTAGCAAAATTGACCACATTCCCTGTCTCCTACTGAAAGTCAAAGTTGGCTGGGCGGTGGTGGCACATGCCTTTAATCCCAGCACTTGGGGAGACAGGCCGATTTCTGAGTTTGAGGCCAACCTGGTCTACAGAGTGAGTTCCAGGACAGCCAGGGCTACACAGAGAAGCCCTTTCTTGAAAAAAAAAAAAGGAAAAAGAAAAAAAAGGTGGTCAAAGTCATTCCTATTATGTTCATTATGGGGAAAGGAAATCCAGTGTAAAGTTAAGTAGTTATTAGTTTAGTTCTGGATTATTGACTTAGAAATACTGTAACCTGGGGCAAACTACATTATCTGACTTTAATTTCTACCTGTAGCATGGAGGCAATCTGTCCTCCACATACATAGTGATAATTAAATGAGATATATTGTACAGATCAAATACAAGTCTTACTCAGAATAAAGCAGAATCCAATGACACACTATTTCACCAATCCAAATCTAGGATCTCACATCATTTGTCTGGGAGTAGAGCTCTTAAAATGGTAATTTAAATTGTTTTAATTTAAATTTAAATGTTAATTTTAAATGTATATTTTTTGTTGCATGTAATTGTAAAAAATGATACTTCCTTGCCCAGTGCAGGCCTGTGCTTTGACCTCTCCTGATTCTCAGTGCTTCAACTCCATCCTGACCAGCCCCTAACCAGGGAAAATGAGGATCTGCTGTTAGCACTCCACCAGTTCGGTTGACCTAACTTTGCCAAGCTGCCATCAACCTCCCTGGCTATTTATTCTCCTCTTGCCCACCTTAGTTCTGCAGATGGAGAACACAAGACAGTTTTATTATTTTAAAACTAGCCAGATGACAGAGATGCTTGTAGAAGAATTTCCTGCCCTAACCTTATCCTACTCCAGCCATCTGCTGGTTATAGAGACTGCTGTTTACCAGCCACCCAAGCCCTTGCTTGGTTATACATACCTCTCATTCCAAAACATGGCTGAAAAAATACCTCCTCTCTCACTGTGTCCCCTCACTTCCTCCAGTGACCCAGAACTCTCACCTTTCCCTTCACCTAGCAATTAATTGGCTTCTACAGTCATTATTGACATAATCAAGAACCAATTAGGAAACCAGATTTTAGTTTCTGCTTCTCCCCCTACATTTTCAATCTTTCTTCTTTTCCTAACTACATATAAAAAATAGTTATATACATATCTTTATAAACATAAAAATATACTTATGTCAGAGAGTCTCCTCCAAATCCTAGGAGTTGGAGGTCAGATGCAGTTATGTACCTAAGGCCAAACAAATCACACCACTGATTATAACACATGTCTAGCATATGTCTAGAAGATTGGTTGGTCAGACCCCTTCCCACATTTACTCTCAAGCTGGAAATGGAGAGATCTTTCTTGTGATTGTGTGATGAACATGCAATAAAAGCCAACTATCACAGTAAAACAGTACAGAAGTCTACTTTACAATGTATCCAGCTCAGCAAAGAGACTTACAAGAGGAAAAATTAATTTTTATTACATAATATAAGCCTCTGAATCTGTCATTGGATGACAAACAAAACCACTAACAGGCATGTTAGTATTCTGAGCCAATGATCTCCAATTTGCTTTGGCCAGTTGAAGATGGGTGCTATTAGTTGACAAAAACAAAAATAAAACCAAAACACAAACTAGTTTTGGGAAATTAAAACTAAGTTCTGTGAGTCAAGGTTCTCTAATACACATAATGGAACAAAAATAGAATCACCTCATCTATTAAATGACGTTGTGTCGCACCTATAATGTTCAGCCAGTGAAAAGAAACTATTAACAGTGCCACCACCACCACATCCTCATATCACTTTTAATTAACTTTTACTAAGTTACTCTATGTGAATTTCACATCATACACCCCAATCCCACTCATGTCCCTGATCTTTCATACTTTCCTTCTGCCCTTGCAACCTCCTTCCCAAAACAACAAGAAGAAAATCTTTTGGAATCTGTAATGTATTGCAGTCTGTCCCACAGTACACCCTTTTTATCCATACTATTTGGCTTGCAGATTTTTTATCACAATGAATTTTTGGTCTAGTTCAAGGCCTCTGACTTTTGCTCCACTCTCAATACTGGATCTTCACAGGGACTCCTCTCCAATAACCTGTTGTTGCCCTGTGTCATGGAGATCCTGTTGTTTTGAATCTGTAGGACTGGCCCTTTGTTTATTCCAACAGTTCAGAAATGGGGTAGATAGTGGGGTAAGCTGATCTGGGCCTGGGGGAGAGTTAAACTGGTCATCCCACCTTCCAAACCCACACCACCAGGGTGAACTCCCCAGCACTGCACTGTTTAGCTCACCCAATGCTGCAGCTGACAAGGGACAGAGCCAGGTCTTCTACCTGCTATATGTGGCAAGGGGCAAGGTAGAAAGGGTGGAAGAAAAGATATCTCACCCTGATACACACCACATCATGGCAGACAAGTGGCAGGGCCAGCTCTACCACAATCATATCTTTCGGACCTGCTCACACACACACACCCCATCCCAATCAGGGCCAGGTCTACTGTGCTGCCCAAGTGAGGGGTAGGCATGCTTTCTCACGTGCTGCAGCCAGTGAGCGGCAGGGGCAGCTCTTCTGTTTTACAACCTCAGGGTCAGATCTCCTGGCTGCTGCAGTGGCAACAGATAAAGGGGAGAACATCTCTCACTGAAAGATAGGCAAGTGGCAGGGCTATCTCTCCTGATCACTCACTCAGGCCAGGCTCCCCTGCAACAAGGGCCATCTCCGCTATATTGCCCAGGTGAGGCCCACTCTCCAAAGTTCTGCAGCTGGTGAGGATCAACATCTTCATATATTAAACATGACTAGTTGGCTAATGAAGTATTTGTCATCTGACCTCTGATTATTAGTTGTAGAGACAAAAAGGGCTGCATTACAATCGTCTAAGAAACAGAAGAAGATAGAGGACGTGATGAAAGAAACCAAGAGGAAAACAAGATCTCAAATCAAACTCTGCTGAGAAACTGGAAGAGAGAAATCAAGTTCATTCAAAGGAGTTGTTCTATTTGGCTGCCATTTTCTGTTTCCTTCTTATTGCCCCCAACAGACTTAAAGAGCAGGGACATCACCTCATGCTCATTCACTGTTAATTAATTAAGTAAATTTACTAATAGAAGATTAGTAAATAATAATAGAATTATTATTTACTAATTAATTTACGAATTAAGTAAATTTACTAATAGGAGGAATGGTAGTAGGAAGAAAGAAACCCAAGGAGATATTGGTTATACTAGAATTATGTGTGTTCTGTGCACATTTTAAATTAACCTACAATTGATTTTGAAAAATAACCTATAAACTGAAAAACAAATTCCCGAATTATAATAATATGTAAAATATAATTATAATATAGTATTATAATGGGTGGTAAAGATAAAGTAACATTAAAATCATCTGAACAATAAGTATATGACAAAGTCATCAGTGACCGATGGCATCCAACCTAATGGCCTTTCTTTGTTCATCTTTCTTTACTTCTGTCACTGGACTCTGCTCCCCAAGTTTGCAAATGCCTGAAACATAGCACTAAGAGTCCCTTTCCTATCATATTTTCATAATGCAATTAATGTAAAGCATCCATGCTGCAGTCAAATTGCAGTGATGATAAATCACAGTGCTGATAGGAAGTCATAAATGATTAAGTAAACTTAAAGACACAGGGAGTTTTAGTTGATGTTGTTAACTATACTTGCCCCTACCAAATAGTACACTCAGTTCTAAATCTTGCTCTTCCTCCTGACTTCGCTATACCTATAGGCAAGACCTTTTCCTTCTTACCTGAGAACAAATCTTAATTTATAATGAATAAAAAGATCCTGTCACTTAACTTAGAACCCCCTGAAAATGGTTCCTCATTCTTATCATAAGCAAAATCTCTTTTGTCCAGATGTGGAGGCTGTAACAGAAGAGAAGAAATGGTAAGAATGATGCCAATGGTGATGAACTTGTAATATACTTAGCACCAGCTCTCTAGGCTTATGCTGTTTAAACAAATCTATACTAGAACTCATCAGACTGACTCAGAAATTAAATTATTGAGTGTGCTGGGGTGGTACTCTCCTGGGGCAGGTGAGTCAGCAAACTTGCTGTACAAGAGACTTGTTTGTTTCTAAGCACTTGGCTCTCATCAATTTCAAAACATGATTCCCTTAGTATTTCCTACTTCCCAGGTTTTAATAATCTTAAGTTTTTAGGACTCAGTGATCTTTCTTACCATTAGACAGATTATATTGTAGCTCTGGCTTTTGGTACGTATTTCTTCCATCTAAGCATCAGTAAGGTTCTCAATAAATAGGTGTGGTAGTGCTTACTGACTAAAGTCATTGGTGATGTCTGACCAAAAGTAAAAACAATCCCTTTCAAAAAATGAGGTGACAGAGAGAATTCACGAGGGCAAGTTCTTAAAGAAATAAGAATGCCAACAGAGATGATTCAGTTAATTTTCTTCTTGATTTCAAATAACAGCAGGTTATGTACTCTCATTTTTATACAAATCATTACATTAAACTTATTCAAATATTTGTTTTCAAGATGGGGTCTTGCTCTGTGACTAATACTAACTTTGAATTCATAACTAGCCTCCTGCCTCCACATCTTAAGGGTTTGGATTAAAAATATATGGGATCTCACTCAGCTTTATTTGAATATTTTTAAAAGCCTCAGAGTTTTATAATCTTATGAAATAGACTAATTTTATAAATAACAAAACAGAACTTATTATTTAATGCAATCATTTCCCAAGAGCAAATCCACAAAGAAAGTAATAGACAAAGGACCTTTCTCACTATAATCAAACTAGCTTAGTTTTCTTCCATGAAATTATGTGTGTTTAAATTAGCCTAACAGAGAAAGTAAACAACAAAACCCAAATTTACCCATATTCCTGTCATAGGACAGTTAAAATTACTGAGAGCTTTTTCTGGGGTAATTTTGTTCTCTGATTTTTCCCTCCTCTATATAACTAAACCTATCAGTCCCTGTAGCATCTTTTCTTTTTTAATCTTGCAGTGAAAGATTCTTGATTTAGTTAGCATCATCTCAGAGCATAATTAAAGTGCCATTCCCTTATTATATAACTTAAGCTGATACAGGTGAAAAAGTTAAAGACTCCTAAGTATAGTTTAGTTGGCTTTCCCCTCAGGTTTTTTCCCTAGATACCACAAAGATTATAGTCACCATGCCCTGCATATTTTTGAAAATTCTTTGTAAAAGATTGTGGCAAAAAAATACCAAAGAAACTGTATCCTGCAAAACAAGAACATTATTAAGACAGATATGAGAGATGAACCATTGAATGTGAAATACCCACAAACTTTCTGAAAAGAGTACAATCCAACAAACATATCAGGTTCAAAGGGCATACAGAGAAGAAAGAAAGCAGTGCCACTCCTCTTTCTATGAATTCCTGATCTTGAACCTCTGGAAGAAAAGGATGGGGAAGCCAAGAAAGAGAAGGAGGAGGAGGAGGAAGAGAAGGAGGAAAAGAAGGAGGAGGAGGAAGAGAAGGAGGAAAAGAAGGAAGAGGAGGAGAAAGAAGAAAAGGAGGAAGAGGAAGAGGAGAAAATAATGGACCTGGTCAAAGTGAAGAATGTCAGAAGGGTATTCCAAGGACAAAAATCATTTCAAAATAAAGGAGAGGGGTGACTTTGTTTCTCCATTGACTTTGCATTTATATTTCCCTCCTTCAATTTGACTTCAGATTATTTCTTTCTTCCTATCACTGAACTAATTCAATATTCATCTATGTTCATTCTATCTCTAAACTTTTTGCAACTTGAAAAATTTACTAAGACAATAAAACAACCCTAGCAATATCTTCTTGCAAGTCCTCTTGTAGTAAGATTAAAAACGTAATGTGCATCAAAGGTTATGGTGTGGATGGTCACTCCTATAATGAGCAAGAAACCCACAGGAGACCAATCTAAATCAGGTCACTTTCAGCATAAAACATAATTCATTTTTTCTAATGAAAGTTAAATGGACATAGTAAAGTAGTTATAGCAAAGCTCTCATTAGGGTAGGGATATCAGCAATGACAACAGTGCTGGGCAGCCCCACTACACTGTACAAAGAGATAACTCTGAAGCCTCCATTTCAGAGGGAAATGAGTAGAATGGATTTAATTACCCTTTCTAGAAGGTTAAGACTACACTGAGCATAAAAATCTCAGATAAAAGTAGCCTAATATTATAGAGAGGCCCAAAGATATGTGTTCATTACTCCTTTGGGTTAAAATTTTAAAAAAGATAATGACTTAGAATGAGATTCCTACCCAAGAGACTTTTAAAAATGTATTTTATTAGTTTATTGAGATTTCATACATGTATTCAATGCATTTTGATGACATTTGCTCCTTGCTCTCCTTCCCAATTATAATCAAATCTATTCTCCCTCTTTCATCCTCTCCTAAATTCCTGTCCTTTTTAAAAAATAGCCTATGGCATCTATTTGTCTTTTCCATATAATCATAAATCTGGGGAAACTTTCTGGAACATGGGAAACTTACCAGAGTCCATACCCTTAAAGGAAACGTACTCTACAGTAAAAAACATCAACTGCAAATATCTCTTCAGCTAGGGCTCTCAGGGCTCATGGTGCCTTTCTGCTCCATCTTTCTTCATGCTTCAGGGTTTATGGTTTGATATTATGTAGGATTAATACAGGTGGCCCCAAATGCTGTGGGATTATGAGTACAGCTGTCCTGTCATATCTATATTTGCTGTTTCACTCTTGTTCTTCCTAACCTGTAACCATTTTCCACTCCATTTACATCAATGGTCAGGGGAATTTAGAAGATGGGTATAATTTAGATGTCACAGTAGTGGTTGAGTATTCCACAGGTATTTATTGTGTGCATTTTGAATAGCGTAGTTATGCATTAATTGACTACTACCCACAGCACAAAGAAACTTCTGATGAGGTCTGAGAGCTATATTAATCTTCATAGACATAGATATATAGCTATAAGGGGAAGTTTTATGCTATATTTAGTAAAATAATTAGGGTATCTTACAAAGGACCTCTGATATTTGAAGCCATGAGTTCTTAATCAAAACTCCCATTCCTGGTAAATATTTCTTCCTTTATAGATGATATTACACCCAATCACAAATTGATTTGCTACTCCCCATAACATTTGTGCCACTATTGTAGCAATGGACATGTCTTACCACATGTGGTATTCTCGAACATCACAGGGCTCAAAGGTGGAAGATTGTTGATCTTTTCCCCTAAACACCCTACATAATACCATCCAGTACTATAACAGGAAGGAAGCTATCTATTCATTTCTTACTTGGATCTTCCTTGTCCTGTGACCAAAATATATGGTATCTTCAACAGTAAGGTCTTAGCATTAGATCTAATGGAAAACCAAAAGCTAAAACAATATCTTATATTTTTTGTAGCATCTCAGACGTCCTCTGACCAAATGCCTAAGGGTAGCTATCTCATATTTGGCATAGGACTTTTTTTATTTGGCAACCTATGGGTTCTGGGGGGAGCATTATTGGAATTACCCTTCTCATACGTTTTAAGAGGGATGGTTGGATAATAACAAAAATTCACTACCAGTTAATTTTCTCAAATGAAAGCAATCCAAGATCAATTATCAACCCATAAATCAAAAGTTCCTTTTATAACAACCTCCCAAAAATTTTTATAAGGCAAGATTCTCATCTGGCAATCAAATATAAGCTCATAGAATTTTTATAAATTTTAAATATAAACATTTATGTCAAGACGATCCTGAAGATAGAAGAAAAAGATGGACACAAGTAAACCAGATAGAGCCACAAATTCAGAAGAGATGATCTAAAATGAGACATTTCTTGGGAACAAATGTTGCCACTCAGTTCTCTATGCATTTATTTCAGTGGGGATGTAAAGACACTTGCAGTATTCTTCAATTTATGAACCTTTTTTGCTATTTCTTTTTTTTTTAATTTTAATTTTGTATATTCTTTGTTTACATTCCAAAGGCTTTCCCCTTATCCAGTTCCCCTCCCCCACCATACATCCCATAATTCCTCTTCCCCCCAACTATTCCCCAATCATCCCCCACACACACAATTTCTCTGTTCTGGGTCTACAAAACTGGATCCAATCTTTTCAGGCCCAGGATCCTCTACTTTCTTCTTCTTGGGAATCATTTGACTTGCTAATTGTGCCTTGAGTATTTAGGGCTTCTTTTTTTTTTTTTTTATTTTCTATATTCTATGTTTACATTCCAAAGGCTTTCCCCTTTCCCAGTTCCCACCCACCATAGTTCCCATAGTTCCTCTCCCCCCCATCTGTTCCCCAATAATCCCCCTCCCCCCTCGGTTTCTTTACTAAACTGGATGCAATCTTTACAGGCCCAGGGTCCTCTCCTTTCTTCTTCTTGGGAATCATTTGACTTGCTATTTGTGTCTTGAGTATTTAGGGCTTCTGGGCTCATTAATATCCACTTATCAGTGATTGCATTTCATGTGCATTCTTTTGTGATTGGGTTAATTCACTCAGGATGATATTTTCCAGGTCTAACCATTTACCTACAAATTGCATGAATTCATTATTTTTAATTGCTGAGTAGTATTCCATTGTATAAATATACCACATTTTCTGTATCCATTCCTCCTTTGAGGGATATTTGGGCTCCTTCCAATTTCTGGCTATTATAAACAAGGCTGCTATAAACATAATGGAGCATGTGTCTTTATTGTATGCAGAGGAATCCTCTGGGTATATGCCCAGGAGTGGTATGCCAGGGTCCTCTGGAAGTGGCATGCCCAATTTTCTGAGGAACCGCCAAACTGATTTCCAGAGCGGTTTTACCATTTTGCAATCCCACCAACAGTGGAGGAGTGTTCCTCTTTCTCCACATCCTCGCCAGCACTTGTTGTCTCTTGAGTTTTTAATCTTAGCCATTCTGACTGGTGTGAGGTAGAATCTCAGGGTTGTTTTGATTTGCATTTCCCTGATGACTAATGATGTTGAACATCTCTTAAGGTGTTTCTCGGCCATCCAAATTTCTTCTGGTGAAAATTCTTTGTTTAGCTCTGTATCCCATTTTTTGATAGGGTTATTTGGTTCTTTGGGGTCTAACTTCTTGAGTTCTTTGTATATATTGGATATTAGCCCTCTGTCAGATGTGGGGTTGGTGAAGATCTTTTCCCACTTTGTTGGTTGCCGATTTGTCCTTCTGACAGTGTCCTTTGCCTTGCAGAAACTTTGTAATTTTATGAGGTCCCATTTGTCAATTCTTGATCTTAGAGTATAAGCTATTGGTGTTCTTTTCAGGAACTTTCCCCCTGTGCCCATGTCCTCCAGGGTCTTTCCCAGTTTCTTTTGTGAGTAAGCACATAAAATGAATCAATGGGGGATCACAGAGGAGTTGGATACTTTCTTGAGATGAGTTTACAATTTGAGAAGTAGTGTTCTATGTCACAAAATACTGCCCTCAGCCTATCTTGTTGAAAGGGATACCCAATATTAGATAAAGACTGTGCTGGTTAGTCTAAGTTAATTTGGAACAAAAATGAGCGTTATCTGTAAGGAGGAAACCTCAATTGAGAAAATGCTTCATAAGATCCTGCTATAAGTCAATGAATGGATTATGAGACTATCATTCTAAATGAGGTAAGCCTGTCACATAAGGACATGCATGGTATGTGCACACTTACAAGTGGATATTAGTCCTAAAATACAGGCTATCCATATTACAATACACAAACCCAAAGAAGCTAAACAAAAAGAAAGACACAAGTGAGGATGCTTGAATCTCACCTCGAAGGGGGAATAAAATAGTCCTGAGAGGTAGATGGAGAGAGGGAACTAGGAGGGAGAGGGGATGGAGGGTGGATTAGGGGATTTAGGATAAGATGTGTGAAGGAACAGGACAGATGGCCAGATAACCATGAGAATGAATGGAAATCTGTAACAATCCCTGACACTTTTCATGATACTTTGTTTTGCTTGTAGACAGGAGTCTAGAATGACTGTCTTCCACTGTTGCACCTAGCAGCTGACTCAGATACAGACACCCATAGCCAAATGAAGACTGGAGACTCTTATGGAAAGAGAGGAGGCAGGATTACAGCCTTTAAGGAAATAGTAACTTCACAGGAGGACCTTCAGTGTTAACTAACCTGGATCTTCAGGACTCTCAGAGACTGAACCACCAACCTACAGGCATACATGGGATAAATCTAGGCCTCCCTGCACACATGTACCAGATGTGCAGCTTGGTCTTCATGTGGGTCCTGAAAAAGAACAACTGTAATGGAGACTATCCTAAAAGCTGTTGCCTGTATGTGGGATATATTCTTCTAGATGGGCTGTCTTGTTTAGCTTCAGTGGGAAAGGATGTGTCCAGCCTCACAGAGACTTGATGTGCCATGGTGGGGGTTACCCAGGAAGCCTGTCTCTGCTCAGAGGAGGTGGGGAGAAAGGATGGGAGAAAGGATTGTGGGAGGGGTGTCCAGTGAGCAGTATGTAAAGGGAATAAGTAAATAATAATTGTAAAAGATCCTACTGTAAGGCACTTTCTTAGTTTATGATTGATGGAAGAAAGCTCAGCCCAGGGTGGTGCCATTCCTGGGCCTGAGGTTCTGAGTTCTATAATAAAATAAGCTGAACAAGCCAGTAAACAGTAGCACCCCATGACTTCTGCATCAGCCCCTTGTATGTTTAATTTTTGCAAAGCCTACTTTTAATGATGGTTTTTAAATGCTGCAACCTCCCTTGTAGCCCACCACCCACCAGGGGTAGTGAATGGAAAAGAAAGGATACAGGAGAAGTAGGCCTGTTTAGAAAGGTTCTTTGGAGCAACACTGTTTTGTGTTGCCTGGAAATTGGCAGTTCAGTTCACATGTTAGCAATGGCAGCTCTATCTACTCACAAACACTTCGGCAGTCCAGTTTTGTAGAGTTGAGATAGCAAACACCAATAGGCAGTGGTGGCACTACCCAGCAGAGACAGCCAGGCCTCAGCATTGGCGTGACTGAAGAAACTAACAAGCTTTGCAGAGCTTGCTCCACAAGCAAGTCTTGCTCAGCCTCCATCACTGTCCATTGAGTCCTTTTTATATACGCTTTCCAAACATCACGTGTCCTCTACTGGTCTTGCCTCAGCATGTGTCTTGCCTAAGCACATGCATCTGTCTCAGCCGACGTCACTTTGCCAATCAGCCTGAATCTGCGGAAACAGCAAGAAAATGCAGCACATCCCTAGTTTTTTTGGTGCATTTCTCTCTATGGAGTCCTGACAAATGCAGCTCAACTATACAATATAAGGTGGACAAATATATGTGTGTTTTTAGCAAAGAATCCTTCATGTGTCCTGTCACACGCTTGCTTTAGGAGAGCATCCTTTCCTCTGTGTCTGCTTCAGTAAAATGTTCCTTCATGAGTCTGTCTTAGTCTTTCACCTGTATCCACTTAACATGTTTACCCCAACAAAACACCAAGACAACTGATTTTCCAAAGAACCCTTAAGTTTCTGCTTCATCCTTGCTGTTAGGTTCCTGACCTATTTAAGTTCTAGTCCTGACTTCCTTTAGTGATGAACAGCAGTATTGAAAAATAGACCAAATAAGCCCTTTCTGCCCCAACTTACTTTTTTGGCATAACATTTCATTGCAGCAATAGAATCTTAACTAAGATAAGGATATCACAAGGAACCACGTAAAACATATGCCTTGCAGGAACAAATTTATTTTAATGTGTACCTTCAATCAAGTGCTTAATCATGAGCTTTGTTGATGGCTGCTGCAAATTGTCACTTTTGGGATGCTTGAGATTGTCAGAGGAAAAACAAAGACTAAACACTTTCCTTTATTAATCCAGTTATTTCTTTATTACTTTCCATGGGATGGAACTAATTGAGTCACAATGCTGTGGAACAGTATTTTATGTTTGCATTTGCATTCAAGGTATGTTTTGTTAGTGGAAGAATAAGAAATGAGTTGTCATTAATTAGTTTCTCTATACTTTTGTAGAGAAGCATACAAACATGTATCTACAAACAAATGAACTTTTATTCACGTATCCTTAGTTAAATCTACATTTGTTATTATATTTATTCTTTCAGTATTTTGTACAACATTCTCAAATTGATGAATTTAGTTTAGTTTTGTTTGTTATTATTTGTTTATTTCTTCTTTGTAAGCATAAAAAACAATAGGTTTCATTGTGACATTTTCACAAATATATATCATTAACCTTTACTTTCCTCACACTCACTCCATCCCCCACTCACCTGTCTTCATGGTCACAGACATAGTGCATTTATATGTAAATTTAGATTCTACATATGAAAGGAAACATAATGCTTGTCTAATAGTGCTAGCTTATTTTATTTAGTGGTGATTTATTGCTATTTCTATAAAATATTTAATTTTTCTTCTTTATGTATATATAATTTTTCTTTATGAATATATATTATATATTTACTTCTTTACCCATATACATGTTGGTGGTCTGCAAGACTGACTCACCTCTTGACTGTTTTGAACAATATTTTTGATGAGTTCAAAGTTACTATTTATGCACTCTACCATTGATCATAATTAATAACTATTATGGCTACATTTGGTCATACATTGTAATGGCCCTCCCCAAGTTCAATTTATTTGGAAATTAATATATTGTCTCCCCAAATCTATGTTATGTGTGCTTCAATTCATCCTCCTGCTAGGGTTTAATTCCTAATTATAATTCTTAGAAAATCTTGAACTTCTTGGGTAAAAGCTGACTTTATGCCTAGCCCACAAAGAAGGATATCTGACAAATATGTTAAAGTTAAGATAAATATCACAGTTCTTTACCATCATGAGTTAAACTGACCATAAATGTAAACTACATGTATTATAAATATAGGATGTAGAATGGGTGAGATTCTTCATGTATTGTACTGAATTCTTCTCAATATTACATGGAATAATCTGCACAACTTGTACTATGAATAACACAGATTTAAGACATTATTTTATAATAAATACCCCATACATAATCATAAGTCAAGATGGCAAAGTCGAATCCCGCTAAATAATGTTGTACTGTATTAATAGAACCACAAATTCTACAGAGAACTTTTTATTCAAGAAAGTTATCACAGAACTTGTAAAGAAAGTCAGAACCAAGAGTCTCCTGTAGAAGGAACTCCTAAAAAGCACCAGTTCACAGAAAACAGATAGGACTATACAAAAATAATGTGTGCATTTGGCTTTAAGCTACCTAGCAGAGAAAAAACAAACAAAAAAAAGACAAAGAAACAAAAGAACAACATCTGCAAACTACCAACAAATAGACAGAATCCAGCCTTTGTGTACTTGTTCCCTCCTCGTGTTTCTAAGATTTACTCAGTCAATATTTCCTTTGTCACCTTCTATCTTGTATGTACCTGTGTAACCACATGTAAGTTCAAGTAAAATGTTAATGCTTAAACAAATAAATGTTTAAAATAGTCAAAGTTCTTAACTTTTCAATGTCTGGGATGAAACTTCTACAATCAATGCTAATAAATGAGCATCATCATGTCTTAGAAACTATTATTCATATTTGTTCTAAAAATATTTGGATAAGAGGAAGATTGAGATAGGACGATGAGTAACTGAGGGTGTGCAATTTTTCTGTGCGAACAGTCAGGAGGAAGAGGGAGGACTGAAAGAGTGTCTCTATCAGGCACTTTCCTAGTTTCCCAGTTTCCACATTTATCTTTTTAATTGTTCGCACAACTGCAGACACACATATGCGTGCATACCTGTTTGTGTGTGTGTGTGTGTGTGTGTGTGTGTGTGTGTGTATGAAGACAGACTCAAATTCCTTTAGGACAGAACAGGCATTGTAAGTCACATGACATATTACTACTAAGCAAAATACAGTCCTCTTCAAGGCCAGCAAACATTTTAATGAGCTTTTATTTTTCTTAAGTTTGTGAATTTATGTTCTGAAAATTTCATACTATATATGACATTCTTGTTAAGACGCATCCCTCCTGCCTCTTATTCTTCTACCACCTCCATCAAACATCTACTTCCCACTACTTTCAGGTCTTTGCTTGTAAATTTATGAAATAAAATACTTTGAGGTAGACTAGAATGCAATTATCTAGTGGTAGGAAAATCAGTGGTTGACCCTCTTAGCCTGTCAATCTTTTCTGGGCAAGAAAGACACATGTATAACTAAAATAGAACACAGTCTTGTATGAATCAAAATCAAAGAAAGATTTTAGTTGAAGATTTATCTTCAACTAAAGTAGATGTTTGATGGAGGTGGTAGAAGAATAAGAGGCAGGAGGGATGCGTCTTAACAAGAATGTCATATATAGTATGACATTTTCAGAACATAAATTCACAAACTTAAGAAAAATAAAAGCTCATTAAAATGTTTGCTGGCCTTGAAGAGGACTGTATTTTGCTTAGTAGTAATATGTCATGAAGATTCCATGTTAGAATGAGAAAATCAGTCAGTTCATTAAAATTCCTTGGCACAATGCCTGATGGTGCTCATATATGTTGTCTAATAAAGATGTGGTTGACAATTATTATAGCAGATACCATGAACTTTTATTTAGACATCCCTGTAATGATAGACATAATGGTATTTTATGTAGTCACTGAGGCTCTTATTTAAGGATATTCCCTTAATCTATAATTCACATTCTTATAGCAGCTACAATATATTCAAATAAGGGATGCCCTGTTGCTTGCAAAGAACTTACTACTTCCAACACAAGAGTAACAGTGAGCTAGCTACTGCTGGAAACAAGTGTGGCTATACTATTTCTGACTGATTAAAAAAGTACAGGATGCTTAGGTGAATACTTATACTCATCTTTTGTAAAAGCATACTAAATGTGGGACACAGTGTAATATTTTTTCTTTTTTTTCTTTTTTTTCTTTTTCTTTTTTTTATTTTTTTTATTTTTTTTAAATTTTTTTTTATTTTTTATATTCTATGTTTACATTCCAAAGGCTTTCCCCTTTCCCAGTTCCCACCCACCATAGTTCCCATAGTTCCTCTCCCCCCCCCAACTGTTCCCCAATCATTCCCCCTCCCCCCTCGGTTTCTTTACTAAACTGGATGCAATCTTTACAGGCCCAGGGTCCAATCCTTTCTTCTTCTTGGGAATCATTTGACTTGCTATTTGTGTCTTGAGTATTTAGGGCTTCTGGGCTCATTAATATCCACTTATCAGTGATTGCATTTCGTGTGCATTCTTTTGTGATTGGGTTAATTCACTCAGGATGATATTTTCCAGGTCTAACCATTTACGTACAAATTGCATGAATTCATTATTTTTAATTGCTGAGTAGTATTCCATTGTATAAATATACCACATTTTCTGTATCCATTCCTCCTTTGAGGGATATTTGGGCTCCTTCCAATTTCTGGCTATTATAAACAAGGCTGCTATAAACATAGTGGAGCACGTGTCCTTATTGCATGCAGGGGAATCCTCTGGGTATATGTCCAGGAGTGGTATGCCAGGGTCCTCTGGAAGTGACATGCCCAATTTTCTGAGGAACCGCCAAACTGATTTCCAGAGCGGTTTTACCATTTTGCAATCCCACCAACAGTGGAGGAGTGTTCCTCTTTCTCCACATCCTCGCCAGCACTTGTTGTCTCTTGAGTTTTTAATCTTAGCCATTCTGACTGGTGTGAGGTGGAATCTCAGGGTTGTTTTGATTTGCATTTCCCTGATGACTAATGATGTTGAACATCTTTTAAGGTGTTTCTCGGCCATCCGAATTTCTTCTGGTGAAAATTCTTTGTTTAGCTCTGTGCCCCATTTTTTGATAGGGTTATTTGGTTCTTTGCAGTCTAACTTCTTGAGTTCTTTGTATATGTTGGATATTAGCCCTCTGTCGGATGTGGAGTTGGTGAAGATATTTTCCCACTTTGTTGGTTGCCATTTTGTCCTTCTGACAGTGTCCTTTGCTTTGCAGAAACTTTGTAATTTTATGAGGTCCCATTTGTCGATTCTTGATCTTAGAGCATAAGCTATTGGTGTTCTGTTCAGGAACTTTTCCCCTGTGCCCAAGTCCTCCAGGGTCTTCCCAAGTTTCTTTTCTAATAGTTTCAGTGTGTCTGGTTTTTTGTGGAGGTCCTTGATCCACTTGGAGTTGATCTTAGTGCAAAGAGATAAGAGTGGGTCAATTCCCATTCTTCTGCATGTTGACTTCCAGTTGAACCAGCACCATTTGTTGAAAAGGCTATCTTTATTCCACAGGATGGTTGTGGCTCCTTTATCAAAGATCAAGTGACCATAAGTCTGTGGGTTAACCTCTGGGTTTTCAATCCTGTTCCATTGATCTGCTTGCCTGTTGCTATACCAATACCATGCAGTTTTTAACACAATTGCTCTGTAGTACTGCTTGAGGTCAGGGATATTGATTCCCCCAGAAGTCCTTTTATTGTTGAGAATAGTTTTAGCTATCCTGGGTTTTTTGTTGCTCCAGATGAATTTGAGAATTGCTCTTTCTAGATCTATGAAGAATTGAGTTGGGATTTTGATGGGGATTGCATTGAATCTGTATATTGCTTTTGGCAAGATGGCCATTTTTACTATATTGATCCTGCCAATCCAGGAGCAAGAAATATTTTTCCATCTTCTGAGGTCTTCTTTGATTTCTTTCTTCAAGGACTTGAAGTTCCTGTTGTACAGATCTTTCGCTTGTTTGGTTAGAGTTACGCCAAGATATTTTATGTTGTTTGTGGCTATTGTGAAGGGTGTTATTTCCCTAATTTCTTTCTCTGCCTGCTTGTCCTTTGAGTACAAGAAGGCCACTGACTTGCTTGAGTTAATTTTATAACCTGCCACTTTGCTGAAGTTGTTTATCAGCTGTAGAAGTTCTCTGGTGGAGTTTTTTGGGTCACTTAGGTAGACTATCATATCGTCTGCAAATAATGATAGTTTCACTTCTTCCTTTCCAATTTGTATCCCTTTGACTTCCTTATGTTGTCTAATTGCTCTTGCTAGAACTTCAAGTACTATATTGAAAAGATATGGAGAGAGAGGGCAGCCTTGTGTAATATTAATAGTAGTGTATCAGAGACTCGATAAGTTAAAGTTACTATTTTAATTTTTTATTAGATATTTTCTTTATTTACATTTCAAATGTTACCCCTTTCCTCATTTCTCCTCTGAAAACCTCCTATCCCATCCTCCCTCCCCCTGCTCACCAACACACACCTCCCACTTCCCTGTCCTGGCATTTCCCTGTCCTGGAATTTCCTTACACTGGGGTAATGAGCCTTCATAGATCCAAGGGCCTCTCCTCTCACTGATGTCTGACAAGGCCATCTTCTGCTACATATGTGGCTGGAGTCATGGGTCCCTCCATGTGTACTCTTTGGTTGGTGATTTAGTCCCTGGAGGTTCTGAGGGTACTGGTTGGTTAATATTGTTGTTCCTCCTATGGGGCTGCAAACCACTTCAGCTTCTTGGGCCCTTTTTCTAGTTCTTCCATTGGAGACCCTGTTTTAATTTATTAATTGTTATTATTTTGCGTGTATGAGTGTAGGCAACTCATGTCACAGTTTGCATGTTGAGGGCTAAGGACAACTTTTAGAAGTTGATTCTCCTTCACCAAGAAACCTAAGTATTGAGATCAGGTCATCAGGCTTGAGAAGCAAGCTCCATTATCCATTATACAATGTAACCAGCCCTTATTTACTTTGAAGGCTGGGAATCCCAGTATGGAGAAAACTGTCTGTCTTAATCACACCTGTTCTTCACACCCAGTGGCTTCAGGCTAAAACATATTCACCAATTTACTTAACATTAAAGTTCTCATTTAGAGACTCTTATAAAGAACAACTCATATACTTTCTGGAAGAAAGCTGCACAAAGGTAAATATGGTGACACAGGGAAAGCAAGGCATTGCTGGGAGTCAGTTGTCATAATCCCAATGGCCCATTCACTAGGCTACTTTTAGGAAATGATGCATTTCATTACTATTTTACTGAGACATCCAGAAAACAGCAAAGCTAGCTTAGGGGATGTTTCAGTCTTTAAGAAACAGAAGTATGTGTCTTACGTGTGGTTTTGAAGTGAGTTTGAGGTTCCACAGTGGTAGAAGGAAGAAACTGGTTTCATGTTCTTGAGTGTTGCTTGGCAGCTTGCAGAATCGTGGGGCCAATGTGGAGGTGTTCTGTGAACTGGAAGCTTTCAGTGTAGTATGGGGACATTGAAGAAATATGCAAAGGAAGAAAGGAAGGAAGAAGGCATTAAACAAAGAAGACAGTAAGACTGAAGTCCTGACTCTGGCAGCCACAAGTCAGCTAAGTGCAGGCTTCTCCATATGTAACAGCTCTTCAGGTAAAGAGTATGCTCTCTCCAGGAAAGTCTGGGGTATTTTGTTCTTTGTTTGTTTACTTGTTTCTTTGTTTTAAAGTCATTCCTTGTTTTCAGTGTAAGGAATATTTTTCCTCCCTAAAACACATTGAATTAATACAATATGAAGGTAATATTTCAAGACAGTGGATTCAGCCTAAGACATATTCACCAATTTGCATAACATTAAAGTTCTCATTTAGAGACTCTTATAAAGAACAAATTAGAATTATATTTGGAATTAAAATATTTTGCTTTGAATATAGGTTCTGAGAAAGATAGCCCTACTTAAGAGACCAGTTTGGTCCACACATGCGCTATTCAAGTGTGTTTTAAGACCACCAGATTAGCCCGGGACCTGCTACCAACTTGGAGCTGGTAGCCTAACCAGTTACACAGAGGGAAGCATTGTGAAGGATTTCCCAGGGCATAGCCTGCCTGGGTGCCTTTTGCACCAGGGAGCCAGGCAGCTCTACAGCTGCCTGGGCAGACAGGGGAGCTTCTGAACTGCAGGAGGACCCTTAGATAGACTGAGCCCCACGGACCGAGATCCCCAAAATCTTGGATCCCACAGTTCAACCAGGGAAGCTCCTGATCTACAGAAAGCCCCACAGTTAGACAGAGCCCTGTGGTCTGCCACAATCTTGGCAGAAGCAGCTCAACCAGACAGAGTCCTGCTGACTGAGAGCACCACCATCTAGGCTCCAGCAGTCCAGCCAGGGAAACTCCGATCCTGCAGGGAACCCCACAGTTAGACAGAGCCCCGAGACCCGCCACCAACTTAGAGCTGGTAGCCTAACCAGGTCACCATAGAGAACCAACAGACAAGCCCAGGTCACCATAGAGAACCAACAGATGAGACCAGATCAGTGGAAATAAAGAACTGATACTTAAGAGCTGACATCTGGGCAAACCAGAAGGAGACAGCAGGAGGCCAGTTAAATGTCCAGCAGCAAGCCAGGAGAAAATGAGTCTGGCCCAGCAGAGCTGAGGAGGTAATTCGGAGCCCAGTGGCAGAAACATTTCAGTTTCCACCCCGGGAGCACGGATGCCCTCAGCAACAGCAGCAGCAAATGCCAGGCTCACAGGAGTTTCAAACACCAAACAGTAACAACAAGACCAACTAACTCCAGAGATAAACAGATGGCAAAAGGCAAACATAGGAACATTACTAACAGAAATCAAGGCAATATGGCAGTATCTGAACCAAATTCTCCAACAACAGCAAGTCCTGGATATTCCAACACACCAGAAAAACAAGATTTGGATTTAAAAGTACTGGTCACGATGCCACTAGAGGAATTCACCATGATCAAGTTTGCTTCATCCCAGGGATGCAGGGATGGTTCAATATATGGAAATCCAGCAATGTAATCCACTACATAAACAAACTCAAAAAAAAAAAAAAAAAAAAACATGGTCATCTTATTGGATGCTGAAAAAAAAAAACATTTAACAAAATTCAGCATCCTTTCATGCTAAAAGTCTTGGAAAGAACAGGAATTCAAGGCCCATACCTAAGCATAGTAAAAGCAAGTTACAGCAGACTGTTCGCCAACATCAAAGTAAATAAAGAGAAACTTGAAGCAATCCCAGTAAAATCAGGGACTAGATAAGGCTGCCCCCTCTCAACATATCTTCTCAATATAGTACTTGAGGTACTAGCTAGAGCAACTCGGCTACATAAAGAAGTCAAAGGGATCCAAATGGAAAGGAAGAAATCAAACTATCACTATTTGCAGATGATATGATAGTATAATTAAGTGACCCAAAAGACTCCACCAGAGCACTCCTACATCTGATAAACAACTTCAGCAAAGTGGCTGGTTATAAAAGCAAGTCAAGCAAATCAGTAGCCTTCCTATACTCAAAGGATAAGCAGGCTGAGAAAGAAATTAGGGAAATGACACCCTTCACAGTAGCCACAAACAATATAAAGAATCTTGGTGGGACTCTAACCAAACAAGTGAAAGATTTGTATGACAAGAACTTCAGGTCTCTGAAGAAGGAAATCGAAGAAGACCTCAGAAAATGGAAAAATCTTACATGCTTGTGGGTTGGCAGGATTAATATAGTTAAAATGGCAACCTTGCCAAAAGCAATATACAGATTCAATGCAATCCCCATCAAAATCCCAACTCAGTTCTTCATAGAGTTAGAAAGAGCAATTCTCAAATTCATCTAGATTAATAAAAAAACTCAGGATAGCTAAAATTATTCTCAACAGTAAAAGAACTTCTGGGGAAATCAGTATCCCGGAACTCAAGCAATACTACAGAGCAATAGTGTTAAAAAAAACTGCATGGTATTGGTATAGTGACAGGGAGGTGGATCAATGGAATAGGATTGAAGACCCAGAATTGAACCCACACATCTATGGCCAATTGATCTTCGACAAAGGAACTGAAAACATCCAGTGGGGGGAAAAAGATAGCCTTTTCAACAAACGGTGCTGGCTCAACTGGAGGTCAGGATGCAGAAGAATAAGAATTGATCCACTCTTAACTCCTTGTACTAAGCTCA
Organism: Apodemus agrarius; assembly: GCA_964023405.1. Taxonomy (NCBI): domain Eukaryota; kingdom Metazoa; phylum Chordata; class Mammalia; order Rodentia; family Muridae; genus Apodemus; species Apodemus agrarius. The sequence continues at coordinate 87,139,010 of OZ030008.1, forward strand.
ACTCCAAGTGGATCAAGGACCTCCACATAAAACCAGACACACTGAAACTAATAGAAAAGAAGCTGGGGAAGACCCTTGAGGACATTGGCTTGGGGGAAAGTTCCTGAACAGAAAACCAATAGCTTATGCTATAAGATCAAGAATAGACAGATGGGACTTCATAAAATTACAATGTTTCTGTAAGGCAAAAGACATTGTCAAAAGGACAAATCGGCAACCAACAAATTGGGAAAAGATCTTCACCAACCCTACAGCCCCCTGACAGAAGGCTAATATCCAATGTATACAAAGAGCTCAAGAAATTAGATCCCAGAAAATCAAATAACCATTTCAAAAAATGGAGTACAGAGCTAAACAAAGATTTTTCACCTGAAGAACTTCAGATGGCTGAGAAGCACCTTAAGAAATGTCCAACATCATTAGTCATTAGAGAAATGCAAATCAAAACAACCCCGAGATTTTATCTCACACCAGTCAGAATGGCTAAGATTAAAAACTCAGGAAACAGCAGGTGTTGGAGAAGATGTGGAGAGAAAGGAACACTCCTCCACTCCTGGTGGGATTGCAAACTGGTACAACCACTCTGCAAATCAGTCTAGTGGTTCCTCAGAAAACTGGACACAATATTTCCGGAGGACCCTGACAAACCACTCTTGGACATATACCCAGAAGATTCCCCAGCATGCAATAAGGATACATGCTCCACTATGTTCATAGCAGTCTTACTTATAATAGGCAGAAGCTTGAAAGAACCCAGATGTCCCTCAACGGAGGAATGGGTACAAAAAAATGGGGTATATATACACAATGGAATACTATTCAGCCATGAGAAGCAACGAATTCATGAAATTCTTAGAGAAATAGATGGAGCTGGAGAATATCATACTAAGTGAAGTAACCCAGTCTCAAAAAATACCCATGGTATGCACTCACTGATAAGTGGATATTAGCCTAGAATCTTGGAACACCAAAGATGCAATCCACATACAAAATGATGTCCGAGAAGAAGGAAGGCATGAACCCTGGTTCTGGAAAAGCTCAGTGCATCAGTGTAGAGAATATCAGAACAGGGAAGTAGGAAGGGATGGATGGGGGAACAGGGGAGGCAAAAGGGCATGTGGGACCTCTGGGGGGGTGGGGAACCAGGAAAAAAGAAATGAAATGTAAATAAAGAATATATCCAATTAAAAAAAAAGACAAAGAAATGTTCAACATCATTAGTCATTAGGAAAATGCAAATCCAAACAACCCTGAGATTTCACCTCACACCAGTCAGAATGGCTAAGGACACAGCCATCCCACTCATTTGCCTATACCCAGAAGATTCACCAGCATGCAATAAGGATACATGCTCCACTATGTTCATAGCAGCCTTATTTATAATAGCCAGAAGCTGGAAAGAACCCAGAAGTCCCACAACGGAAGAATGGATACAAAAAATGTGGTATATATACATCATGGAGTACTATTCAGCCATTAGAAACAATGAATTCACGAAATTCTTAGAGAAATGGATGGAGCTGGAGAACATCATACTAAGTGAGGTAACCCAGTCTCAAAAGAATACCCATGGTATGCACTCACTGATAAGTGGTTATTAGCCTAGAATTTGGGAAAACAAAGACACAATCCACATACCAAATGATATCCAACAAGAAGGAAGGAGTGGGCCCTGGTTCTGGAAAGGCTCAAAGCATCAGTGTAAGGGAATACCAGAACAGAAAATTGGGAAAGGGTGAATGGGAGAACATGGGGAGGGAAAAGGGCATGTGGGACCTTTGGGGGGGCAGGGAACCAGCAAAAGGGAAATGAAATTTAAATATAGAAGGGAAATTAATTGTAAATGTAGAATATTAGAATATATCCAATAAAAAATAAAATAATAAAAAATATATCCAATAAAAAACTATACCAGAAAAAAAACTCAGGAAATAGCAGGTGTTGGCAAGGATATGAAGAAAGAGGAACACTCTTCCACTGCTGGTGGGACTGCAAACTGGTACAACCACTCTGGAACTCAGTCTGGTGGTTCCTCAGAAAACGGGACATGATACTTCAGGAGGATCCTGCCATAACACTCCTGGGCATATACCCAGAAGATTCCCCAGCATGCAATAAGGATACATGCTCCACTATGTTCATAGCAGCCTTATTTATAATAGCGAGAAGCTGGAAAGAACCCAGATGTCCCTCAACAGAAGAATGGATACAAAAAATGTGGTATATATACACAATGGAGTACTATTCAGCCATTAGAAGCAACGAATTCATGAAATTCTTAGACAAAGGAATGGAGCTGGAGAACATCTTACTAGGTGAGGTAACCCAGTCTCAAAACAATACCCATGGTATGCACTCACTGATAAGTAGATATTAGCCTAGAATCTTGGAACATCAAAGACACAATCCACATACCAAATGATGTCAGAGAAGAAGGAAGGAATGGACCCTGGATCCTGAAAAGCCAATGCATCAGTGTAGGGGAATACCAGAACAGGGAAGTTGGAAGGGGAGGATGGGGGAACAGGGGGAGTGAAAAGGGCATATGGGACCTTTGGGAGGCGGGGAGCCAGGAAAAGTGAAATGAAATGTACATAAAGAATATATCTAATAAAAAAGACCACTAAATTAACAAAACCAGAGATTAATAGAGGAGTAATCAACTTTCTTATTCTAATGATGTAGCTCATATTTTGACAAACCAATCAAAGTGTAAAATTTGCTTCTCAGCACACTGGCTATGTTTAAGTGCATATAATAAAAGAAAAGAAAACTGGTTGTAAAGAAAATATAATTTCAAGAAGTTCTATATCTGCTCTTTGGAGAAACTGATAAGGGGAGGTTCTTTAAATATGAGAGGGGTTTCTTTGCAAGAAATAAATTAAGTGTAGTTTAAGGTCAATATCACCACAAGCCCCTTGAAGATAATGGATTGAATAATGAAATTCCAAAGAATATTTTTCGACACCTTTATTAACTTGACCCTTTAGTTAATATTTAACCTTTGTTATAGCAAATTTTACATACTGCCCATGTTAATTTATTTTCTAAGTGTGGCTTATGTTTTATGAAACCTCTTTTCATTATACAATTGATGTGTTTTCTCTATCATTGCAAACTGTTTTCCTTAAATTAGAATGCAAAGCATCTTAACTTCCCCATTAAAACTAATAGAACCATATTTATGTATTTATGTTTAATAGCTCTTTGGTTGGAGGAAGGTTATCAGGGATGGAATAAGATCACTAGAAGAATGGCCTTTCAGAAGCTCCGCTCCATTCAGGATCACTGTGGCCCTGTGGGCGCATATTATCTCTATTATTGTTTTTATTATCTTCCTCATCATTACTGTTATCATCATCATAATTACCTTCATTTTAATTATAATTCCGAGATTATGAAATTGAAACAGTAAGTAGCTTGGGTACTTGCCTAAGACTGCATAGCAAATAGGTAAGAGCCAAGATTATATCCCAAATCTACCTGTCTCAAGGGCCAGTGCTAACAGCATTAGATCAACATGAGCAAGCACAGTTACACACCAGAAGAGCTGAATATGGTAGTGTGTGCCAGTAATATCAACACTGCGGAGGAGTCTAGGGTGGGATAACTGTGAATAACAGGTTGGGTATCAAAGCAAGATCTTGACTCCAAAGAAAAGAGTCACATGACAATTTATGCTTTCATAACTCACTTACAAAACATTAAAATTACTCAGCATATAAGGCCTCTCAGAAACATAGCTCAGCTGGTAAAAGTTGTTGCCAAGGAATCTGATGACCTGAGCTTAATCCCCAAGACACTTATGGAGGAAGAAAAAACAGACATCTACACATTATCATTGCCTCTGTCAAACATAAGTCACACCAAACTCACACCTACACATATGCACACATGCTTACACAGAAAACGATTGAGGAGATTTTTAAAGATATATAAAGTAATATAAAAAGAAACTGATTTAAAAGGAAATAAAAAATTCTTGAGGCTCAGTATCTCCTTTACGAAGTAGTTCCCAACCAGGAAAAATGAAAAATCACAAACAAGGTAAGTAAAAGCACTTTCTTTTTTGTTTATTTTATATACTTAAGTTTTTGTATGAGACTTTATTAGAGAAAAAAATTGCATTGAACCGGGACTGATGGTACACACTTTTAATCTCAACACTCATGAGTCAGGGGCAAGTAGATCTCTGATGTATCTACATAATGAGTTCCAGATCTGCCAGGACTATATTTTGAGACCCTACCTCAAAAATAACAACAGCAACAACAACAACAACAACAACAACAACAACAACAACAACAAAAATCTTTTCATTGTATATATCATGAAAGTGAAAAGAAAAAAGAAATAAGGGTGTCACTTTTTTATTAATCATTTTGTTCATTTACATTTCAAATGATATCCCCCTCCAGGTTTCCCCTCCACAAACTCCCCATCCCATTCCCTGTCTCTATGCCTCCTCCTGCCTCTATGAGGGGGCTCCTCCACCCATTCACCCACTCCAGTCTCACCACTCTAGCATTCCCCTTCGCTGAGGCATCAAGCCTCCACAGGAGCAAAGGCCTCCCTCCCACTGGTGTCAGATAAGGCAATCCTCTGCCACATATGTAGTTGGAGCCATGGATTACTCCATGTGTACTCTCTGCTTTGTGGTTTAGTCTCAAGGAGTTCTGGGTGGACTGGTTAGTTGATGTTGTTCTTCCTATGGGGTTGTAATCCCTTCGGCTCCTTCAGTTCTTCCAGTAGCTCTTCCGCTGGGGTCCCAGGCCCAGTCTGATGGTTTGCTGTATCTGCATCTGTATTCATCAGGTGCTGGTAGAACATGTCAGGCTCTTGTCAGCAAACACTTCTTGGCATCAACAAAGGAAATGTGGAAACCAACTCTATAAATTTCACTTCTTTAACTCCATAGCTTATTAAACAATGTTCAACTTGGGGGTACACATTGATAGCTAAAGACTAGTATTGAGATATTTTATACCAAACCACACATTTCCTATGTATATAAAATATTTAGGACTTACTCTGGTTTTTCTAATTCATTATGTCAGTCATTTAAATAAATTACTTTATATTGGTGGCAAGTGTTTGAGACTCTCATCCACGCCACAAATAGTCTTTCAGGGGAAAGCCTACATCCATCTACATTTTCTGGGCAGAATCAGAATAAGCAAAGGTGCAAGTACTGAGGCATGATGTTTAAGTCCTCAGACACATCAAGAGGAATAGGTTGTGCTTTGTGTATGCAATGTTAGACTAACACTGGACTGTAAATCTGGTTCGCACCTGCATCCAGTGGTGAAAAAACAGCTCTTCTTAAATAGGTTCAAGTTGCTCATCTCACCACCTTAAATGGTTTAATTGGCCATCTTTCCAATGTAAAATTCAAAAATGCTTTACTTTTCCTGCTAATGTTGAACAGGTATGATTTTCAAATCCTTGTCTATACAAGCCAGGGTACCATTCTCAGAATACATAGGGAGTGACAGGTAGAATTATTTTATCAGTTCTTCTTTGTCTTTGAAGAGATATCTTGTTACTGTCTTTCCCCCTCCCTCCCAGTGTGTGTGTGTGTGTGTGTGTGTGTGTGTGTGTGTGTGTGCTATATGTACATATGTGGGAAAGTGTTTATGCAGGCTCACTTAATTGCATATTCTTGTAGAAACCTGTAGATAACATGAGGTCATATCCTCTATTGCTCTCTACCATTTTAGGACTTGGAATCTCTAAATCTGGAGCTCACCATTTTGGCTACAGTGACCAATTAGTGAGCCTCTGAAATTCCCCCTTCTTTTTATCATCTGGGAGATGAAACCCAGGTCCTATTGCTAGTGCTGCAAGAACCTGACTATTAAGCTGCCTTTTCATCTCAGTCCCTAATTCTTGAGAGATGACCCTTTTGGATGCTAGTGTCTTGCTCATTTGTAATTTGATGTGGATGGGGAAATTTCTTATGAATTCACCAGTGAGAAAAACAAACCAACCACCAACTTTTATATGGAATCCCTGTTCAGAATAAAGCATTGTGAGAATGCATTAAAACATTACAAAGAAAAAAAACTCCTTTGTGCAAGAGAAAAAGATAGATCTAAAAGAAAACATAAAAACTATGTGTTCTTGTTTATATCATCTAAATCCAAAACTTTGTTTCTCTTTTACTTGCATTTGTCTTTGAAGATATGTCATTACTTTTTAAACCTTTCTTGGAAAACATTTCCCACACAACCTTACAAAGCAAGCCACTGCTTCAATTTTTCAGAACTATAATTACTTGCTAGTTTCCTATTTCAGCATGTTTCCTCCAGCTATCTAAACTGTCTACAGCTTCTTCCAGTCCTTGAGATCCTTTCATTGTCACGGAGCTAAGCACCAGTTCACATTCTGTGTAGTTATACACAACATCATCATCCTTGTTTTCTCTTTGACTTCCTTAGTTCCACTTCTCAAGGGAAAAGAATACAGAAAAAGTTATGTAATCTGTCATGACACCTGGAGCATCTCTTACTGCACAGTTTCTTTATATGTGATGCAGTTTTATTTCATGCTATTAGCATCTTAGTATTGGGATATTTTTATAACATCAGCATTATTTAGAACAAGATATTCTATTACTGCCATACCATGCCATGGAGATCTTAATGAGAAGCAAACTTTTCTAGTTGCCCTAAATACCAAATCTGTGTTGAGTATGTTTTAACCTCTAGGTGGAACATATAAAGAGCAATGAAGCTTTCTTCCTTTCCCATGGAGCATGTGTAGGAAGTAAAGGTCCTTCAGAGGAGAGAGCACTTATGCCAAGGCATAGATGCTGAATGGTCATGATGAAAAGTGGTTCCTGAGGCAGCTGGCACATGCATATTTCACTTTATCTCCATGCAATTGTTGATAATGGGCATTGTTGTACAAAATATGAGTAACTAACAAGAAATTTTTCAGAACTATGGAGTTTGATTCATCAATGATTTGATGCAGATGTCTTTTCAAACTTTCCCCACACTTCACAAGGTAAGCTATGGTTCTTTATTTGAATACATGTTAAACTTATTATTCAGTTTTTAATTTCTTGGAAGTGAGTAAAAACTACTCCTTCTGATATTCTAAAGTATATGGTATATAGAAATTCTATAGCCAACTCATTTATTTGTTAAATGGTATATTAGAACACAAAGATAGATTGATTTAACACATAAACAAAAGTAGAAAACTTTTTTCGGCCTTGATGTAATGGTTGTAATAGCCTGTTGTTAATGATTCAAAGAATATTATTAGATATGATGGGATATTATTAATTTGGCATACAAGGAAAGTGACTTGATAACCTACGTCTACTCGGCTCTAGAAAAAGAGAAAAAAGAGATGCTATGTTTGGGAATGATGAAGAAACACCCCAGCTATGAAAAGATGACCAAACTGTCTGTCACAGCATCTCCTCCAAGGAAGCATTGTCAATAGATAAAAGCCAAGTTCTGTGATGTTACTAAAGTGTATTTTCAAAAAGAGTAAAAATGCATATATTAAATGTAATTCATATAAAATTTAGAATTCACTTAGTCTAGAGATAGATCACAGATAATCATGAATCATATAACTTAAACACTGAACTTATTTCTTTTTATGATTATATTTATATTCTGGTTTGTTTTACTTTATCTTATTTTTAGATGCCTTTTTTTTCTATTGAAAGGTGTATATAAATGCTATCTAGTTGAGTGGATAGAAAAGTTGAAGAAGATATGTACTAGAGATGCATATCTTCCTCGACTTTCCTCAACCCTCTTCAAATTTGAAGAGACTATAACTCAATATGTGAATTTTTGTACTACTGGACCAAAATGGACTCAGCATTTCATATAGTTATCTAAAAGAGTTTGTTGCATGCGACTACCTTTTACAGTCATCTTCAGAGAAAGGTCTGCAAAGTGTTTAGTTAATTTTCTTGAGAACTTTGAAAAATTACTTTTAACTACCCGGGCTTTTGGCTATCTTCATTTGACAATGGGATCCATTGTACCATACATCTAAGACTGAGCAGGATTCTTATACCATAGTATATATAAAATGTTAGCTACAGAGTGTTTCTAGAGTTAAAGAAAGAGTGCAATGTAGGAACGATTGTTCGGCCTTGGTGAATTTTTTATTTAATTAAAGTAGCTTCATGATGAAATCTCCTAATCCCATGGGAAATTTTTTATCCCTGATAAATTCAAGATATTTATGCAAAGCAGATAATATTCAGCTGGCTTGTGTCCATTGCTGGAGTTGCTCCAGAATTCCAATAATTATGTATCATCTGTATAGCATCTATCCAATGATTATATTTTAAATGGAATTAGGGTGAATTTTTGTGAAATTACGGCTCTCTGTTACTTACATATCATCACTGGAGAAGTAAGATGCACCACATACCACTTAACAACAAATGTCATAAAATTTGGGGAAGATTACAACTGAAAAGAAAATGTGTTACTTTCAATGTATGAAAAAAATAGAAACCTAAACTCCCATTTCTTCAACCTTATAAGGTATAGAGAAGACCTAAATCAGAAGTTACAGTTTTATGTAACTTTATGCTGTTATAGTTGTTAAACTTTCCCCACCCTCATCATCGGTTTTCTTCAATATGAAATATGCCGTGAAATTAGGTATCAGTCAACTCAAGGTGGAATTTTTGGAAAGGAAAAAAATATCTGTGCAAAATGAATGGATTAAGTAATAGGATTTGACCCTTTTCTCAGGTGAATTTAATCTTTTCTCCAGGGCCGAGTTGCTTCCCTCCCTCAGTTAGCTTGCCTTTTAAACTAATTTTGTAGCATGTGAGGTGACTATTTTCATTTTCCAATTTGTAAGTCCTTTTCCATTTTCCAGATCATTAACATTTAAGATGTTCTGATCATTCTTCTTGAGAGTTTTTGGAGTAATTAAAGGAAGTCCTCCGGAGGGTCCTTGACCTTAGGTAGTACTTGCGCAATGCTCAGACCACTGCTAGGCTCAAGGGCCTGCTCACTATCCCACCACCATTGCAGTACCTTACAGGACATGATTCTATTTACTAATCAACCATTTACTAGTCAAAAGAGACTAAAGGCTCCTACATTATGTGAGGCACAATGGTTGTCACTGGGTTAATGCATTGTTAATGAAAAGAAATGGCAGTTACAACATATTATAATAAAACATTGATAAAAACAAAATGTTTCCCAGATTCTGTATGAGCTCAATGTGATAGAGTCAGACAAGGAAAAGTTCTTAGCAAAAGACAGCTGCATTTATATGGCATATCAAGTATAAGTCATAGAAAAATTCCCAGGACTTACATGACGTTTTGTGTACTCCAAAGAGGCAGGTCACCTTTAACAAGTAAAATATTTAAATTCTTTTTATTCTGATTTCAAATGTCTCAAACTCCTTCTTCTTCTCTATTCTGGTGCTATCATATCCATCCAATAATTCTATTGTAATCATCTAAGTATCCATCATCTCTCACCAAAATCATCCTAAATATTCTCCATGACTAAATTTTGAGCACTGAAATTCACTTGTTTCTTAGTGGATAGGGTTACTTTTTTAATAATGATGATAATGATTATGATAGTGAAGATGATGATAGTGTGTGTTTGCATGCACGTGCATATGTGAGAATGTGCGCATGTTTGTGTTTGTGTGTATGTATAGTGTGCTCTCCAGACACATACATACAACAGCACATGTGTAAGGTCAGATGACAATTTCTAGAACTATCATGGGTTTCCAGGTTAGAGCTCAGATCAACAGGTGGATAGGTCAAGCACTTTGACCTGTTAGGCCATGTCCCTAGATTCCAGGATTGTTTCTTATAGAACTTAAACTCTTTGTTAGTTTGGCATTGAATTTAGAATAAAAAAAAATTCAACATGCTCTATCAGATCCTATGATACTACAGCACTGAAATTCTGCTGCAAACCTAACCTTTTATTTTTTTCCTCAGTTTTCAATAAAATGCATCTAGTATAATGATAGTTGTTCTTTGTGGCAAACTTAACAGGATTTTGTTTTACTATGCAAACTCACCTCTGGGTGCATTCATAAAGCAGGGAAGACCCACCCTCAATATGGTGACACCATTGCATGGGCTAGAGTCTAGGGATGAGTAGAAAGAGAAAGCTTGTTGAGAGCAGCATTCATCTTTTCTCTGCTTCCTACCTGCAGTCACACCATGGCCAGCCAGCTCTCTCGACACTCCTGACACCAGGTTTTCTGCACCACAATTGATTGTACCTTTAAATTGTGGTTCAACAAACCCTTATTTCTTGAAGTTGCTATTGCTGAGCATTTTGCCATGGCAACTGGAGAACTAATACATATTCTTTTTCAATTTCCAAAATACAACTATCTTTTTTCTCACCATAGAAACCTACATAAGAACAAGGTTATTCTCATAGTGGCTAGAAAGTAGGTTTTATAAGTAGTGACAGAAGAAAAGGCACATCCTTCAGAGACATATAAACAGTGAGCTACTTCCTCCAGCAAAGACTCACCTCCTAATAGTCAATATGCCAAAATGCTTGGATGGAATCTACCTTAGATGGCCTCTAATAAAATCATTCTCAGTAGCTGTAACCTGAAGTCCCAGGCTTGAAGATCTGAGACTTCAGGATGATTATTTTATAATATAAACATGAGAGTCAGTTGATATGGAGATAAAATGTTTAGTTTTTAGTGATAGTGTAGATTATTTATCAGAAATACTATATTATAAAGGTGGAACATTGCTGATCAGGTTAATATTTCCCCCTATTGTACTTATAAGAAGTTTATATTTCATGTTTTAGATTAATATTTTATATATATATATACATATATATGTAATTTTCAGAGATGCAATGATAACAAGAAATGTATATCAAGGAAGAATTAAATGATTGAAGATACCGAGAGTCTAAAATTAATCGTGTTCCCATCAAGTATGTTTTCCAGAAAATGCGGTAACTTCTTCCCAGATCCATTGACTTTTATCACTTCCAACATCTTAGACAAAGACAAATTATTTCTCTTCTTTGTCTTATTTTTATTCAACTATACAATATTGTTTATATTACAATATTGATTTCTATAAATTTTGCATCTGAAGATGGATGGTATTGAGTGCATGACTGTATTTTGAGAAATAGCAACTTCTAAAAATCTACTAAAAACTCTGTTTATTAAAAAAAGGTATTATGGGACATATGGTGGGGGGAACTGGGAAAGGGGAAAGCCTTTGGAATGTAAACATAGAATATAGAAAATAAAAATTAAATAAAAAAATTAAAAAAGGTATTTTAATTCATTGAAATTATAATAACAAACTCAAAATGAGAACTACTGATCCAGGGTCCTGTTCTTACTGTTGTTAGTTTTTCAAAAGGAATAAACTTAAGCCAAACTTCTATAAGTATGTATCCATATAACAAAGTAACAGAACATCACACCCACACATAATATGCTAAAGAAATTAATACTGTATGTAACAGAAAAATGGTCAGTCTATGATGCACAAAAACCTTCCAGATTTCATGAAGAAAATTTAACTAATAGGCATATTGCAAAAGACAAATATGTGAATTTGTAATTTATAATAGAAAAAAATAATTTACAATACATAATTAAGAAGCTAGTCAATTAATGAAATAGTTACTATGTTATAATAAGGTAATATAACAATTCTATATTGAAAAGCAGTACACACTTCAGGACATGGAAAAATGAGTGCTTTCATATATTGCCAGTAAGAAAATGAAATTTTGCAATGATCTGTAAGGTGTTTGATGGTTTCTATTAAACTCTAAAATATTTGTATCATTTGATGCATGTGTGGGGATGGGAGATATTTAAGACTCTATGTAGTTGAAATAAAAGTATACATTGCCAAGTCACTTTATGAATGGAAGATATTGGGTAGTTATGTGCAAAGTTGAAAGAGTGGGAGAAATCTGAATACATGAAGAGTTTCCTGCTGTGAGGTATTGTGTAGCAACTTGAAACCATGCACTAGAGTCATAATTGCTGACTGGAGGGGATGACTGCTACATGATAGAAAGAAAATCGTTTCAATCTCATATGCAAACTGCTGTTCCATTTTATGGGAACAGTTCTCATGTCTCATTATGTATTTAGTCATTGCTCCAAAACCAAGGAAAAGGAAGATTAGGTAAAGGTACATTATATATATTCTTAAATTGATACCTTTATGTCCCATTACTGATTATAATAAATAAAGGTTTATTATTGATGTTACTACCAGTTTTTATTGGGGAGAAGAAACTCAGTAGCCTCAAAATTATGTATAAAAAATAAAGGTCTGGAAGCTGGTTCTGTGAACACAATATTTGCTGCAAAAGCCTGGGAACCTTACGTTGGATCCCCACTACCCCCCACTACCCATGAAAAGCAGGTACAACTGTCCAGAATTGTAACCCCAGCACTGCAAGGCAGAGATAGGTAGAGGCTATGAGTAGCCAGACAATCTAGATTACCTGATAAACTCTAGGCTTAGTAATAGATCTAACACACACACACACACACACACATTCATATATGCATGTGTGTATATAATATATGCAGGTGTATACATATATGTAATATATTTATACATCACATATAATTACACACACACACACACACACACACACATATATATATATGTGTGTGTGTGTGTGTGTGTGTGTGTGTGTGTGTGTGTGTTCAATGGTACACTTCAGTGGCACACACTTGCTCAGCAAGTACGGGGCTGTGGGTTTAAATAATAGTTCTCCAAAAGGGATAAAGAAAATAGTTTGAGGAACCCTCACATCCTGCTAAGTGCCCCCTCTTCCTATTTTAGTGACTCCAAAAGCCTGAGCATACTATTCAAGAATTACTTGATGAGATGATGTGTCCCTTATACTTTCTAAAATACAGCTTGACAAAATCACCTTCTCAATATTAATCTTTCAGAACACTTCTTGTAGATGCTATTCCCCCACAGATGCTCCAGTTTCAGCAGCCCTTGTGCACAGAGTGATTGCTTATAAACTCTTCTGTGAATCTTTCCTCTAAGTTGTCTTTTCTTTTCACACAGAATCCCCATGGGTGCAGGTCTCATGAGCAATGGGCACTGGCTCCTCTGAGCAGCACAGGCATCTGAAAGAAAAGCAAACTTCTATCCACCTAGCTTCCCTATGTATTGTGATTCTTGTCCAATTACTCAACCCCACTTATCACAGGGTAAGTGGCAGCTCTCAGTTAGGATGATGAGCCATTTCCTCTAGATGTATATATAGTTAGTCTGTTGAGCAAAATGACTATTGTATTTGTTTCTTTCAGTGGAAAATATTTTTATAAAATACACATATTGTAACTTTTGTAATATTCCAGCAATGGTGTTGTTTACCATGGGAATAAAGCACAACAACAGGGAAAGCAAATAATTGAAACATCCTCCAAGAAGCAAAACCAAAACAGCAGCATGATCACAATGGTATTTGACTCTCTCATAAACAGTCAGTGGTACACAACCAAGAAACTGCATAGCCTTTCATGGTGTTTGATGTTGAACATGAACTGAGTTTCTACTGCTTGTAATTAAGAAAACCCTAACAAATATGGGTTACATGTTGATCCCTTCTGGAACTTCTTCCATAACCTATGACAGAGTTCTCTACAGCAGAACTATTATATAAACCAGGTTACCTCAGACAACCAGATATAAGAGGAACCCAGTATCCAGGAGTTCTGATACCATCAGAGGAAAGAGCACCGAAGTGAGCAGAAAATTTCCTAAGTAAAATAAAAAGAATAAAAAAATGAATCACTGCAATAAATAAAGACAATCAATGATACACAGAAGCAAATGCTATCAAATATATCATATTAAAATAAAATTGTATGAAATAAAATAGGTATTCCATATTCATATTAATATGAAAAGAAACATTAATGAAATTATTGTGTAATATAAAATTTCTCCATAAGGTGACCCAAATTAATACCCAATGAAATTATAAAATAATAAAGATTTGGGCCAGTTGATAATAGCAGGCATGAACAGTCATTATTTTGGGGTATACTGGAAATATTTAATATTTTGTTGATTAAAATTCAATTTAAATTTTCCTTTTTCTTGAAGTAAGTAGAGATTGAGGTTTACATACATCACATGTATATGATATGTATCTAAAACTATCAGAAAAATACATTCATTAAATTCTATAAATACTAAAGCTTAGACAGATTTATTTATATATATCATTCAATGAATACTGATCAAACACCTATTTTGGCACAGATAATTTTTAAATTTATTACTTAGATTAGCTTGGAAACCAAACCAAATTAAACAAAAATACCTCCCTAAGCAAGTTTATCTTTAAACATAGTTGAAGAACAACAACAACAACAAAAAAAAAACCCTAACTTCCAATGATCATATCATTTTTCAATTAGAAAGGAAATACTGGAACAGACAAAGAAAAATGACAGGTATCTCTTACATGAAGGAAATAGTTCAAGCTTAAAGCTTTATTTTTATATGTATTTTTATGTATGTATGTATGTATGCATGCATGTGTCTGTATGTCTGTATACATGTTTGCAAAGGCCAGAGTCATTAAGTCTCCCATGGTTTCAGTTACACACATGTGAGCCATCCAACATTTATGATATGAAATGAATGCTGGTCCTCAGAGAAAGCAGTATCTTTTAGCCACTGAACAATCTCTCCAACCCAAAGTAATTGAAGTGGTTTCATTTGACCTGCTTGAGAATATAAGCTTGGAGGAAAGTTTTGGAGACAGCAAATGAACAGACTACTTCAATGTCTGATGAAGCAGTTCTGGGAACTGTGTCCTCACAGATGGTTCTTTAGGGAGTTTTTATAGAGATGATGGTGACCAAGAGGTAAAGACGTCAACCTAGATAGACAGGAGGTGACTGTGAAAATGTTGCCTTATAATTTGGACACTGAGCACAGGATTTAAATTATTTCATGTATGCTTTTAAGAGATGTTTGTGACTTGTGTGGTCACAAAGTAGAAAACATTACTAAGACACAGTGAGTCAATCATGAAAGCAGAAGTAATGACTTTGTATGAGAGAGAGAGGGAAGCAGAGATAGTGAAACTTCTACTTAGGAAGAGAGATATTACAGAATCAAATGAATTTTAGAGTCTTGAGTGTTACTGGCATAAATCTGGATAATCAATGGTTCTGGAAGAAAAGGAGAAAAGTATGAGACAAAATATGAGTAGTAAAGCCTTACTCAGAGAAGGTAGATGAATAGGTTCCTCAAAGAGTTTGAGTAATGTCCTTTCCTAATAATGGATAGAATTCTTTTAGCAGAGTAAAAATAGATTTTGGCCATTGCCACAGAGGGAAGGAAGAAAGAATGGGGACAAATGTACAAGTTTCTGTACATCTGCTGAACAAGGACAGAGTGTATAAAGAACTAAAAAAAAAAATAAGTGAATTGGAAACCAAACATGGTAGAAAGTCTGAGATATTACAGTCTGGAGTGCTGAAGTACCCAAGTGTTCTTAGTCATTTTCAGCAAGAAGAGGAAGTATGGAGAAATGGCTTTGGCTCCAGCCTGTGTGATTTAACCTCATGGGAAGAGATAATCTCTGAGTATCAGTAAGATGTGTTGGACTGAATGCATCATAGTAAAACAAAATGAAGCAACTATGGGTTAGGAATGTGGCTTTGTTGATAAAGTGTTGGATCATAACTTGAATTTTAGATCCCTGGCTTCCATGTAAAAAGCTCATCATGGTCTCAATCAGCTGCTTGTCAGGCCTTGGAGGACAGCATGCTAGAATTCTGTCTTTAAGCACACCACAGCATCAGTGTCAGGACTTGAAGTCTTCCATTGAGATGAACCCTAAGTTGGATTGGTTACTGGACCTCCTTTCCATCAATCTCCTCTCCATTTTTGTCCCTGCAGTTCTTTTAGACAAGGACAATTCTGGGTCAGACCTTTTGACTATGGGATGATAACCCCATCCTTCTACTTGATGCCCCGTCTTTCTGCTGGAACTCTACAAGTTCCCTCCCCCAACTGTTGGGCATTTCATCTAAGGTCCCTCCCTTTGAGTTCTGAGAATCTCTCACCTCCCAGGTAGTATCTGAGACAGATGCAGATACTTACACTCAACCAATGTACTAAAGTTGAAGAACCCTGTGGTTGAATTAGGGAAAGTCTGGAAGAAGTTGAGGAGGAGAGTAATCCCAAAGGAAGACCAGCAGTCTCAACTAGCCCAGACCCCAGAGATCTCTCAGACACTGAACCACCAACCAGGCAGCATAAACAAGCTGGTACAAGGCCCCAGACACATACAGCAGAAGACTGCCTGATCTGGCCTCAGTGAGAGAAGGAGCAACTAACCTTTGAGAAACTTGAGGCCTCAGGGAGTGGGGAGGCAGGGCAGGGGTGAGGATATCCTTTTGGAGACAGAAGGGAGGAGGAATGAGATGAGAAACTGTCAGAGGTGGACCAAGAGGGGGATAATGACTTGATTGTAAAACAAAAAAGATTAAATATATAGAAGCCCATCATAGCTGCAAGTACCCTTATTACCACAATTGAAGAGATAGAGACAGGAGGATACCTAGAGCATGCTAGATTACCAGCCTAACCAATATGTAATATCCAAGTTTAGTGACACACCAACTAATAATATACATTGGAGAATAATTGAGAGCCTCTAGCTTCCAAGGATATTTGCAAACATATGAACATACATTTGCAACATGAATATGTATGTATACATACACACTTGACAAAAGAAATAGAACTAGATATGTAACATCTGGCTTGAATTGGGGCCATGATAGTTCCGAAACCTGTAATGATTAAGAGCAAATAACAACATTCCATAGAAGATCTTACACATAGATACTTCAGATCTCCCTACACAAGCTTAAATATAAATTAGAACAGCTGCTGCCACAGATTATGAATTAAGATTCTCAAAGAATTTGGCATAGAGCTAGAAAAATCAAGAGGATCAATAAATATTACCATAGTCAATATTCAATAGGACATTATTTATTTTCAATCTGCTCCCTTCCAGTTCTGGATACAACCATTGCTGCTGTTGCGTGGTCCTGTCTACAGAATCACTGGCCTGATTTACTGCAGTTAGTTGTCTCTAAGTGGGTACTCTGTACATTCTATTATATCCTCAAATATATCTATGGAAGAACTGAAGAAATGGCTCAACTGTTCAGAGTCCTGGCCATTCTACAAGGAGCCTGGGGGGAGCATGGAGCTCCATTCCCAGCATCCATGTGATGACTCAAACCATCTCTAACTCTAGCTTCTGGGAATCCAACATACCCTCTTCCGGTCTCTGTATACATCAGTAACAAATGTGGTACACAGACACACATAATAAAAATACACACACACACACACACACACACACACACACACCTTTTTAAATTATAAAGAAAATGTATTTGTGAAACATAAAAGGACAAATCTTTTCTGTTGTTTTTTTTTGTTTTTATACTTATTTTTTAATTAGATATTTTCTCTATTTATATTTCAAATGTTATCTACTTTCCCCATTTCCCCTCCAAAAAACCCAATCCCATCCCACTTTCCCCTACTCACTAACCCATGCACTCCCACTTCCATTTCCTGCCATTCCCCTATACTGGGCCAATGAACCTTCAGAGGTCTAAGGGCCTCTCCTTTAATTGATGTCCAACAAGGCCATCCTCTGCTACCCATTCTGCTGGAGCCATGGATCTCTCCATGTGTGCTCTTTTGTTGGTGGTTTAGTCCCTGGGAGCTCTGGGGACACTGGTTGGTCCATATTGTTGTTCCTCCTATGGGGCTATCTCTAGCTCCTCCATGGGGGACCCTGTGCTCAGTTCAATGGTTGACTGAGAGCATCTCCCTCTGTATTTGTCAGGCTCTGGAAGGGCCTCTCAGGAGACAGCTATATTAGGCTTCTGTCAGCTGTTTGGCAGTTCCACAGAAAATTGGACATAGTACTACCTGAGAACCCAGCTATACCAGTCCTGGGCATATACCCAGAAGATGCTCCAACATGTTATAAGGACACATGCTCCATTATTTTCATAACAGCTTTATTTATAATAGCCAGAAGCTGGAGAGAACCCAGATGTCTCTCAACAGAGGAATGAATACAGAAAATGTGGTATGTTTACACAATGGAGTACTACTCACCTATTAAAACAATGAGTTCATGGAATTCTTAGGCAAATGGGATGAAACTAGAAAATATCATTCTGATTGAGGTAATCCAATCACAAAAGAACACGCATGGTATGTGCTCACTGATAAGTGGATACTAGTCCAGAAGCTCAGAATACCCAAGATATAATTCACAGGCCAAAATGTGGATACTTTGGTCCTTCTTATAAGGGATACAAAATACCCATGGAAGTAAATACAGAGACAAAGTGTAGAGCAGAGACTGAAGGAAAGACCATCCAGAGACTGCCCCACCTGGGGATCCATCCCATATACAGCTACCAAACCCAGACATTATTGTGGATGCCAACAAGAAAGAAAAATCTAATAAACATCAATTTATTTTTAATGGCAATTTAAAGATATAATCTAAGTAACACAAAATTTCATTTCATAAGTTGTGCAATTCTCTAATTTTAATATTAGCTTTGAGTTGTATGACCACATATGATCTATCACCCATAGCAATCACTTCCAGTTGATTACCCATGCAATTGATATACCCACTTCTACAGATGTACCTCCTCCAGATAAAAGGAAGTGATACTCTACTCTCTGATGGATGCCTTTTATTTAGCACATAAAGTTCAAAATGTATAGGTATTTTAGTAGATATATAAACACATAGTGGACATATTCATGTCTTTATATAGTCAAATACTATTTTCTTGTATGTCTAAACCACAGTTTGCTTATCCATTTATTAGAGAAGGCATGTGTTGGGTACTTCTACATTAATGTGTGTGTGTGTGTGTGTGTGTGTGTGTGAGAGAGAGAGAGAGAGAGAGAGAGAGAGAGAGAAAGCATGCAGGCATGTTTGGATTTGCATACTATACACATAACCAAGGAATTTTATTCACCCCAAACCCTTCAAATTCACAGAGATTTCCAAAGTAGCTTCTTACCCAAATGAACACTTAAGGATTCTAGTTATTTATTCTCATCATCATAGGTGTAAAGTGACCTCCCACTCTGGATTTAATTTATATTTCCCTAGTAATCAATGTGTTAATTGTCGTTATGAGCTTATTATTCATACATAAACCATTCTTAGGAAATGAATTATTAAAATACTTTCACCAGTACAAACAAATCAATTTAGCTCTTTGACAATATATATTGTATTAGATTACTCTCTCCTCCAACTTTTTCTTATCTTTTCCCCACACCTATCAACTATCCTCATCCTTACTATTCTCTTTCTCTGAAAGGTGACTTTTCGGTTCCTTTTGTGACCCACTTAGTTTAACCAAGGAAGCCTGTTTGACACTTGGATTGGGAATCTCCTTTGGAGCAGAGTGGGCTCAGGAGTGGGTACACAACTGAAGATAATCATTTCCCTTCTCTCAGAGTCTATCAGCAGCAAATAAACCAGCAGTGTTGGAGCCCCTCTTCCTCCCTAACTGACTGTTGATAGGCAAACTTTTATGCATATGAAGCACAGTCATTTGCAGCTGCTATGTTTCCTGGCTTTAGTAGCTGTATTTTGCATGCTAGATGGAACCTCACAGACCTTCTTTGTATCTTTTGGCTTTTGCATCTTCCATTCCTCCTTCCAAAATTGTATCCAAGCCTTTGAGTTGACGACTGAAGTGTCTTGCTTATGGCTGAACACCCAACAGTCATTTCGTCTTAGAATCTGTTGTAGCCATGAATGAACCAGTGCGCTAGGTCAATTTAGATGACCACCAGTGTGAAGTTTCACTATAGGGATATAATCTCCATTCGAGGACGCTTCGCCCAGGGTTATAGCAGGCCTCAAGTTCAATCATAAGGCAATTGTTGGTAGCTCTCCTAACACTTGTGCAACACTTGCACAAGTGGACATGTCTTGACTGACAGATTGACATCAGAGTCTGTAGGCTTCATGGGTGAATAAAATCTTTACTTTTTAACTGGGTTGTCTTTTTGTTGTTGAGCTATAAGTGGTACACACACACAAATATATATGTAGTACATTAACATATATATGTTCATTAACATATTTATTCCCTTATTAGATAGAACACACATACAATATTTTCTGCCACTATTCCTTTTACATTGCTACTAATATCTTTTAATGAAAAACATTTATTTCAATTAAAACTAATGTATTTTCCTGTGTACACTTGTGCTACCAGTGTCAGAATTAAATTATTGTTTACTCAAAGATTGTAATATATACTCATATTTTCTTTTAAGGATTTCATAGTTTTAGTTTTATGATCTGTTTTAACTGGTTAACATGTTACATGTAAAATGAATTCAGCTGCATTTTGTGCATAAATATCCAAATTTCCCAGAGCCATTTGACTAAAGTTGTTTCTTTCCTTCCCATGCTGTTAAAATCAATTAGCCAAAGTCACAGGGGTTTAATTCTGGACTGTCAATTCCAGTCCATTGATCTGTATGTTCTCAAAACTTTTTCGCAACTGATGAGAAGTTTGTTGTTAATCTTACCAGGGACATCCTATAGCAATAAGTTTTGTTTGTTTATTTATTTATTTATTTATTTATTTATTGCTACATCAAGATTCTCATAGGTCTTTAGATAAAAGAGTCTGTTTAGACATGTTGCACTTGGAGAACAGTGACTTTTTAAAACACTTTAAATTAGCAATTCACCAAATTTAAGAAAGTTTGAGCTATTCTTTCTCAAAATGTTCTTTCTGTTCCTCCTCCTCTGACTCTTCCTCAATACCATGCTCCTGGTTGTGGCCCACATCCCTAGATCCCTTGTTTCCATTCACTCTTACTCTTCCAGCTGCAGAATGTATCATAGTAATTGATCAAGTTCACTGATTCTTTCAGAAGGAGGCAGCTGGAAGAAACCAGCTTAAATCTGTGGCTGAAACCTTCTAGTGCTCCTTTATTTCTCTCCACGTATGATTTTCACCCTAGGATTTTACATGCTTCCTTTTCATGGTTTTTATCCCTTTAATGCTGCTTTCCTGTTAGAAATGCATTTCCTGTATTCTCCTTTATAACTTTAGGTGCAATTTCTGAGTTTTTTGAACATATTTATAGTAAATGATCTGTAGTCTTTGGGGTATGTCAAATACCTAGTTTACCTCAGTGTCGGTTTCTACTAAATGTCTCTAACCCATGCCCAACATGTTGATCTATAAGAGATACTTTCCTGCTTGTTTTATATGCTTAAAAAAAGAATAGTTTGAATAGTATACTGTAGCAACTATTCTGAAGATCAAGCCTATACTTACCCCAACAGAGTATTTAGTTTTTTTTCTGCTTTTCTGAATCAGACTCAGACTCAGTCTGTTCCTCTCTCTCTCTCTCTCTCTCTCTCTCTCTCTCTCTCTCTGAGTGGGGGATGGGTGTCTCTGTCAGTGTGTTGTCAAACCAAGATTCAGGTGGGGGTGTGAGGGAGGCTGTGATAAACCTGGGGGAGAAACACTGGAAACCAGCTTCCGAAGTGGAAATCTACTTTATTATGCAGTAGCAAGCATTTTTATGCAATCTTTGGACCAATGTGGGATCCACTGATCTCTGGAGTAGTCATCCCACTGGCACTATGGAGAGGTGACAGATCTCCAGCACCTGAGAGAACTTCTGTAAACACATGGGAAGCAGCCACCATCCTGTTCTGGTCCCAATGTGAGGTTGCACTAGTTTGCAAGGATCCTCTGTTTTATCATGCCGGTGGACATGTGTATTCATACTATTCAAGAGGTATGGAAACCTCCTTCAGTATCCTTTGGGCACCTCCCAGGGGCTGTAGAATCCAAGTGTGTGTGTGTGTGTGTGTGTGTGTGTGTGTGTGTGTGTGTCTGGCATATGTTAATGTGTTCATGTGGCTGAGTATATTGTGTATGTGCCAGGGGTGTGCATACACTTGTTTGTAGAGACAAGAAGTTGGCATTGAGTGTCTTTCTCAGTCTTTCTCCACCATATGGAAACAGTGTCTGTCATTAAATCTGGAAGTCTCAGATTCAGATAGACTAGCTGGACAATGAAACCTGAGGGTCTGCATATCTTCGGTCAATCCAGCCCTGGAGTTACAGTGCCTACTGCACTGTGTGGCTTTTTACATAGGTATTTGGAAAGATGATTTCAAGTACTCATGTATGCACAGCCAGCACAGTGCCAACTGTGCCATCTCCCAAGCCCCATTTATGTTTTTCATTGCTATACCTTTTTATTTATTTAAATTGTGTTTTTATTTTATTTGAACATTGGATAAAATCTTGATTAGCTCCACTATTATTTAATCCCTGTAGAAGAATATTCCTAAATTACTGAACAACTAAATCCTCATTTTTATGTTGTGAAGGTGTGTGTGTGTGTGTGTGTGTGTGTGTGTAGACATATATTCAATACTCTGAATACTTAGAAATATTGACTCTCAAAGTCACACAGAGGTGAAAGATTACAGCCTTCCCAAGGTCTTTTCCAAATTCAGAAGCTTCTCAGCTACTGGAAAGTGTGTGAATAATCCTGCATATCCATAAAACATTGGAAATTTCATCTCAAAGAATCCATCAGAGCTTTTCCAATGGTCCTCCAGGCATCTCATTTTCTAGTTGTTTTGCTAAGTCTTTCTCCAACCTCTTGACCGCCTCAACTGGCCACCGGCTACAGCTTTAAAACCTAACGAGTCCTATAAAGGAGACCCACCCGGGGAGTGGATAGGCACTTTCTTGTTTTTCAAGCATCACCAACCCTTCCCTTCCATACCCCAGCCCACCTAGGCTTCTGGATTGACCACTCTCCTGATCACACGCCTGCAGTTTCTGGGATTAGAGTCCCAGCACAGGTAAAACCCAAAACACTATAAACTATTATCCTAATTTTATTTTCTTTCCCAAGGGCCTCACTGTGGTGTAACCCTGGCAGGATTGGAACTTAGTTTTTGGACCTGGCTGGCCTCAACCTCGCAGAGACCACCTGCCTCTTCTTTGGAAGGCTGGGATTAAAGCTCAGTACCACCTCATTTGTCTCTTCAGTTCTTTGAGAACTAAGCCATCTTCTAACTTTTGCAAGCTTTTGATTAATTTTCAGAGTTCTGGAAGGTTGGTTCTAACAGTCCTTGAGGCTTCTGCTTTCTCAAAGGAGATTTTGGAGGTCCTTGTTTTATTGTTCTGAAATTTTTCTCTGCTAAACGATACCGTCTAAAGCATGGGTCTAAGCATCTTTAAAACTGTGCGATATTATCTTGTCAATTTTCAGATAAAGTCTCCACAGCGACCTACAAAGCTCTGTACCATCTGATCCATTTTGCCTCTTAGTCTTGGACTCCAGACTTCTCCCACAAGCCTCCTGTCACTGTCTACAATAAGCCACCATCCCGCTGGCCTTTTGCAGACATTTTTTCTCTGCCTATAACCGTCTTACTCTCTACCGTCTGCTCCCACCAGGCTAATTCTTATCAACTCCCAGGTCTCCTGGTAAATGTCACTCCTTGACACAGCCTTTCTAACTCACAAGCAAGAGTCAGTCTCTGCATCACTTTCTTTCTCCCGGTAAGGTAAGCTGTGTTCTTCAGTCATAGCACTTACCGTGGCTGACAAAATGTAATCTGTGCAAGTATTTTGTTAACTATTATGAGCTCTGATGGCTAAAAAAGTTAAATTGTTCAATAAATGTTTGTTGGAGTGAATGAATGAAGAAGAGAAAAAAAACGCATTGTGCAAATGGCTGGCTACCAACACTCTTCTGCCCAGAAGAGGAGTGGTGAAGAGGGAGCAGGTAGTAAGCATCCCTAGAGCTCTACACAGACAGCACTGCTTCAACCAGCATGGTGCCTCAGAACACTTAATTTTACAAATTACGAAATTGCTTTTAAAAATACTTGCCTAAAGAAGTCCTTGATTTTATCCATAAGTGTCCCCACTCCAGGGAGACAGACTTTTTTTTTGAAAATCAGTACCATTCAAATCTGAATTCGTGAGAAAAGCAAAACACAAAACAAACACCTTAAAATATCCATGCCCAGGCAACAGATCCAAAAACGCTTCAATAAATGATCAGTCTACTGGGTATCCGCGTAGGTGAGGCGGTATCTTGCCTCTGTTTTGTGCCTGTCAACCTTCTAATCAAAGCACTGTAGAGCGGAGGGCAGATAAAGACAATGAGATTCGAGAAAGGGCTGTTGAAGGAGGGCCTCAGGAAGGCTGGAGGATAAAAGGCCGGCTTGGGTGTGTTTCTCAACCAGAAAAACTAAAGGAAAGGATACTCCTCACATCTGAAATGGCAGAAAAAGACTGTCTCTGGGGAAGAAACAACCTGTTTTCTGCTAATAAACTCCAGGGTCGCTTTGTGGCTGCCTTGATTAATTGGTGAAGATGAAATAACCAGAGCTCGGGGATACATGAGACAGCGAAGGATTGTAAGTGACAGTTCGCTGTTAAAATTCATCAGCCCAGGCAAAGCGCCTTGATTAATGAAGTCACTGAGCCTGCCTCCACCCTGAGTAGGGGGGCCGCCGTGGGAGGGGAGGGAAAACAAATTTGCAAGGATGCTCTCACTAAAGAGGTTCAGCACCCGAGTTACATTTAATCTCTCCACTGTTGCATTGCAAGTACTTTCTCCCTCTCAATTGTTCCCCCGTGCTGCTATTAATCACAGACCCCTGTAAAGCAAAGGAAAGGAAGGAGGGAGGGAAGCGCAACAGGGCTTGCATTCCCAGCTTGTAGCGGGCGAGAATGATGGGGAAGCAGGGGACCCAGAAGGAGAACTGCTGTGTTATGACCAACCAGAGGAACTTAAAGCAGGATCCTCAGAGTTCAGCCCCAGCAGGCCACAGCTGGACGCCCCAGCTCCCACCATTGCCTAGGGCAGGATGTTCTTGATGCAACACCGCCATCTACAGCTCACGGTGAGAACTGCTCTGAGACCTCCTCAATTTGAGAACCCGTATGGTCAGTTTTGAAGTCCGCTCCATAGGGAGGAAGACAGGATTTCATTTTTCCACAACACGGGAAAATCTTCGCTGCTGTTTGGACCGACAGATATCTGGTGGTATTGCCCAACAATCTCCATTCTTCATAAAGCTCAGAATGAAAAGGATCGTCGTATCTACAGTGAAAAGTCTAGTATGCCAGGGATGGGAGTGAAGTCTCTATTCTGCACAACGTCTCCACAGTGCATCTCAGCTTTACAAATATGATACTGTCAAATGAACACACAGCTTGTCGTGCACATTAACAACACCCCAGTGGTATAGATGAAAGTAATAAAAAATCATTCAAGAATATACACCTCTCCTAATTTCCCCAACTACAAATGAGCAAGGACGCTCTCACTAAAGAGGATCAGCACCCGAGTTACATTTGTCTTATTGATGGAAATAATTATGCCTCCCAGCTTTTGCGAGCCCGAGTTTTCTTCTCTGCATATGATGGAGCCAATTTGTCAGCAGCGAAGCCCATTAGCTTCGTAAGTGTTCTCTGTGTGACCTTGAACATGTTCAACTGACCTTTTTGAGCCTCCTTCCTTTTTTACTGTACCAGTACACGTATATAGTTGGACATCAATATGTTTTTGTTTGTGTGTGTGTGTGTGTGTGTGTGTGTGTGTGTGTGTGATGCTTGAATGGAAGTTGAAAACAGACAGCCTTCAGAGATGCAAGTCTGTACCACTCTACAAATTATATAATGCCAAATACTGGGCAATACATGAACTCCTCACTCCTGAGACTCACTTCTCTCATTTGGGATAATAATCACAAGTTAAGGTGTTTTCATATTCTTGCCTTTGATGTGCAGTAGAGGGGGAAGCTTTGGCTTTGGCTTTGCCCAGTAAAAGCCTTCCTGTGCCACTGGAGTTTACAGAACATTGCCCCTTACAGGTGTATGCCATCAGCACCTAGCCCACTTTATCCTGTGGTCTGCATATCAAAAGGGCAACAACTCCCTGGAAGGATTTAATGCAGGTTCCAGGAATCATAAATGAGAGGTTTTTTTTTTTTTTAAATCTCTTTATTAAAGCCACCTTGGAATAGGATATGCTTGAGAGCATTTCCCCAGAGTGTTAAATATAGCATTCAAACCAGAAAATTACTCATTGATTTGCCCCTGTGAAAAGATAAATGTCTATTCAACTCCGTTCTATCCCAGTGCAGACCTTACTGTTTCCAGGAAGCGATCTGAGTGTATGTCCCTAATGAAGCAGTTACAGCATGTAAATGTTTCAACCACGTGGCACAGGACAGGAACAGATCTCGCCAGCCAAACGAGACACCCCAGAAGGCCACCTATGGCTCCCGAAAGCAGAGTGTACAGGCCAGGTAGACAAGTACCAGACAACAAGAGCACAGCAGCCATTGTTCCAGGAGAAAATAGTCACAGAAAACAAGATCCTGAGCCAAAGAGGGTGCAGAAGCAGTAGCTGATAATTCGCTGGCCCCAGGAGCGTCTGGATCCATTATCGTTTCAGCCTTGGCTTAAAGATGGCTTTCCTAACGGCAGGTGACTGCCATCTGTAAGATACTATCAGACCACATATGCCTAATAATGCTCTCTCATTTTGATCCAGTGTTTTACAGCTCGCACAGGGGCACTGCATGCCCAGCCTCATTTGATTCTCTTAACAACCTATTAAGCAGGTGGTAGAGGTACCCACTGTAAGGGCTGCGTTTTGTTCTTCAGAGAGATATCTGAAACCACGGCGGGCGTCTGCCCACTCTGCTTGTGTGTATAAGCCACTCTGTCTCAAAGCCCCAAAAGGAGGACATCAAAGTGGAGGGAGAAGGCAAATGAGGAGGAAGGGGGAAAGCAGAGTTGGTCCAAATCGGCTCTACAAACATACCCATGATGTCAGGGAATCCCGAAACTCTAAGAGGGTGCTTGGCAGATCTCTATGGATGAAAGCGAATAGAGATTAGAAGGAGGGATTCACAGTCCTTAAGGGAAATCCACAGTACTACTGATTTCTGAGGAATTTTCTAAAGTAAAAGTGAAATCCAATAAATTCCATGCTTTTCAGTCTGGCCCCACGGAAATGGTGGGACCATGGACAAGTGCCTAGTGGGCATGCAGGAAGCCTGGGCATCGTCCCCAGTGAGGTAAAACCAGACATTGAGGGATGCACCGTCTATTCCCAGTGTTCAGGATGTGGGAGAAACAAAAGCAGAAGCTCAAAGTCATGCTCAGCTACGCACCGTTTGAAGCCGACTCTGCCCATTTAAAGGGTATAAAAAGAAAGGAAAGGATTACTCAATTCTAGATAGAAAATGATACATGTTATAAATCAGCTGATAATTTTTAGAAAACAATGTTATTTTGGTTCTTTTTCTTATTAAAAATGTTTTAAGTATGAGCACTGATGCACTAGAGAACACAAAGTGGTTGTCTAGTTAATCAGGTGACCAGTATTTCTATCACGTTGATCACGTGTCATTTCACAGTGAGAGGCAATTTTGAATTATCTTCTACTTCCTGCTACACTTCTTCATTTGTTCAGCTGTCAACTTGACACAACCCTAGTTATCTGTGGGAGTCCCAGTTTCCATATGGCCTCACCTGTCCTGATTGCTGATTGCTGTGAGGGGTTCCTATGGTGAGGGCTAACTAGGCGGCCCTAGTCGTGAACTGGAGGGAGTATGTCACATTGCTCCAAGGCTTCTCCTTCAAGCTTCTGCATCGAGTTCCTCTTTGACTCTTTTCCTTGCCTTCCCTCACCAAGTTGCTGTTCAGTCATTATGTTTGACATAGCAATGAGGGGCAAGTTGGATCTTTTTGTGTAACAAGTATCACGACTTCAAGTGTAGACCCCAGGTATCATGGATGTGGTGCTTGTGTGACTTGCTATCCATCAGCAAGAAACATTTGCTAGGAAACATTTCAATGTTGAGTTCCAGTTTTGGAATGCCATCCCGTGCTTCTCAACCTAATGTCTGTTCATAACACTTTGGACTCTTGCTATAGGGCAGAGTTAGGTTCAGAACATCCAGAGCTGAGATGCAGCATTCAGGAGATACCTGGTAACAACACATCGGTCCTTAAGGCTCAGTGTGAAGGACAGGTTCCTGAGTGACTACCTTGTTTATTCTCAAGACTGGGTGTAAAATAATAGGACACAAATGCTAGTAGCAGCAATTCTAGTAAGCAGAAAATAGATGGAAAATAGAAAATTAAAAGAAAAATACTCTTGTCATTTAGGGCCAGTGTGGGATTTTGACCTAATATAACAGGGTTCGGCTCACAGATGTCACAACTCTATAGTCCACAGATCTACAGGAATCTCAGAAAGCATCTGCAGTAATTCTTGAATTGTTTTAAATATTCTAAAACTAGCAACTGAAAATTAAGTGTATACACATAGCCAGCCTACATTTGTTCATGAAAATGTAGACTCATTAATAAAATTTACTGTGGTGCTATGTCTCTTTATTCCTCCTGCTAGCTTAGTACTTATTATCTGTGCTTCATTTAAGATATATATGTCTTCAACTAATAAACATAAGAAAATGAATTAAGTATTCATAAATGCAGTTCAAGCACTAGAAACTAAAATAAAATACTTGGTAGTAAAAAAAATTGTTGGAAAGTAATTCAATTTTTTTTATTTCATGGTATTGCTTTATTATTCAGTTTTATCTCTAGGACTTTTGCTTGTCTGTTTATGTGGTACTTGGTTTGGCATTCTCTCAGGCCTATAAATATTAGCTAAGTAAAAGTTTAAGAGTAAACTAAAAGGACCAGGAGCAAATACCTTCTAAGTCCACCTCAAGATAATGATAATTGTATTTTATAAATAACCAATTATGTGTCAATCATTAGTATTATCTGTCATATTAACCCATCAGAATTGCTTCACATATGATTGGACTTTGAAAATTGGGCCAAAGATATGGTCCAGCAGTTACAAGCTCTTCCCTCTCTCACGGGGAATCCAGGTTTGGTTCCCTAGTCCTACATAGCAGTTCACAAACATCTGTAACATTAGTTCCATAAGAGCCCATGTCCTGCTTACTTGCTAGAGTTCTGGCATGCATGTAATACACACACATATTTCAGGCACGCACACACATATATAAAATAATATAAGTACATGTAGTGTTAGTGTGCATATTTAGGCATGTATGGTCAGATGTTGGTGTCAAATGGATTCCTCTGCCATTTTCTACCGTATAGATTGAGACAGGGTATCTCAGCAATTCAACGAGACCACTGATCCAGCAAGTCTGGGCCCATCTGTCTCTGCTTCTCAAGTGCTCTGACTAAAAAGGGAACCCTGAGGATTCCCCTGCATGCAATAAAGGCACATGCTCCACTATGTTCATAGCAGCCTTATTTATAATAGCCAGAAGCTGGAAGGAGCCCAGATGTCCCTCAAAGGAGGAATGGATACAGAAAATGTGGTATAATTACACAATGGAATACTACTCAGCAATTCAAAATAATGAATTCATGCAATTTGTAGGCCAATGGTTGGATCTGGAAAATATCATCCTAAGTGAGTTAACCCAATCACAAAAGAATATACATGAAATGCAATCACTGATAAGTGGATATTAATGAGCCCAGAAACTGAATACTCAAGGCACAATTAGCAAATCAAAAGATTCCCAAGAAGAAGGAATGAGAGGACACTGGTCCAGAAAAAAATGGTTCCAGTTTTGCAGGAGAGTACCAGAACAGAGAAAGGGTTGGGGGGTGATTGGGGAATGCGCAATGGGGGTGGGGGGAGGACTTATGGGACACATGGTGAGGGGGGAACTGGGAAAGGGGAAAGCCTTTGGAATGTAAACAAAGAATATAGAAAATAAAATTAAAAAAAAGGGAACCCTGCCATCTTTGGCTTTTTGTATGGCTGATGATGATAAAAAATAAGGTCGTCATGCTTATGTTATGACAAACATTTTAACCTAAAATGGATATTTTATGGGCAAAATAACTAAGCCTTAGAAACATACAGTAACTAATCCAGAAACCCAGACCAAATAAAAGGATTGTCCAGCAATGGAACCTAAGTCTCTATCCCAAACCATAAAATCCTAAATAAAATCTAAGATTCTGCAATCTTAAGTTGCCATTATATTCTAACCTTTTCATGTCTGAACATGGAAGGAAAATTAAACTTATTTACTTAACTAGTACCTAAGCTCTTTGCAAAAGTGTTCATGTGGCTGAGAGAAGTCTAAGTGGACCCCAGTGTTCTCTGCAGTCACCGGCAAGCGGCCATTGCTCCTAAAGGCCCTAGTCCTCCTCTATAGCAGACACACAAAGGAAAAGACACTCATCCCACAAAAGCCCTGGTGGGAATGCAAACTGAACTCTCTGTGTTTGCCCTAAGGGCACCATAGAACAAACACGAGTTTAGAATGAAATAAATCTGGATCTAACCCTGATCCTCACATAACTGTCTTCTGAACACTGGCAGTTCACGGACTTCGCTGAACCATTTTATTATCTGATCAAAGCAGGATAATACTGGATTTTCCACTGGAGGGTGGTAAGAAAGAAATCACTCTTTGTAGGCAGAGCCCCTGGCATATGTGAGGCACTAAATAAATATATCAGTGGCCCTGTTCAGACCAGCTGTTTTCCACCTCACTTTTTGGCTTGTATCTGCAAAATCAGAGGCTTCCAACAGAAATTATCCCCTTGACCCTGGATAATCCACAACATAACACCTGAGCAGTTTGGTCGCCTGAGCCTAGTTCAAGCATTCTCAGAACTGCTAAGTATGATAACTAAAGATGAATGATAAAATAAGTGATAATGGCAAGAAAGTGATAATAATAAGATAAAAAG
This sequence comes from Apodemus agrarius, assembly GCA_964023405.1. NCBI lineage: Eukaryota > Metazoa > Chordata > Mammalia > Rodentia > Muridae > Apodemus > Apodemus agrarius. The sequence continues at coordinate 87,169,931 of OZ030008.1, forward strand.
ATCTGCTGTGTACAAACCACAATTATAACCAGAGTAAACTTGCTGTGCCTAACCAGACTGTATATTGCTTTCCTGAGTGTTAGAAGGTCAATCTGGAAAAACATCCTTTCTTCCCACATCACTCCTCCTGGAAAGGTAAGTTTTAAAAGATATAAATAAAATTTCTTCTACCAGTATATACAAATTAAGAAAGCATGAAAATGGTATACGCCTAGCATCAAAAGGTCAGACTGCGGCATCGCCAGAGTGGTAAAGGATAGACAGTGTAAAGCTGGATTGTTAATAACTGAGAACAATGGTTTTGTTCAAGGAATTATAACATGGAACTTAGCAGGAGAATAAAAAGCCTGTGGCTTTAATTTTTCATGACTCTTGCTGCTCTGTAAAGCACATGATATCTCTGATTCTTCCATTCTATTCAAATTCTCCTTGAGTATCCAGCACCAGACCTCCTGTGTTCACATAGACTGACAAATACTGATTTTTTTTTTATTTTTTAGCATCACCAGTGATGGATTTCTTATTCTTCTCCCCGTGAACGCATGTGTGGAATGAGTTCTGCAAGCCGACTCAAGTCTGTCCCAGCTGGGTCCTTTCTACTACTGGAAAGGCAAGTAGAAGAGGCAGCCTGGCCTCCAGCAAGTCAACTGCCACCAAGCAGCCCAGGAAGCCTGCAGAGTTCCGATGGCATCTATTATTTGCAAGGACAGAAAAGGAACTAATAACAGTATTTGAGGTTGAAGAGGATGAACCATGGGGAAATTCCAGCTCTTTCTTCAAAATTGTGAAACACTGGCTAATCCTCCTGGTTGTGTCTTAGCTCCCTACCTCAGCATCATGGAAGTACATTATTATAATTGAAATACTGGCCAAGTGAATCACTTGTTTCTCAACTAGCAATGATCCCCCTTTTTCTGCAGATATAAAGATGGAATTATCAAAAGGTCATCGTTATTTTTCATTATTTATTCACTTTATATCCTAATAACACACACACACACACACACACACACACACACACACACACTCATCCCTTCTTTACTCCCAGTCCTAGCCTTATAACTTCCTTCCTCTATTACTCTTACCCCTGCTCCTCAGAGAAGGGGAAACTTCCCTTGGGTACCACTCTGCTCTGGGAAATCAAGTTGTAGCAGCATGACTAAGCTCATCCTCTCCCACAGAGACCCAACCAGTCAGTCCAGCTAGGGGAAAGGGATCCAATGGCAGGCAACAGAGTCAGAGACATCTCCATCTCCAATTGTTAGGGGACCCACATGAAGACCAAGCAGTATATTGCCTACAAATGTATAGGGGGCCTAGGTCCAGCCCCTGAGTGGTCTTTGGTTGGTGGTCTCTGTGAACTCCCATGGGCCTACTTAGTTGACTTAGTTGTGAGCCCACTTAGTTGACTCTATAGGTTTTCTTGTAGTATCCTTGACTCCTAGCTCTTTCACAAGATTTACTGAGCTCTGCCTGATGTTTGGCTGTGGGTCTCTGCTGGATAAAGCCTCCTCCTACCAGGCTCCTGTCTGTAAAGAGAATATCATTAAACATGGGGTGGGTCTCATGTTTTGCCAGTCACTGATTAGCCATTCCATTAATCTCTGCTCCATCTTTACCCTTGCACATCTTGTAGGCAGGACAAAGTTTGGGTTGAAAGTTTTGTGAGTGGGTTGATATCCCTCCTTCCACTGAAAATCCTACCTGGCTACAGCAGGTGACCTTGTCAGTATCCATATGCCCAGATGCTGAGAGTTTCAGTTAGGGCTGTTTCCTCATTTTGCTACTAATGCCTGTGAACTTCCTAAAGTGTAAGTGTTTAATGAACTTCCTAAAGTGTAAGTTCTTTGAGTGAGATGTTCTATACTTTTTATCTTTGGCACTTTAATATGTATTACTGGGTGTGCATTATGATTGTTGAGTGAGCAGTAACTATATGAAAGAACAAATAAAGGAACAAGATGGAAGTACAGAAGCCATTTCCTGCCTGGGCAGTCATTAACAGGCTAGTGTAAACATATTAGGTTACACTATTTAATGAGTTCACACTTCATGCTAGCAACAAGCTAAGTGCATTGTATATAATCTTCTTTTTTCATCTTCACACTACCAGTGTGAGATGGCGAGAATTATTAGTCTCATATCAGCAGGAAAGAAAAATAATTAGAGGCTCAGGCAAACAGAAAAACTTGCACAAGGCTACACAGACAGAAAGTCATGGAAACTGGCACCATCTCCTTGTGGAGCTCAACATTAAGTAAATGCTCCGATTGTGGATTGTGTATTTTTTTTATTCCTCTCTCAGTATTGGGGTGTTATTCATTCACTCACCCATTCAATGATGTCTATTCAATAGCATAGAATATACCTTTGATCAGTTCTATGTTAGACTCCAGAGAGTACAAAAATTAAAATTAAAAAATAAAAATAAAAATAAAGGAAGAGTGAAACAAGGAAAGAGAAAAAAAGAAAGAAGGAAAGAGAAAGAAAGAAAGAAAGAAAGAAAGAAAGAAAGAAGGAAGGAAGGAAGGAAGGAAGGAAGGAAGGAAGGAAAGAAAGAAAAGAAAAGAAAAGAAAAGAAAGAAAAGAACATCATTACTTATTTTCAAATAGCTTAAGAGTTTAGTAGGAAAGATAATAACATGAAACATTGCATATAAGTTTAGCTCCTCCAAGAACTATGAAACATAATGAAAATTAAGCAAGAAAGTAACCACCATCACATTTCATTTCTTTGTTATTTTTGCTTTCTTTTTTGATTAATTATTTTATTGATTTACATCCTAAATGCTGCCTTCCTCTATCCAGGTCTCATCCATCATATTTTCTAAAGCAACACTTTAGTGTCTTCCCACCTTCCAAACAACTCCTTCCTCCTGTGCCCACACAACAGTCCTCTCATTGTTTACAAATGTATTTCACTCCTGGTACTGCCAACTCAAAAACCTTTAGTGAATTCTTATTGTAAAGTTAAACACCCTTAGTTTTTCATTATCCTGTCATATTCCTTTAGCTTAAGGTCTCTTTTCTGTTTATTCTGGGACTCCTGGTTGCATGCAAATACCGCTTTGTAAATTGATTTTGTCTCCTCTACCACTGCTTCAGCTGCTTCAATTAGGGGTTAGGCTTTTTTCTTTCCATTAAGGTTGTTTTGTCCATTCTAATCATGATGCTTTCTGAACTCTTCTAAACAATTTTGCTTTATATAAGTATCTCACTTCTTGCACTTTCCTCCCACAGAGCATTAAATTATCTTAGATGGAAACTAATTGCTTATACATAAGCCTTGTCTAAGAGCATCTCCAGAGCCACAGCAGTAGCTGCATGCTCATCTTTCTGCCCTCACTCTCCATCAAGATGGCATGTGGTGTGGACGGGACAATTTGGGTAACAATTACTAGTTCAGACATTCTTCCTTCCATTTTGTCTATATGCTTTATAAGGACTGGGACTATATCCTTGTGTTAATTACTTTACCATATAATTACCATACTTCCTAGTGTGGACATTCAATGTTTTAAAAACCTGGAAACAAATGTTAAAAAATTGTGATTTCATGGTAGAAGTGATATATCTTCTCTGTTCATTACTGAAATCTTTTAATATGCAGTTTGTAGAACATTACCAACCTCAGTATGTGGTTTTCAATAAAATGGACACCTATTCCATATCTGACACAATGTCCTATTTGCTTTGCCCCTTCCATCTTGGAACTGTGTGTACTTTCTATAAGATAGTCACAAAAGTGGACCAGGCATAAGTACATTGCCTTATCCCTCTAATGGGTGCAGGAAAAAAAAAATCCCACAATCAGATGCTAGCCAGGTTTTTCTCTAGGAATGATTGGGCTAAGTTGATTAACTAAAGATGTGAGATAAAGAATTCATAGTAAACAGACATACACACTGACTATAATGCCTTCTTCAATCAGGGCTGTCCATTTGGTGCAAGCTTCATTCTTATCTATTCTATAGTTTAGTTGTACCACATGAAATTGGAGCAAACTCTCAATTCATCTTTTTTCTTCAGTTTTCTTTCTTTTCTCTGAGATAGTTTATTTTTGTCACTTGCTTCCTAATGAGTCTTTTAAAGCTATTTATTGTTTTAAATACACTTGTCATTCAATCACAGCCTCCTTCACTTCTCCCTTCCCTGTCCCACCCTTAGAATTCTCTCCCTTCATTGTGCTCACCTCTTCCTCTCAGAGAAGGTAAGTAAGCCCTCCTTGAGTACCACTAATGGATCCAAAGACTATTCTGATAATAGATACAGGTTGTTAAATAACAGAAAGAAAATGAAAAGGGATAAATAGCATTAAATCTTACGACAGGATGACAGAGACTTATTAAAGGTCTTCCAAAGTCGAGCTATAGAGATTCAAACAATAAGAAAACAGAGGTTATCTGACAAAATAAGAAGGGCTGGAGAGATGCCTCAGTGGTTAAGAGCACTTACTGCTCTTTTGAAGGTCCTGAGTTCAAATCCCAGCAACTACATGGTGGCTCATAACCATCCATAATGAAATCTGATGCCCTCTTCTGGGGTGTCTGAAGACAGCTACAGTGTACTTACATATAATAATAAATAAATCTTTAAAAAATTAAAAATTAAAAAAAAGAAATTCCTAAAAGAGAGGAAAGACAACTTAATAATTTGACATGATAGCACCTAAATGAGTAATAAGCAGTGTCCTTACAGGACTTATGACGGACAGAGGAAGGTGGAAGGCAACTGAAGAAACTTAAGTCAGAGTCCACTAATATCTCCCTTTCTCCCATCCTCCCTCCTTTCCTTCCTTTCTTTCATTTCTTCTTTCCCCTTTTCCTTTCTTTTTCTTTCTAGCTCCCATCCTTTCTGATTTCAATATACGTATGCATTACTCAATGCTTATATATAAACTATTGTAAATATATATATATATATATATATATATATATGCTCTATCATGTCCAAGATCTACTACTTAATTCTAAAATTATGCAGAATAAATGCACTTTCTTCATTCAAAGGCCATCTGATAGAAAAAATTTGGAGAAGAAAGGGGCACACAGAATTCATAGATGGCATCACCAAAAGAGGAACAGTTGAGAAGACTGAAAACATGGATAGCATTTGCCTGTAGCCAAGGGGAGTGCTCTAGGGAGGAAGCAACATTCCAAGAAGAGGAAAAAACAGGTGCAGAGTCATGATGACCAACTAAAGCATGATGTATCCAAAGGAGGCAAAGATATTCTCCAACATGTGCTTCTAGCTAGTTAAATACAAAGTAAGTTAACTATGACAATTAGTCCTCTGATATGAATGTTGTATGAATATGAATAGAGTATTGTGACCATGACAAAATGCCTAACAAAACAAATTAGAAGAAGAAAGGTCAACTTTGGTTTATGATTTCAGAGGCTTTATTCTATCATGCTGAGGAAAGACTTTTAGAGTAGCTCACATCATAGCATCCAGGAGGCAAAGTCAGAGACAGAAGAGAACATGCTTAGTAGCTGACTTTCTCCTTTTTGTTATTGTTAAAAACAATATCATATTTGTTGTCTATTTTTCATTGTGTTTGTTTGACTTGTGGATTTTGTTTTAAGACAGAGGATTGAATTAAGCAATCCTCCTGCCTCAGCCTCTCAAAAACTACAATTATAGAGCAATCATGACTTCCTTCTTTTTTTGTTTATTGCATCCATCCCTTAACCCAGATTCAGAACAGGCTTTTCCATTTAGTTAATTATCTGGAAATACCCTCACAGACACACTTAGAGGTAATTCTCAATGCATTCAAGCTGATAGTCAATATTAACTATTCCTTGAACACAGAATGCTGTGTGCAAAGAGATCAAGGAAAAGTGACTCAGATTATTGACATAGTTGAGATTCTGAGGCTTTCCAGAAGCAAGTGATATCTACACAAGTCTTCATCCATAGGAGATATTTAAGAAACAAAAGAGTAACAAAGAAGACTTTAAGACAAAATGAGCAGGGCGTGGACAGACATTGGAAAACCACACACACAATTCTCTTCCCAGCACTGCATTGTCTTTCTTTTTTATTAAATATTTACTTTATTCACATTTCAAATGATATCCCCTTTCCTCATTACCCCAGTGAAAACCCCATCCCCTCCCCCCTTTCCCTGCTTACTCCTACTCCCCCTACTTTCCTGACTTGCATCCCCTACACTGGGGCATTGAGCCTTCATAGGACCAATGGCCTCTCCTCTCATTGATGTCTGAAATGGCCATCCTCTGCTACATATGTTGCTGGGGCAATGGGTCCTTCCATGTGTACTCTTTGATTGGTGGTTTAGTTCCTGGGAGCTCTGGGGATACTGGTTGGTATATAGTATCATTCTTCCTGCGGGCTTGCAATCCTCTTCAGCTCCTTGGACCTTTCTCTAGCTGCTCCATTGGGGACAGATGCTCAGTCTATTGGTTGGCTGTAAAACATGAGTATTTTTAATCTACTTTCCCAGAAAGATCAAAGTATCCACACTTCGGTCTTCCTTCTCTTTGAGCTTCATGTAGTCTGCGAGTTGTATGTTGGGCATTGCGAGCTTGTGGGCTAATATCCACTTATCAGAAAGTGGATAACATGTGTGTTCTTTTGTGATTGGGTTACCTCACTCAGGATGATATTTTCTAGCTCCATCCATTTGCCTAAGAATTTCATGAATTCATTGTTTTAATAGCTGAGTAGTACTTCATTGTGTAAATGTACCCTATTTTTTTAAATCCATTCCTCTGTTGGGAGACATTTGGGTTCTTTCCAGCTTCTGGCTACTAATAAATAAGTTTGCTAAACAAAGAATTTTCACCAGAAGAAATTCAGAAGGCTAAGAAGCACCTTAAGAGATGTTCAACATCATTAGTCATCAGGGAAATGCAAGTCAAAACAACCCTGAGATGCCACCTCACACCAGTCAGAAAGGCTAAGATTAAAAACTCAAGGGACAACAGGTGCTGGCGAGGATGTGAAGAAAAAGGAACACTCCTACACTGTTGGTGGGATTGCAAGATGGTACAACTGCTCTGGAAATCAGTCTGGCGGTTCCTCAGAAAATTGGGCATGACTCTTCCAGAAGACCCTGTCATACCACTCCTGGGCATATACCCAGCGGATTTCCCTGCATACAATAAAGACACATGCTCTGCTATGTTCATAGCAGCCTTATTTATAATACCCAGAAGCTAGAAGGAGCCCAGATGTCCCTCAAAGAAGGAATGGATACAGAAAATGTGGTATATTTATACAATGGAATACTACTCAGCAATTCAAAATAATGAATTCATGCAATATGTAGGCAAATGGCTGGATCTGGAAAATATCATCCTAAGTGAGTTAACCCAATCACAAAAGAATACACATGAAATGCAATCACTGATAAGTGGATATTAATGAGCCCAGAAGCTCTGAATACTCAAGGCACAATTAACAAATCAAAAGATTACCAAGAAGAAGGAAGGAGAGGACCCTGGTCCTGAAAAGACTGGGTCCAGTTTTGTAGGAGAGTATCAGAACAGAGAATTGGGGGGGGGGTGTGATTGGAGAATGGGCGGAGGGAAGAGGACTTATGGGACATATGGTGAGGGGGCAACTGGGAAAGGGAAAAGCCTTTGGAATGTAAACAAAGAATATAGAAAATTAAAAAAAGAAAACAAATAAATAAATAAGTTTGCTATGAACATAGTGGAGCATATGTCCTTATTATACATTAGAGCATCTTCTGGGTATATGCCCAGGACTGGTATAGCTGGGTCCTCATTGTCTTTCTTTCTTTCTTTCTTTTCTTTCTTTCTTTCTTTCTTTCTTTCTTTCTTTCTTTCCTTCTTTCTTTCGGTTCTTTTTTTTATATTCTTTGTTTACATTCCAAAAGCTTTCCCCTCTCCCAGTTTCCCCCTCACCATGTGTCCCATAAGTCCTCTTCCAACCCCCTGCCCATTCTCCAATCACCCCCAGCCCTGTCTCTGTTCTGGTACTCTCCTGCAAAAGTTGAACCAGTCTTTTCAGGACCAGTGTCCTCTTCTTTTTCTTCTTGGGAATCTTTTCTTTTTCTATATTCCTTGTTTACATTCCAAAAGCTTTCCCCTTTCCCAGTTGCCCCTTCACCATAAGTCCTCTCCCCTACCCCATTCCCCAATCACTCCCTAACCCTTTCTCTGTTCTGCTACACTCCTGCAAAACTGGAACCAGTCTTTTCTGGACCAGTGTCCTCTCCTTCCTTCTTCCTTCTTGGGAGTCTTTTGATTTGCTAATTGTGCCTTGAGTATTCAGAGCTTCTGGGCTCATTAATATCCACTTATCAGTGATTGCATTTCATGTGTATTCTTTTGTGATTGGGTTAACTCACTTAGGATGATATTTTCAAGATCCAACCATTTGCCTGCAAATTGCACGAATTCATTATTTTTAATTGCTGAGTAGTATTCCATTGTATAAATATGCCACATTTTCTGTATCCATTCCTCCTTTGAGGGACACTGGGCTCCTTCCAGCTTCTGGGTATTATAAATAAGGCTGCTATGAACATAGTGGAGCATGTGTCTTTATTGCTTGCAGGGGAATCTTCTAGGTATATGCCCAGGAGTGATATGACAGGGTCTTCTGGAAGTGTCATGCCCAATTTTCTGAGGAACCAGCAGACTGATTTCCAGAGCGGTTGTACCATCTTGCAATCCCACCAACAGTGGAAGAGTGTTCCTCTTTCTCCACATCCTCGCCAGCACCTGTTGTCTCTTGAGTTTTTAATCTTAGCCATTCTGACTGGTGTGAGGTGGAATCTCAGGGTTGTTTTGATTTGCATTTCCCTGATAACTAATGATGTTGAACATCTCTTAAGGTGCTTCTCAGCCTTCTGAATTTCTTCTGGTAAAAATTCTTTGTTTAGCTCTGTACCCCATTTTTTAATAGGGTTATTTGGTTCTTTGGGGTCTAACTTCTTGAGTTCTTTATATATATCTGATATTAGCCCTCTGTCAGATGTGGGGTTGTTGAGGATCTTTTCCCAATTTGCTGGTTGCCGTTTTGTCCTTCTGACAGTGTCCTTTGCCTTACAGAAACTTTGTAATTTTATGAGGTCCCATTTGTCAATTCTTGATCTTAGAGCCTAAGCTCTATTGGTTCAGGAACTTTCCCCCTGTGCCCATGTCCTCCAGGGTCTTCCCCAGTTTCTTTTCTATTAGTTATTGTCTTTCTAACAGAGCTCTTCACTAAGGAAGAGAGACTGAAATCATAGGCCATAATACCCTAGAAAAAGAAGAAAATCAGCAATATGTTTTTTTTTTAGTTTCATTTGTGTTATTGTGGGGGAAGAAACAGTTTATTTGAACTCAAAATTCCAGATTATAATCTATTGTGTGTAGAAGTCAAGGGAGCAGCAACTTTAAGGAGTTGGTCATATGGTCATATGGTCATACCCATAATCAAGAGTAAAGAAAACTGAGCACATGCATGCTTTCTTGCTTGCTGTGCTCAATTGGTCTTCACAGCTCTTATACAGGCTAGGACTCTTGCTTAGGGGGTGGTGCCACCTAAAATAGTCTGAGTCTTCCCACATTAATTAACCTAATTAAGTTAATCCAAAAATACACTCATAGGCCATCCTTCATTGAAGTTCTCTTTCCTAGTTATTCTACATTTCATCATGTTGGGATTCAAAGCCAGCCATCATAGTCATCATGTTGAAAGGCAAAGGGAAGAGTAACAGATCAGAGCAAAATGACAGTGCAGAGCCTGTCTAGATGCACATTGTTTGCCAGTATGAATAAGAGTTAAATAATCTAATGTTGTAAGGCACTGAGGTGATTTTCCACAGAAGATACGCAGGGCTAAGAGCTTCCTTCTTCTGCTTATTTTATGATGTGCAGAGGGGATCAGCATAATGCTAGTATGACTTACACAAGAGGGATACTCTTTAAGGACCACCTACCTTCCTCAAGGGCACTTCCAATGGAGATGATTTACTTAGGTCCCATATCCCAGGAACAAGGCAGTTTGCAGTAAAATTCTCTACTGTCCCCTATACGACTGCAGGAGTTGGAAGTAGCAGGCATTGAATTTCCTTAAACTTCTTATAATTGTCACACCATAAATTAGCCCATCTTGGTACTGGTTATTTTATTTACCCACCATAGAAATCCATCCTTTCCAAGATGCTCTTTTGAACTTCCCCCAAACAGCACATCTCACATGGAAAAGCTCCCTCAGCATCCTCCCACAAAGAATCATATAATTTTTCAATTTGAGGAAGGCTTGGTATTCTTACTGTTGAGCCAATTATGTTAGGAGACTAGGTGTGTCTCTAAATTAAACTATTTGCTAATATTATAAAGCCTCATCTCCACAAGCTATTACAGATAACTGTTATTATTCAGAAATTTCTGATTTAAAAAAAAAGGAAAACTAAGACAAACAAATTTTCCCATGTATGCAACAAGGAATATGTAAAAAGCCCACAGATTTTCAGTTATGATGATGCAAAGATCTAGTTTTCTTCTTTGGGTCTGTGTAAGAAAGGTAACAGGGTCAGGAAATAACAGAGGGCCAGCTTTTTAAGCAAACCAAAGCAGCATTTTTAGAGATTCTGAACATTTGGCAAGAGGAGAGAAGAAATAAATTATAAAAATGCACTGTGAATAGCAACTTTAATATTTAAAAATTCGTCCTACAGGAATTTTACATCTCCCCAGGTCTCAGTGGGGGAGGCTAATGGGAAAGCTCTGGATCTGATTTACATAGCTCTGTGCTCTGGTCCCCTACATGCACTTCACTTCTATGGATGTTTCTACTTGCAAAGCAACCAGGAAGTGTCTTTTGGGTCACCACCTTGAAAATTTTGGTCACTGGAATCTGATGCCCAAGTATGCTATATTGAACAATGAACATGGCTTCTGATGGTTGGGAGCAGAGACATACACATGCACACACAATTTTCTCTTTTAGTGTTTGCTTTTTAAAATAAAACTTTAAAGAAGTTGGTGACAGAAATAAGCCATATAAAATACAGAGCTAAGTCAACAGAAAAAAAAGATAGGAATAAACAAGGTGTGTGCATAAGGTATTTGACATTGTTTGGAAATAAATTATACATAAAATGCAATAAAGATGAAAGGGTAATACCTGATAAAAGCAAATAAATATTCACTGAGAGTATGGGATGACTATGTTGCATGCACACATACACATGTACACACATACACATAAAAGATCTATCAACCCATACAGTCTCCCTTTACCCTCTCCTGTCCTGTTTCTTCTTCCTCTCTTTCTCTTTTAGCAAGTAGTCTCGAAAACAGTGCAGGCAATTGTAAGTTATTTCTAAGTTTAAGTGCCTACATAAAGCTGTGTGTAAACATGAGTGTCACCCTGAAGCTGGAACTTGTTTTGAAGACCTCTGAGGATTGACATTCCACCCATAAAAATTCTCTTCTTCCTTCCCTTTATTTTCCTCTGGGAAGCATATATGTGTATATGTGTGTTTCACTGTTCTCTTCTGAAGTACCTCCCCCAACACCTTTCATACACCATCACCTTTTCCTGAGCCTATCCCAAAGCCCACTCCCTTTCAGTGATCTAGCTCTCAAAGCAGCCCTGCAGCCAATAACAGAGCATGAAATTGGCCTACAGAACTAATCGCCAGAAGCAACGACAATGTACCTACCAGACACTGGATGCAGCTGTTTGTGACAGAATGAAAGTTTCACATGTTCATTTCTTCCCATTGCCAATGTGAAGATGCACTGCTATTCCCATTTGACAGAAGTCAACATTGTTCCAAAATGAATCCGTCACCTGAAGCTGCACTGTTACAGACACTATATATCCGTATCCAATGCACACGTTCTTTCCTCTAATCCTCCACAATTATAAAGCAATCCCACTTCACATTGTTCTATTCTCATTTTTAACAAGTATTAGTCACAGAAATTAGTTCCAGATATTAGAAACAGATATTAATTTCCATGTATTTATAAAAGAGAAAGCTAATCCTTAGGAAAATTAAGCAACTTGTCAAAATTCTCACAGCATATGCAAAAGAAGAAACAAATCAAACATGCTCACGAATAAATCAGTTCTGCATGAAGAAGTTCTTGATTCTTCACATCAGCCTTTCCTGCTACATGGGTCATGAATGGGGTAGACAGAGGTCAGGGTCATGTCTTCAATTTAGAGATGTAACATTTACCAGATATTTGGGGAACTGGGGATAAGTTCTGTAGGCCAATTGCATGTTCTCTGATCACTGAATGGGAGTGGGCTTTGGGATAGGCTCGGGACATGGTGGTATATAAAAGGTGTTGGGGGAGGGACACTCAGAAGAGAACAGTGAAACACACAGGTGTGCTTCCCAGAGAAAAATAAAGGGAAAGAAGAGAATTCTTAGAAGTGGACTGTCAATCCTCACAGGTCTTCAAAACAAGTTCCAGCTTCAGGGTGATCCTCTTAATATGACTGAAGTATAAGTTTTACTTATTTGCCCTTTCTCCTGTACACATACCCTGAAGTGAAAGAAAATAAATGAACTTTCATATTCATGCCTCACTCGGGCATTAATTAAAACCCAGCGCATGGGTGGAAAGCAAAGGACTGTGAACTCACAGGCCCTTCAGCTTGCATAAGCCCACAGGCAAAACAGCACAAATAAGCAGAGAGGATCTAAGGACACAGTACAGGACAGAGTGGGAGGCAGGAAGTGGGTGTTGGGTGACAGTTTGTACAACAGAAGACCTTAGGGGTTCTGGGTGCACTCGATTCTTTATTACTGCCTTGTATTAAAACTGAAACAGCAAGTTCCTTCATGTGGTCCATTTCAGAAACACTGTAGAAAACCTCACACATTATCTGTGGGTCTACAATAGAATTTTCACCATGAGAGAGGGGGACCAGGAGAAGTCTATCATCAGTTCATTGGAAGATAGGCAAACCAGATTGTGGGCAAGGATGGAAATCATAAGCTGAGAGCTGTATGAGTCCACCAGTCAGTTTGGAGCACGGTTCTCAGCCTAGGGTCCACATCCAGCCCGGGATTTATGACACTGGAGAAGCTCTGAAGCAGTGTTGCAAATGGAGACCCAGAGAAGAGTCTCTTCTATCACAGTAATAAATTCATGTTCCCAGACTCATTTAAGCCTGTGGTTTTAATTCTCCACCCCTTACCTAATACAATTAAGGCCTGAATTAATTACAAAAGGGGTAAACAAAGAGATGTATTGCTTCACAGGCATGCAAAATCTAGCTCCCTGCCCAACATTAATACTATTTAACAAATAGATCTCCAGCTCAGGCATAAAAAATTAATCTCTCCTAATTTTCTGGTTCTAACTGGTCTCCTTCAATAATTCTTACAAAAAAAAACCTGTCTTTTTACTTCCATTTTACAATTTTTTCCTTGGATATATCATATCTTAAAGGCTTGAAAGTAGATGAATGCATAAATAGTACTCCAGGGAATAATTGAATAGTTATTTTTGGTTTGGTTTTGTTTTTCTGAAATGAAAAAGGAGATCCTCAATATATCATAAAGAAAATACATTCATGCTTGATTTAAGAAAACACAAGTTACATAGACTATATTTTTGTTGCCTTAGTAGATTGTAGATAGAAGATAATATATTGTCACGGGAAACTTAGATTTATTGCCCATAAACTAGTCCTGAAAATAGATAAAAACAAAAGGCACGTTGTAAAATTGGAAATGTTGAAGTGCCATCAGAAGTGCTAAGTTCTCCTCCAGGAAAGAAATACTGCTTAGAATAAACATGCCTGTAGTCTTGATTTCCAGATGTGAACTTGACTGTCTGGGTTAATTCTTACAAGTTACTCCAAGTTTGTAAGTCCTTCCCCAAATGTCATGGGAGAGAGAGATGATGTCATTCACTTTATAATATTACTGTATCATATGAGGTTGCTTATGAAAAGTGTTCTGGGAAGCATCGACCCAAAACAAAACAAAAATCTCTCCCAACAACAGTGAGTGAGCCATTTTATTTATTATAATTATAGTAGTAGTAGTGGTAGTAGTAGTAGTAGTAGTAGTAGTAGTAGTAGTAGTAGTAGTAACTTACTTTACATCCTGTTCACTGCTCCCCTCCTGGTCAGCCCTCCACCCCTCCTACAACCTTTCCCCTATTCTCCCTCCCCTTCTCTGAGTGGGTGGGGACCTCTTTGAGTATCCCCCAACCTGGCACATCAAGTGTCTGTGAGGCTAGGCAATCCTCTCCCACTGAGGCCAGACAAGGCAACCCAGCTAGAAGAATATATCCCATGAACAGGCAACGACTTTTGGGATAGCCTTCTCTCCAGTTGTTAAGAACTCACATGAAGACCAAGCTGCACATCTTCTCCTTATGTGTGGGAAGGCCCAGATCCAGCCTGTGTATTTTCTTTGGTGATTGTTCAGACTCTGAGAGCCCCAAGATCCAGGTTGGTTGATTCTGTTGGTCTTCCTGTCGAGTTACCTTCTAATCCAGGGCCATTTCTTAACCTTAAAGTCTTGGAAAAAAGTTTTAAGATTTTGTAACATTCCAGCCTACCACAGTGGTGAAGAAATTAGGTGATTTTTTTTCTTTCTATTTATTCTTTGAGAATTTCCTACATGTATTATGTTCATATCTACCTATTTATTTTTCTTCCTTAACTTGCCCATATACTCCTCCCAACTTCATGGTCTTTTTATTCGCTATATATTCCATTCCATTCAAACAGTACTGTGTATATATGTGCATGGATGTGAGGCTAGCCACTGGTCTATGCACAACCTTAGTGGTCTTGTCCCTAAAGAAAAATGACCCTCCACCAGTTGCCATCAACTGCCAATAGCTTCTCGGTGGATAAGGATGTGACCTCTTTTGCTTTAAACTCTAAGTTATATGTTCTTTAAACTACTCCTCCCTGCCACAGTTCATGTTGCAGAAGAGGAAGGCAGAGAGAACATAAGAACAAGAGGTTGGAAAATGGGGCCACCTGAACAAGAGCTACACAAGATCAAGCTAGTTAAAATGTATACAGATTTTGAAAAGCAACTATGCAGAAATCCATGAAGGTGACATAATATTAACTGAAAAGTAATTGTGGGGAAACTGGTGCAAATTGTCCAGTGGGAATGAATGAAACACTTTCTATTATTATATAGTAGACTACCCCAAAGTTTGGAGCAGCTTTAAGTAACACAATCTATTATCCCACATACATCAGTGTCACATGTTAAATATATTGAGTCTGAGACTGGCTAAGGTTCATAACTTTAAGGATGTCTCCATATGTTGAGAGGGCTATATTCTTACCCAAAGCCTCCACTGGAATGAACTTTACTTTGTTGTTGTTGTTGTTTTGTTTTGTTTTTGTTTTTTTGTTTGTTTGTTTTTTGTTTTTTGAGACAGGGTTTCTCTGTATGGAACTCACTCTGTAGACCAGGCTGGCCTCAAACTCAGAAATCCACCTGCCTCTGCCTTCCAAGTGCTGGGATTAAAGGCATGTGCCACCACTGCCCGGCTCTACTTTTATAGTGATTCACAATCTTTGCAATATTTGTTTTCTTGTAGACAAAAGACGGGCTCTGGATTCTTTTTATTTTTGGATGAAGGTGCCCATCAATGTTGGATACTACTTGCAATAGTCAGAAGTCATGTGGGCTTTTCTCGCATGCTGACTTACTTCATCAAACTTCTAGGGTCAATGTGCTGAGATGTAATCTTATCAATATAACTTAGCATAGGAAAGGTTTTAAAGTAGACTGTGACAACTTACAGGATCTAAAATCACCAAGGAGATAAACCTCTGATCATCTATGAAAGGGAGTTTCTAGAGTGAGTAAATTTATATGTGAAGACACAGCCTAAATATAGGTTTCATTACTCCATGGGCTGTTGTCCTGGACTTCAGAAGAGACCATGATCTGAGCACCAGTGTGGTGTGTCTGTGCTTCCTATCTGCGAATGACATGCAAGAAGCTGCCTCAAACTCCTGCTCCCTGAGCTGGAATTAATCTCCCCTTCATTTTATCAGGTATTTTGTCACATCAAGAAAGTAAGAAATACAGAGACCTTTGTCATAGTATATTGGTTACAAAAGTTATAGAAGCCACTTGTAGCTGAGGAGGTAAGATCATTCAAGAGTGTATATATCAAAGACAAACTCCAGTTTGAGACATTAGACTAGTGATAAACGTGACATCATGTGACACAAGCAGGATATTCAATCTACACAAGGCTCTGGTCATGTATGGCAAACTTACTCAACCATACCTTCTATGTCTCACAAAGGATCAAGTCTATTTATATTTTTGGATTGAAACCCATTTCAAACTTTCAGAGAACTAATCTTCTCTCTCCTAGAATGCCTCATTTTTTAAATGATAATGTTTCCTGTGAATTCTTGGTATTTGTATGGTAATCAGACTCAACATTCAAACAAAATTTTGAGTGATAGGCTCTTTCTGTATAGTACCTGTAACTGTGTGGCTTCATGAGAAAGCATCACGATAGAGTGTCTCAGCCAGACCACCAAGGAATATGAGCAAGGAATATGAGTGGTAATATGAGCAAGGGCTTTAATGCCTTTAAGGTCACTTAAATTCAATGAAAGTATATTAAATATTTAAATTGAACATTTTTTTACTAATCATTCCAATCATTTATACCTCAAATGATATCCTACTTCCTGGTTACCCCTCCACAAACCCCCATTCCACATCTGTCCTCTCCTCCATCCTCTTTGCCTCTATGACAGTGCTTCCCCACCCATCCTCTCCAGCCCCACCGTTCCAACATCCCGCTATGCCTATGCTGGGGCATCAAACCTCCACAGGACCAAGGGCCTCCCCTCCATTTGATGTCAGACAAAGCCATTCTCTGTTACATATGTATCCTGAGCCGTGGATCCCTCCCTGTACACTCCTTGGTTGGTGGTCTAGTCCTAGGGACCACTGAGTGGTCAGGCCAGATGATGTTGTTCTTCCTATGGGGTTGCAATCCCCCTCTGCTCCTCAAGTCCTTCTGCCAGCTCCCCCAACAAGGTCCCTGAGTTAAGTCTGATGGTTAGCTCCAAGCATCCACATCAGCATTGGTCAGTTGCTGGTCAAACTTCCCAAGCAACAGTCAACCAGGTTCCTGTCAGCAAGTACCTCTTGGCAACCAGCAACAGTGTCCGGGTTTGGTGTCTATAGACAGCATAAATCCCCAGGTGGAGTGGTCCCTGGATGGCTCTTAATTTAGTCTCTAGTCCATTTTTTGTCCCTGTTCTTCCTTTGGACAGGAACATTTCTGGGTTAAAAACTTTGAGATGGGTGTGTAGCCTCATCCCTTGACCAGAGGCTGTGCCTATTTACTGGAGGTGATCTCTACAAGTTCTATCTCTTCTTCTCTGCCAATTTTGGCTAAAGTCATCCCTGTTGCATACTGGGGGCATCACATTTTCCTGGCATCTGGGACCCTCCAGTGGCTTTTTCATCTTTAATCTTTTTTTTTTTTTACAATCCTGTTGTTATCCCCTCCAGTTCAGCCCTCCAACAGTTCTTTATCCCATTCTTCCTCCCCAGTATCTGAGAGAATGTCCCCACACCCTCAAACCCCCCAACACAGGCACCATGCCAAGCCTCATCATTCACCAGGGCCTCAAGTCTCTCGAGGGTTGGGTGAGTCTTCTCTCACTGAGGTCAGACCAGGCAGTCTTCTGCTGTGCATGTGTTGGGGGCCTTGGACCAGCTAGTGTATGCTGCCTCATTGGTGGCTCAGTGTCTGAGAGATCTCAGTGTCTGAGAGTTAATTGAGACTGCTAGTCTTCCCATGGTGTCACCCTACTCCTCAACTTCTTTAGGCCTTTCCCTATTTCAACCAGAAGGGTCCCTGGATTCTGTTCATTGGTTGGGTGTAACTATCTGCTTCTGCCTCAGTCAGCTGCTTGTTGGACCATTCAGAGGGCAGCTGTGCTAGGCTCCTGTCTATAAGTACATCATAGCATCCGTAATAGTGTCAGGTCTTGGAACAGCCCCTTGAAATGGGTCCCAAATTGGTCTGGTCACTGAACCTTTCCTTCAGTCTCTTCTCCAGTTTTGTCCCTGAAGTTCTTTCACATAGAGACAATTCTGCGTCAGAGTTTTTGACTGTGGGATGGCAACCCCATCCCTCTACTTGATGCCCTGTCTTTCTACTGCAGGTAGATTCTACATGTTCCCTCTCCCCTCTCAAAGACCCTTTGAGTCTTGAGATTCTTTCACCTCCTGGATATCTGGTACATTCCAAATGGTGACTCCACCTCCTACCTCCTGAGGTTGTGTATTTCCATTCATTTTGCTGGCCCTTGGAGCTAAACTGCTTGAGTAATTAATTCACTTATTCTGTTTGCTTGCTGATGCTTCCATCCCTCCTTCCATTCTGGAAAGATATGAAGAACACAGCCCATTAGATGCTAGGGATATTGTAGTCATGTGACAATCAATATCCCTGTCTTCTAATTACTTCCAATTGAGTAGAAAATAAAGACAAGCAAGAGATCCAATAGGCAGCATTCAGAAAGGAGAAAACAAGGAACAGAAACATCTTTAGTGTGCTTGGCAGAAACGATGACAAGACAAACAACATCTGTAAGTGGGACTATGCGGGAGCAACTGCAAACGTGGAACTGGTCTGCGGTGATGGAAAGCCTGTGAGAATTCCAGCAACAGAAAAACAGCCGGAATATTCGGGGAACTAAGAGGGTTGTGATAATTTAACATGATGACAGAAGATGCCAGTCACTTTAGTCTTTGATGGGGTACACTTGAATAACATGAAAAGCAGAGGTATGCACTGTGAGGATTAGAGATATTTACCCTTGACTTCAGAGAACTGTGGGTTGATTTTTTTGGGGGGAGGGTATGTCAGTGTTTCAATGAAGGAAGTATAGATCTATAAATCCTGAATTAGAAATTTCAGTAGCGAGGAGTGCAACATACACTTGTAGGGATTGCTAGACAATTTTAAATATAAGTTTGGCTCCCTGGTTTTCCCTAATGTCACCCAGTGAGACAAGAACTTGGAGCAAGTCAGGATAAGCCATTATGCAGAATATTCAATGTGTTCAGATATTAATTTTATGTAACTACAAATTATATATACATATATAATATTATATAATATATTGTACAATATATGTAATTATACTTATGATCATTTAAAATTCTAGTTATGTAATTTTATCTCTTCCCTCTCCTTCCTCTCTCATACACATGGACAGCCCTTCCCCTTGTCCCCCCTTCTCAGACTCATGGGTCAGCTTTAACATTTAAGACTTGTGTGATCCCTATACCTGTCCCTCCATTGCCCTCTCCTTCCCCTCTTGCCTCCCTTTCTCTACCTCCTATTATTAATTTTTTCTCCCTTCTAAAGGTGTTTCAAACATCTTTGCTTGGACCTTCTTTCTTGCTTAACTTCTTTGAGTGTGTGGGACGAATCATGAGTATTCTGTACTTTTTGGCTAATATCCACTTATCAGTGAGTACATGCCATGTCTGTCCTTTTGAGTCTCAATTACATCACTCAGGATGATATTTTCTAGTTCCATCCATTATCGTGCAAAATTTATGGCTTCCTCATTTTAAGTAGCTGAATAGTATACCATTGTATGAAGGAACCACACTTTCTAGATCCATTCTTTAGTTAATAGACATCTGGGATGTTTGCAGCTTCTGGCTATTACAAGTAAAGCTGCTATGAACATAGTGGGACATATATTCTTGTGGTATGATAGAGCATCTTTTGGGTATATACCCTGTAATGGTATTGGAATAGGTAAACCTATGTCCAAATTTCTGAGAAACTCCCAGATTGATTATGATTACAGATAGGAACCTAGCATAACTGTCTTCTAAGAGACTCTGTCCATCAGCTGATTGAAACTGATTCAGCTTCCCACGGTCAAATATTGAATGGAGTTTGGAGATTCATTTGGAAGAGTTGAAGAAAGAATTGAAGACCCTGAAAGGTATGGGAACCCCATAGGAAGACCAACAGAATCAACTAACCTAGACCCCTGGGAGCTCTCAGAGATGGAGCCACCAATCAAAACACACAGGTACTGGAATGAGGCTCTGGGCACATATGTAAACAGATGTGCAGCTCAGTCTCCATGTAGGTTCCCCAAGAACTGAGTGGAATTCTTAAATCCTTAAGCCATTAAATCTGTAGCCTGATTGTATCCATCCCTTGCCCAACAGGGCTTCCTTGTCTGACCTCAGTGGGAGAGGATGCAGCTAATCTGGCAGAGACTTGATATGCCTGGGTAGGGGAATACCCAGGGGGGCCCACCCTCCGCAGAAGGAGAGTGGAGGAGGAGGGTCTTTGTGAGGGGTGTTTGGAGGGGGCAGTGTTTGCAATGTAAGTAAACAAATAAATATAAACAAAAAACAGAAAAAAAACAACAAATATAGTTGTGTCATTTTGGGTCTCTTTTAGCACTGGTATCTTTATTTGCAGAGAGGAAATAACAGTTTTTGTATGGCTATCACCTCTGAGAATATGGGATTTCTTTGATTATATGAATTTTTCCCATGTTCCATACTCCAGAGCTGTCATTAAACCCACTCAATGGTTGGAAAACGGCCACCACTCTCCTTAGAGGCAGAAACTTCTGATCCATATGTGTGTGGCTACACAGTGAAGACTCCTCCGGTCTGAGCAAAGTAGGACTGCCAGTCCTGATTCCTTTTGTGACAGTCCCTGAGAGCCATAGACTTATGCTTATATCTATGTTGGCAAATGCAGCCAAAGGAAGAGGCATTGAGATTAAAAAATTATAACAAAAAGAACTTTTGAAAATGTAGTGCAACTGCAGGAATTTGTCTCCTTACTTAAGATTGACTTATAAATATCTTTCTAAGGCCTCTTTTTGCTTAATATCACCAAGGAGTAAGATCGTGATTAAAACACCTGCATAGTGTGTATGTGAGGGCAGAGAGAAAATAACTACAAAACATACAGATCGCACTCTGGATTCATTTTTAACTGGCATTCGTTAACTATATAAATCTCTTTTTCAAAATATCATTCAAATCTCTATTATATCAAAAAGTAAAATGTAAACTTTATCCTAGTTAATAATTATAGAAACAGCAAGTGAAGCTTCAGAATCTTCACAGAACTGCATTTCTCTGGGGACTTTCTTTGGCCAGCACACGTCCTCGGGGATACACGGAGAGTGGGATACTTATCACAGTAAGGCTCACACAGGCAGAGCTAATTAGTTCAGCACTCTGGTATTTCACCCTGGACACCAAACACAGATAGCACTAAAACCCTTACATGCTAGAATTTGATCACGTGGGAATGTAAGCATGATGCGCAGCACACTGACAACCTCAATGTACCTTCTTCTACTGACAGGATCTTTTTTTTTTGTATATATTCTATATTTACAATTCATTTCCCTTTTTCTGGTTCCCTACCCCCAAAGGTCCCACGTGTCCTTTTCCCTCCCCCTGCTCCCGCATCCACCCCCTCCCACTTTACTGTTCTTGTACTCTCCCACAATGATGTTTTGGTCCATTCTAGCACCAGTGTCCACTCCTTTCTTCTTGTGAGACATCACTTGATATGTGATTTGTGTCTTTGGTGTTCTAAGCTTCTAGGCTAATATCCACTTATCAGTGACTGTATACCATGGGTATTCTTTTGAGACTGGGTCACCTCACTTAGTATGACATTCTACAGCTCCATCCATTTCTCTAAGAATTTCATGAATTCATTGTTTCTAATGGCTGAATAGTACTCCATTGTGTATATATACCACATTTTTTGTATCCATTCCTCTGTTGAGGGACATCTGGGTTCTTTCCAGATTCTGGCTATTATATATAAGGCTGCTATGAACATAGTGGAGCATGTATCCTTATTGCATGCTGGTGAATCTTCTGGGTATATTCCCAGGAGTGGTATGGCTGGGTCCTCGGGAAGTATCACGCCCAGTTTTCTGAGGAACCGCCATACTGATTTCCAGAGTGGTTGTACCAGCTTGCATTCCCACCATCAAAATCCCAACTCAGTTCTTCATAGAGCTAGAAAGAGCAATTCTCAAATTCATCTGGAATAACAAAAAACCCAGGATAGCTAAAACTATCATCAACAGCAAAAGAACTTCTGGGGGAATCAATAAACCGGACCTCAAGCAATATTACAGAGCAGTGGTATTAAAAACTGCATGGTATTGGTTCAGTGACAGGGAAGCGGATCAATGGAATAGGATCGAAGACCCAGAATTGAACCCACACATCTATGGCCAATTGATCTTCGACAAAGGAGCTGAAAACATCCAGTGGAAAAAAGATAGCCTTTTCAACAGATGGTGCTATAAAATGGGGTACAGAGCTAAACAGAGACTTTTCACCTGAAGAAATTCGGATGGCTGAGAAACACCTTAAAAAATGTTCAACATCACTAGTCATTAGGGAAATGCAAATTAAAACAACCCTGAGATTTCACCTCACACCAGTCAGAATGGCTAAGATTAAAAACTCAGAAGACATCAGGTGTTGGCGAGGATGTGGAGAAAGAGGAACACTCCTGACAGGATCTTCGTCAACACCGTAGTCATCACTTCTGTGGCTTCACTTTCTGGCCAGTCTGGAGAAGGCTTTTGAAGGTAAGCCAGGGAGTCACTTGGTTAAAGGAGGTTGCAGCTTTGAACTCTATTCTTCCATTTAAATGCACCAATTTTCCAGCTAAGAGAAAAAAATATAAAAGCAATGCTATATCCTCTGTTATATTTACCTTTGTTCCATATGTTGCTTTTTGTTTTAAGTGGTAATTGCATATCTCCTATAGATTCGCAAAACATTCTCACATATCAGTGATGAATCTGACATTAAGAACCTGCAGAACAGGTTCCATTCTGCCATTTTATTAAAGAGTATAACACAGATGTCTCAAAGATAACCCAGGTGGAACTATAAATTTATTGAGAAGGTAAGAACTGTCAACAGGATTCTTTTATTACAATGCAATTGTAAAATCAATCTAGTTGTCTAAAAGGAGGGGATCAATTAAACGATGTTGTAATCTTAAAATGAAGCTCCACACAGCTACAGTAATAAAATAATAAAATGGTAGTTGGTGGCTTGGGAACGTTCCTGCATTGAAAAGAAGCAGTTCATGGTGTGCAGGAGCATGATTGTGCTCCAGATAATAGTGTGAACAGGCCAGAAATATCCTCGCCACGTCTGCAGGTGTGGAGGGAACTTACAGGTTTCCTTCAGATTTCACTGAAAACTGTTTCACCAAGCATTAACACTAAAAGTTTTCATCCTCAACCTTTTGCTGGGTTTCTTCTCTGTATCTTTAGTAACTTTGGACCATACTAAATATATCTGGCAAGGTCCTGGACAGAAACAAATGAAGCACCGAGTCCAGTGATTGAAAAGAGGTTGCTAGAACAACCAGGCCCATTCATAAGAGTGTGGGCAGATTGAGGGATACCAGCAACAATTTGCATAATATCCAAGATGAGCAACAGTGGGAAAAACAATAGTACTGTTGGGAATGGGGGAGTAAGGGAAAAGGACAAACCCTCGAGAGACTAGCTGCCAGAATGGAGTGGTAAACTAAGGGATCCTAATTGCAAGAAGAGTCAGTTCTCTAGTCTCTCTTCCCTTCCACATTCTACCAGTGCTTCCGACTCTGAATCCAACCAGAGGTCAGAAACCTAAGGGGCTCATCTTTAGGATGCAAGGCAGCATGAAGATACTCCAAACCAGCAGTTTATTACTACCGACTCACTGACAATGCATTTTCAGTACCTAGAAGAATAAATGACTAGATTCTCTGAAAACATTTGGTACATAAATAAGTAGAAATGATAGCTGTAAAATATTTGCATTAGGATAATGAGTTTATAATCATTTTAAATCCTTTGTGTGACTTTTTAGATTTTTTAAGTTTTATCAATAAACATTTTGCTGGCATTCAGAAATATATTTGTATTATATGGAGTGTGTGTGTGCACGCATGTGCACACACACATGTATGTGCACACATGTATGTGCACACATATGGGCATGCACACACACACAGACACACACACACACACATACACACTCAATAAAAAAAGAGTCCTATTCTTGCCTTAGAATTCATTAAGTAGGTATAAAAGCTTGTTGTACTGATTTCCCCAGCTCTGCTCTGGGTAGTTGCAGCCACGTCTAGGAAGTGCTGATCAATATTTCCTTTTCAGACTGTACAAATGTCCCAGACCAACTGCTTATATATTATTTATGCTGTCAAGATAATATTTAGGCAATACATAATTAAACAACAACTCACTCTGGAGACACCAGCAGAACATTGATCATAAAAGAATCCAGCCCTATTTTGACAAAAGAAAGGAAAGGTGTCCTTTAGGGCTCGACAACAAATTTTTAATAAAACCAGACATGAAGCTTGTCAGTTCCTTTTCCTGCCAGGGCCCTTCACCCTTTAGCAATTCATACCCCAACTGAATATCATTGCTTGCAACTTTATCTAGTTACCTCTGAATTATAGTTAGCTCTATCATGGGCCAATTTCATCATTAGTCCCAAAACACACGGATGGCAGTGACTTCTAGGAAGTATTTCCCAAGGCATAAGTTGTTCTGTCAGCAGCCAAGAGCATGATTTGATGATATGAAATTGTATTTTATTACTTGACTCAAAACATATATAGTAAAATCTTGTTAAAATGCCTTGCTGTACTTCGTTTTACTTGCCTTGGATACCAGGTGCATCATGATACAGCTGCCATTATAACATCAAAATCCCACAGCAGAGGTGTTATCTTATATATCCACATCAGCCGCATAATAGGGGATGCCAGCATTTTGAGTGAAAAGTAATAGATACTGATTTGCATACCTGGGTATAAGTTCTGTATTTTCCTTTCACCAACTTCCAGCATGGAAAAAAAAATGAACTTCTATTTCTGTTCACTGTTGTTCCCTTCCTCATCCCAGATGTTGTCCCCTGTTTTTGCAATATGGTAATTGTGCATCTAAAAGCTGAACCTTTTTTGGATTCTGTAAAAAATAACACCAGATTGTAAGAACGCATCTTGTTAGTCAGTAGGAGGAAAATAAAGTAAAATGTAACTCATAAATATCATTAAATCAATGCAGGGTCAACATTAACATTTTAGTCTTTGCTATATATTTGTTTGATTTTATGTTATATATTTATAACCTCACTATATATATATATATATATATATATATATATATAATGTGTGTGTGTGTGTGTGTGTGTGTGTGTGCGTGCGCGCGCGCGCATTATATATCTGTCATCTATAAGAAAATTCAGGAAGATTGTTTTCTACTCCAAAAGCAGAACTCAGCCAGCTTTATGACAATGAAATATTAGTCAAAGCATGGTATGAATAGAGGGGATAATATACAATACTTATTTTTATCCAATGATTCCTCAGACACAGTCAATTCACTGAGGACCTCTGATTAATTTGTTAAGTCCCAAAGTACTATGGGGTTCTTTCCAGGATTTTGCTGGCTCTCTAGGTGTGGAAGGAGGATTTGAAAGGTGATGCTGGTGTGTTGGGTGAAGAAATGAATGGTGCACAGACTCAGATAGTGTGATGACCATTTGTACACATGCTCAGGAAGGATATGTGTCCCCAGTGGGGGTATCATGGAGGAGAAAGGATGCAGTATGAAAAGGAGACAGCAGCAATGAGAGTCTGAATGCTGACTTTGCTAAGATTGGGGAAAAGGAAAAATGTTTCTTCAGTAAATCCTTCTCTCCATGATCTGGTATCACAAAATCACTAATAACCATATTGACTATATTTGGGGTGTATAGTCATTTGATCCCCGTCTGTGAAATTAGCAAAAGTTATGGGAAGATCAAAATATCTAGAAAATGTCTTGGGACATTTGCTTAGGTCGTCCCTAAGTGAGATGTCTGTATCATAAATCTTTACTCATGGACAGTCGTGGAAGAGGGGAAGATAAGATGGTAAGAGCCAGAAGGAGCAGATGATTGATGTGAAACTGCTTTCTGGACATGACAGAGCTACTGCAAACATGAACTCACAGCTTCTATGACTGCATGTCCAAGCCAGCTACAATCCCAGCCCTCGAGAAGTCTCACCCCTATTCAAGATGATACTGATGATCAGCAACTGATGGGAGGGAGAGAATTAACTTTCTTCAAGGATGCAGCCCTTGAGAAGGCATTCACACTCCAGATGATGGTTCAATTCCTATATACATACTGGCAGTGCTGGCTGTATTCACTAGGATTTTTTTTAAAGATCACATAAAGTTAGGACAAAAAAGATGGTTGGGACTAGGGGATAGTTTGTAGGGGAATAAATGAGAAGTGGACTTGAAGTAACACATTATAGGCATGGATGAAATTCTCAAACAATAAAAAAGATAATTTAAAAACACAGGGCATAAAAAAGAGATTAAGCAAGTATATTAAATAAAAACATTAAAAATAACTTGGCATTTACTACAATAATGAATAATGTCCTTAACCAACAAAAAGAAAAAGGAGGAGGAGGAGGGGAAGAAGAAGAGGAAGCAGCTGATGATGGATCATGATGTTGCTAATCCATGTCCTTGGATTGACAACCTGTGGTATACATTTTGTACCAGGAAAACTAATAAACTATTTGTACCTGGCATAGAAAATGGTTTACAGAGTGTTTAGAATGCCCTGGGGAACACAAGAAACCAATGTTGTACTGTAGCTTGGGGTGTTAAGGGCCCATTGAATCAAAAAATCGTTAACATTTTGGGCAAATGAAAGACTTCTAAGAAGATAAACCTTTCAGCATGTATTGTGAGAAAAGATAGAAGTTTTAGTCAAAGTGAGAAGAAAATAGAGAAAGCAGAAGATAAAAAATAGAAAGTCATGTTTACCATATGATACTCTATGGAAATTAGGGCCAAAGGCAGAGCTGAGTCCGTCATCAATATATTTACAATGACTCAGATTACAGGAAAATTCCATGACCTTATTATACCTTAGTTTGGCCATGTGGGAAAAGCAGAATAATACTCTTCTTATACAATGCTAGCATATGGTAGAACAATGTTGTTTCACACTCTTAGTAATATTGAGACCCAGGACCCACTGATCCATAACTCTTGTTCCTTTAAGAGTAATTTCCCTTTAGCCTGTTCTCTTTGTTTATTTCTGGAGGGAACCTGACAGCATCTTCAGAAAAGCAATGCTCACTAAAGACTGTCATTGTGTGTGTGTGTGTGTGTGTGTGTGTGTTTGAGAGAGAGAGAGAGACAGACAGACAGACACAGAGAGACAGAGACAGAAACAGAGACACACACGGAGTGAAAGAGCAAGAGAGCAAGAGAGCAAGAGCAAGAGAGAGCGAGAGAATGAGAGAGCAAGAGCAAGAGAGAGAGAGCAAGCGAGAGAGGGGGTGGATAATGCCCCAGCAAAATTGGTGATGAGAATGAAAAAGTCCTATTTCTCTTTTGCCCCCCCACCACTTCCCAAAGTATCTTCTGATACAGAAATACTTATTGGGATGTCTAAATGCTAAGGGTCCAGTAATCCTTTCCTGCTCACCTCTCTGTTAGAACATTAACCACAGTACCATAGCTCAGCCATCAGCAGCCAGATCTACACTGGTTCCATTATGACACACTGGTTTTAAGTGCCCCAAACTACACAGAAAAGCAAGCAAGCTAAAAGGAGTTTTGATATTTATTCTAGGCACAGCAGTAAGAATTGATGATTGAAAGCTAATAAGACTTTCATTGACTCAGAGCATAAGAGAGCTTGATTTATTTCAGAGCAAAGCAGAGAAAAAATAATAATGCAGGTGTGTCTTTTGCCATAAATAATGCAGATTTACTTTGAAAATTGCATAACTTCGATGATGCAGGAACAGACTGACTCAAGTGTATCAGGAATAGCACTGTGGTGGCAATCAATTGCTCACAGGGTTGACATTTTCTAACATCTGTTTTAAGAGTTTGAAGTTTAGAGCTGCTATTTTTCATGGTCTGTACTGACATCTTCACCAACTTTCAGGGTAGCTGTGGCCTTCACTTATTTAATCCCAGATCACAGCTGTGTCTCCAGAGTTTCTGAGAGCATACTGAAGAGCTATGCATGCAACAACCTCTTTCTCATTATCTCCTGAGGAAGAACAAGTACTCCCCCTGTAGTAGGAAGGCTGACTCTCATAACCTCTGTTAAAAATGTTTTTCACAATTTATTTTTATTAGAGCTGCTAAATCAGCACATTGGTTACTTAACGAAAAGAAAACAGGTTTGTCAGTGTATGTAAAAATGGCATGAGATATGATTGACACACAATTAGGAATAATTGCAACTCTTGCTTTTTTAGTGTGCTCTGAGGTCACGGGCATGGAAATACTTTAGTATTTCCTATCCTATCCTATCCTATCCTATCCTATCCTATCCTATCCTATATACTATACTACACTATAAAATCTATACTATACTATAAAAAACTATACTATACTATAAAAAACTATACTATACTATAAAAAACTATACTATACTATAAAATACTATACTATATTCTTGTAGTACATATATATATATACTATATAATATAGTATATATATTATATACTGTAGTATTTACTATATATATTATATACTATAGTATTAGCACTAGACTTTCTGCAAGGCATTTAACCAATATGTTTTATGATTGTGTAAATAGAATGGGAAAGTTCATTCAGAGGTTCATGAATCCAGAACAGTCTCGACTGAAGCATCAGAGAAGAGGGCATGAAAATCAAATGGAATGAAAGTCAACACTGACACATAGGTAACCACTGAACCATCATCATTATCACAGCAGAACATAATTCAGTGACTAAGTGAAAAAAATAAAGTGTCAAATATCTTCCAGTTTTCAGATCTAAGTAAACCTCAGAGTAGTTTTTAAAGACCTAATAGAGGTAACTGATACATACAACAGACAATTCTGGAACACTGTACTTGATGATTAGGTCAATAAACATCTTAGTGGCTATAAAAAAATTGATCTTTTTTGCACCAAATGACTCATTTATAATTATCATTGCAAAAATATCATTGAAATTTAAAAGGTAGCATGCAAACCAATGGGATTTATTATGGGATCCTCAAAGATCTAAATCACTGTGTTTTCTCTTTCTTCTTCCTTTTCTTTTTCAAATTTTGTTCTACTATACCCTTTTCTCCCTTCCCATAAGATCCTGCTTTCATTTCACGGTCCATTTTCTATTTATATGGTCCCTCCCCCACATATTTCTATATGTATATATTAAAGGATATGCTACACATGTGAGGGAAACATTCACCATGTTGTTCTGAATCTAAATTTTGCTCAACATGATCTCCATTCAGTTTTATCCATTTTCTTTCAAATACAATTTCATGTTTCTCAACAGCACAAAACGTTCTATTGTTTATGTTTGTCACATTTTTAATCCATCCCTCTACTGATGAATATCTAGATTGTTCTATTTGCTACATACTGTGATTAAAATAAGCATATACATACTTGTATTTTAGTGATATATTAACTTAATCCCTCAGGTATGTATTCTAGAGTGAAATGTCCAATCACAAAGCATTTCTATTTTCAGTGTTTTAAGAAACTTCTATACTGATTTCTATAGTGACTACACAGGTTCACACTCTCCATGCACTAATTAAGAGGTTTGCTTTCTCAAAATAATCAGAAGCATTTTGATGTTAATTTTCTTTATCATAACCACTCTAACCAGGGTGAAATAAAATCTCAAAACAGTTTTATGTCACATGTTTCTGATGGATAAAAATGTTGAGAACATTTTCAAATATTTGCTTGTCATTAGTATTTCTAAGATTTTAATTTTCCCTCTGATTTCTTCATTGTTCCACTGATTATCTAAGATGTTTGCCCAATTTCTGTAGTTTCTCATAATAATAATTTTAGTTTTATCTAGTAACAATATTATGAGAAACTTAAATTATTTCTGTCCTGTTGCACTCATTAGGACTTGCTTTGCGTCCCTATTTTGGACATTGCCCTCTGTTTTGAAGTGGTCTGCTGAGAAGAATCTGCACTCAATTTCTTTTAGATGGAATACTTTCCAGACACTTGTTTAATCTATTTGATCTTTGATGTAGTTGCACTTTAAGTTTTCTTGCTAGATTTTAGTCTAGATGACTTTTCTGAAGGTATAAATATGATATTGAAATTATCTACTAGTACTGTATCATTTTATTGATAACTCCTATTACTTCTTTTTCTTGGAATAGAACCCTGACTCATACTATAAAATATTTTACTTCATTAATTCAGTCTAACATATCTGAAAGAAAACATTGCATGTTAGAAAAATGTAAAGTATAATGAAATGTATATGTGGTATTAATAAGACAGTGATAATTTTGCAATTTATTATTACCATTCTGTAACCATACTCATCTAATCTCATTAAACTTTGTATGTCTCTACACAATTTTTTAAATACACACAGCTATATGTATTATATATATATCACAGTTAAAATATTATGTCTGATTATCAGTTAACAGCTTGATCTGTTTCAATAATTTTAGAAACTATTGCAACATGGGATATTACAACAAGGGATATTTGTTTAGATAAGAAGGTTTAATACAATTTTCAAAATTCAGGATTGTTCAGGAAGGGTTTCAGCAGAGTATCTTTGTAACACTGGTGTTAGAAATGGGCTGTATTTCTTGCTAAAGGAAAATTCTAGCTTTCTCATATGTGCATATTATAGAAGATGACTGTATTGGGCTTCTCTAGAAGAAAAGGATAAATAAAATAAATATATATTAGAGGGGATTTATTAGAAAGGTATATGTAACATGGTCTGGGTATCTCATCAATGGCAATCTCCAACCAGAAGTTTAGAGCCAACTGTTTGCTTCATCCATGAACCTGGATACCTCAATAGTCCCAAGCCACGACAGAAGGCCTGGAGGATTTCCAGAGAGGTGCTGGTCTTCAGTCTTCATTGGAAAGCCAGTCTGCATGCCCATGTCAGTGAAGGCTGGCAACAGCATTGGTAGTTGCAGAAGCAAAAAAGGATAGATAAATTCCTGAACAGGGTAGATGAACTCATTGACAGTATATGAACAAAGTAGATGAATGTGACAACATGATGCAAAGACACGAAAGCATAAGCAAAACACTTTTCCCTTGAGTTTCCTTATACCCCGACCTCTGTTAGATGGTTCCAATAACATTCAGTGTAGGTCCTCCAACTGTAGTAAATACATTCAAGAAAATAATGAAGATCCAGAAATAAAACCTCACACTTACCCACACTTGATCTTTGACAAAGAAGCCAAAAATATACAATGGAGCCGGGTGGTGGTGGTGCACACCTTTAATCCCAGCACTTGGGAGGCAGAGGCAGGCGGATTTCTGAGTTCGAGGCCAGCCTGGTTTACAGAGTGAGTTCCAGGACAGCCAGGACTACACAGAGAAACCCTGTCTCGAAAAAAACTATATATATATATATATATATATATATATATATATACACACACACACACAAACACACACACACACACACACACACACACAAACACACAAACACACAATGGAAAAAAGAAAACATCTTCAATAAATGGTGCTGGTCTAACCTAATGTTTGTATGTAGAAAAATGAAAATAGACCCATATTTGTTACCTTGCACAAAGCTCAAGTCCAAGTGGATCAAGGACCTTAACATAAAACCAGATACACTGAATCTAATAAAAGAGAAAGTGGGAAAGAGCCCTGAACTCATTGGCACAGGGGGAAATTTCCTATGTAGGACTCCAATGGCTCACTCTCTAAGACCAAGAATTGATAACTGGGACCTCCTGAAACTGAAAAGCTTCTGTAAGGCAAATGACATAGTCAATAAGAAAAATAAGCCACCTACAAATTAGGGGGAAAATTTTTTCAATACCCACCATATCCAATTGAGGGCTAATATCCAAAATATAGTATGAACTCAAGGAGCTAACAACCAAGATACCAAACAACCCAATCAAAAAAATGGGAATTGAAATAAACTGATTTCACAACAGAGGAATTTCAAATGGCTGAGAAGCACCTAAAGGAATGTTCAATGTCCTCTGTGATCAGAGAAATGCAAATCAAAATGATCCTGAGATTCCATCTTAGACCAATCAGAATGGCAAAGGTCAAAACCTCAGGTAACAACACATGTTGGTGAGGATGTGGAGAAAGAGGAATATACCTCTTTCCAGCAATGGTGGGATTGCAAACCATTACAATCACTCTGAAAATCATACTGGAGGTTCCTCAGAAAATTGGAAATAGAACTACCTGAAGACCCAGCTATACCACTCTTGGGAATATACCAGACAATGTCCTACCATGCCACAGGGTCACATATTCCACTATGTTCTCAGTAGCCATATTTGTGATAGCCAGAAGCTATAAACAACCCAGATGTCCCATGACAGAAGAATGGATACAAAAAAATATGGTTCTTTTGCACAATAGAATACTACTCAGCTATTAAGAATGAGAATATCCTGAGTTTTGCAAGCAAATGGATGGAATTAGAAAATATAATCATAAGTGAGGTAACTCAGATCCAAAAGGAAATGCATGGTATGTGCTCAATAATAAGTAGATATTTGACAAAAATGTACAGAATAACTAAGATACAGTACATAGGACTCAAAAAGGTCAACAAGCTGAAGGGCCCAAGTGAGGACACTTCAGTCCCACTTGGAAGGGAGAACAAAGCAATCACAAGGGGAGAGGGAGGAAGGGATCTGGGAAGAAAAGGGGATGAGGGGTTGGGGAGAGGGGAACATGATCTCATATTAGGTGGGGGGAAAGGACTGAAGCCCTGAGGGCCACCAGAAAGAATGAAAATAGTCAAACTTGGGAGGTAGGATGTTGGAGGTATCCTCTAGAATGTACCAGAGACCTGGGAGGTGAGAGACTCTCAGGACTCAAAGGGAGGGACATTAGATGATATGTCCTAAGTGGGGAGAGGGAACTTGTAAAGCCCACCTCCAGCAGAAACCCGGGGCTTCAAGTAAGAGTTGCCATCCCACAGTCAAAACTCTGACCCATAATTGTTCCTGTCTAAAAAGAACTGCAGGGATGGAAATGGAGAGGAGGTTGAGGAAAAAGAAGGCCCAGCAACAGGCTCAAAGTGGGATCCAGCTCAAGGGGAGGCCCCAAAGTCTGACACTATTACTAAGACTATGAAGCACTCATAAAATGTGACCTACCATGACTGCCCTCTGAAAGACCTAACAAGCACCTGAAAAGGGCAGATGCAGATATTTGCACCCAACCAATGGACAGAAGCTCCTGACCCCTGTGGTTGAATTAGGGAAAAGCTGGAAGAAGCTGAGGAGGAGCACAACCCTGTAAGAGGATCAGCAGTCTCAATTAACCTGGACACCCAAGATCTCTCAGACACTAGACCACCAGCCAAGCAGCATGCACCAGCTGATATGAGGCCCCCAATACATATACAGCAGAGGACTGCTGGGTCTGGGTTCAGTCAGAGAAGATGCACCTAACTCTCAAGAGAATGCAGGCCCCAGGGAGTTTAGAGGTACAAGAAGGAGGTATGGACATCCTTGTGGAGACAGTGGGGCAGGGACAAGATTTGGGATGTCAAACAGTTGAAGGGTAGACTGGGAGGTGAATACAATCTGGAGTGTCAAAAAATTTATTAAATAAAAAGAAGGAATATATAAAGAAAAGAAAAATTCCCTCACAGGTGTGCATGGAGGTTTCTCTAAGCTGTTTCTAGAATCAGTCATGTTGATAACTAAAGGCAACCACCATAATGTCCCATAGAGAGAGAGGCAAATCAGCGTGCTCTCTCTCTCTCTCTCTCTCTCTCTCTCTCTCTCTCTCTCTTTCTCTCTCTCTCTGTCTCTCTCTGTGTGTGTGTGTGTGTGTGTGTGTGTGTGTGTGTGTGTGTGTGTGTCTTTAAATAAATGTTTTATCACCAAAAGGCTAGGAGAAGCTAAAATACATTTTAAAGTTATTATTTTTGCAAGGTACTAGGTTCTTCTCTTGAGTTTTTTTTCTTTCATTTGTTCATCTCCCTTCACAGAAGGGATGGTGTTTTTCTTCTGGTACTATGTTAGTAAGTAATGTTCTCTACTTCTCCTGCCTTCTACATTCAGAATTTCTGGACTTCATCTCATTGCTATCTAAAATACATTCCAGCCCCTCTCCACCCTCCTCACTTCTCCCTGCTGCTTTCCTTTGAGCTAATGGAATCCTGATAATTCCCAATATGGCACCTTCCTTTCCTTAGTGCTTTGAAGATCAGTGGCTTTGATCCTTTCACACAAAATAATAGTTGCAATCACCTCCTCAAAACACTTTGGAGTCAAATAGAGCCGCTTAGTTGCAGCCAGAAGTCTGCCCTCAGAAATTCCAGAGGAAAACACAAATTCCCAAGGCAGTGAAGATCACTTAGCTGGGCAAGTAGCACAGATAACTGAGGCATTTCAACAGATAATTGAAAATCTGATGAAGACCTTTGAATAAAAATGCACTGTTTGAAGACACAAACAGATAATTTTTAAACAGACCCATATGTAAGAAAGAATCATGATGAGAAATGCTAAAGGTATCCTATATAGGCATAGCGGCTTCTCTGCTATGTCTCCAAAATTCATCACTGTTGAATCATTCACATGTTCCCTATTTAATAAACGTTTGCTGTATAACACCATAAATCCACTAACAGTATTTTACTTATTTACTGTGATTAAATTGTAGTAATTTATTCCACTTTTACACCTACATTTCCCCTCAGGATCCTAAAAGACTTTACTGCCATCCATAAAACATTTTTACTCTAAATAATCGATATTGATTTAGCATCCTATTATTTTTTTAGATTTATTTTCTTATTTTGTATGAAGCTCTAACCTCTGTACTATTTAAAAAAGGATAAAGTGGTTCACTTTCTAAACCCCTTTCAGAGATGTATCTTCCATCCCCTGTTCCCTGACTGTCAATTCTGGGGAAATTACATTCGACAGCACTGCTAATTGTGAATTTGCTCAGTCCTTCTTCACAGACAGTTTTAAAGAGGGAAGAGATAAAATGAATGCATTACATTAAAAGTAAAACTACATTAAAAATTCAAAATACCAGGCCCATGAGGAAGTATTTCAGGCAATTGAGCTAACCAGCCAGAATACCTGATAAGACAACTTGTCTCTTCACACATTCCTTACACCTTAGAGCAGCAGAAGATATGAAGCTACGGAAAATCAACAAGAAAGTAGAAGAAACTTCCATACAAAGTTAACAAGTCTCCTGAGCCATCATTTTTCCAACTCTTTAGGGGTGGCATTTTATGTAGCCCCTGTAAGAATTACTTGACTATCAATCCTATAATATTGATATATTAATATATTACTACCAACAAATTCTAAAACTGTGTGCTGCATTATGTCATTTAGCTATATGTGCTAATGTTAACTTCTGATGCGGATTTATAAGGTGAATTGCCATAATCTTTAAAAATTGGGCTCTGGAAGATATATGTTCAGGCATTATTAAGATCACCTTTCCAGTTGCTCTCTTGTTTCTCTTTCCCTCTTAGTTAAAAAATATATGTTCATATTCATTCTTATTGCTGGGTACTTTGATAAGAAAACTTGAGAAGTATTATATCAAAGGTTCTGATCCTAAGAAAATGCATCTCAGTGCTGTGGTCTGGGGAAAATGTGGTTGTGTAGAACCAACCAATAGAAGATGCCACATAGGAGGCCATAGAGAAATCTATAATTAACAAGAAAGTCTGAAAAAAAAATCCGGATTTTTTTTTAAGGGTCCTAAGGATAAAGTTAAGAAAACACTCTACAAAGAAACTGAATTCATGAACTTTATGACCCTTGCCAAGGCAATTGATACCAAGGTAGTTCTCATGATATTTCATACAGAAAGCTCAGACATTAATGGATGCACCTTTAAAAGACTTCTCTGATGGTCTTTAATCAATATACAGTGATCCATCCTTTTCTGTGGGCTTAACAGCGAAAATTTGATTGAACCAAATGGAGATCAAATATCACAGAAAAATAAACATATGTAGATTTTTTCATGTCATGATGCTCTAATATATGATATATCTATAGGTACAGATTTTACATTGTAGTAGGCATTACAATTAATATGGAAATTTAAAACGTGATGATATATAGGTTATTTGCAAAGACTAAACCATTTTAAAGAAAATGATCTGTGCATTTTCAGATTTTGCTACCTAAGAAGGCCTGGGATCCAGTCCTTTGTGGGTACTAAGGGACAGCCATGCTTTGCTGCCAGTATCTGAATGAGACACATCTTTATGGGAGTTTACCATGAAGGAAACTCTAAGGGGCATGGAAAATGGAAATCAAATGGATCAGCATATTGTGTGCCAAAGTTAGGCTAAGGAATCTGACATGTAATTCACCCATATTCATTTTCTGTATATGAAAAATGATAATGGGAGACACGCACTCTTTTCTCAAAGAAGCACAATTGAGGCATCCAGGCTACTGCAAGTCAAGTAAGTAACTGAACTGGAACTTATACCTACTGGAAGAGGGAAAATCAGTTTTTCTTCTCCAATAGAAATGTCAATGGGTACATCAAACATTCCAAGGCAGTCCTCACGTTTCCGAGTAGTTGGCCAGCACATAATGGAGTCCACAGTGTTTCTGTATACTTTAATTTGGTTACAGTTTGGTGGTTTGTTATATTTTTCTTTTTGGATGGGGTTTTATTTTGATTTCTTGGTTTTGGAAGGTTTTGTTGTATTGTGCTTTGTTTGTTAGAAAGAACTTCATCTAGGAAAGTAGGGAGGGAGAGAAGATCTAGACTTGGAGGAGGGCAAGAATATGATCAAAATATATTTAAATTTAAAAATAGTTTTAAATAATAAAAATATAACATATTTTTAAAGTCTCATTTGTTCAAGAGCATGACAGCTGGCACAGAGGGAGGCGGAGCCACTACCTTCTGAAAAGCTCTGGTTCGCAAAGCTCTGAAACACTTGTTTCTACCATTCCTTTATGATGTCACTAATTCTTCCTCTTACTGAAACAAAGTACCTGAATCGCATATATTTCATTAAAAGAAAATGCTCTCTACTTTTCAAAAGACAATTTTAAAATTACATTTATAGATTTATTCCATAGGCTTTTATATATCTTCAAAATCAATGCAGTTGTGAGTGAAACAAGTGGGCCCATTTAGCATGGTCACTAGAATCACATAAATGTCATTATTATACCTGTTAATTCTACAGGGTGAATTAATGCCTTTAAACTGTTTATAAAGAATGTCTTTTGAATGTAGAGATAAAATGCCTACCCTGTAAATCAATATGTACAGATTTGAGAACACCTTTGGATGGTTATATCACAACTTTTTTGTTTATTGAATTTATATTTGATATACATATTAATTAAATAAATATTTCTTAGACCAGATTGTTCAGTTATGAAGGCTTATTTGAAATGAGTTCCACATCTCAGATTTCTGTTCTCCATCCATAGCTTAGTTAGGAGCCAAGCCCACACAAATGACCAAAATTCACAGTTCATAGTATGTAAAATTTTTCTCATTGTATATGACACAAACACAACATACTATCTCTGTTCATAACTTTGCTATAGTCATTTTAGCATTGTTCATCATGAATATCGATGTTTATAATTTTCACTCTAATTTTCAATCTTCATTACAAACCTATTGGTCAGTGGTAAACATACATCACAGAGTCTCTTTCCTGAGACTATTCTCATAAATCTACTTTATGAGTTAGAAGCAACAAAATAAATTTAGTTCATGGGACCATATCTAATGTAGATTTACATGGGGGATGAAAGGAGTTCTACTTCTGTGAATATTAAAAGACAAAATTTGGACTCAGGTTTAGAGTGTCTGTTTTTGTAACCTTGAAATATAAATTTGGTTGGCCAAAACCGATCTCCTCATTTTCAATAAGCACTGAAATTGTCAGCCAGATTGCCTTAAAGGTGAAGGGAAAAAGCGATGAGACAATTTCTATGGTTCTGACCACCTTTCCTTTGAGCCTCTTTAGACATTCTGAAATCCAAGCACTTTGTTCAGCACACAGCTATTCTGCTTTAGTATTTTTCTGTGAAAAGTACAAAAACATGAAGGTGGATAAAGACTCTGCACATAAACAAAACTCATCTGTCAAATGAAATGTAAGCATTTGGACAGGTACACAAAATTTAGAATTCTGATGGAGTTTTAAATCGAGAACTTTAGAATTCCTTTCCAGAAGGTTCTGGCTTGTAGCCTTTGGGCTCGAAGGCAATTTATAGGCAGGCAGTTGGCCTGTGTGGGTTTGAAGGATTGGACTTTTAGCAGGAAGTCTTCGTTCCTAACTTCTCTTGAAAAACTCTTTACAGTATAATAACAAACCCCCACACCTCCTACAAAAGAAAATGTCTCACTCAAACCAACAGTTTTCTCCTCTTTCCAGGCACAGGCTACACATTCAATAGTAATCTGTTTACTTAAATTTTCTACTCTACCCCTCTGGGCTTTAATTCCACACTCTCAAAGGTGATAGTCTGCTGTTCCCCAGGTACTCATAATAACACTTTAAAATTAAGTTCTTGAGATTACTATAGGATGAAAATCCAAATTGCAACCTGGACTTAATTAATTAATTCAACATATTTGTTATACATGCAAGACAAAAGGACAGGATCTGGGGAAAATATATAGATTATTCCTGTTTCAGAAAAATCACTAGTGTGGTAAGGAATGGAAAACATTCATCCCATATATAGTCAACAAAACCTGATACTATTGTGGATGCCAAGATATGCTTGCTGAAAGGAGACTGATATGGCTGTCCCCTGAGAGGCCCTGCCAGAGCCTTACAAATACAGAGGTGGATGCTTGCAGCCAACCACTGGACTAAGAGTGGGGTCCCCAATGGAGGAGTTAAAGAAAGGACTGAAGGAGCTGAAGGGGTTTGCAACCTTATAGGAAGAACAACAATATCAGCCAACCAGATCAGCCCCCAGAGCTCCCAGGAACTAAACCATCAACTTAGGAGTACACATGGTCCCAGTTGCACATAGCAGGGGACTGCCTTGTCAGTCATCAATGGGAGAAAAGGTCCTTGGTTCTACGAAGGTTTGATAGATGTCTCAGTGTAGTTGAATCAAGGGCAAGGAGGTGGGAGTTGGATGGGTGAAGGAACACCCTCATAGAAACCAGGGGAGAGAGGATGAGATAGGGCGTTTCCTGGAGGTGGGGACAGGAAAAGGGATAACATGTGAAGTGTAAATAAAGAAAATATCCAATATAAAAAAGGGGGAAAAGAAAATTTAAGGGAAAAACATGCCAACTCAGTCAGTGGCATTTAGAAGGAATCAATGGCACCTCAGGGGTGTGTGTGTTGGGGTGTGGATGGGACCTGCTTCTTTTGAAAATGGTTGAGACAGGATTTTGTGGTGCTTTCCTAAGTTCCATTCTTTGGAAAGCAGACACTGGAGATGAAAAGATCAATGGTTATTTTACAATCAAATCCATTATAAATGCCATAAGAACCTGTAAATAACAACACAAAGTAGAACAGAAGAGCCTCATGCTGTCATGCTCTGGTCAAACTCAAGGCAAAGCAGAGAAACTCAGATTTCTTCCTGTTCAGCTCTTTCTACCTCGATTCAGTCAAATCCATCTAGGAGAGTGTCAATTTCCATTGAATCAAAGTCAAACCAATTACAGATTTGAATTATATCCTCAAATTTCTCCACTTTTGCCATGTTGTTTAGCTGAATCATTGAAGTAATCACCACTATATACCATTCCCACACTTCCTCAAGAGGGGACTGTATGGGGTGAGTGTCCTAAGGAGCAGGAACTTTTAAGCCTCTCTTAAAACTTTCAGTCCACATTCATCAGCATTTGCAGCACATTGTTTCCTTGGTAAAATACTTGTAATGCACAGTCAAGGAATCATCATGTATCCCATACTGCTGTACTGCTCAGCATTCATTTCAATTAAAGCAGATGTTGTATAGCAAAGGCCAGAGAAGAGATTTTTGCTTCATTTTTAAAATGCTTTTAGAATAATTTCTATTATTGACTAACAACACTGAAGACTTGAATAGTTTTCACTTACATTTAGAAATGAACCAAACATTGTAAACTCTAAAAGTGCCAATTACCTTATCTTTAACAGAAGACTATCTACACTATCACAAGAACTTGGACATGGTACTTGAGAACTCAGGGTCTAGAATCAGAATGTCTATATTTCATTAATCTGTAACTAATTACTGCTTGGCTGTTTCATTCAGGATAGAAAAGTTTATGTGCTAGTAATAAACAATTCAGTGACTATAAATAATAAAGATTTTTGTCATCCATTATATCTACTTATAATAAAATTTCCAAGTGCTATGCTTATTACATTATTTATGTTATCTTCAGTATAGAATCCAGGCTGATAGGTGACCCTCTCTAGAATATGCAACTCACTATAAAGAAGCTCTACCAGGTCTTGAAGCAACTAAATATTGTGGTTCATTACTGATCATATATTGTCATTTTCTTTGGCTCTTATGATTGAACCAAGACATAAAAATTCTACCAGCTGAAAACCATTAGAAGACTCTTGATATTTTCAGGTATCTTGTGCCCCATATCAAACTGTGCTAAAGAACCATAGTAACAGAAGCATGATGGCACCAGCCCAAACCCAGCCCCATACAGAATTGAAATAAGGGATCTATAAACATACTCACAGCTATGGCCACATGATATTTGACAAAAATGTCAAAATTACATTAGGGAAAAGATGGTCTCTTAGATAAATAGTGTTGGGAAAATTGCATGTCTACATTGGTAGACATAGGCATTTTTATATAGATAAAAATAAAATAATATCTATTGCTAACATTTGCTAGAATGAGGTAATTTTAAAGGACACTTATGAGGAACTGATGAGGCATACAGAATAGAAAAACAGTCCTAATTTCAGGGTTTTGCTCCAATCTGAAATTTAAATAGGCATAACAATGATTTATACTGTATATGTAAGAGGAGTCAGACATGAAAGTAACATAGACTGTGTTTCCATTTGTATGAATGTGGTCAGGATAAATGTATCTATCTCGACAGAACATAGACTTGTCATTGTCTAGAAGTTAAAAAGAAGATAAATAAGGTCTGAGGATATGCAAAAGATTTGTTCTGTCATCATTAAATTATTCTAAAATTAGAGTGTAGCAATGACTGTGTAATTCTTTAAATATACTAAAAACAAATAAATGGATGAATGCTATAATTATTTAAATTATATTTCAATGGTGTTGTTTAAAAATGAAAGATAATTTACTACATATTAATGAAGCATCATTAAAAGACTATTTACAGCAAAAAGAACAACAAGATATAAATTAAATAAACAAATAAGAAAATTCTATCTAAGGGTTTATCAAAAATCATCAATTAAATTCTGAGCCTGAGGTTCAGGCAACACTTTATCTAATTTGAATTGGTTCTGCTATTTCAAAAGTCTTTAGTTAAGGTTACTTGAGAAGAGAATCTGAAATCACAAAAGGAAATCAATACAGCAGTTGGCCAAGGCCAGGTTCAATAGCACTGCCTACATTTGAGTGCAGTGAGGGAAAACAGCATTCATTAGTCATATAATAACTACAAGGTCTCCCGTTTATCTCAGAAATTCCTCCAAGGAACACAACCATTTCCGACCTATTATTTCCCATTGATTTTGTCTACCTGCCAAAAGGCAGTGCAGGAAGAACTAAGGAAGCTGGGACCATAGAGAGCCAGCAGAAGGGAGCCACACACCTTCCCCGTGTGAGAGCACATGCTCTTAGCTAGTTTTCAAAATTAGCCCACATCCATGAGCGCTCATTTCTCTGGAATAACCATCAGGTAAAAATCTAGAATTCAATTTATTGCCTAATTCCTGTGTTCAAGGAATCTACAGGACAAATTTTTAAATTGAGATGAGAAATTATAATATTTTTCATATAAGATTTCTTGCCATCATTCTTATATTATTATCATTTGCATGTATACTAATATCATTACCATCCTAGCTCACTGATTTTCACTGTGAATGATCATGCTGTTTATTATATTTCTATCATCAGGAATCCCAGGGGACCTCTAGACAGCAAGAACTAGTTTCTTTTAATATTTGGAAACATTTAACACACAGGGTATTTGCCGATTCCTAATCTCTGTTTAAGTGCTTTACATATTTTATCTCATATACAATGTCTGAAACAATCCCATGGGGAACATACATTCATTGTCATCTTCTCTTACAATTAGGAAGCTAGAAAATCCAACATAAAAGACTGCAAGTTTACACAGCTACAGAATGATGGAGGGAGCATGAACTGAGGTAGTCTGGTTTTTAAGTGCTTACTGATAACCACAATTCAAGCTGCTCCTTTAGGAAAGAATTGTTTCTTCAAAGGCAAACATGTTGACTTGCTCTTGTACTGTTCACAGATGCTCCTCATATACAAAGTGCGGTTGGAGAAGGGTGATTATCATTTTAAAGTCCAATTTGTTTTTGTTCCACAGATCTCAAGTACCACCAATTTAGATTGCTTCACTCATAATATTTAACAAGTTCTCTCAATAAAAACTATGGATTCTTGATGATAATAAGGACATAACCCTTGATCACCCATGTATTTATTTTGTGTTTTCTGATGTCACTAGTGTACCTGGTAATAAGGATAGAATATGAACAGGATAGACATGGCCTTTGCTCTCACATTGTTTTGTTTTGATAGTTTCTCGGCCTTAGCTTCTATAGACATTTGGGTCAGAAAATCTCTGTTGTAGGAAATGATCAATCTAAGGCAGAATAATTAGCATTTCTTCCATTACAAAACTGTAAATAACTCTGATTATTGTTAAGTGTTATCTGAGGAGGCAAAATTACCAAAGGAAGCACTGTTTCAGTGTGAAGCAGTAAAGTGTGATATTAAGGGTTCTTTGGAAAGTCAGTTGTGTTGGATGGTGTTTTGCTGGGACAAACATGTGAAAGAGTGTTTTCCTGAAGTGGACACAGGTGAAAAGCTAAGGTAGACTCATGAAGGAACATTTGGCTGAAGCAGAGAGAGGAAAAAGGTCATTCTGCTAAATCAAGCATGTGATGAGGGATTCTTTACTAACAACACATATGTATTAGTCTGCCTTACATTGCATAGTTAAGATCTATTTGTTGGGACTCCATAGAGAGAAATGTAGGAAAAGACTGATGGTGTGCTGCAGTTTCTTGCCACTTCCTCAAACTCAGGCTGATCAACCTCAGTGACATCAGCTATCACAGAGCTGAGACAAGACCTGTGTAGGAAGATGATGTTTGAAAAGACATAAAAAAGGTTCCTTGGACAGTGACAGAGGCTGAGCTTGGCTTGTGTCTTAGTCAGGGTATGTATTCCTGCACAAACATCATGACAAAGCAGTAAGTTGGGGAGGAAAAGGTTTATTCAGCCTAAACTTCCACATTCCACACCAAAGGAAGTCAAAACTGGAATACAAGCAGGTCAGGAAGCAGGAGCTGATGCAGGGGCCATGGAGGGATGTTACTTACTAGCTTGCTTCCCCTGGCTTGCTTAGCTTGCTTTCTTATAGAACTCAGATTACCAGTCCAGCGATAGAATCACCTACAATGGGCCCTCCCATACTCCATCACTAATTGAGAAAATGCTTTACAGCTGGATCTCATAGAGGCAATTCCTTAAGGGAGTCTCCTTTCTCTGTTAATTCCAGCTTGTGTCAGGTTGACACACAAAACCAGCCAATACAGCTTGCATAATAGAGCTAACTATGCAAAGCATGTTGGTCTCCTGTCTTTGCTGAAAAAGGCACAGCTGGGAACTTCTCCTGGCATCCCTCCTGGTCCCTCCTACTGACTCAAGCCAAGGCTGAGGCCTGGCTGTCTCTGCTAGGAAGTGCCACCACAGGTGATCTGTGCTGCCATCCTGACTAGCTAACTGGACTGCTAGTATATTGGTGAAGTGTTTGCAAGTGGATCAAGCTGCCACTGCTGGCTCTTGTGAACTGAACTGCTGATTTCTTGACAACGCAGACAGGATTTCCTCCAAAGAACCATTTCTAAACAGGTCCACTTCCCTGTTAGATTTCATGGAGGCATTTCTCCTAACTCTGTTGGGTGGTAGGCTAGAAGGGAGACTAATGGGTTTAAGAATCATCATTAAAAATAGGCTTTGAAAAAAATTAAAGTTACAAAGCAGATTAAAAATAAATGAAGCACTAAACCAATAAATGAGAAAGGCCATCAGATGGTGGAAAATGTTCAGTAAAGTAGTTAAATATAATTATACTTTTAAAATATAGTACCTGTGGCTACTGTAGGTTGAGGAATGAGAACAGCCTCTGGGAAGAGTTTGCATTTAACTGAGCTCTGAATATCAAGGACGAAGGTTATGGGAAACAGATTTCCAGCATGGGTTGAATCCAGCACAAAGATCTTGAGAAAATTGTGGATTCAATTTGTGCCAAGGTCAGAAAGAAGAGCCATATGCACTGAACTTAGAGGAAA
Organism: Apodemus agrarius; assembly: GCA_964023405.1. Classification (NCBI taxonomy): domain Eukaryota; kingdom Metazoa; phylum Chordata; class Mammalia; order Rodentia; family Muridae; genus Apodemus; species Apodemus agrarius. Next base: position 87,214,507 of record OZ030008.1, read on the forward strand.
ATACACATCAGTCCCCTTTTGTACAATACTACATTCCTGAGATCTCTGCCCTCGTTTCCTAACATCTCCTAAAAGGCTTGCCTCTAATACTTTTGCTATTGAGAGTAAGTTCAGAGACCATTATGATCTTGATATTGAAAGCAAACATTAAGTCCCCTTACTACTTCCTGAAGAAGAGTTCCTAGCATTCTCAGTTGTTTGGTTTCCCAAGTGTGTACAGTCCCTTTTTCATTCAGATGCTATGAGTTGTACTCAGCTACACATGCACACATGTCTCATTTACCTAGAGTAAGGTTGGGTTCTTAGTACTCTTAGCACCAACAGCCTGCTATATACTAGGGAACACATCTTATTTTTGGAATGGCCCATTCTCTAGTCCTTTACCCCTATCTTTTCTTGGGGACAGTACATTTACCCCTGATAAAATAAAAAACATAATAATAATAATAATAATAATAATAATAATAATAATAAACATATATTCAGTCCAGTTCTTAAAACTTAATATTTTCTCAATGAACATAACTATAAATACTCTTGTAACTTGAACATAGTGCCCAGTAAACAGAAAATAAAGCCTCTGTTACATTTTATTTTTATTTTATTTTATTTTATTTATATTTTTTTATTTTATTATAAAGGGTCTCCTTGCCGGGCTGTGGTAGTTCATGCCTTTAATCCCAGCACTTGCGAGGCAGAGGCAGGTGGATCTCTGTGTTTGAGGCCAGCCTGGTCTACAGAGTGAGTTCCAGGGCAGCCAGGACTATACAGAGAAACCCTGTCTCAAAAGACCAAAAAAAAGGGGGGGTCTCCATTATTATTATGGTCACTATTCTGATTTTGTTATTACAAATACTTATGAAAAGAAAAACATGATAAAATATAAATTGAGTTCCTGGAAGAAAGTCATAGGACAGGAGTATTATGTTCTCTTTCCTAGAGTATTAGGTACTGGATACTTGATAGTACAACTTAATATAAGCCATCTTCTACTCAGCTTGTTTGAGGAATGAATTCGAATAGAATAACTGTTCTATTTGCATTAATTACATTCCTGCAAATCAACTGAGAAAGAATGTTTCTCCTATGATGATAGCTTATGACCTGTTACTTGGTTTGATCCAACTACATAGTACTGGATTGTTACTTACATTTTTTAAAATTTCTTTCATTTTTTTAGATAATATAATTGCATCATTTACCCCCTTCCCTTCCTCCTGCCAAACTTTTCCATATACCCTTCCTTCAGACAGATACCATTACTGAAAAGCACAACCAATCAAAATTCATAGACATGCAACCTAGTCCAAAGGATATGTGAACAATACTACACACCCACCTAAAATTCTAGCATCATTCCAGAAGAGGGAGCAGAAAGTTTGTAAGAGTCAGAAGGTCAAAGAGTGTACTATGATATTGTGTCTCCTATGAATGTCAAAATCCACACCTATTAAGTCCCACCAACATATCTGCCTACAAATTAGTTGAACAAGGACAACAGTATACATGCTAACATGTACAGGGAAAGCCAAGAAACATTAACCCTACACAAAGAATTAAAGGGCAATAAGAAGGCTGAGAATGTTAGAAATAGTCTCCCCCAAGGAAGAGCACACCAAATGGCACTTATTATTTTAATTATAGTTAATAATTTTAGAATGACAAGAAAACTCATGTAAAAGGAAAATGTAATGTTAAAATTATTAATATTGAAAATGCTGTGGGTTAGGTATGAATAATAATATTTTCATACATATATGTCCAAATTCATGTGTACTGCTAAACTATTATTTGAACCTTCTTATGAGGATATGAATGTAATGAGTTTGTCATCTATCCCTTCAGAATATTACTATCAAATATAAATTTATATTTTTCCACAACTGTCTGAATGCACAGATACACGAATACAAATACATTTGCATATAATGCTTTTGGCATGGGATGTTCTAGAGTTCTTAATAACTGCGTTATTGTACCTCGGGATCTTGCAGTAGAGAATGTTTTTCCTTCTGATTGTCGACTAGCTTTTCCCAATTCTCAACCAATACTTCTGAGATTGGAAATGATTCCAATATCCTAATAGAGAATACATCAACCAGCACCAACTTGAGAATGAAAGGAAACCCCCACTATTGTGATTGATTTTGGTGTGATGGTCATATGGCTCCTTTCAGTTCAAACAGAGTAAAGAGCAGGAGTGCAGAAGACCCGCCCTCCTTTTTAAATTAGACTTCTGCATTCACTGGAGCCTAAAAGTGAAATAACTCAGAGGGTAGATTTGCTGAGATTGCTGACAACTTTTGAGCTCCTATATCTGTATCTGGGTAAATTTCAACAGTGTGCTCCTGAATTACAGAACCAAAATGAATTCTTATATTCCTCCTTTACCTGGTTTGAAAAGCTTTTAACCACACAGTTGAAGTAATGTTAATTATAACATCTACAAATCAGGGTAGCCAAACTTGAGTTTTATGTCCCCGTCTCTCTGCTGGAAAAGAAAGTCATTTTTAGTATACATCAATAGGAATAAAAAGAGAGCACAGTAAGACCTGGGCCAGGCAGGAACTCATGGCCCATCAGAACTAATCATGCCACCTGTCTTCTGCTGGAAAAGCTTTCCTTCTGTACATTTCAAATACCCTCTGCTTTCATGGTTTTTAAATTACTAGTAAGATGACTCCTCAAGTTCTACAAGCAAATCAAAACTATAAAATTTTCATGATCATCGTTCAGCAAAGAAAATCTTACAAGTGGATTATACAAGTTTTCTTGCAGTGTAGTTGAATTTGGAAGGGAGGTTTGTAATCCAATATTCCAAAAGTTATTTTCTTTTCTGTTCTCATTGATCTTAACTAATACCTGATATATAAAACAATAGCTTTGTTAATGTGTGTCATGTCCCTTCAAAGCACAGACTATCCCCACATGTTAAAGTGGCATTTCCTAGTTAAAGCACAATGACAGTTTCTCATCATTTTTGGTCTTGGTTAGTTTAGGAAAGACTTTATCAAGCACACAGCAATCGTGGGACTTTAGAGAAAAAATTAGTAGTCTCATGTATTCAAGAGACATACTGAACAGACATTTTTTGTATTTACATTTTAAAGGAACAACTTATATCTATTTTAAAACTTTGTTATGTCCTTAATCTCCCTAGCCTTTCACACTCATAACAATTTATCTGAACATTTCATGAAATTAATCATTTGCTGGCTTTATTATCTTTACATGTGGACAAGTTTTATCTTTTCTATAAGAACTTGGGCTCCTTGAGGGAAGGAATCTTGTTTATCCTTGTATCTCAGCCATGACATTGCACAGAGGTTTGTCATACTGGATGTCCCAGTATTAGAACAGGAAAGGTGCTTTTAAAAATGTGTATTTACAAACAGGGCAAACCTACATGGAAACAGAAAGATCTGTCCCCTGTAAAAAGAGATTGGATTAGAATAACATTGTAAGAGTTGCTAAATTCTGAACTCAAACTTCAAAAATGACTTTTTTGCATAAGTTAAGTAATCATTCCTATGGATTAACCCATTTATTACTTTAAAACCTATAAAATACTTCCTAAAAATTAATAACAGAAGTAAAATTAGAGTTAAGTTTTAGGAAGAGATAGGAATTTTCTTATTGTTCCAAGATAGAATTTTATGCACCCATTGACTTCATGGGACTTTGTATTTTTTCTTTTATTCATCTTGTTTAGTTGGGATATATGGGAAAGACATTATAATAGGATTAGAATTTTTCCCAATAACAGTGTCTTTGATGCTAGTATCTTTTAAGATGGTTTCCTTAAAAGGGGTTTTGTGTCTGTGCTTGGTAGGTAAGAAACTGAGAGAAACAGGCAGCAGAAAGGTGTCAGTCCATCCTGGAAGGACTTTAGGAATGAGATCAAAAACTATCCCAATGACAAAGCAGATATTTCTGATAGAATAGCCAAATGTACATTTTCCTTTGTTTCTAAAATGTAACTACTTCAATGTTTTTGTTATCTTCAAAGTCCACATTTTCCTTCTTGAAAATAATATGGTATTGTTTGTCATTTTAGTTTAGCCCATTTAGAAACTCTTCAATGTATATTTAATAGAATTATGAAAATAAAACAAAATCATAATAATGATAATTGGCAATAGTCACTGAAACTAAGCATTACTAATTATCTCTGTCATAAAGACCATTCGATGTTTTCCCATAATAGAATTACATGTTCCTATGAAAAAAATAAACAAGATGTAAAGTACATTTATAATTATCCACATAAAATCTTTAATTCTATTGATAGGATAGATACATTTAAATCATTGTAACTAATGGCAAAGAACAATAGAGTTACTTTTACTAATCTGTGCAGATACTATCTCTTTTCACAATTCAGTTAAACAAATAAATATTTGAAGCTATTGTTGTTGTTTCCTATAGAAGCATATCTTTCAAGGCATCATCTATTCTTGAATTCTCACCTTGTTTGATTTTTCCAATCTGTTCTATCTAAAGAAGCATCTAAGTTATAGATAGGATTCATTTAGGCCTGTAGAGCCAAGGTAGGAACTCTGTTCCTCAGTGTCATTTATTGAAGATTATTTGCTTCCTGGCCTTGAGCCTGGACTGTGAATAAAGAGGCACATGGGATCATGGGAAGTGAAAGGAGAATTTTGCTAAGTAAAACAAAGCATTCTGGGCCAATTGAGAGGGGATCCAAAAGAGATCTCCCAAGAAGGAAAGAGTTTCTGTGCTTCTTATATGTTGCTTCTAATATGATACTTCTTTGTTCTTATATGAACAAAGAAAGTAGTCTTAATTGGTGGGAAAGAGCCTTCACTGATCTTAATAAGACCTCAAATAAGTCTTGACTCTTTACCCTTTCTCCCGTCTCATCCTCACAATGAATGGAGTGGGCAAGATGACTTGTCTTAAATAATGTAGATAATTCCAGGGGTTTCATTACTAGATGTTTGCAGTTGGGATCCCTTTGTCTGAGTCTTGACCCTTAATATCCTTGTCAGGGTGCTGCCACAAATGCTCCCACTGGTTGCTCCCATAGGATGCTGTCGTCCAATCTCACAGGATACCCCTGGATACTAATACCTGTGTCAGGTATAGCACACATTCTTGTGATTAGTTGAAGCCCTTGTTCTCTATCTCTCTTATTTGAAAAGTCTATCCCCTTTCTTTATCCATTTTTTCATATAAATATCTACTAGTAAGTCTTCAATCCTGTTAAAGCTTTTGTTCATCAGATGAAACAGTTGGCCCTAGTAATGCTCTTACACTCCTCCACATGACCCTCTTACGGGCTTTCTTTGTTTCTTAAGTACAGTGCTTGGCATTTCTGCTTCTGGGTATCCTGGGTAACTCCTCCAAAGCTTTGGAAAGACTCACTGCACTTGACAGGCAGTCCTTTCAGGGAATATTCTTTCTACATTGACTTGGTGAATCTATCTGATGGAAGTTGATCATGGACTCAAAGAGTGGGGCTACATGGTGACCAAGAGTCATAGAGGAGGTGAAGTATGTCCCTCTGTTTTAGCACATTATGGCAAATATTTTTTTTTCTGTGTTTGGTACTATCTCAATTACTTCCATGCATTAAACTAAAGCTAGGAAGAGATTGACATTAGCTAGCATGTCCTCACTATGTGGATAAGAAAGTTCAAGAGGATAGAATTATCAGGAGAGATGAAAAACCCACATTGTTTAATATTTTAAAACTTTCCCCCCAAATAAGGAAAAAATGTCTGTGAGGTTATATGGGGAAAATTAGCATAAAGTTGAAGTTTGAGGAAGAAATTAGCATAAATTAGAATAAAGTCCTCTGATTTTGCTGATCTCTTTGCCTCCAAGCAATACTATAGAACTGAACTGGAAATCTCTTTCAAAATTTGAAACTTGCAACAAAGCCTTTCTTATTGCACATCTCTCCACAGACTTCAAGGTACACCCTGAATTATCTCTGGGGAGAAATCTTTGTTTTCCTGAATACAATTTTTCATATATAAAATATACTCAGTACAAAAAGTGGTCATTCTGATTTTGCCCTGTGTTGTCAGTTTTAGTCATATATCTAAAATCCATTTAAATTTTTAAAATAAATTATTTCTTTCCAAACTAATGAGATATGTCCAGTGCCTTTTTTTTCATTAAGAGGGATGCTAGAGGGCTGAGGTGGGAGTGGGAAGGTGGGTAGGAGAGCACCCTGTTAGAGGCAAAGAGGAGGTGGATGGGATGGGGTGTTCCTGCAAGTGATACTGCGAAGGAGGACAACATTTGAAATATAATCAAATACAATGATTAATTAACAAAAGCTATTTCACTAAAAATTGTCATTAAAGGCAGAATATGTATATATGTTTCTCATACTATAAAGTCCATGAATTTCTTATGTATTATATCATCTTGTACCTTCTTCCTTACAAAAATCAAAATTTCTTCTTATATGGAAGGACTATGAATAACTTGATAAACTTGAAATGTGTAAATTAATGAGCACTGATTTTTATTTCAAAATATTTCAAACAATTCAGAGCACACAGGTCTCCAGAGTGTTATAAAAAGGTTTACATGTACTACCTCTGAGCTGTTGACATGAATAAGCAATGCTTATGTCCTGGTCATTTTCTGCTTTTATATCTACTCTTACAAAGAATAATTAAGGAACATGTATCCTCTTTAATACATGTTATGAGGGCACAGTAATGTGATACTAATTCTGACACTCACATTGATGGTTTGGATATGCTCAGCCTAGGGAATGGCACTATTAGAGGGAGTAGTAGTAACCTGCTAGAGTAGGTGAGGCTTTATTGGAGGTGTGTCACTGTGGGTATGAGATTTAAGACCCTCACCTTAGCTGCCTGAAAGCCAGTATTCTGCTAGCAGCCTTCAGATAAAGATACAGAACTCTCAGCTCCTCCTGCACCATGCCCACCTGGATAATGCCATCTTTCAGCCTTGATGATAATGGACTGAACCTCCAAACTTGTAAGCCAGCCCCAATTAAATGTTGTCCTTATAAGAGTTGCTTTGGTCATGGTGTCTGTTCACAGCAGTAAAACCCTAACTAATGTGTATGATCTCTTGGGTTCTAGAAAAGGAGACACCTATTTGTATCTATGAGGCCAGTGATATTAGAGTGGAGGAAACATTCTATTTTTTGCAAATAGGATGCAGCAGTGAAGGCTGCCTTTTTCCCTTTAGAAGGCCCATTAAATAGTATTTATCATTGTCTCTAATTGTGTGGCTCAAGACTGTTTTCACTGATTCCTAGAGAAACAATTTATAAGTAACCTTTCAAAAATTCTTTGATTAAACTAAGTGCTTGCAATGCTAGACAATTATATGTACTTGATACCAAAACAATTACTTGTATAATATTACATTTATATACAAGATGAATTAATTTTCTTCATCCTTATTAACATGTTAATATTGTCACTGAGATTCAAAATTTGCAATTACTAGGCATTTGTTTTATATCCCAAGGGACACAGTGGCCCAGTTTTACTGTGTTAATAAATTTTCACATGCATATACTTTTACCATTTTTAATTTTTGGTCGGTAAAAGACATGTATATATTAGAGTGTATAGCTTTATTATTCATCTTTATTTTAATAATATTCTGTGTTAACTTCAGTAGGTCTGCCTGATATAATTACTAAGCACTAAGGCATTTGTCCTATGAACAATTACCAAGTATTTGGTATAAAGAGTACCAGCAAGGAAAGGTACAAAATTACTAATAGATGCTAGCTACTACCGTTTTCCAGAAGCTGTCACAACTACAGCTCCCATGAAATGAGACTGAATCCAAACTGGAAGGTTTTTCATTATATCTTCATCAATTCTATTCACTTCTCAATCCATTGCCCTTCCCATGAAATTATTTATTCCTAAGGCTACCAAAGAAAAACATTTATTTTGTTCCTGTAGGCCTTATTGATAGTAATGAGAAATGGTTTAAATATTTCAGTTATATTATTATATTTCTCCTGTGGACCATATTAACAAAGCAAAATACCTTTGGGGGTGAAACAATCAGATAAATGTATCGCCACCTGTGACTGTTTCTTCAGAGAATCCAAGAGTCAGCCAACCACCCATCCTCCTTTCACTGTAACAAAAACCTGCTTTGCGGTATCAATAACTAATTACATCAAAGTTCTGCCTCAGCAGCATAGATTGATAGTTTCATTATAGCATTTAATTAGACTTGTTTTTAATTTATCAGGAAGAAATGGTGTAATTGGTGGAAGAACAGCTGTTTCAGGTCATGGGGAGAGAATATGATTGAGTAACAGAAGATGGCAAACTTCTTCAGGAGAGCCAACTCACACGGATGTCTTCAGGAAGACATTCAGTAGGTGAAAGTCAGCCAGCCATCTGTCACATTTCATCAAACCATGGAAGAAGGAAAGCACCCCAGAGCCAGGCTCCTTTCTAACTCAGCACATTTTTTCTTCCATGTCCCATCATCCCAGTTTCTAGGGGGAAAATAGGCCTTTATTGCTGGAATTTTGCACCCTTATAGGTGATGCTACTAACTACCATGTGTTAAATACATTTGTAACAAGAATTACTTACTATGTACTAAAGCAATGACAGGAGCTATACTCTTAGCATATCTAGCCTAACATTGAGCTGGTCCATTTCTATGGATGGACCACTGTTGAATCATTTAAAGTTCTCCAGAAGAATAGACCAAACACGTAGATATACTGCACACACAAACATACACACTTGAGCCTACCAGCTGGCCTCCATATTTCATACTCAGAACAACACCACCAATAATATTAAAGAACAGGATTATTCAGTTCAAAGAAGTGCCAGATTTGAAAGCTAAAGGGTGTACTGGTTAGTAGTTCCTCTGGAGAGGATTACACTGAATTTCTCCTCTTTGGCTTTCTGTCAGATGTCCCATGTCCTCTGCATCATTCTGTCAGATGTCCGTTGCTTTTTTGCAATGTTGGTGGGCTTTCTCCTTCTCCAATCATGTTAGGCACCAGATGTAAATGTCAGATATAATTGTCATCTCAGAGGCTTACTGCTGAATAAGCTCACCCTTTCTAGTTCTTTTTGATTTTTGTTGGCTTTATTTCCTCAGAGGAAGGGATTAGAGGAGAGCCATACAAAAGCACTATGATACATGGCTTGGGCTGAGCCAAGAGCATTCCTATCTTTGTTCTAATTCTCCCTAGGCCTAGGCCTGGAAACTTCTATCCTCAATACAATCTTCCAGGCTCCATCTACTTACTTGGCCCTAGAATATTACAGTCTCTGAGACTTATTACTGAATAAACTTTCTCTTTCTAGTTTTTTTTTTTTCCTGAACTCAGACTGGATGATTCAACTCAACTCCTCTGGCCCAAACTGAAGGATTCAACTGGCTCACAATTTGTTGAAAATACCATCTTTTATGCCAGTATATATTTCTGGCTTCTTTATAGTGCATAGATTTATATCCATTGATAAATATATCTGTTTTTGTTTCAATACCATGCTGTTTTCATTACTATAGCTCTGTAGTACAATTTGAAGTTCCAGGGTTGTGATATCTCCTGCAATTCTTTTTATTACTCATTGTTTTAGCTATCCAGAATTTTGGTGTATTGTTTTGTTTTGTTTGTTTTACCTTGTTTTGTTTTGTTTTGTGTATGTGTGCGTGCGTGCGTGTGTGTGTGTGTGTGTGTGTGTGTGTGTGTTTCCAAATGATGCTGAAAATTGTTCCTTTGAGACCTGTGAAAAAAGGTCTTGCTTTATAGCTTTGGCAAAGATTGAAGATCTAAATTCAATAGGAGTACAGAGAGTAATCACTTTGTCTTGTTCTTGAACTTATTGGGAATGCTTTTGCATTTCTGACCCAAAGAATTGAAAAATGAAGTACTTTCCAAGCATTGGAGACAGCGACCATTCCTGGGTAATGCTACTAATAATAGAATTTGAGAATGTATCTGAGAATCTGGGAAGCACCATTTCCATGTGGGTTCAAGAGCTGTTGTAACCTTTAGTGAAAAGGAATAAGGAACCTAAGGTAGATATATGAACCAGTAGCACAACATATTATGAAACTCATTCCTCAGTTGAAAACTAGGTCATGGGGTTTGCATTTGTCTGGAAATGATGCCAAATTTCCTCTTACTCCCAAAGTTCTTCCATCCATCATGTTCCTATGTTACCAACTCAGCATTTCCCCAGATATTAAAATTAATCCTAGCTCAATAGTCTCTAGAAGTTTTACCAAATATAATAAATAGGGAGGAAAGACAGGATTGACAAGGGACATATAAAAAGAATCCTTAAAATCAGAATTGGAAATTGGTGTCAACATTTATTGGCTTATACATTGTTTTCTCTCCTGCATGCTAAATTAATTTACATTTTAATTCAATGTCAGATTTAATTTTTAAGAGTTTATGTTGTTAAAATCTCTGCTTGTTTATCTTGACCGACACCAACTACAGGTTTAAGCACCAAGAGCATGAGTATATAAGTTGAACACAGCATTGTGTGCAACCTGAGTAAAACCATAGCCCACTTTAATGTGACCCAGAAGCTAAGAGTGTATTTGACATTTTGAATGGATTTTACCTTTTATGAAGCAAGAAAGAAAAGAGAATGAGGGGGAAAGAGGAGGAAAAAGAGGAAGAGGAAGAAAATGAAAAGAGGGTGAGAAACATTTTGACAAGAATCCTTTGTCATCTCACAAAGCCAAAATGTTTACTATCTGGCTCTTTACAGAAAGATAACTCATTTCTTGCTTTCCATTAAAAATTTATATTTAAAGCATTTTAAGACCAGGGGTAGTAATTCATACTCTCTTTCAAAAACAACAAATAGGTGCAAAACTATGCAAAGAGACCTCTAACTCAGGATATATGTTTCAATAATGTAGACACAGAAAAGCAAAGTAACTGGACACTCAAATGTGTTCCGGACTCAGCAAGGAACTGTGTCTTGATATGTAGTCAAAGGAATTATTTTATTTTGACTTAAGATTAGTCCAACCACCATACTTCTCTTCTGGGTCTTTATCTTCATGTTAGAAATCCAAGAACTCACATGGTTGTTCTGAGCTCTCCTATTATTCCTACATCACTTTTTATTAATCCTCCATTATAGAGTGGCAATAAATTAAGCAAATATTGCCAGGGAGAGGATTATGAAGATCATAATTAACAAAGGAGACAGTTGGAGGCTTCATAATAAAGGCTGATCCCAGTCTAGTTTCACTGGGAAAGAGTATTGTTTCACTGCCGTTTGTCAGTAATTAGCTGCCTTTATTGCATTGTAAATACTGCTTTAATTACCACACTCCTTAGTTCACAAGACAAAACTCTGTGTCCTTATTGGATTTCATGTGCTGGCAATCCCTTCTTGTCATTCTCAAAGCCTTTGCTGTTCACAATACATATATGCAAATGCAACTATCAGGGGGAAAGGAGTGCAAAGAATAGAGATGAACAATGTGAGATGAATTGGAGAAGGAACCACCTTACTCCTTCTGGTTCTCTTACTCTGGACTCTCAAGAACAAGCTATTCACAGGGATAAGGCAGCTCTGTAGGAATCGTTTTTGAGCAGAATCTGATGGAAAGATGATCCAGAGACTGTCCCACCTAGGAATCCATCCCATCCCATATACAGCTACAAAACCCAGAAACATATGCCCACAAGTGTTTGCTGACCTGAGCCAGAGATAGCTGCCACCTGGGAGGCCCTGCTAGTGCATGACAAATACAGAGGGGACCACTCTTAGCCATCCATTGAACTGAGCGCACCAGGTCCCCAATGGAGGAGCTAGAGAAAGGACCCAAAGAGCTGAAGGGGTTTGCAACACTATAGGAGGAACAACAATATGAGCTACCCAGTACTTCCAGAGCTCCCAGGGACAAAACCATCGACCAAAGAGTCCACATGGAGTTACCCATGGCTCCAGATGCATAGGCAACAGAGGATGGCCTTGTTGCACATCAAAGGGAGGAGAGGCCTCTGGTCTAGGGAAGTCTCGATGCTGCAGTTTAGGGGAATACCAAGACAGGGAAGCAGGAGAGTGTTGATTGGGGAACAGAGGGAAGGCAGATGGATTATGAGACTTTCAGGGAGGAACCAGGAAAGGGGACAAAATTTGAAATGTAAAGAAAGAATATATCTAATAAAACATTTTTTAAAAGGAATTATTTTAGAAAGGCTCAGCTAAATCACTGCAAATAACCATCCTCGGGACTTCCATTCCATGAGAAGGACTGGTTATGAATGCTATAAATAAAGCAGGTTATGATGGGTGAAGACAATTGGCATCATCCTCTAGCTTCCACACACATTTGGACCCATACTCACACATGCACTCAACACATAAGTACAATCACAAAGAGAACACAGGACGTGTTATGATTCTGTGTGACTCATCTCTCTAGTGCTGCATTCTGCAGAGACACCGCTGCTGCTAGCATGAATAGCTCTGTGGCAGCTTAAGCTTTGTTTGTTCTTGTTTCCTATCTCAAGATTGCATTCTCACGTGTATCTGTAGGGTCACAACCCTTAGTATCATGCAAGTGAAGCTCATGGCTAAATCACTCAACATGGAAAGGTAAATATGATCTGATTGTCCATATTTCATGGTAAGAAGTATATGGTATGCTAAGCACGATGATAAAAACTGGACCTTACTGCCAAAAAGATACGCTTAAATATCATACTAAGTGACGTAACTCATTCACAAAATGCAGTCACTGATAAGTAGATATTAGCCCAGAAACTCAGAATACACAAAACACAATCCACATATCAAATTATTCCCAAGAAGAAGGAAGGAGAGGGCCCAGGTCCTGGAAAGGTTTGATGCAGCATTGTAGGGGACTGCCAGGACAGAGGAGTGGGAGGGGGTTAATTGGGGAACTGGTGGAGGGCAGAGGACTTATGGGACTTAGGGCGAGGGGGAACCGAAATAGGGAAAATCATTTGGAATGTAAACAAAGAATATAGGAAATTTAAAAAAAAAATGATCTACCCTCATACTGGGCTGCTTTCTCCCTTATATTTGCTTCCTGGTTGTACTTCCTTTAAAAAATTTCTTTCTGCAGGTGAGGTGGCACACTAAAATACCACTACAGGTAAGCCTGGGCTACACAACAAGACTACTTACAGAAAAGTATCCTCCACCCAAGTTATTATTGTCAGAAAACCCGTATTAATATAGAAGAGAAAGTATGTCTTGATCGAGTTTAATGCTGAGTGCAGTGTTCTTTCCACTGTTGTATTGATGAACAGTTCACATTTTGTAAATATACCCAGAAAAGCCCCCACTGTGCTTCCTTTTCATCATCTTAGCATTCAACAATAGAGAAAAAGTCCTGACAACTTGATTCTGTAGAGTGAAAAGTACCATCAATATGGAAATGTCAGCAACAGTTAAAAAAATGTATTATCTGATACCAAATAGCCCTGTGTTTGAATAGTGACTGTGCTACTTGGGGGCTGTGTGATGCTACCATAGATGCCTTCTGTGTGTATAGACTGTGCTCACTGGCATGATATAAAGAATAAAGGCACCTAAAATATAGCAATCTCCTGATAACCCTCATCATTATACCATCATTACCATATTATATTCATTTAAACAAGTCAGAAAATATCAGTATCACAAGTAATACTAAGGACAATGCTGGTCTCAAAGACAGCATCTGAGTCTTTCTCTGTTTTTATTATTGTGGCACAGATAGGAAAAGAACACAGATGAAAAGAAGCACTACAACTTATGTATCCCTTTGTGCCAGCCCAGTGATGGCATTTGTCCCTAATATTCTTATATCCCTTGTGATGGAGATAGATGCTCCTAGAGTTGAGGAAGACTAAGACAGAGAGCCACCTTTGCTGGATGGCTGCACTTCTAAGTGACCTGTGCCAAGTGCTAGGGAACATAGCCCAGACATGCAGAATGCAGGCATCTATCCAGGACAGATACAAAGCAATGCCAGGCCCTGTCAGAAAAGCATCCAAATTCAAGGACCTTAAATGTCATCAGATCTTGGTGATAGTGACCCTGCCAAATGGTCTCCAGGCTTCTTCTGAGTATTCTCACATTCTTAGACATCCTACTTCATATGTGGACAGCTGGGACTTTTAGAAATCTTTTCTGTATACTCTTCCAAAATATTTTCCCTGTGGCTTACATTCATCATGTGTCATAATTCTAATCTAGCAAGCCATTTCAAACAAAAGCTAATTTCATCTCCATATGGAAACCCTTAAAAGAAAACTGTAAATCTAAGACACATCTTCTGTTGGGTACTGTTCCCTCTGGCTAGACAAACCTGTACCCTTCCTTATTTCTTACTAATGTACTCCACTACACAAGGCAAACATATACTGGTGCAGAAGATAAGGAGTAAATTGCCTTTGGGATCAAACAAATAGACAATTCCTATACAGAACCCCCCCCCTCTCTCTCTCTCTCTATATATATATATATATATATATATATATATATATATGTATATGTATATATATATATATGTGTGTGTGTGTGTGTGTGTATACACACACACACACACACACACACATATATATATATATATATATATATATATGTGTGTGTGTGTGTGTGTGTGTGTGTGTGTGTTTCTCTCTCTGTGTGTACATATAAGTGTAAGTATAAGTGCATGTATATGTATATATACATATAATTTTTTAAACAGGGTTTTTCTGTGTCACCCTGCATGTTCTAGAATTTATTCTGCATTTTTTAACATATATCTAAAAACAGCAGACTGGCATCTAACTCAAAGATCTGCCTGCCTCTGTTTCCTAAGTGCTAGGATTATAGATGTGTCCCACCACTGACCAGCAATTTTCTAACAAGAAAGCAATGCTGTGACTAAATGAGGCATATTATGGTAACGTGCCAAGCATGTGTTATGCTTAGAAAATGAAAAGCAATACAATCCCCTACTTACCCATTTTTACTAAGGTGATAGTGGGAGAAATAGATATTCTTCATAGACACCAAGCATAATTTTCTGAACTCCAGAGGAGCACTCTTCTTTATAAAATTACATCTAAAAGAGCAAGGCAAAGGCAGCATGTGCTCTGACTTCTTTACTTACTAGTTTTATGCAAAAACACAACAGCATACCATATAGGAGCTAAAGCAAGACCATGGTGGTTCTAGATTTTCAGCTTAAAATTCTAGCAAATAATTTCACAAGAATGAAAACAGATTTGGACCACAGGGCAAAGTCAATTGTTCGAGATGTTGCAAAGGAAATGCAGAAGGAATAGTGGGGCATTAGCTAAGGAACACACTTTGCAAATACTGAAGACTGCACTGCAGAGGTAGCCATGAGAGGACTCGGGGGACTCATTCACTGACACTCTGTCCCCTCCAGTGGAAATATATACCCCAAAGACAAAATGCCCATCCTCCTAAGAACTCTCTGGACTTGGGAGTAGGACACAGAGGTTAAAGTGCTTGCCCTTTAAGCACAGGGACCTGGATATGAGCCAGAGAACCCAAGCGAAATAAGCTGGACAGTAGGCAAGTCCCAGGACAATGTGAGATCCTATATCAAAAAATCAAGATCGATGGTATTTGTGGAATGACATCAGAGGATGTCTTCTGGCCAACACATACACACACACACACACACACACACACACACACAGAGAGAGAGAGAGAGAGAGAGAGAGAGAGAGAGAGAGAGAGAGAGAGAGAGAGAGAGAAGCAGAATATGTAAGCGCCATTCTAAGAAGTGATGGACTACAGGCTATTTACATTGAAATTTGCAAGCATGAGGTCAAAGCAATTGTGAGACTATATTGGAAAAGGAATTCAGAGGTTTTAACCCTGCTGTACCTTAAACATATCACTTGGCTTCCTTTTCCACATGGAGAAAGGAGGTGTAACTGGGTAGTTTGTGAGGTCCATTTCAGCATCCAAAACTTGCTTGTTCTTTCCTCTCAGACAACACAAGACTGATTTGCTCTAATAAATCAGAAAGTTAATAAGCTTTGCCTCAACACAGAACCTGGACCAGTAGAGGATCAGAATCTATGCCAGAAAACACAACTGGAAGTCTAAAGCAGGTGGGTGAATGCCTATTCAAAATGATTAATGGATATTTGTTAAATTAAAACACATAAATAATTTGGATTTTACTACCTTGGAGCAAGTACAGATCAAAATCAAGCCACACACACTAGTGGATTAAGATGTTACTTTTCCAAGAACAAAAGTAGAGGCTCCTGCCTTCTTTACACACTTAAAGTGATGGCATAAGCTTCTATCTTTGTGGGAGTTTGAATCAAAATGGCCCCCACAGGCTCATAGCAAATGGTATTATATGAAAGGATTAGGATATGTGTCCTTGTTGAAAGAGATTTGGCTTTCTTGGTGGAGGTATATCACTGGGGGTGAGCTCAAGCCAGGCTGAGTAGCACCCTATTTTTCTGCTGCTTGCCAACCTATATGTAAAACAATCAGCTCCTTCTCTAGTACCATGTCTTCCAACATGCTGTCATGCTTCCATCATGATGATATTGGACTAAGCCTCTAAAGCTGTAAGTCAGCCCCAATTAAATATTTACCTGTATAAGTATTAGTATGTTCATAGCTTCTCTTCACAGCAATAGAAACCTTAACTAAGATAACCTTTAATACTCTGAAGGCACGATCATATTCCCTTCTCTGGTCTTCGTATCCATCTGTCTTTCCTTGTAGCCCAGCCGGAAATGTCTTTCTCGTGTGATAGAGGGTAAATATATTGAAGTAGCTTTTTTGGATAACAAAAAGATATCAGTGAATCTGTGAGCATTATTCTTGCAAATACTTCCCACCCATAGGTATAGCTTTAATGCTTACTATTAATGATGTAATTTGATAATTGCATTATAATCAGTTAGTAATATGTTCACTGGGTGTCTTAGTCAGGGTTTCTATTCCTGCACAAACATCATGACCAAGAAGCAAGTTGGGGAGGAAAGGGTTTATTGAGCTTACACTTCCACACAGCTGTTCATCACCAAAGGAAGTCAGGACTGGAACTCAAGCAGGTCAGAAGCAGGAGCTGATGCAGAGGCCATGGAGGGATGTTCCTTACTGGCTTGCTTCCCCTGGCTTACTCAGCCTGCTCTCTTATAGAACCCAAGAATACCAGCCCAGAGATGGTACCACCCACAAGGGGCTCTCCCCCACTTGATCACTAATTGAGAAAATGCCCCACAGCTGGATCTCATGGAGGCACTTCCCCAACTGAAGCTCCTTTTCCTATGATAACTCCAGCCTGTGTCAAGTTGACACACAAAACTAGCCAGTACAATTGACCCCGTGTCAACTTGACACACCAACATATCACTATTAAGCCCCAACCCTTACTTTCTTATTCATCCCCAAGATGTAAATAACGTAAAAAGTCCCACAGTCTTTACATATTAAAAGTTCAACCCCTTTAAAATGTCCAATATCTTAAAATTCCAAGTTTTTTAAAAATTCAAGGTCTCTTAACTGTGGGCTCCACTAAAATACCTTCTTTCAAGAGGGAAAAATATCAGGGCACAGTCACAATCAAAAAAGCAAAACTCAAACTCCAATGGTTCAATGTCTGGGATCCAACTCACGATCTTCCGGGCTCCTCCAAGGGCTTGGGTCACTTTTCCAGCTCTTCCCATTGTAGCACACACCTTGTCTTCTAGGCTTCAGCTGCCTGTACTCCACTGCTGCTGCTGTCCTTGGTGGTCATCACATAGTACTGGCATCTCCAAGCCTAAACTCCTTTGCATGACCCCTTCAGTCCTGGGCCATCAATTACAACTGAGGGTACACTTTCACCAATGGCCTTCCATGGCCTCTCACAGTACCAAGCCTTAGCTGTTATTCATGATGCCTTCATGCCTTCAAAAGCAGTACCACCTGGGTGATTCTTACACAGTACCAAGTCCTGCTACAACACGAGGCACAACCTTGGCTATCTGGAACACACTCTCTGTGCTCTCAGAAAACAATTCCCAGAAGATTTCATCTCAGTGATGCTGGTTTCTTCTTAATCACCGCTAATTTCTTAGCTCCAGCTAACCAGCATCAATAGTCCCAGTAACACAAAGGTTGACTTTAATAGTTTTGGTATCTTGTTACTCACAGCTACTTCAGCCCCAGCTAACCAAAACCACAGAATCTTCATGGCCCTGATAAGCGTCTTTAATTTTCCCTCTGAAACTTCACAAGCCAGGCCTCCATCTTCTCCACTGTTCTCAACATAATCTTCCAAGCTCCTCCACATCTCACAGAGGTCTCATCACTGAATGGACCATCTAGCCCAAAGTTCCAAAGTCCTTCCACAGTCCTCCCCAAAACATGGTCAGGTTGTCACAGGAATACCCCACTACACTGGTACCAATTTGTCTTAGGGTTTCTATTCCTGCACAAACATCATGACCAAGAAGCAAGTTGGGGAAGAAAGGGTTTATTGAGCTTACACTTCCACACAGCTGTTCATCACCAAAGGAAGTCAGGACTGGAACTCAAGCAGGTCAGAAGCAGGAGCTGATGCAGAGGCCATGGAGGGATGTTCCTTACTGGCTTGCTTCCCCTGGCTTGCTCAGCCTGCTCTCTTATAGAACCCAAGAATACCAGCCCAGAGATGGTACCACCAACAAGGGGCTCTCCCCCACTTGATCACTAATTGAGAAAATGCCCCACAGCTGGATCTCATGGAGGCACTTCCCAACTGAAGCTCCTTTCTCTGTGATAACTCCAGCCTGTGTCAAGTTGACACACAAAACTAGCCAGTACACTGGGGATACCTATTTGAAACATAAGCGCCCTACTAATTTTATATTATAGATAGATAGATAGATAGATAGATAGATAGATAGATAGATAGATAGATATAGATATATACATATATGTGTGTATGTATATATATGCCATCATGAAGCTTGTAAGCTGCTTCTGTATGAGCCACATTCTCTCCGAAATGAGGATGCTATGACACTTTGACATTCTTGCCATCTTGAAGGAAGCTGGATTTCCCAATGAGCTCCTAAAGAAGCTCATCTCCAAGACCCTTTCTCAACACAGAGGAAATACAGCACCCATTCTGGGCCACCCACACTCTGCCTTATTCTTTATCCTCTTCATTAAGTATCTCTGCCATTCTATTCCAGGAACAGAAGGCTGGGGTGGGCCAGCCGGATGGCATGATGCTGAAATCACTCCCCATAAAAACGTGCCTGCAATGTTACAACAGCTTTGATGTCGTTGTAATGCACCCATAAAATCAAAGAACATATGTAGAGGCATCTGCTGGTGGCAGCGAAGGAATGTAAAAAATATGGGGCTGTTGAAAAACTTTGATAGATTTTACTGCTAGCCAAGTATATGTTTTTTTATGGTCTGCTATATGGGCCTACAAAAAATAACCATGCTTTTCTTTAGTGTGCTTATTCATTGCATCTTTTACAGCAAATTCCAAAGAAAAAAGTAGGAGAGCAGATGATTAGTCTTCAAGAAGTGGTCTCTGTTTAGCCTTTAAAAAGCACAGGAGACAAAAACAGGCTTTTAATAACTCATTCTAGGAAGGCTAGGCATCACTAAGAGGTTAATCCACAAATTATTTCCCTGCCTCACCCCCTACAGGTGCATCTAGATTCTCAGAGGACAGCCAGCTAACTGCATTGTGGAAGCATGGACTCTGTAGCCACCAAGTGATTCCAGGCTACAATAGCTATAATAAGCTGTGCAGGGAAAATACAATAAAACCCTGGGTAGAAGTAATCTTCTACACAAACACTCTATGGGAATAAAACAAGATAATGTAGGGGAAATATTAGAATTTCCATTATATTTATTTGTAGGTACATTGACAAGAAAAAGTGAACGTTACACATATAGACTGTGCGGTTAATGAACATTCTACTGTCCCAGTCAGAGCTACGCAGATTCAATCAAAATGTGTATTAAGTGACTAATAGTGGAATAATGAAATGGTGTCATCACCTAATATATTGAATACTCATAATTTAGGATAAATTCTTCCAAATTCTCTATTGTTGCTGCTACTTTGGAGATTTCTCATGCAACAGTACAAATTTCTTTACCTAGCACTGAAAGAAAAATACAATTATTCAAGAGAAAGATTATTATATAATGAAGTAAGATTGGAGCATGGAAAATACAAGAAACCCCCACACTGTTTTCTTCAGCTGGTATATGTGATCTGAAGTTAGCCAGTTGCCCTGTGTTTGTTTTTAAACACTTTCTGTGCTTTGCATGATAGTACCTTTTTTTTGAACTCACAGTTTTACCACAGTGGTATGTCATCCTGTCCTAATATTTTGTTTTTTGCTGTAAAACATACTTGGATTCAAAATCCTAATAAAATGTCAAGAGTCATATGTATGGCTAGATGCAACTGCCATCACTTTGGGTTTCAGCAATAGATTTTGATGTAGTTTTTAAAAGTATAAGTTTGTTAATGGAAGAGAGATCATACGCTAGCACCCCCGCCCCCATTCCCGACTCTTGGTAGCAGAATGTGGGACATGTGTTATTAATCAATTTTGTTATTACATGAGTACTATCAAGTATACTTACACAAATCTGGATGAACCACTCACTATGAACCTAAGAGATACATATTTTATATTCATTGAGATATCTGATGATCACAAAAGCCAAAGGTAAAAATCGGGGCTGGAGAGATGGCTCTGTTGGCAAAGTATATGATGTAGAGATATAAGGATCTGAGTTTGGATTGCTCGTATCCACACAGAAGTCCTAAGAGGTGTTGAGTAGAGACAGGTGAATTTTTGGGGATCATTCTAGCCTCATCAATGAGCTCCAGATTGATGACAGTCTCTTTCTTAAAAAATAATATGGAAAATTATCAAGAAAGATATCTATGGTCTATAAATGCCTGTTCACATGTTCATACACACCCATATGAACATATTCACATACACACACACACACACACACACACACACACACACACATCAAGTACAAAAGCAAATGTTAAAATTAAAAGAGTAAGCATAAGCCGGGCAGTGGTGGCACACACCTGTAATCCCAGCACTTGGGAGGCGGAGGCAGGCGGATTTCTGAGTTCGAGGCCAGCCTGGTCTACAGAGTGAGTTCCAGGACAGCCAGAGCTACACAGAGAAACCCTGTCTCAAAAAACCAAAAAAAAAAAAAGAGTAAGCATAAAATGTATAATGTTGCTACCCCAAAATTACATACTATTACATAGTAAAATTTTTATAAGTGGAAGTTTTCTATAAGGCAACTATAAAAAATAGTGAAGTAAATACATAAACCAGTAAGTTACCATTATCATCATCAGGTGTAATGCACTGTACACTGCTATACTCTGTTATTTTTATAACTGGCATCACATTAAGTTTGGTTTCGTCAGTGACACCAACATTAAATAATGTAAGTAATGCCGACACTTCAGTGTGACAGGTACGTGCTAGATGGCAGATTGATGGGATCTTCTGTGTCAAGGACTAGGTATCCATTTTGGTTTTAGGGTGGCTAATCCGTGGTGACAAGAATGTTCTGAAATTCTTATTTGTCATCTTATGAAATTGCTGTTATAGATGCGGCCTGTTGGACAAAATACTGTGCAATGCATGGGTGTGTGTGCACATGTTGCCAATTCAGTGAGCAAGTCATTTTCTCTCCTTTAATTACAAACTAATTAACTATAAAATGGGTGAATGTCACAGATATCTTTATAATATTGGTGACACATGACAAATTAACATTGTTTCCTTTAGCATCTGACCACTGAAAAGAAAATACAGACCCTCCACACTTCATAAAATGTTTGCGTACTGATAGGATCATTTTACACTGAACAGGTCATATAAAATACACATTCAAAACACCTAGGATCCAGAACTTTAGTATCCAGTGATCATCATGAGTGTGCTGTATCAAAACAATGGTATTCACATGTTTTTCCACAATGTCAGAATGTACTGAATAAGAATAAATTCCCAGGTTTTCGTGGCTGAACTCTGTCAAATACTTCCACTTTTCTTATAGTTTTGCCAAGGAAAATACAAGTTTATTTATTCAAATCGTAATTATTTCTCAGAGTCATAATATTGACTCTGAGATCACCTGTCATGCAGGAAAGTTAGGTTATAAGGGGTATGTTATAAGTTAGAGCTCAAAACATTGTCAGGGGCTTGTGAAACAGAACTAATAAAGATGCTCCAATTAAGAAGAAGCAATTCTGGCGGGAGGTCTCTGAAGATACACACTTCTGCTGCTATTGTAGAGTTAGGAGACAGGCTTAGAGTTGAGCTGCAGAAGCAAGGGAAAAAGAATGACTCTCCTTGCAGGGTAGATGGATGGAAGGTCAAAGAGAAAGATTAGAAAGACAGGAAATTGGATATTCCAGTGGTCACATCAACTGCAGAAACAGAGTGGGCCAGAAGCCTTATGTACACCAAGGAGTTTTCTTCCTATCAGGCCCTTGCCTGCTTCCACAGTTGCTGGATGGCAGATTAATGGGTCTTCTGTGTTAAAGGACTAGGTATCCATTTTGGTCTTAGGGTGGCTAATCTTCATTGTCAATGTGATTGCTTCTGGAATCATCCAAGACACAAACTGCTGAACATTCCTGTTCAGGATTTTCTTGATCAGGTTGTTTAGAAAAGGGAGACCCACCCCCAATGTGGACAACACCTAGTAGCAACCCAAAAAGACATTGAAGATGTCTCTTTACAATTTTGACATGTAAGCTTATGTTAAATAAAAACTGATTTGTCAAAAGTACAGGAAAAGAAAGAACAATCATATAACTAAAACCTTTCTAGATTTTCTTTATTATTGTTCAAATTGCTATTCTTTAGCAAAAAAAAAAAAATCCATGACATTCATGTCAAAGCTTATTGCTTTATATATATTTATTGATTTGATCATCCATACTCAAGTCCCATATACGAGTAGAAAGCAACGTTTAGGGGTCCTATTATACTACAAAGTTAAAGATTTCATGGGTTAATTTCTGTATTTTTATGCATTTATGCTACAATTGTTTTCTCAATATTCTGCTCTTGTGTTTTTTAAATGACAAGTTGTCTATAAGATAGTGTTATTTTCTTACTGGTATTCAGAGTACAAAGCATTATTTAAGAAATATTTTGGGCCGGCCCGTGGTGGCTCACGCCCTTAATCCCAGCACTTGAGAGGCAGAAGCAGGCAGATTTCTGAGGCCAGCCTGGTCTACAGAGTTCCAGGACAGCCAGGGCTACCCAGAAAAACCCTGTCTCAAAAAAAAAAAAGAAAAGAAAGAAATATTTTTACTCCTTTTTAAAGGACTTTAAAGAACATTCTTAGATTTGCTTAAAATAAATTATTATGATACCAAATAATAAATGAATAAATAATAAAATAAATAATGAATGGATGGATGGATGGATGGATGAATGAATGAATGAATAAAAGTCATGGAAGAAGGAAATTGCTTTTCTTCCTGCCTGCCCTCACAATCCCTGAGATGTTCAACTATGCTGCTGCTACTGTGTTGCTTTGCTGATATTAGGACAAACTTGTTTAGAATTCTAATATAAACTGAAGACCATCAGCTCCTCAAGTATCATCTAGGTCTTTAGTGCCTGGTTGAGATATTGAGCCTTGTATACTGAACAATAGACTTTGACTCTTTGAAGTGAAACAGACATAGCTGCACTACTAAGGCCATCCTGGTAGCCAATCTATTCCATTTTTAATACATATATATTCATTCTAGCAGTTTTGTCCTTTAGAGAACAATGACTAATAAAACTTCTTCATGGGGTCCATGTGAGAGAAGTTTACCCTTTCTTAGTCTGGTGTGTTCAATGAGTTTTTGGGCTTAGTACCCTGGAAGGATTTTCATATGTCCATAATCTCCGACAATCCAAATCCAGTTCCAACAATTTATAAAGGTGGTACCCTTCCTACTACCAGGAATACGTCTTAGATCAGTCTGTGCTTTGTGTTTGGTGCTAAACAAATGTATTGATATGTCCATCGAAATACATTTATCCTCCATATTCAAAATGCAAGCAAAAGCTACTTGTAAAATGGAACCTCTCAGAGCAAGGCACAGCCTGAAGACACACTGATTTACACAATATGGAATAACAGAAAAATACACAGCTTCATCTCCACAGTGACATTGTCCTCACTATTCACAGTCATCTACCCTTTTGATGACTGCAGGTCTCTTACTACTGTATACATGGGACTGCAGGTCTCTTACTACTCTGTTCAACATTAAAGGTGAGCATTGGCTCACACTTCCAGCCAACGTTTAGGTCAAAATTCAAAATGCTGTTTCTACTGAATATATAGCATTCAGCATAATAAAGTAAAAAGAAATCATGAGTCAATCGACAAGACAGACTGTAATTCAGAAGATTTGGTGTAGATTGGTGAGTAAAGGTGGCTAAGAAAGGCAGAGCATATAGTTAAGAAGGAAATGGGATGAGTTTGAAATGTGGCCTAATAAGTCCCTCAGATTCCTGATAAGATTACAAGACAAAAGGCTAGCACAATTCTTCTTCTTTCTATATTCTTTGTTTACATTCCGAATGCTTTCCCCTTTCCCAGTTCTCCCCTCACCATATGTCCCATAAGTCCTCTTCCCTTTGCCCATTCCCCAATCAACCCCTCCAATTTCTCTCTTCTGGTACTCCCCTACAATACTGTATCAAGTCTTTTTAGGACCAGGGCCCTTTCCTCCCTTCTTGGGAATCATATCATTTGCTAATTGTATCTTGAGTATTCAGAGCTTCTAGGCTAATTAATATCCACTTATCAGTGATTGCATTCTATGTGTATTCTTTAAAAACAATGAATTCATGAAATTTTTAGGCTAGCACAATTCTAAACAGAGAAGGATTGATATCTGGGGAATGTGGTGTTTTGCCGTCTCTGATTTATTTTTTGGCAAATCCAGGAACCTGAGAACCAAGTACATTTTCATTGTTGACTTCAAGGGCTCAGGTGAAATATCCATTAATATTCATAGAAGGCCAGATGGACCGGCCAATGCCCGGAGCACATGGCTCAGTTTTAGAAGGACCATCTGGGACTTCTTATGCCATAGTGAAAAGAGCCAATGAGAGCTCAGAACAAAACACAGCCGATTACCAAGTGTTGCTGGGAGCCGCTAGATCTGCCTGACTTTATTGCTCAAGAACAATGCTTGTTTGGAGAAAGAGAAAACCTCACTGGCTATTTCATTTCTTTCTTATTTTCAAAACTTTATTTTTAAGAGACAACTACATACATCTTAAAAATTAAGAAGATAGGGCACACATTTCTAATTTTCCAGTAAAATAAATTCTATAATATTCTGCAGCATCTGCTGGGATATTTTGGGGGTTGGTGGCAAATCTTATTCTGTATCTCAGGCTGGCCTCAAAGTCCTGGCAGTCATTCTGTCTCAGCTTCATGAATTCTAATATTATGGCCGTTACACCAGTCTCACTATCTGAGATATTGTTTCCATGTTAGAACAGAAGATAGATTGGTTTAGAAAAGTTACTGAGTGTCCTTACAATTTCTTTTTGTTAGATGTGACATACTTTACTGAAGAGCCCTTGGCATAGAAAAATTAATAATCCACATTACCATAACAATGAGATACTTTTGGTGTCATAATAAGGTTTTGTGGTTCTTTTTAAAATTTATTTGATTTACTTACTTTTAAATTTATTTATTCACTTTTCTTTCATGTCTATGAGAGGTTTGCCCACACATGTGTATGTGCACAATAAGTATACTTGGCCCATGAGACCAGAAGAAAGAATCAGAAACCCTGGAACTGGAGTTCTCCCAACTGGAGAACGTTGGGAACCAACATACAGGGTATTTAGTCACTTTGAGGTGCAGATTTTTCATCTTAAAATGATTCAAGGAAAAAGAGGTTGTGAGAGAAAACACAGTTGACTTAGTCTTTTGGCCCATTTATTGAGTTGTCCTGCATCTACTGGGTATAACATTTCTGTGTCAAGTGTTCATGACGTAGTAGGAGAATGATAATTGAAATGACAACCTGCAATATGAAGCAAAAAGCAAACTTTTATGCTTTAAAGAAAAAGTACGGAAATTTGAGAAATCTAAAAATGTTACTTTGAAAAGCCCTAAAATCATAATTTCAATTTACAGAAAAAAATTTATAGTACTTGAATGTATTTACTTGCTATGAATTATCTTAAAAATAATGGTTTAGGTATAGATTTATAGCCAAAAAATTATACAGATTAATAGGCTAGTAAGCACTTAAAGTCAGAGAATTACTGAAGAGGGAAAGAAATTATGTTTTAATCAAGGAAAGTGTGTGTGTGTGTGTGTGTGTGTGTGTGTGTGTGTGTGTGTTCCATAGGTCAAGCTCAAGTGACTTTTTCTAGTGTTCCCTACCTTAAGTTTTTAAGACAGAATTCTTTTAATTCAGTGGTCAGGCTCCCATTTCTTCAGGCTCCAGTGTTTATTCTTAGTAGCATTAGCATGGACAAGTACAAGAAGAAGAGTAGCTAGAGAGATGTGAGGTGGCTCAGCAGTAAAGACACCTGCTGCTTTGCACACATTTGACTATGTAAGTTTAATTCACCACAGTGATAAGAGAGGACTGAAGACATAAAGCTATCAGAGCATGCCCTGGCACACACATCCCTGCAACCTACATACATACACATAGTAGAATTAATTAAAATGAAAAGAAAAACTAACAGTAGGTGAGTAGTCAGTGCTGGCTGAAATTACCTGAGGTAGCTCTGTGATATTCTTGAGTAATTTTATCCCCCAGGATCAGAAAACTCAGGTAATAGATTTATGAGAGCTCCCAGTTCTCTATAAGGACTAACAATTAGTGACATTTTTTTTTATTATGGTTGTAGTGTCTTGACGATTAAAATTATCTTAACAATTACATGATCAATATATTTGGTTGAAATTCACCAAATACCTTAAGCCCATGAATTCTAGAAAGTTGCTAGGTACTGCCTATTGAGGCTATTATCACCACAACAATCTCCCAAGACATTTATTACTAGATAAGAGATGGGAACGTGAGATCTTATTGTTTACAGATTCAAAGTGAATTAGCTTTCATCTAAAGTTAATAATCTGATAAAGGATAAAGAAAACCTTCAGATCTTACAAGCCCCCAAAGCTCAATCATTCATGGCATTGTTTCCCAGACTCATCCCTATGACCAGGATGCCTGTACTTCCTTCTTCACATTAACTGGAAGTCAAAGTGAAGAAGCCTTGATATGAATGACCTGTCACTTGTCCAGCTCATCTATATATTCCTAATGTGATGTACCAATTCATATATATATATATATATATATATATATATATATATATATATATGAGAAAAACAAGGATGGAGTGACTCATGGTGATAGACTGTGCTAGGAAACTGTTAACTTCAAATTTCACCCAAAGAACCATTCGTTTTTTTTTTCCATAAGTTCAATTAGCATGCGATTTCAGAGGGACCACCTGTTGTACAAAGAGAGGCCACCTGTGCCAGGCAAGGAGCTGTTGTTAATTTTTGCCAGCACCTCCTGGGGGCTTGTTTTCAATTAGTTTAATTCCTAATATGGTTTGATTTCCTGGGTATGAGCCCAGTGCTTCAGAGAACTAACCACTTTCCTGAAAAGCATTCCAGCTAATTCTCTTTCCAAGAGAGAGACGAGAGGGAGATGGAAGAATTGGGAGTCAGGAAATTAAATGTCTGAGTTCTAAGACCCACAGCAGGCAAAAAGTTATTAGTAATAGCAGTAGGTTTGGGGACCCAGTCTGCCTTACTCCATGACATCCCATTATCTGTGAGGACACATTTTATAATAGTCTGTACCCTTTCACTAGAGGTGTACAGTCTGTTCCTTCTTGAGTTCTGGGATGCAAAGATCTAATTCTCAAAGGCAGATGATGGGAACGTGTCCAGTTATTTTGCTGTGATGCTGCATCAACAGTAATGCAGCAGTTTCTTGGGAAATGAAACAGGCACCAAAGACAGAATGAAGGATCAGAAAAATTTATTATATTAATGGGAGCTGAAAAGTCACCTCCATAACTCTGAGCACTGACGTAAGGGGTTCTACAGAGTTGCTTTGGTGTTTCACAAGTGTCTCTATATTTAATGACTTTAGATTCTAAAGCCAAAAGCCAAGTTTTTTACAGTGTCTGTAAGCTTTTCAGCATTATTGTTAACTATCCCAACTCTTGTCATCTTAAGTTACTATGGGCATTAGGGTTTCTGTGAGACTAAGATCAAAATTAAATTACCTCCTTGTGCTCAGGTATTGTCTTAGTTGCTTTGCAATGACTATCACGAAACACTACAACTAAGGCAATTTACAGAAAGAAGAGTATATTTAGGAGCTTAAAGTTTCAGAAATTGAGTTCAGAAAGGGAGGATGACAGTAAGCAGGAATTCCTGCTGGAACTGTGCCTGAGAGCTTACATCTTGACTCACAAGCAAGTAGCAGAGACAGCTGAGAATGGGGAGGCTTTTTTGAAACTTCAAATTCCATGCCCAGTGCCACACATCCTTGAACAATGCCACACCCCATAATCTTTCAACAGGTGACCAAACATTTAAACATATGAGACTATGGGACAGTTCTTATTGAAACCACCATGAGTATATTTGCAGAAGCAATTAGGAAGACAGAGGTTAGGAAACTTCCTTTAGTAAACCAAGATAATTAGAGGCTATTTTATAAGATAAGTAAACATTTCTTCAAGGTGGTCTGTTTCCTTTTTGGTTTCTTTCTAACTTTGTTTCCCCCTTTCATGTGTATCATAATACTGCTCTAATGACCTTAAATTCCGAGTGTCAAAGCAAGGGTTAAGTTCTTCAATCTAACCTAACTAATAAATCCTATATTTATTAGGTGTTAGGAGAAGAGTTAAGAGACTCAAGAAAGACAAAGGGGTGCTCAGTTTAATTTTATTTAATTGAGCAATAAATTGACACTACAACAGGCAGTATAGTGGGCCCTGAGAAAAGTTTCTACCTATAGTCAAAACAACCTGTCTGCTTTTAAAGATTTTGGAGGGAAGGGAGGTTTGCCTTCTGAGGAAACATGCTTAGCTAACATATGATCCATGCTGCATAACCAAGACATATGAAATGTAGGCCACTAGGTAGGGGTCACTCTTCCTTTGAATAGAACAGTATGGCTTGAGTAACATGTGACCCATGCAAGGTGACAGTAGCCAGGCTGGCTTTGGTCTCTGTTAGTGGGAGGGCTTGTTCCCATCTTTCTCAGAGCTTTCTCACAGCTTGAATCTACTTACATAGAAGGGGTGAATCCTATAATAAATTTCATAAAAATAAACATAATTTTGTAAACACATACAAATGTAGAAGACTGTATATGTGGATACATATACAGTATCTAGATTTAGCAATTATAAACCATTGCATAACTTTATCTTATCAACACTCTTGTGCTTTTCTTTCTACACCACTAAATTATTGTAATATATTATCAAATATCTATAATATAATTCATGAAGTATTTCAGGATACACACAATGAATAAGTATTCCATCCTTACATCTAATTAGAAGCCATGGTTATTTCTGAATAGTATGAACTATCTAGTTCTTGTTTAAATATGCCTTCCTGCTCAATAATTACTTGTTCAATCAGCATTCTATTTTTTTTCAAAATTAAAACACTTTAATCATTTAAATAGAACCAACTTCAGTAACATACATACATATACAGTAAATCCAAACACTCTAATTGAACAGTATATTTAAATAGATCAAATTTTTAAAAATTCCCCAAATAGACTCAGCATCATGGGTATGAGAAGGTATCTTTGAAAAACTATGGACCAGACTGAAACAGCCAAGGCTATCTCTACAAAGACACTGATGAAAACACAGCCTGAAGATGTCAGACATTTGTCAAGAACACTTCAAGAGAATGACCCAACAGGGTTGTTCAGAAGGAACAAAAATGACCACTCCCACAAAGATGAAGGTATATCTAACAATTCCTTTGGTCCTCTAAGTCAAGTCACACTGGTTTTACTTTAAAATACCAAATACGGGTTACATACTTAATAGTCTCCCTAGAAATGTCTAAATAGCAAAGTGGACTAACACTGCTATCATGCTAGATTCCAAAGGAAACTCAAAATCGATCTGACTATATTTTGGAAACTCTAAATATAGAAAGTACTAGGAAAAAGTAGAGGTAAAATAATTAATAAAATTAAGAACAAGTTCTTGCTTATCATAAGCTGATGAGTGTCCAAGTGGCAGATAGGACCACAGGAATTCATTTAGAAAACACTATGTCAGCCAGTGGGAGAACTGTTCAATGAACAGCTATGATTGTGTTTGTGTGGGGGAGCAAGAATGCTGGGATTTAACTTGGTCCTCACTGCGCCAGTGGAGGACATTTGAAGTAACTGGTAATAAGCCACCCTTCCTGGACAGCTACACCTCTGGACACACTTGTACCGAAAGGACTGAGAAGTTCTTTAATCACCCTGAACTTAAAGTTTCCTTACTTTCTACCTTTTGATTTTTCAAAAATGAAGTTTTTTATCTAATAATTTATATCATAACAAATGAGAAGCTTAATAAAATTTCTTACTCTTGATGGATTAACACTTTGTATGTTTTTTTCAATTCTAGCTTACCTTGTCATTTCCCTGCTATGGGTTCCAGGACTATTCCCATGTACAGTGGCATTAATAAAATTCCTTCTTGCCCCTCAATAGTATGAGAAGTTATTCCTATTAAGTCTCCATGGTTATTTTAAAACTTTATATTTACCCTTTAATGTACAATATGTAGGTAACAACATTTCCAGTACCCCAACCCCAAATATATCGCTGACTATCTATCCATCTGGATGGTTAATTTTTCCCAATTTTACCTCTTGATTTTCTTTAGATGTATATAGGGACACTAGAAATTCTGGCAGAGTATTCCATACATACATACATAAATACAGCTTGTCTTCCAAAGACATTAAAGTGAATTATCTTCCTGTATTTAATGTCAGTAGCCACTAACAATCATTGCCTACATTCTCTATTTCATCCAGGATTGTAAAATGACCCTATTCTAATTCTGTGATCTTTTCATTTACTAGCTGAGATGCTTTAATAACAAATAAAATGTTCAGTAAGTATGTGGTCATACTCAAGTGTAGTTCCTGAAAAAGCAGTCACTTCTTGACCTTTTGGCTAAGATTTTATGGATAAATGTCTCAGTTCTTTGACCCAATTTATTATATTATGAAATAATGATAATGGCTTTGTTTCTAGAATCTTCCAAATATGATCAGTAATATTTTACTTGTGTTATTATGAAATCTAATATTTAATTTATTTTGTGTCATATATTTCTGTAACTCTTATTAATATCAATTTATTCTAATCTGGGCAATCAGAAGTCTTTAAGATTGATTCCTGAGTCCTTTAGTCATGAACTCAAGTCTTTGATAGTTGCGTATTTTCATTTGGGGTATTTGTTTTGCTTTTTCTGAGGCCATCTTTCCTATGAAGAGACAAAATTGATCCTTACACAGAAGATAGTCATTGGATTCATGTGAAAACTGACCCTGAGTAATGGGTGGAACATTTATTCTGTGTTTAATAATTTTATCTCAGTAACTATTTTAGATCAGGAGTATATGGGCAGGAAAAAAGGCTACAGTGCAAGGAAAAGGAAGAAAATTTTTGTAAGTGACTGCAAGAATTTGGGGGTTGGGAGAAGTTTTGTTGTGAAAGGATATACATGAGAAGCTGAAATAGTATGAGCAAGATGGACAGGAAGAATGGGCAATAGACCAGGGAAGGTAACCAATGTGGAAATCTAGTGTATTCTTGGAGGTGCCCTAGCAATATTTAGTGTTCCCCTTTGGTCAAATGAGCCTACATCCATATTCAGGCATCATTTGGTCATGCAGGCAGGACAGTTCCTCACTTCATACCAAACCTGCATCAGTTAGCCACTCCTTTAGTAAGAGCCAAACTGGATTCACATCAAGGTGGTAATTCAGCTGTCTAAATATTCTTTTAAAAGTCTTCAATGTACTATTGCAAAAAAAGCAGTGTGTGTGTGTGTGTGTGTGTGTGTGTGTGTGTGTGTGTGCAGAATATACAGGAAAAAGGCATTATTTTTAGTAATGAGGCTCCATAAGCAGATCTGTGTTGCATAAACTAGTGAGTGTTCCAAGATCATGCAATCTGATTTTAAGTGATCATGTATAATCTCAGTCTAATTTTAAAATAAGATTTTATTTTGTGGGAATATAGATTATGAATTATGGCTGAGTCCACTATTTATACTAGATTGCTAATAATTGAAATAATTTATGGGCAAGTTCTGCCATTTATTAAAATGGTTATTGAGTACAAGGAGCTTTCAGTTCACCATATAGCAGCTGTCGCTAGTGTTCTAAGGCATGTAACTTGAGAATCTGAGTGGGCAAACATCTGGCACAGAGTCATGGGGTTAGAAAAAATAGAGAAAATTTTCTCACTCATCTTAAGGCTCCTAAGACTAAACTCTTAAAACACATTGTGAGGTTATTCTTCCTTAGTTGGCTAACTGTTTCTGAAAGATGAAACAGCAGAGGCATGACAAAGGAACACACATAGCAATGTCTCTATGGATAACAAGGTGACAGCCTTCATAGGAGTGTAATGTGTGTTGATTAAAGGCAGAGAAAGTGACATAGCTGTTTACCAAACTTCTGATGAGCCTGGATATTGTCATCAGAAACCTTTTGCTGGTCTGCAGATATCTCAAAATCCCCACGACATGCTAGTAATATAATTACATCCGTCTGCCTTGTATCTAAGCTCAGCAACAGCCTTGCATGCAACCCAATTCCAGAGAACACACAAGGTGAAATGCTAGCACCAGTTTCAGTAATAATGAAAGCCATACATCATACATGCAAATTGCCAGAGACCCTGGGGTAGGCTGAGGGAGGTATTATAATGACTGTAGGTAATTACTAAGCACAGACAGTTGCCAAAATCAGAAATTGAAGAAGTTGTAGCTAAGCCATAATCCAGACAGCAGAACATCTGACCCTTATTTCCTTAAGGATTCTCCCAACAATTTAAACAGAAATAGAGAAAGCATTAGGAAGAAGAACAAATCCCAAGTTATAAAGTTGAATGAAGTTGTATGGAAGTTAATGGAAGGCACAGATTTCCCGAGAGGGAATGGCTCTTACCCTCTAATTAATTTACTAAGCATGATTGCTAAAATTATCAACTTGATACTCTGAGTTCTGAAAGGAATTGCTTTGAGAAGACAAAGGAAATATTGTCTGTCCATTGGTACTCACAGCATCCTACTAGCACACTCTTATGGGCCATACCAAAATTATTTAATTTATAATATTAAATATAATTTTTTAAAATAAACCTCATAGTATCAGATGAGAAGTGACCACATTTTTAGCTGCCATTGGTGTCCAGGTCATAACACATTATGAGTACATGTCTGAGCTTCTATTTCAAAGCACCCTTCTAGAGTTGTACTACAGAACAAGGGCAGGGTCAGACTAACTTCCCATTCAAAGGAACTTCCAATTCATTTAGTGCTGAATATGCCTCATGCCTTCATCTTTTAAAACTCCACAGGGAGTCCTGATGCTTAAACCTGTCCTAATGTGACTTTCATCACCCCAGCCTGCAGCTTTCTTCCTACCCCTGTGTCTCTGAGCTTTTTTACTGACTCCTCTTCATCAGCGTGGACATCAGACTTCAGCTGTTGAATTCTCATCTTTTCTGACCACATTAGGTGCCATCATTTCAGTGATGACTTTAAATGCTATTTATAAACTGATGACTCTAGAAGATTGTCCTATTACCTAGTTCTGAGAATTTTGAGGCTTAATAGGCCTCATTTATACATTTATATCTGTATATACATTTTTGTCATTTCTACCATTATGCTTTTCGTTGTTTTTTTCCCCTTAAGATAGTGTCTCTGTATGCAACTCTACCTGCCCTGGATCTCAGTATGTAACTCAGAATGGTTTGAACTCACAGAGATTTCCATGCTTTCTCCTAAATGATGAAATTAAGACTGTGTGCTAATGACATCTAGCTGATTATACAGTCTTATTCTATTTCCTTATATTCCCAATCATGTTAACTCTATCCTTTTGCTAGCTGAAGACAAAATCTTGGAGTTATCTACATTTCATATTTTTCTCCTTTTTTTCCAATTTGGAACAGTAAACCCAGTTTTTAATCTGGGTTCTTTTTTATTAATTAATTAATTAATTAAAATTTTTATACTCCATATTTTATTCCCACCCTGTCGACCCTCTGGATGTTTCACATCCCATACACCCTCCCATGCTGAAAAGGGCAATCCTGTAGGAAGGTCAGCAGTCTCAATTAATATAGAAACCCCCCCCCAAGGTCTTTCATATTTTTCTCTTAAACTCCAAATTTACCCTACCTACAATTCTTAATGAAACAGCCTAATTCTACCAACTTTCATGAAGCAGCTAGTCATCTTATATTTTTATCTATCTGCACATCTATTTTTAACTTTGTCCTTATGTAGTCTATAATCAATAAAAAATCAAAATTTTATCATTTAAGATATAAGTCAAATTGTATCACTCATCATTAGTGTTTGGCATAAAAGGTATCCCACATATCTTTGAATACTTGGTCCCCTATGTTTAGACTGTCCTCACTGAGTGATGGTGTTTCTTGAGCTGGAGATACATAGAAGAGGTAAGGTTCAACTTGCAGAAGTAGATGACTATTGGGTAGAACTTGAGATCTCTAGGCTGGCCCTAAAGCCTAGCCCTCTGTCTCTTAATCAAAACATAGGTGAGTAAGTCACCTCAGACTCTGACTGCAAGAGCTAAAATCTCTGAAAATCCTTGACCATAGTGAATTGTATTCTCAAACCATGAGCCATAATGAACCATTATTCTCTCAAATTGCCTGTGTTAAGGATTTCATCATAGCAATGGCAAAGGTCACTAATATAAATAATAGATACCAAGAAGTAAAACCATGACTGAGATAAATCTAAACATGTTGCTATTAGAACAAGGAAGAATGAGGAAGAGGTTGGAGCTGTGTGCTAACTGCTTTTTACTTCAACTTGGCAAAAGCAACAGTCACTGGAGAAGAGGTAGTTTTAATTATTTTAAAAATAAAAGCCTCCATAAGATCTGAATGTAGACAAGTCTATTGGCCATTTTCTTAGCAACTGATGAGCAAGGGCTCAGCCATGGTGCATGATGCCACCCCTGGGTTGGTGATCCTGGATTCTATTAGAAAAGAAAATACAAAACAAAACAAAAGGGGCAAACCAATAAGTATCGTTCCTCTAAGGCCTGTGCATCAGCTCCTGCCTCCATGTTCCAGGCCTGTTTGAGTTCTTGTCCTGACCTCCTTCAGTGATGGACTGAGATGTGAAAGTATAAGTAATCTCTTCATCCACACTTGATTTTAATCCTGGTGTTTCATCAGAGCAATAGTAAACCTAGTAAGAGAAGCTGTGAAATACAGAAGTCCTGGAATGCTGCGAGTTTCTGAAGGAGTGGATATCAGCAGTGGCAGGGGTCAAAACATTGTTCTACCTTGCTGTCAGCCATAGACAAAGAGTTCTCTCATTCTTTATTAAGATAAAGAGAGAGCCTTGGCTTCCTCACAAATAGTAATTTCAGAACAAGCCAGTATTAAGCAGATCTGACATTTATTAAAAGATATCTTAAAACAGTAGGCGTGAGTAGAAAGAATTCTAGGGAAGCAGAAAGGCGCACTGAAAAGAATGGGTGTGGGTTTTTCAAATGATAGCTAAGTGCCGTTATGGTTGCCCTAGATACAGTTTTTGGGTGGCTTCTGAAATTAGATATCAAAAGGGTACTAAAGAGAAATTTCTTTTTATATAAATGAGATGATAGGGTAGTTCATAATATGAGTTGGTTGGGATTGCAGCTGATGAGGTACAACCCTGGGTCACAAGGGTTACAGAGAATAAGATATTTTCATTGTAAAACAGGGTTACATCTTTTGAGAAAGGAATAAGCCGGTGTTCGATGACACTCATAGCTTTTGGGTTGGTAAAAGTTAATGGTCTGTTAATGTATCACAAAAAGTTTCATCTGCTGGGCACAAGGATATACAGGTGGGCAGTTAGTGGCTATCAAGGCTATTAAGCCTATGATCATTTGTAATTAGGCTCTGAACCTGAAACTCCTGATCTCTCCACAGTCATTGAAATTCCTACAACTCAAACAGCCTTTGAAGAATGTTCAGTGTAGAATAAGGCTTCTTTTCATCAACATGTAGCAGGTTCCAGATATGATAGGATTTGATACTTGCCCTGATTCAGTCTTGTTATGGTTCAGTCATCCCTAGCTCTACTTTTGTTGCTTCATTTTAAAATGAGGATTTTTGTTCCATGCCAATGTATAGTAGACAACCTATTATTTGCTTTGTAGTGACTCATAGTTAAGAGATTATCTTGAATCTCAGAGTCTTTGGACTTTTGAGCAGCATTAGAACTATAAGACTATCACAAATATTGAAATTTAATTTAATGCATTTTGCATTACAAGGTGACTGAACCTCTAGATGTAAATATCCCTAACAATGTTATGTGTGTGTTTGAATACTTGCCCTCAATGGCATCTTTTGGAAAAGTTTTGGTACTTTTATGAAATGGGAACAAGCTGAAAGAAAGTGAGTCACTATGGGGTGGGCCTTGAGGTTTATAGCATGGCTCTGTCACATGTGCCTTGGCAACCTAAAACCACACCCACTGCCATGCCTTACCTGTTGTACTGTACTGTACCTTAAACCATGAACCAAAATGAGTCCTTTCTCCTTTAAGATGCCCCTTCTTAGGCACTTTATCATAGCAATGAGTAAAAGAACTAATAAATCCATCATCTCAATCCTGCAAATAAATTTCTCTATCACCTGGGACAAAAGACATTTCAGTGGCTTAGAAATATTTTTTAAAATCTCTCTCTCTCTCTCTCTCTCTCTCTCTCTCTCTCTCTCTCTCTCTCTCTCTCTCACACACACACACACACACACACACACACACACACTTGTTCACATGCTCACAGACTCAGATATACTTGTAGACATGCAAATACATGGGCATACAGACATACCTACACACACAAAAGCAACTCACACACATTCATACACATACACATATGTGCATACACACAAACATACACACAGAGAGACTAGACTCTCACCTTCATGTCCTCCCTTCCTCTTCCTGGTTCATTCCACTCTAATGCAATGGCTTCTTCTGACTTTTCATAAATCATGACGACATGGCATCATTTCAGTCCTTAGGGCTACCTGTTTCCCACATGTTTTTTTTCTATGCAACACTACTTCCTTTGGTTCTTGGAATGAAATGCTACCTTCCATGTAAGGTCTTCTTTGGTTATTCTATTTTAAATTGTAGCCTTATCCTTCCTGAATTACCTTTAAATTTTCCTGTTTTGCTTTATACCTTTTTCTACTAATATGTAACACAATCCATTTATCTTTTATTTCATTCTTGTTGATGTCTTCTGTGCCACCCCTTACCAGGCAGGCTATTTGCAATTGTAGTTTTTATGTACAT
Organism: Apodemus agrarius; assembly: GCA_964023405.1. Classification (NCBI taxonomy): domain Eukaryota; kingdom Metazoa; phylum Chordata; class Mammalia; order Rodentia; family Muridae; genus Apodemus; species Apodemus agrarius. Next base: position 87,252,146 of record OZ030008.1, read on the forward strand.
AATCAAAATTGTGCACAGTTCATGATGAATGTGTATCAGACTTACAATAATAACTCATTAAATACATTTTAAATGAGTGAATGGGTTCTATCCTTATTCCTTTCATATATATTTCTTGAAATATTTGCTTAGTGTCATAAGAGCAAATAAAACCTTAAGTTTGAAGTCACCTAGCCAAATGTCTTCCCTTTCTCCATTAGGAAGTCTAGTACATGGAACAGAGTGGTGACTTCTGTTTTTCACTCTGAGGGCTTGCTGTGGATGAGCCTATGTGAGAGCCTGTGATTGCTAATCTGGGTTGTCAACTTGAGTACATTTGTAATCATCTAAAGCCTAACTGTCTGGGCACACATATGAGGGATTTTCTTGATTAAATCATTTGAACTGAGAGGAACCACCATAAATCTGGGCCACATCTTCTGAAGGGAGGGAGCTTTGTTTTTGAGCATGCTTGCTTTAACTCTCACTGGAATGTTCACCTATCCTACTCATAAAACATTCATTCACTGGTATTAAAACATACTGATTTGGGATTCCAATATAGTCTGCAGACCAGCAGCTTTCTAGGTCTTGCCTGTAAGTCTAGCACCACATGGGGACTACTGAGATATCCAGTCTCATGGAGTAAGGAAGTCTTGAATCCTTGGTTTTCTATGGGGAGATTTCCTCTGTTAATCTACTCATACTATACCTTGTAAGACATTCTAATAAATCTCTCTCATATATATGTGTGTATGTATGTATGTATATATATATATATATATATATATATATACTTTTTCTCCTTCAAGATGACTCCTTTTAGACATTTTATCACAGTGATACATCCATCTACTTAAGCCCCATATATATATATATATATATATATATATATATATACATACATACATAGAGGGGGGAGATAGAAACAGATAGCTAAATCATACATACATGTGTGCACACATATACATACATATATATATACACACATATATATGAGTATATATATATATATATATATATATATATATATATAAAATCTGACTATGCCCTCTAGGGCTTTTCATAAGTTGTGAATTGCATCAGAAAGTTGGTGATGTAACATTTCACTCAAGACCAGTCCCTACTGTAATAATAATGATAATGTCAATAATAGCAATAGTGATGTTTGATAATACTAAAATTTCTTGAGTATCTATGGTTCATCTCTCATTTTCCAAATATTTTTTATTATCTAATAATTTCAACAATCACTTATGAAGTAGCTACCATATCGATGAATTTAATACATGAACATAAGGTATAGTATGAAACAAGACGAACAAATATACACAGAAAATTAGTAATAGAGCTCTCTTTTCTGTTACCTAATTCAAAAATTCAAGATCTTGGCTTCCATGCCTCCCTGAAGGTATTGCCTCTATCAGACCTGCGCCTTGTGAACACAGAATCTCATTTGGTAGAGTGATGAATACCATAATGATTAGAAGTTGGCATTAATGGAAACTCAGATGATTGATATTTTAAGGTTGTTTAGATAATACAGAAAAATTTGTATCCTCTATAAACATGGTCAAATGTCTGCAAGTGTTCATGTAATTCATGAGTAGCTACCTAATCATAACAGAATGAAACAAGTGAAACTGTATTAGACAGTATTCTCTACAGTAGCAGAATGACTACAATGTATATGGAGACATTCTATATATGAAGGAAATTTATTAGTTTGACTTACATGCTTGAGACTCTAAGAACCTAGCTAGTAGGTGCTCGGTCCACAAACCTGGATGCAACAGTTGTTTCAAGGTCTCAATCCTATGCTGTAGTTCTGAAACTTCCTGGGGAGTCGATTCTCTTTATACTTCACTGCAAGGCCAATTAAGATGGAGTTATATCAGTGGAGGAGAGCAGCAACAATAATAGGCAAACTCTCTCAAGAAGAAACCAAAGCAGTCAGGTGACACTGCTTTTCCCTTGGACCTTGTTATGTCTGGGTCATCTAAGAGAAAGTGATATTCACTATGAGAGCAGATCTCCCCACTCAATGGATTTTCTCAAGAAATTCCCTCAGAGACATACCCTGAAAATGTCTCCTAGGTGATCTTGAATCCATCAAGTTGACAGTCAACAAACCATCACAAATGCTGATTTCTAATTTAAGTCCAAATATTGTTCAAAGTATTAGAAAGGACATTTGCATTCACTGAAACTATTAATGCCAATGGTACAAAAACAGCAGTCAAATCCATATAATCTTTCAAAAGCTACCATCAGTTACAATTGGCCAGATTAATTGCACCAAAGCAATTTAATAACAAGTACCTACTAAATATCTCTTCCATTCAAAGGTTTGGAACACGAATTCACATTGTACGAAGCAAAATCTGATAGGCTTAGTTTCTACTCTGACTCTAAATGTATTAACTCTAAGTATTAGGGATGATTTTCAGCCATGCCAGGACTCACTTTATCTATTTTTAAATGAGATTAATGCCACCTGTCTCTCGTTTGTTTTAAACATCGAGTGGTAATACATAGAAGACAATGGCTGCCATAAGTTCTCAGCGAGACGATTTTACCATTTAAGTCTATAAATAAATTGATTATTTCACAAAGTAGCACTGTGCTTTGTTATCATCTGCTAAAGGAGATATGAATGGATTTTGTAAAGCTATTATGTTAACCTTGCTATTTCAAAGGAAGTAAATCTTTCTATTTTGGACTCTCATAGATCTTTTAGTTTTTGTAACTACAAAGCATAGAAGTAAAATAGTGAAATACTTGACATTGAAACTTCTGTACATCATTATCACAACTTGAAAATGTTTCTATGCGGATTGGCCTGTGTGTGTGTATGTGTGTGTGTGTGTGTGTGTGTGTGTGTGTGTGTACATGTGTATGTGTGTCTACTACCTTGAAATATGTTCTAGGAGCAAATGCTTAAGTCAAAAGTGTACTCACTGAAAAAGAAATACATACTTATATGATTTACAAGTAGGTTAATCTGTGTTGTGTTTTGAATATGAAATATCCCTCATATGTGCTCAGGTTTGAACACCTGGTCTGAAGAGGGTAGTGTTGTCTGAGATAGTTGTGAAACCTTTAGGAGGTGGAGGCTTGCTGGAGTAAATGGGAAACTGGGATGGGCCTTGATAGCTTAGTCTAATTCCTATTAAATCTCTGTCCCCTTGGTCTGAATGGAATGTGACCAGGCAGCATCCTTATCCTACCACCATGTCTTCCTGACATCATGGATTATATTACTCTGAAACCATAAACTAAAGTAAACCAATTATCTTGTAAATTTCTTTTGTATGGTAATTTTATCACCACCATAAAGAGGTGTTCTGCAGCACACTGTGCCTTACCATTCCTCTAATCCAGTCACCACAACTGAACTCAAAGCATCCATTGGTCTCACTGCCCAATACACATGCACCTGGAAAATAACCTAGTAAACAAGAACTGGTCTTGAGTCAGGATTCTTCCTGAAAGAGAAGCAGTCATTTGTAGTGCATATGTGTTCTGGTTGGTCTGCTGGCATGCCTCATTGACTCTCCCTTCCCTTGGATTTTCCTTCATTTATTTTGCTTCCTGAACATATGCTTCATGGTCAAAGAATAGTTTCCCCAGGAAACCCACAGCTCCAAGAAGAATCCCAAGGATTACATGAATATTGAATTGTCTTCATTGTCTCCACTTTATATACATTTTCTCCTTCAAGCTACATAGACTATGGATTTAAAATTTTCAGAATGCAAACCTCAAACCATAATCCTTTACAAATCTGATTAATTTGCTTCTACAATTCACAAGGTACAATCTTGAAATGTCTATAAGTCATACATCTATATATACCTATACATTGTATATTATTATGTTTATTGCTCTTATAAACTACTTGAATTTGGGTAATTTAAAAGAAGATTAATTTCTTACATTTCTGGAATATGGGGAAGTTCAAGGTCAAGGAACCCATATATCACACACTCTTGATGGTGCATCACTGACTGAGAAAATTTGGAACAATGAAAGAGAGAGAGAGAGAGAGAGAGAGAGAGAGAGAGAGAGAGAGAGAGAGACTGATAGACAAAGACATTATATCACACGGAACCCACTCTTACAACTAATGAGTCAATTCCTATATTAACTCATATGTCCATATGAGTGCAGAGTAGATATATGGAAAGTTACACACACACACACACACACACACACACACACACACAAAATATATGTATACTTCCCTACCCATTTTTCTGTTATTCTAAATGAAATTTGACAGACCAGTATTACTCTACCCTATATTCTTTGCAAATGAGAACCAATGATAAAAGCCAATACTCTCCTTTTTAAAAAATATAACCAAACTTTAAAGATTATAAAAAAAAATCAAAAGCAGATTTATCCACCAATGTGTAATATCTTTAAATACGTCCATACATGTCAAAAGTTAAAATGAGGATAAAAATGTCATAAAATTTTGTCATGATGATGTTTCATTGTGGAAGTAAGAAAGTTTGAAATTCTTTGCTTGGACATAATTATCTTTTCAAAGCAAAACTAAAAGTACTATTTAATGGGTTATAGACCTCTACAACTCTATTGGATTGGAAGGATGGTTAGTATATTCATATAATAGTATATGCAAAAGCCTTATGTTTCATGATGGAAAATGATTCAATTGTACATTGTACATTGTACAAGTTCCACAGACTATATTCAAAATTGTAAAATCAATAAGACCAATATTGCCACATTAATTAGAAGTGGGGCGGTAAACCTTCAGAAAAAGTCATGCCAATACCTGAAATTGGTTCCTTCTAGAAAAACAAAATATTCAACAGTGTTTGTGAAAATGGGTAGAAGCAGAGGGGCTTCATCCAGTAACTGTTGGGAGCAGATGCAGAAAGACCCATAGTGAAATAGGAGGCTGAGTTCTGGAAATCCCACAGAGAATGGAGAGGAAGAATTATGGAAATGAGAGAGGTCAAGGTCACCTTGAGCACACAGCCCACAGAAACAACAAAGCAGGGCTCATAAGAGCTCACAGAGACTGAATTACAATCAGGAATTCTGTATTGGTCTGAGGTCCTCTGTATAGTTGTTATGGCTGTGTATCTTGGTGTTCTTGTAGGACCTTAACTGTGGATGTAGGGATGTCACTACCTCTTTTGTCTACTTTATAGTCCTCTCCCTATTACTGTGTCACCTCATCCAGCTTTGATAGGAGAGTTTGTGTCGAGTCTTATTGTAACTTTTTATGCTGTGTTCAATTGGTATCCCTAGGATGCCTGCTCTTTTCTGAAGGCAACCTAGAAGGAATGGATCTGGTGGAGAGAGGTGGGGACAGAGGGCAGAAACTGAAAGTTGTGGAGAAAGGAGAAACTTTAGTTGGAATGTAATGTATGAGAGAAGACTGAAAAAAAAAACCCAAAACAAAACAGAACCTTAATTGATCCTAACTAAAACTCCTTCTGTTTATACCTTTTAAACGTATGCAGATCTTGAGCAGTAAGAGGACAAGGGATAAATATACCAGGAAGAGGCAAGCTGAGTGTAAAAAGGAAAGTTCATGCTTTCAAAGGATGCAGTCCATCAGGACAAAGGAATCATGGCAGAATTCTTGTCATTTTGCCAATGTGGCAGCAGAAGTGTATGGCTGATTTCTTACATGTAAGAAGATCAGGAGAGAGAGATACCAAATCCTGAACAAGGCCAATCTGTAACTCTTAGACTGACTGCCCCTACTGAACCATTTTCCAGCTATGGCCCACCATAAACCTATGGTGTCACAACCTCACAAGAGTTTCTTTCTGTTATTCAATATCATACAAATGGAAATGCATAGAAGTGAACCAAAGAAAATGAATATTTTTATGGTTATGTTTTGGTAGGACAGTTCAATATGCACCACAAAAAAAAAAACCACTACTTCAGTTAATTTTATTGCATAAACTGCAAAGTGAATTTTTGAAATTCCTCATAGGGTAAGAAAATGAACTGTGATGGTTGGTTTTCTGTCAATTTGACACAAGCTAAGGTAATCTGGAAAGAGCAGACCTCAATTGAGAATATACTTTCTTAATATTGCCCTACAGACAAGTGTGTGAATGCATTTTCTTGATTAACTGTTTTGGAGGGCTCAATACACTGTGCATAGTGTCATTCCTAAGCAGGTCACACTAGGTAGTAAAACAAGGGAAACTCACAAGCCATGATAAGCAAGCCATTCAGCAACACCTCTCCATGTTCTCTGCTTCAGTTGTTGACTCCAGGCTCTTATATAGAGCCCTGCTTTGACTTCCCTTCATAATAAACTGTGAATAAACCCCTTCTTATCTAAGTTACTTTCAGACATAGGGTTTATCACAATAGAAAGAAAAATAAGAAGTAAATGGTCTCTGTCTACTGATAATAGAGGCAGGAATGAATATATGTCTATCATTAATCCTAAATAAGAGCAGTTTCTTATATTTGGGGTGGCGATGAGGAGGAGATTCCTAAAAGGCATCATTTCAGCAACTGAGAGCAATAACATTTCCTGTTGTTCTTTTATCTTTATATTTTTATTTTTGACATTATAATTTTATTATGACTTTATCCATTTCCTTTCCTCACTCCTAATCCTTTCATAAACCTTTCCAAACTATGTTTTAACTTCATAGTCTTCCTTCTTACTAATTGTTATTGCATGGATATATATGTACATATATAAAACAGACACACATATATACATAATTTGTTCAATCCTCATAATACTAGCAGTGTGTACTGGAACTACCAGAACTGACCATTTGGCACTGGACGAACAATTGGTATGCTCTTCACCTTTCCCATTATCAACTTTTCTTAGCTGCCTATGATTCTTGTGTAGGATTGGGGTCTTTTTGGCTTTTCTTAATCGAGTTTTTCATATTTATTTGTGTCATTCTTCTTCAACTCACATTTGGATAGGCTGATGAGACTTTATAGGTGTAGCTTTTAATATTGCTGAGACAAAACATCACAGCAAACTCCTTGACCTACTGGCTCTTACTGTCTTCCTGCCCACTCATCCTAAATGCTTACTGAACCTTGGTGTTTTGTAGATGTGTCCATTTGAGCTGGGCTCCATAATTCGGAATTTTGACTAGTAGTTTTCTGTAACAGTCTCTTTCTGATGCAAAATTTTCTTTGTTGAGGGGTGAAAAGTAGACTTTGAAGGACAAATGTATATTTATTTCTGTTAGGAATTTTGCTAGTTTAGTAAATTCGTGGTTGTAGATTGTTCTTCAATAACCATGACTTCACCAGCATTAAGAATAGCTGGCTAGGTTTCCAGTATCAGGAATGGTTTCCCTCTTAGTGATCATATTTCAAGTCCAATTAGAGAGCTATTGGTTAACAACAAGGTATGCACAGCACTACTGAACCCTTAGGGTTAGTATGTCATGCTGTTTGTTAATAAAGTTCATAGGTATTATAGCTGGGTAGAAATGTTGATTGCCTATTTGCTTTAGAACTTTGCATGTGCTTTGTGTTACCAGAAAAGCTAGTCCTCACAGTAGAAGCTTTTAGGTCAGTTCTAACTCATGGGTTTCTGGGCTCTGATTCTGATATGCATTGTCTTCAGAAATAGTGACTTACTTTCCCTCTCTTGGGAGGGGAACAGGACCTAAGGACAATAGCAATCTGTAAGATAATTTATTCTGTCCCAATCAAGAACCATAATTTCATTCATTTTTTCAAAGTTAAGCAGCTCAATATTGTTGCCTGAGCTAAGTTTAAATAATTAAAATAAACGGTAAACTTAAGTCTATTTTAAGTAGGTTCTATGAATATTCCCAGGGACATGTTGGTAAACTCTATTACAAGAGAAAACATGCTTTGATATATTCCTGATGGGATTTTAAAATAAATGTTTACCCTACACTAAGCATATTGGATGACAACCTGTAAATTTGGTTTTAATTACTTCATATCACATTATGCTCACATACACCTTTACAACTAATTATTACAGGATTCCCTTGGCAGTATTCTGTTTTCCCATGGAGTAAATAATTGTTGTCAGTTGTAAATAACAATAAAAAGAAATCAGCCAGTTGTACATTGTACAGCAAATTAAAAGTGATCTGTTCAAAATGCAAAAATATATTGAAGACAGGTCCAAAGCAGGCTGTAGAGATGGTTTAGATAATAAGAGCACTTGCTGCTCTTGCAGATAACCTGAGTTTGGCCCACAGAATCCATGATAAAAGGTTCAAAATTGTCTGCAACTATAGTTACAAGGGATCTGAAAGCCTCTTCTGGTCACCTGAAAATGTGGACACATATCCAAAAGTAAACATACATACATACATACATACATACATACATACACACACATAAGAGAGAGAGAGAGAGAGAGAGAGAGAGAGAGAGAGAGAGAGAGAGATAAAATAATCATGAGTTCAGAGTGTTCCAGTATACCTCTCTTCTGTTAATCTTTAGGTGGGGGAGGGTGTAATCATTCTTAATACTGTTAGAGCCACCATGCTTCTTAATCTCTCCTCCATCAAGAATTCTAAGTGAGGTAAGCCAGTCTCAAAGCAATGCACATGGTATGCAGTCACTGATAAGTGGATATTAGCCTAGAATCTTGGAACACCAAAGACACAATTCACATACCAAATGATGTCTGACAAGAAGAAAGGAGAGGACACTGGTGCTGGAAAGGATCAAAGCATCAGTGTAGGGGAATACAAGAACAGGGAAGAGGGAAGGGGTAGAAGAAGGAGCAGGGGGAGGGAAAAGGGCATGTGGGACCTTTGGGGGGTGGGGAACCAGAAAAGGGGAAATGAATTGTAAATATAGAATATATACAATTTAAAAAAAAAGAATTCATAATCCATCCCCATTTGCTTACCCTTTACCGTCACTGGCTAGTAAGAACTACTACATGTTTATATTAGCCTGGCCAGCTTCAGTCTGAAATATGCAGCTGCAGTCCCACAAACTCTGCCAAAATGTGAGTTTATTGCTCAATTTTCATGCCCCAATGACATTTGGAGGGAGGTCTACTGTCTAATCACTTTCTATTCCTACAAGCACAATGGTAGAGTTCTCTGTCCATGGTCCTGATGCAAAGCTGATGTAAGAAACTGCCCTGTTTCATACAGCTTCAACCTTGTAAGGACTTGTGACATTTGGCCCATTGCTTCATGTGTCATTATCCAGAACTGTCTTGTAAGCTTGCATCTGTTCATCAAGGGCTGAGAAATGCACTTTATTTTGCTGAGGAACTGTATGGGAAATGTTGACCAGCCAAGTAATACTTAACATGTATAGGAAGAAGACTGTGTAAACATTGACAACATTCCTGTATCAGTGAAGTACATTGCATGGTATGAATAATATGAGTTCAAATTTATCATCTGTTGCTATTCAGTTGTCCTGATAATAATTCTGCCCCTTCACCATTCTCCTAAACCTCATGAAATTACTCATCCAGAAAATAAATGTCTCTCAAGCACGCTGTATCCTTTGGTCATGCTTTTTATAAAAGAAGGAATACTGAGCATTTTTAGACCAGGAAGCAAAAATCCTGGGCCCTAGAGTACTGCAGCCTTTGGCAAATCACTGAATAAAGTGCAAGGGAATCATCACCTCAGGAACTAAATACAATAAACTGAATAAGAAACTTTTAGAAGCACTGCTTGAAAGTTGTAAGTTATTGGAAGTGAGCTTTATGAAAATGATTATGAAATTTGTGTGTGACAAAAAGTAGCTTAAGCCAGATTCCTTAGTATTCCACAATTAAGAAATTTCAGTGTTTGCCAATAAGATTTGTTCAAGAATAGCCATGTATTCTCTTAAAATCAAAGTTTTCCCAGTACTGTAGCCCCAGACTCTGGGCTCTAGTAATTAAGGGTCTCCAAGCCACATGGTTGATTAAAACCTGTCACACTAAATGGGAAATAGTGAGTCAAGAGCAAGAAAGCATTCCTGTCACTCCAGCAGAGAGGGGAGTATGTATAAGGGTTATTCAGTGTGCTGCCTAATTTTATGTCAAGTTAGAATCATCTCAGAGAAGGGAACCTCAACTGAGACTATCACTCCATAAGATGAGGCTTTAGGCATGTTGTCAATCTTTATATGGTCTCTGCCTAAGTGTGTTAAGTATTGCTTAGCCCTTTGTTGCTGGAGCGATGCCTGGGCTGGTAGTCCGATGACACCTAGACTGTTACCATAATTTAGATACTACAAATAGTGAATACAAGTGCAGATATCTCTGCAGTGATCTTTTCACCACAGACATATAAATTAAGGGCACATTGTGGGAGAATTATGGCAGAGGTTAGCACTAAGCAGGAAGAAGCACAGGAGTGAAAGCACCTTTTGCATGTGGTAAACAGAATAGCAGACTATTTCCCTAGATTTGAAGCATCTCCAAAAAAACTGTTGTTACCAAATGAAGAATTAAAAGTGTAGATGTAATTTAGTTGAAATTTCACTCAATAGAGATACTCATGGAGGAAGAAGAATCACTGTTTGAATAGCAGTGTACGCCAGAAACTTGCAACTAGTATTAAATCTAGATGGAGGGGCCCATGAGCCCAAGAATATGGGCAGCAGCTAGGCATTAGAAAAATAAGTCAGAGCCTTCTTGAGAAAGAGTTACCTTGCTGATACCTTGCCTCTTTCACTGTGTGAATAACTTAAGATTTCCAAAGTCCAAAACCTGTGCCACTTTAAGCTATGGAGTTGGTGGTGACCTATTAAAATGGGAAGTGAAAAAATTTTTTTTGATAAATAATAAGTAACAGGCATATTGCGGAGGAGGTGACTGGTTTTCATAGCGATCATAGATAAGGTGATACAGGTGGATTCTTTGTGACCATGTTGTGCAGTCATTTAAAGTATATAATTTTAAGAAGCACCTCTAAAATAGGTACCATTGAGTCTGATGCCAACCATGTAAACAATGGACTTTCATGGATGCTTTCTCTAGCAAAGCAACTAATGTTTTAAATAAAAACACACTGAATATTATTTAAGAGGTTTTTCTGCACATTTTAGGTCAGGAAAATTTCACACTTAAAGGCATGGGTTCTTTAATTCCATTATCTCTCCATTCTAATGAACTTGAGTTTAAGCGTCCAAAACATAAGCTTACTTACAAATAAAGTGAAAAACAACACTTCCTACACTATGTGGTGTTAGAAAGTAAATGGGTTCAGTCAACAGAGAAATAGATCTAGTATATAATGATTTTAACCAAAGCATTTGTTTATGGTATGAATACATTCTTAAATCAACAGAATTTTCATTTCAAATTTGGGGAGGAAATTCAGGGCAGAGAGGGAAAAAACTTGGCAACTCAAACACATTATTTTGTCCTTTCAAAATGCCCAATTAAGTAACTACTCCTGGGGTTTGATAATATTAGGATTGGGTGGCCCCAATGGAAGAATTATAGTCGATATTTAAATATCACACAGTAGGAAAAGCCAGGTAAGCATCAATGTTGGCAGAATTTTGTCTTAATAAGGACTATTTCTGCCTGGGTGAACTAGACATTACAGCAGCATCTGGAGCTAGTCTCTGCACCCAGTGGGTGTCTGTGGACACCAATGACTCCCATTTGTGCTATAGAAGAGTAAAGAGTTGAAATCAACTGAAAAGAAAGATATGAGGAACGCACAGTGCTCTTGGCATGACTGAGTTTAAAGAATGGCTAAATTGCTTCCCCATGCAGCCCCACAGATGGTAAACACACTTGCACCTGTGTTTAGTTGTGTGCTAGTGTGCAAATGGGAAGCAGTAACGTCAAGGTGAAATGTAAGATCGCTTCGTAAAACTAGGTCACTCATAGACTACCACTTACATCTGTGGAATACAATCACTGAGAGGACTACACCCCTTACATACCCCAAATAATAAATTTGTTTGATATAGAAAGTGTCTTCCTCATTATCGTGCTTCATTTTTAGACAGGCAGTAAATATGTACATGATGAGTCTGAAAGGTTCAGTGTCACAACAAAAAATATCATGAAATTTGAGGTGGAGCATTGCAATCCTCTATGATATATTTTCGCTTTTACAGAAAAATAAGAAAGAAATAGATATATGAAAATCACCACCACAGAGAGTCAGTGAGGCATTAGAATTTAGATCATGAGCTTCAGAGAGCTCCTTATAAGAACTGTATTCTTTTGTTGTTTAAAGCAAGGGCTTACTGTGGCAAAGAGGTAGCAGTCTATATGCAGACTGAAGTGTAGCCTAAGAAAGGTAAAGTCAAGAAGTAACAAGAGAGTTCCCTGAGCCAAATGAAGTGGGTTCGAAGTACAGATGTGTGGTAACTGGAGGATGCCCAAGAGCAGGCCTTCTAGCCAGGTAGCTCACAGCTGTGGGACCCCTCAACAGTGACAGACACACTGTTGGGAGCCATTCCTTGGGTACCTTGGATAAAGCTTTGGTACCACAGGCTAGCAAATAATGACAAGAGAGCTCAACAATGAGTATCACAGTAGGCACTGGGATGGATAAAAATGAGCAGCCTTTCCATGTGAGGACCAAGCAAATCCTCAGGTTTCTTGCAAAACTGAATAAATAGAGGATAAAAGCAGGGGTTCGAAGAAAATAATAGAAAGACTTAAATAACTTGATTCAGAAAAAAATCAAAAGGGAGAAAAACAATATCAAGCCTCTTGTCAATACAGCTTTGGGGCAGAATTCAGACATGTTACAAATATATAATAAATGTTGGAAGAACTAGGCTGAAATACAAAAGTAGTTATCTCTCTGTGGCATTTTATCAGTAGTGTTCACCAAATTGCATTTGTAAGCATGCCTGCACATGTGTGCGCATGCGCACACACAGACACACACAGACACACACACACACACACTTTTTAAATGAAAGTACAAATTGCTACCTTCCAATCCATGACTTATGAGCTGATACAATGATAGCACTTTTGAACAGTCTTAAAATCTTTACTTGGTTCTGTTTCCTGAGAAACTTGAGATCTTATGGTATCCAGAAGAACACGAAGGTTGTTTAAGACCTGACCTTGTTTAAGACTCTTTAGTGGTCTGTCTCCTCCAGTATGCATGACAAATATATTTCATATTGAAAGAATGCAACAGTCCCCAGGAAATAAACAACCAACCACTAAAACCAACTCTTCCATTGACAACATCAAGTTTGAAGTAACTGAGGTTAAGAGGCATCTCTCTTAGGGGGTATGAGAAATATTTTAACATCCCCAGGATTCTGTTTCTGTTTCCTTACACAAATACAATTTTTCTTCTGTCTGGTTATATTTTCTACTTTTCTGATGAATGTTTCTGTCGTTTATATAGTGGTGTCATCCTAGAGGCATAGGTACTGAAGGGTAGGTTTCCATTTGGTGTCTGTCAGAGTCAATTGGGTAATGCTAATCTCATTATTAATGTACAAATGAACTTGGAATCAAGTGTGATTGATTCCACAGTCTCCTCTCCTCATTCCAATGAGGAGGTGATGAAATCTGCAGATGAGGTCCATTTGAAGGACCTAGGACATTAGGGGCATGGAGGTATATAATGCTCTTTCTGTCTCTATCTCTTTCAGTTTCTCTCTCTCCCTCTATCTCTGTCTCTCTGTCTCCGTCTCTCTGTCTCTCTCGATCTATGTCTCTCTCCCCCATCTCCTCTCCTCCCTTCTCCTCTCCTCTCCTTTCCTCTCCACTTTCCTCTCTTTTCCTCTTCTCTCCTCTCTTTTCTTCTCTGCTCCTCTCTTCTCCTCTCCTCTCCTCTCTAGCCTGGAGGTAAGCAGCTTTCCTGTGTCACGTCCTTCTTCCCTTCTTTTGCCTTGCTATGAGCCTGGAAGTGACAGAGCCATTTAATCATGCAAGGAAATCTCTGAAATAAAGAAACAATAATTTCCTCCTCCTTGAAGTGTGTGTGTGTGTGTGTGTGTGTGTGTGTGTGTGTGTGTGTGATATATCAGGTTATTATGTCATAGTGATACAAAACTAACACTAACTTTCAATACATGTTCTACAAAATCTCCAAAAAATAATAAAATCCAACAAATTAACATCAATATTACTACCATCAAGCTCTCATTCTAAGAGTTTTTCCAATAAATTTCGTTGCAGTAGCAGGAAGCAATTGGAGAAGTAGGCATTGATTTTGGAGTCATTTCTGTCTTCTCTCATTCTCAAATACCTCTTCATTCTTTTCTTATCTTTGATATCTTAGAAGATAAAGGACCAATTATTTTTGTAATTATAGTTTTAAAGCTGAAGTGTGAAATTGGCCATATAGATTAATCATTTTGATAAACTGGCTATTTTTAGATGTCTTGACCAGAAGTGGCTATTCTATTTCAGTTTTATACCCCGCATGCCAAACAAGGTGCTTAACAGGAAATGCACTTTCAATAAAGGCCTGTTAAATGAATGAATGAGTGAATGAATGAATGAATGAATGCTGTGAAACTTAAATCATATGTAGAAGTCAGTAATTGGGTGCTCAGTTAAGGTAAAAGTTCTGTCCCTTTATTCATCTTCAGAAAACATCACTTAGCCGTATGCTTCTCTGCTGCCTTTGTCAATCAAGGCAGTAGCTCTTAATCTAGCGAGACAGCTGCCAACAGCCCATCCCCATGCAAGTAATGAACATGGTAAGGCTTCAAACTGCATAACCTCTATCTGTCCCTCCAAAAGATCCACTGGACTAAGGAAATCGCGGAGACTGATCCAGAAGCAGTGGCAACTGGCATGATGCTTGAGGGACGAGCACGTTTAAAGGCAGAGGGACAGCTGAGCTGTGGAAAAGTCGTTTTGTCCACATGTGTGGCACAGTCTTCTACCTTCTATTGAAGCGTAGTATCACTGAGGGAGTGATAGGACTCCAGTGATTAACGTCACTTGGGTGAAAGAACTGAATCTCTGTACCCACCTATTCCACCTGGTTTGCATTCATTTCCAGATTTCTGTGGCTTTCTACTACATAAGGGCACTTCCTTGCCGAGCAGGGAAGCTGTCATTCTTCTGTTTTATGTGATTACTAGCATAGTGGTTTTCTTTAATTCCACTCTACTCCTGCAAACTGAGACCCCTACAAAATGATCAACTAGTCTGTAACAATGCGTGAATAGACTTCTTGCCTCAAGAGTGGGTTTGATTTTATTGATTTTCTTATAATGCTTGTAATTTTTCCCAGTATATTGGAGCTTCTTTTTCTTTTCTTTCCTTTGTATTCCCTAATTGCTTTATCTCTCATAGAAAGATCTGTTTGTGGCTTGTTGTGTGTGTGGTTTTTTTTTTTCCTTCATCAAGAATGTATGCTGTAAGATAGGCTTGGCATAAAAAGGCAAAACTCTATTATCAAAACTCCCATTATGTCCTATGATATATGTTTTTTCTTTCATGAAAATGCTACAAAATGCTTTTGTCCTTCATTTCATGAAAAATTGTACTCTCTAGAGGACGAGAAAACCATCTGTTATGTTCCGTGCTTTCATTTCAATGTTGTGTTATTAGTGTTTGGAGAAAAAAATACATTTTAACTTGGTTGTTTGATCTCCTTTGTCCTTCTGAATATCCCTGCATTGTTGTCTGTGTTTTAACAAATGAAATGAGAAGCCACTCAAGGTCACCATACAAACCCCCGAGGAGAAGCGTCCTTTCTGATGCGTGCATTCACTAGCTAACAGTTATAGAACAAAAACTAAATGCCACATAGGTTTTCAATTACTGGAAATACGGAGAGAACAAAATTCAGGTTTTCTTGTGCTGATGCTAAATAAAACTAAAGCGTGGAGCTGGAGCTTTGAATGCTCTCTCCTGTGATACTTCAGAATGTTCAAGTTCTGATATAGACTTTGGAAACTCAAAAGTATGTGCTAGTGTTCCAGCATTGTGGTATGTTTAATGCCCTGTCTTAATTTCAATCTCGGTGATCTTAACAATCAGTTAAAGGTAATAGTACTTTCTGTTCAGATATTTTTGTGAGATTAGATAAAATGCTGCACACAGATCATTCCCCAGAGTGCTAGACACATAAGTGCTCACAGGACTTGAACTCAAAATATTATCTTATATCTTGCCTTATTTATATTAATCCACAAAATCATAATAAAATGTGTTATCTTACACAATCTCTGTAGTGTATATATGTGTGTGTATGTGTGTGTGTGTGTGTGTATGTGTGTGTGTGCATGCATGAGCGGGTGAGCACACACATACATACGTACACATCACAGTGAACAGGGGAATTTCAAAGGGAACTTTCAAAAACACAATTCTCTCCTTCCATGGTGGACTCTTGGAATAAATCTCAGATCACTTGGACTGCATTGTAACAAGGCATATGCTTTCACCCTCTGATTCATCCTGCCAGCCCCCTAAATATATATATTTTGACTGTCCAAATACTTTACCCATCATACAATAGAATGATTGGACATGGAATTGACTATTTCTATTTCAATCAATGAACTAAAACAGGGACTTGAGAGTTGATGGGTGAAACATAAGTGCATCATTTATGCCTTGTGGTTCCAACCTCTTCTATCCATACTAACTTCAAAATATTTCCATCCATAAAAAGTTAGCACAGAGACTAGCAAGCAGTCTAAACTTCCTCAGTTATACTTTCTGCTAAAATGAGGTGCGTCATAAACAACGAAGCAGGATAAAATTCTCAGCAAAAATAATTTTGTCTTATGCTCTTTGACTCTACCTTTCCCATATAACAGAACAAACCATTAAATACATCATATAAACTCTACCCAGGTGCTTGCTTATCTCTCTGGACAAATCTATTTAGTAGAGAAAAGAAATACAAAAACAAGTCAGATTCAGGAGAAGGGAGAATTGCATAAACCTTCAATAAAGAGTTCAAAGAAAGTGACATCTTAAAAGGAACCAGTTCAAAAACTGAGTCAAGAGCCTTTAGGTGAGAAAACATCCTGTCTCAGAAAGCAATCAGCAACTAATTGCAGATCCTTCTATGCATTAAGCATTTTGCAAACGACTACCTAAAAGCAGTCTGACATTCTCTGCCCATGTGGATAATAGCCTGACATGTCCCAGGTACAAAACAGTGAGATGTATTGACCTCTGCTAAATTAATAAAATGAGCCAAAATTACTCAAAGACTTGGATATTTCTTAGCAACATGTCTTCCAGGCAAGTGCTATGGGCAAAATCTGTATGGGATTATGAGATAAATCAGTTTAAGATGATTAGTAGATCCCATCCAAAGGAACATATGCACAATTTAAGGACTGACCATACTTTATGGAATTCTCCTTCTTTTGAACATTGATATTTAACTCTCATCCTTATAGTCAACCCACTCGGTGTCGGCCTGCATCTTCCTCCTGTAGTATTTATTGCATAAAGGACTGTTTCTCAAACTACTCACAGATAAATCTCCTCCTTGATGGAGGGTTTTCCCACTGCCTATTATGTGCCTATTGAGGCTCAGCCAACAATTTATTACCAGCTGGAAAAGGAGGCAATGAAGTAAAAGACTGAATTGTTTTTATGGCTGTGTCCATATTTCTTAAAGAGTAAGAGCCTTTATGGAAAGAATTTATCCTGGAACTCTATGAGCCACCATTCATTTGGACTAAAGTGAACTTGTTATAAAATATTGAAAACAGAATCAAATTCTATGAGGCTGTCATTCTGTTTTACTACCAGGAGCTATTTCAATCCCTCCCCACTTACTTTCTACCTTTTCCCAAATAAAGTAGCGCTGCGAAGCCTTCAAATGTGGCTTCCACTGAACACCACAAATATTGGCTAGAACCAACACATGTCATTAGAATATAGGGCCCTCATCTGACGTTCATTCAGGGAAAAATCTCTCCATTCAGTACACGACACATTCATTGGTGGCTATATATTTATTAGACTCAAAGTGGCGGGATGCAACAGTGGTAACAACATCAGCAAAAAAAAAAAAAATTATAAGGCATCAGTTTAATCCCCAAACCTAGAAGGTAGCATGCTTGATTATCTTGGCCATTTTGCTACTTCATCTCTCTGCACCTGCTGTACATGCTGAAAGTTCAGAGTCTACTCATGAAGAACTCTCCCTGAGTTTCGATCAGCTCATGTAAGACTATTCTTTCCAGATCCATCTATCTAGTGTACATATAGGCTGGTTCCAAATTCTTTTTACTGTGAAAAGGCAGCATCAAACATAGAAAAACAATATACCTCTAGGTTGTATATGGAGTCTTTTATATAAATGTTCAACAATTTCAGACTTACAGTTTCTTTCAGGGGTTTGGGGTTTAGGCAAGTAACAGTTTTAGCTAACTTATGGCTTGCTTTTTTTTTCTTATTTTCTACTCTTTTTCTCTCATCTTGGAGTTGTGTTGCATATGTGGATGTCCATGTAGACGTGCAGGTACCACATTTAGAGGCCAAAAAAGATCCTCAATGGGGATCCAAGGAGCTTGCCCATAGGAAGAACAACAATATGAACGAACCAATACCCTCAGAGCTCCCAGGGACTAAACCACTAACCAGAATACACATGGAGGAACCCATGGCTCCAGCTGCATGTGTAGCAGAGGATGGCCTTGTTGAACATCAAAGGTAGGAGAACACTTTGTCCTGAGTAGGTAGAACACCCCAGTATAGGGGAATGCCAGGATAGGGAAGCAGAAGTGGGTAGGTTGTTGAGCGGGGGGGTGGGGGGTGGGGGGTGGGAGGGATGGCTATCAAGGGTGTTTTCAGGGGGAACCCAGGAAAGGGGACAACATTTGAAATGTCAATAAAGAAAATATCTTGAAAAAAACAGAATATCACTCAGTATCTTCCTAGATTACTTTGTTCTTTACCTTATTTTCAATGCAGGCTCTCTCCCTTAACCTGGGGATCAATAATTCAGCAGCACTAGCTCTCAGCAAGCTCCAAGAATCATCATGCCTTTGATGCCCCCCTCCAGCATTAGCATTATGCTCATGTGCTAGTATATCTGTCTTTTATATGGGTGTAGGAGATCTGAACCCAAGTCCTCATCTTTATCTGGCAAGCTCTGTATTCACCCAGCCATCCCCTTACCACTGCTTTTCCATTTAGGTAACCAAATCTTTCAATGTGCAGACATGTTTACCCTAAGAAGTCTGTTTCTTCTCTTTTATTTATTTATTTAAAGTCATCTTTACTCAGAAGCACATAAATAACACATCTGGTGTATCACATTAATTCCAATAAATGAATCTATGAGAAACCATTAAATAGTGATCTCCAGAGTCAAATCTCGGGAAACAAATGGCATGTGTTTCGGTGCCTATCACCTAGCCTATTAGTGCACTTTTTATGCCAAGTGATACTGTCGGAGGATTCCATTGATAACATAATAATTATATTTTAATTAAGATATGTCCTTATAAATTTATACATAAAATTGTGTGTGCGTGTTTGTGTGTGTTATCTTCCTCCCTCTACTATAAAACTACTACCTAACCCTTCCTACAAATCTCTTCTTTCATTGAGATTTGTGTACTGGATGCCCAAACCAACAAAGTTTTCTCTAACTCAGTAATAAAGTAATGTTGATGGGTTTAGGTATTACATTTAGCCTGTGATCCATTTCTTTCTTTCTATTATTTATTTTACAAATACATATTGTTTCTATTTCTCATACTCAGTAGTACAACATGTTTGAAATATGTTAAATTTTGGAACAATGAAGCAAACTGACTAACATCTATATTATTTTTCCGTATTTGGATTTTTTAATTAGGAAAATACCTAAAATCTACATACTAGGAATTTTTCAAGAATTTAACACATTGTGATTAATTATTGCCACTAAGTTGCACTGCAGAGCTTTTAATTTACTTGTGATTTCTTATAGAAATTTTTGACATGATCCATTTTTCTTTAGTTTGTATTTAAGCTAGGCAAGAGTAGTTGAGGCTTCTTGAATTATTCCAACAATTTTGTTAAAATTATTATCATTTCTCACTGAATTAACTCTAAATATGTAATTAATAACCTGACTTCTAGTCTCTGATTCTTGTGCCTTCTCCTGGACTCTTTTTTGTCCACATTAGCATGCCAATTTGTATTGTTATTGAGTTCTTAGCCTAGGTGATCATATTTTTGAGAATTCATGGGTGCAGCTTCCCTGAGATGTATAGAAGACACAATCTTGCCATTCTAGTTCTCTGGCTCTGACAGTCTTTCTGTCCCCACTTCTACAATGTTCTCTGAGTCTTAACTTAGGGGTTATATCTTATATGTATCTTCTGGGACCAGGCAGCACATGGTCAGTTTTTCTCTGCATTTTGCACTGATGTAGATTTTTGCAATGGTCTCCATTTACTGCAAGTACTCCACTTAACTATGGATGTAATGACTAATATTCAGAATGGAGTTAGAAATTGCCACTATTTGTGTGCTTAGTCTTCAATGAAGGCCATATATTACAAAGGAAATGAAATTCTAGTTGAAGCATGTAAAAAAACATAACTACCTACTATATTTTGATCTTAGACATTTTAAGTTTGCTAAGTCTATTAACCAGTTCTAATACTAATACAGTACTTCAAAACCTCTATGGTTCTTCAAAATTTCATAGTATCTGTTGTTTGCAAAAAAAAAAAGAATTTAATTCTTTTGCAAGATATTCACCTTTTAAGATTTTTTTCTTGCCTTGTTTCCCTATCAATATTTCCAACAACATTGCTTAAGTAACATTATTTGAGTGAATATCCTGCTCTGTCCTTGTGATTGAGTGGAATACATTCATTTCTCCATTCTTAGGCTTGGTGGATTTTACTTTTTCTTGCCTTAGTTCTTCCTTCTCTCTATTGCCATCCCTCTGTAATTTTATGATGCTCTTTTAGACACTGGATATTGCTGTGTGTCTAAATTTGGCAGAGCATTTAAACAACTATAATTCAAAAGAAGGTTGGAGACAGAATCTGTGTTTTCCATGTACTCTCTTAAACCATTCTACATCCACAGAAACTTTCTATGCTAACCAGTTAGAAACATGAAAGGAATGTAGAGCAGGGGCGTGTCTGTACTAATTGTTATAGTGAACATTCATGAGAATACATGCATAAATCCTGCCCCCCCCAAACCTACCTATAAGCTTCAGCTGAGTGTAGGCACCTGAGCAGACACAGCTGGACTTACTGGAGAGCCAGGTCAGAGCAGCTGAAATTCACAAACATGCTCATTGCTCTACACTCATAAAATGTTTTGGTTGTTTGTATAGAGCATTACTCTGGCACTAGATAGCTGATGCAATAGATTAGAAGTACCCTGTAGAAAGCTCATTTTGTTCAATCCAAGAATGCTAATTACCTATCTGGATTCTTTCCACACTTTGAAAGCATCACATACAACCTTCTCTTCATCTGGTTACTTCAAAGAGAAGGCAAGGAGCTACTAACATATCATTTTGAAAGAACTTTTCATGTTTAAAGCCTCTATGTAACAATATTTACAGTAACCATGAAGACATCATTTTTATGGGTACATGGAGGTGGTTTTAGAGTAGGAGAAAGCCAGGATTTGATAATACCAAATAAATTCAGCCCACTATTGCATGTCATGACTATGTGTCATTTGCCACATCCCCTTCTCCAGCTCCAAAAGCAGTCTTCTTGCAGTGTGTTCCATCACAAGAGAAGTGTCAGCAGTGGAAAAGCAACACTCCACTCCCCATTCCAATTTCACAGTTCAGTAAGGAAGAAGTGAGAGCAGACAGAAGCTTGAGACAAGAAGGACAATCACAACCAATGAGGGAACCCAGTCATCTATTCTGCACCCTTCCTCCCCAAGGGCCTTTCAATTTGTACAAGAAAAAAAATTCGGAGTGGTCATCAAGCCCTGAAAAGGTACCAGATACAGCCTTCACTTCTTCAAATGACCAAAGTGCAATCAGGCAGAGACACAGGCTGCTGTCTCTCCATTAATCTCTGGTTGTGTTTCAGCTTTAAGCTTTAGTTGTTTTTTTTAAATAAGCTTCTTCTCCAAGTCTGAGCAGCTGAAGGAAAGGGGACAGAGGACAATGAAAGTGACATCTGTCAACCAACAGTAATTAAGCAGAGATGTGTGGAGTTCCATGGCTCTAAATGGCCTGTTAAAGTGTTGATGAGCAGTGAAACGTCTGATTAAATTTTAAACAGGGATAAATTGGTCAGTCCCTCCATAGGACAAAGCTAATGGAGGAGTAGACTAACAAATTAAATGAATACTGCCCCAGGGCTAGTAAAGAGACAGACTGGCACAAGTATGCCTCATCTATAGCTAAGTGTAACTTCTTCAATGTGATCAGAAAGAATATGCCTTTCCAAGCACTCCAGAGTTCCAGAGTAAGCTACTGCACTAGGAAAAGAATAAACTCAGAGAATGGAGAATCAAATTCAAGTCCAGCTAGGATATTCCAGAAAGAATCTGAGATGGCTTGCCTTAGGACCACATTGGATACTTGCTTTCTCATCTTCAAAATTTAGAGGCTGTCCACAGATAATTTCAAATATTAGGACACTGGATTTTATGTTTTAGAATTAATTTAGACAAGGAACCAAAATTTCATGTTTATGTGACAGTCAGAAAAGGTGCATATAAGGATACAGAGTGTGTACTGCAAATTCCTAAGTATCATGGCAATAACCAGAAGGATCAATACCTAACTTCCTATGGCTTTAGGGCCCATTTCTTCCCTGAACAATAGTAAGTCTCCTCTCATTGTTTCTAAGTGTCAATTGCCACGCACATTTTTGTAACAGGAAAAGTTATAAAAATCAATTTTAAAGCCAACAAATTAATTTTCCACAACTTTGTTTTAGCACAACCTAACAAGGAAGGTCTAAGCAAGGATGTTTTAACACAACCAAAGGAACAGAAAAGCTTGAAGAAGCATGAGGGTCATAAGACAATATTACAATAGTAGCTAGTGATCTAGTAGAATCTTACAAGATTATTCATCTCTCTACTCACTTGAAAAGACCAGAGGGTAAGTGACTGCTGATGACAAGACTTACAACTTCCAAAGCTACATGGGATTAAATTATGGAGTAGGAGAAATCTTAACAGCAGACTTCAAATTTACTGACCAGAGAGTGTTCTTCCTATGTACCAAAGAATGACATGGTCTGGAATTCTACAGGTTCATAAAAATCATCAAATTCAGAACTTGTGTTTTATGTCTCTTGTAATGATTTGACACCTGTAATTACTACTTATCATACTTCCATTCTCTTCTTTCTTTCTTCTTCTGTCTTCTCTTTCACATTTATACTTTATCATGCACTATGATCACATTGAAGAAGTCATGTTTAAGCCATAGAAGAGGCAAGAATGTGCCAGCTTGTCTCTTTAATTTGCTTAATCTCCAGGTGGTAGTTTCTCTTTGGATCTTAGTCTCTCAACAACAATAACAACAAAATCACCAAAGTGGAACAGATAGTGGAGGCAGTTTATTCAGCAGGCAAATAATAGAACACTCCACAGTGAAAGACTGGAGACATTTGATTCACAGCAGAGTTGAGCCGCATGACAGGTTCTGAGTTGTGTACAAAATTTGACTAGCCTATTCATAACTCTAGTAACATTTTTCCCTTACAAATAACAATAGAATAGGATCCCCCCTTAGAAATTTCTTCTTTTGATTCTTTTATAAAAGCCCATGAAGAAAGGGTGTGTGTGTGTGTGTGTGTGTGTGTGTGTGTTTGTATGTGTGTCTGAAAATACAATGTGAATGGCTTTACAATGAAGGAAGTTTTTTGTTTTCGTTTTGTTTTGTTTTGTTTTGTTTTGTTTTTAAGCATTGAAGACCTTACATTGGTGTGCATTGGGAAAACCGGCCAAACTTCTTGGTACCATAATACCAAGCAGATACCACAGAAAGCAGAACTACAACTTCAGTAATACTTAGAAGAATCACAAAATAACATTTGGACCATCAAGGTATACATTTCCCACAGCATAGCTACAGTTTCCTTGCCTGTCTTATGTCTAACTCACTGAACAAATCAAGGAAGTATTTACTAAGCTGAGGCTGTAGTTTTCCTTGCTTATGTCATATCTAAGTATTTGCCCATCCAGACTTCATAGTGAAGGGACTCTAACCAGTATGACCCTTTCAAACATAGCTCTGGCAGGCATTGCTCTTATCCCCCATTCTCTCTTCTTTGGGAAAAACCTTTAGATTACAATTCTAAAGCTAGCCATCAAGGTCCTTTCCTTATTTGAACACTTCCTTTTCCCGAGGCTTACTACAAAGACCCAGCTATAAAAGTATCTATCAATCGAAAGTCCCCTTTCGCTCACCTATTTAACATACCCAATCAAAACTATACACCCCACCCTAATACAAGGTTTCTTCTTTTATCTTTATATACCATTTGACTGTAGGCCACATCTGTCTCCTCTCTATCTAGAGGCAGTCCTTTGATCCCCCACAGAAACAAATATCACTTCCGCCATTTCCTTCCCCTTTGTCCCCTCTTCCTTTGTGCCCTTCCCCTTCTCCATGCTTATCTATATCATATCTTTGCCCCTATCTCTCCACTCTATCCTTTTGGGACAAATAAATCTTCTCTGTGCTGAGAACAGTGTCTTGTGGGTGTCTTGAGTCAACTTTGAAGTTCCTACAAATAGGAGCTATTAATAATGCATTCTCATAGACCTGAGTCATCCATCTGCTATCCTGATATCCTGCTTCGCCATTTCTCTGGGTTTTAATAACAGAGGAAATCTTCTGTTTTCTTGTTAAAAATATTCAGTTCCATCACCGTGAGTCTACAGTAACCTCAGCTATTTAATTTCTTTTCTTCATAGATTAATCCCTTCTCTCTAAGTAGATCATTTCCATTAGCAATCAATCACACTCATATATTTTTAAATACTATCCGTCAGTACCATACACACACATACACGCTGCCACATATGCACAAAACTGCCTATTTCAACTTCCATTTACATACAATTGGGATACAGAGATGGCAGACAGATAATTCAAATAGATACACTCCGCTATTTATCTCCTACATTATGACATTTTACTCAATTTTTAAGAGTTTGACTGCTTTAAAAATGATTTATATTGTTAAGACAAAACATATAAGAGAAAGAAATAGACGATTGTTTTCATCAATTCTCATTGTTGACATTTTTAGTGAGAACAAAGATACATTAGTTTTGAAGGCAGAATTGGTCAAAAGAGAAATTGAATTTTCAAGTTCCACAAACTACCTTTACATATAATAAAGCTCCTGGTTTATAGAATCTGACTGGAAACATGATACGTGGATATGGAAGCTATAACTTGACCACATTTTTATCTACTTTGGTAGAAAATGAGAGACAGAAGGCATTGCAGCATATTATGGATAGACAAGAGAGAGCACTGAACATGTTAGGAGAACAGACAGAAAAAAACAATTCTAGGTCTTCATTTTCTGTGAAGAAATACTATACCCAATAAGTTATCTAAACAGTAAGCTGCAGTATTTGTAGGATAAATATAGAACAAATAAAAGATGATGCACTTAAATTTCACTCAGCTTCTATAAGCATGAATGGCCCCTCTGCACCCTTAGTTTGGGTAAAGAAGGAAACTTAGCCATGGCCTGACAGGTCACTCATGAAACTGCTTCAAGGAGTCATGAATTAACCCTATAGTTCAGTGTTTCTCAACTTGTGGGTCATTTGGTTAAATGACCATTTCACAGGTGTTACCTTAGACCATTAGAAAGCATAGATATTTACATTACAATTCAGTGTTTCTCAACTTGTGGGTCATTTGGTTAAATGACCATTTCACAGGGGTTACCTTAGACCATTAGAAAGCATAGATATTTACATTACAATTCAGAACAGTAGCAAAATTACAGCTATAAATTAGTAATGAGAAAATCTTATGGTTGAAGGTCACAACATGAGGAACTCTATTAAAGGGCTGAAGCATTGAGAAGGTGGAGAATCAGTGTTATAGTAAAAGGTGAAGAAGTGTGACTCCCCTGTTTATAGTCTGAACAACTGATGCTGACAAATTCTACATTGTTTTCTGCCTCAACCAGGACAAAGGGCAGAGTGAATGCCCAGGATGGATGGGTCAGCACCAATCCATTGATAAGAAGACTTTCAGCATCGAATTCTGTTCCACCTAGGAGGATCAAAGATCATCAGAATTCCCAGTGATCAGGTAGACTAAAGGACATCTCCAAGGAAGTTGCTAAGGAGACCTAATAAGCTAAGTGGTGGTGGCGCACACCTTTAATCCCAGCACTTGGGAGGCAGAGGCAGGTGGATTTCTGAGTTCGAGGCCAGCCTGGTCTACAGAGTGAGTTCCAGGACAGTTAGGGATACACATAGAAACCCTGTCTCAAAAAAAACCAACTAAATAAATAAACAAACAAACAAACAAACCTAATATACCTTCATAGATCAGTGGACCTTCTTATACAAAGAATTGTGCATGATACATGCACCCATCTTCACAAAGGTTCACATTACAATGAAGAGAAACAAATCATACTGTAATGCTGAAATGCACTAGACATTTCCATAGTGACCAACTAGACATCATTCCTTAGTCAATAGAGAGAAATCTCAAATGCAATGCATTTCCTGCTTTAGTTCATCTTTAGGTTTTTCTCTTCTCATTCAATGAAAGATTATGGACCCTTCAATTCAGACATTCTTGGTAGATATTCTTGAAATATCTTCCATTTTTTATAGAAACTCAGAAGTCAACCAACTTTTTTCCATTTTTACTGTCACTTCTTTTACCTATGCCAACATCATCAAATTGGTTGGGATATCTACCCACAACAACAAACTCAGGGGTCTTCTTCCATTCTACTTGGAAGATGGAAATCTGGATATGTATAATAATATTCCTTTAAAATCTGTGCATTATTTCCCTCTCTTCAAATTTATCTTAATTGAAAGAAAAGGGTAATCAATTTTAAGAAGGGGTGTTATTGGAAATATTTGCCAATGAGAGGAGAGTAATAACCTGTCCAGCTGAGAAATCTGCTGATGAAAGGCACATCCTGCACAGTTAGTACCTCTTACAAATTCATGAGTGATCACCATGGGTTCAGAAGCCTGCCATCTCTTTACTAACATGTCTGAAACACAAGGACTGGGTATAAGCTTGCATGCTTGGAGTCCAGACTCTTGGAAAGTCAAAAGGAGATCAGAAGTTCAAGACCATCCTTGGCTACATAGTATGCTGGAAGCCAGAAAAGGCTTCATTAAAACTCATCTCAAAAAGGAGGGAATGGGAGAAAATTGATGTTGTTAAGTGACCTAACCAGCTCAAGCCCTCAAAATAATAATAGGAAAATCCACAAAAGTAGCATCATGGCTATTCTGATAATCATTTGGAATCTTGTCTACAAAAACAAAGAAACAAAACCATTGGTTTTGTTTGGTAGTATCTAGTGATTGCTGTGGTGCACATACACTATGGTAAGTTTTGAGTTAATTATAGAATAAAAGTCATGGGAGGAAAGCTTGGAAGAAGTGCATCTCTCTCTGTTGGAGTCAGGGAACAAGTCCCCAAATGATGCCATGGCACTCACGGTCTATACATCCTGACCTTTTTCTCATCATGGTCCTTAAGCAACTGCTCTGTCAAGATGAGGAAGCAAAGTGTGAATGGAGGATCAGAACACAGAGGCGCCAAGCCTGCCTGGCAGGTGTGGACAGGTCAGGAAAGGGGTTACGAAGCAGATGTGAAGATCACACACAGAATAAACCAAGGAAGCAAAGGTTCCCAAGAAGACAAACTTGAAGAAAATGAAAAGAAAGAAGGAAAGAAAGAAACAGAGAGAGAGAGAGGGAGGGTGGAAGGAAGGGGGAGGGTGGGAGGGAGGGAGGGAGGAAGAAAGGAAGAAAGGAAGGAAGGAAGGAAGGAAGGAAGGAAGGAAGGAAGGAAGGGAAAGAGAAAGTAATCTCTAACAAGCTCTGCACTTTTAAATTACCATTTGGATAAACCACCAATTTAGGGGGAAAATGTGGTTTCATAGACAGGAATTGGAGGGCTGTAATTCCTCTTTCAGAGGATTCAATCCCTCGGGATTCTCCAGACACCTGCACTCGCGTGCACAAGCATACACACATGTATACATAATTAAAACAATAAAAATAAATCTTTAAGAAAAGATTATTATTAGTAGAGACTTAATATTTATAGAATGAATAAATAAGAATTTTATTAACTCTAGCTATAACCAATAGCTATAAGAAAAGTAAATATAATCAGTGAAAAATACCTAGTGAGTAATAAAAATAGTATAAGTAAAGTTATTTCTACCATATGAGCTATGTTTATAGGATAGTGGCAACAGCTACAAAGTTCACATACTGTATGCTGTGTTTACACCTGAAAACTGAAGAGAAACACTTAAAACCTGAAGGTAGGTACCAAATGGAACAGCTAGAGAAACTGTGTGTGCTTCTCAGAGATTAAAGGCAAATGGATAGAAAGTTGCTGTTTTGCTTTAACTGAGCCCGACAGCCAACTAGGTATTACAGAATCAGACCAATTACAGAAATGCTATGGTATCAGACAATTCAGGTATCACTCAGAGCCCTAGTAGCTAGGTATTCTGAGCAAATCACTTAGCTATTCAGAGCCTCAGCTTCCTCTTCTGTACAGTGGGAAAAAATGAGCCACCTCATATAGCCCTGGAATGGCTTTTTCATGTGTGACTTATAACACAGCTCTAACTCTTCTATGGAGAATTTAGTGATATTTTGAGGGAAAAAAGTTTAATAATACTTCTTTGGGTGTCAATATTACAGTGATTATCTTATCATGACAGAAGTTTTCTGACAAAACTTATACAAAAGGCATTACTCTTTCAAACTCTGTATTGAGCACTTCCTTCTGAATAAATTTGAGTTGGGTGTGTTTATTATTGTGCATAGGTTTTTGAGATTGGATCTTACTCTGTAGTTAGGATGACCTTGAACTCATGGTGCTCTGTCTGACTCAGCCTTTTCAGGGTATGAACCACTAGATAAGGATGATTTTAAATTATTGTTTTGGTGAGTAAAACATTGTTTACTTACTACAATGCTAAAGCATATACTTTTACCCACAGAATCTTTACTTTCTCACCAAGATCTAAAAATCCTTTCAAATGTCATCAATAAGTATCTATATAATATTTATCATTAGCTAGAGTGTCAGGGAACAGATTTGCACAGTGCCAGGCCCCATGCTAGGAGCAGTAACAAGCACGCCCTGTCTTCTGTCTGTAGTCCTGTTTCACCAACTCCTGTAAGCAAATTTTCCCAAGCTTTCCCCAATCATAAATTACCCCAGAAATCATTCAAAGCAGAATGTGCACTGAGAGAACATGACATTGGAGCCTGCTATCTGATCTTCTCCGTCTTTCCTGAGTATAATGAGCCACTAAGCACCTGGGCTGATACTCATCTCCGTGTCTTTAGCAAAACACCCCCTAGGAACTTTGATGTGTGTCCTATGAATAGATCAATTTCTAGGTCGTGTCTTCACATCTCCATTTTGAGCTCTTTGGTGGAGGATCCTGGGAAAGTGTGCTGGGAGCTGTGTTAGCCCTATCATGTGGTGACAAGCAGTGCTATGAGTAACAAATGAGCCCATTACTGCTTTACAGTGGAGGAGACAGGTTAATCCTTTGTCAAGTCGCTGTGTGCAGTGTCCTCTGCCTTGTTCCAATTACCCAGGAAGTGATGGCACTTTCTCATCCAACAGCCCTTCAACACCTGCTGACATGTATTTAGGACATTGCTGGATGTGTGGATCTTAACCACACTGTGCTCGGAAAGCCTTGTAGAATCGAAAACGGAACAAAGACATGCAGGGGGAGACTGGGATCCCACACTTTCTGGCAGTAGTCAGCCCGCTTTAAAAACAGTAGAAACAGCAAAATAAGCAGAGAGATTCTTTTTTCCAAATTAAAATATTTACTTAAATCCAGGAGTAAAATTGTCCATAAAACCTAGAAAGCCAACACTAAATAGCATGATAGTTTTATTAGTGAGAAAAGCAATTCCGCAGAGAATGTAGTGTGCTCCTCAGCTAGTTTACGACGAAATTCCTCAGAAAATTATCCCCGGAAACAAAATTTGCCATTTTTGTTCAGCATTAGCAATTCAGATTCTCTCCTTTTATTTCCGTGGCTGTTTTACTCATTTGACAAATAATCTTTGAGCAACTTCCATAAACTTAAAAATTAGGGACTTCAGCTAAGGTGGAA
Source organism: Apodemus agrarius (assembly GCA_964023405.1). Lineage (NCBI taxonomy): Eukaryota > Metazoa > Chordata > Mammalia > Rodentia > Muridae > Apodemus > Apodemus agrarius. Next base: position 87,282,335 of record OZ030008.1, read on the forward strand.
ATGTGGCATTGCCGAGAAAATCAAGTCCAGCCCCATCTTGCTGAGGAGTGCAATTGCAGGTAGCACGAACAAAAGAACCTGAGCTTCTCTCCCTATATCGGATGGGAGAGACTCTGTGCTCCCTTACTCATCTGTGTTTCAGGGAAACTGTGACTTTCTAACACCTTTGAATGCTGCCCCCCCCCATCTTTTTTTCTGTGTATGTTAGGTGCATATAAGAATTTAATATTTTCTTAGAAAGTTTAGTCTTTTATATTGTCATAAAAATGTACTTTTTCTATTCATTATTTATTTCAACATCTGGATTGGTGTCCCTCTCTTCATCCCCTCCTCTGCTTATCTTCAGAGAGGGTGGTGAACCCTATGTATACCCCAAGCCTGGCACATCAACTCCAGGCAGTGTTAGGTCAATCCTTTCTCTCTGAGGCCAGACTAAGCAGCCCTGTCAGTAATGGATTCCACAGACAGTCCAACAGCTTTAGGGAAAAGTCCTGCTCTAGTTGTTGTGAGACCCACATGAAAACTGCTGTACATCTGCCACATATATGCAGGAGCCTCGGTCAAGCCCCTGTATGAGCTTGGTCAGTAGTTTGGTCTCTGAGACTACCTGCCCCAAGATCCAGGTTAGTTAACTCTGTTGGTCTTTCTGCGGAGTTACTATCTACTTCTAGGCCCTCAATTCTTTCCCCAACTCTTCCATAAGTGTCCTGAGCTCAGGACATTCCTTCAGTCTCTGCTCCATCTTTGGCCCTGCATTTCCTTTAGACAGGACAAATTTCGGGTCAAAGGTTTTGTGGGTGGGTTGATGCCCTATCCCATTCTTCAGTTGAGGGACGTCTGGGTTGTTTCCAGTGTCTGGCTATCATTAATAAAGCTTCTATGAACATAATGGGCACAGGTCCTTGTGATGTGGTGGAGCATCTCTTGGATATATGCCCAGGAGCAATATAGTGGAGTCTTCAGGTAGAAATTGCATAATATACTTATTTATATCTTCTAATTATACTTTAATATCTAATTTCTTTTAGTTAGTGGAGTTGTACCACCTTTTTGTGGCACATTGCTCTTTTTCCTGACAAATTGTTTGCAAGAGAAGTCTCTTGATGGGTGGATTGATAAATGGATGGTATATATATAGAGACAGATACATAAATACATAAAGACACAGGTTGATTCATAAATAAACAGGTAACTATGAATGTAGATTAAGTTGTTATGGTTTAGGGAAAAACTACTTAGTTTCAAACATTAGCTTCAAGGTGAAAGTATAAATTTCCTAAACTGTGGTTTTCATCTTTGGTTTGCATGTCTGATAGCTAGATAGTAGGTATACAATATGTTAACATATTCCAAGGTACACAACAGAAACAGTAGATGCAAAATTGTTATATTTTCTCCTTGTTCTATAAACCTTTACTGGATACTAGACCAGTCACTAGGCTAAATACACAGTTAATATGAGAGCTAACCTATCATTTTCAAATGCCCATATCTGAAGACATGATTATCCCAAATAATAATAATACAACATTCTTATAATCAGCTGAAGATGGGACAGATTAAATAATATTATATATATACATATATATGTATATATATATATATATATATACTATCTACAGTCTCAGATGACATTTGTTCTATTGCTCTGAGGAAATTTCAAAGTGACCCAACATTGTCTGATAAGTGTAATAAGTTTTAAACCAAAGCAAAGCCACAGGAAGTATAATTGTGGTATGCCTATCTCTGGTTCTGTATCTATATATGTAAGCATATATACTGTTCTTTGTGTTACATCTAAATTGTAAAATATCTTATATCTTATTCTTGAAAAATTAATACAAATATTCAAGCTAACAAATTAGTATAATGAAGTATAAAAATAACACCAAGCATGGACTTTTTATACTATTATCTATTAACAGCATCTATCATTTTTCAATACTTATCTACCAAAGCTAATGCTGAGAGAGAGAGAGAGAGAGAGAGAGAGAGAGAGAGAGAGAGAGAGAGATCCTAGTAAGCCTTTTGCAAGCTGACGTCTGACCCTTGGGAGGTAATAGTCCCCGCACTCAAGGCCACATCTTGCCATGAAATTCTCAATCTTCTTCTGAGGAGATATTTGGTCCACTTCAAAGAACTGAGGGGTGTAAATTTCAGCTCTACTGTTGTAGTAGTATTAAAGGCCCATTATGGGGAAATTTGGTCTAGAAAAAGAAAGCTCTGGCCAAACCACCCCAAAAGATAAAAGTTAATCCAACTAGGATAGTCAACTGCCCAGCTAAGGAACCACCACTCCTCAGGATTCACCTTAAACATTACGAAACAGATAAGAGAACTAGCTATACCATAGCTGACATGCTGTACCTTTGCTTCCCAGAAAACTCACCCCTGATATGATTGCTTATGGAGCCACAGCTATATCGCTGCATTAAGCCTGGCATTTTCTGAATTACTCAGAGATGTATGGTTTTTCCTTCCTTTTACTTTGTATTGTCTATTCTTGTTGCTTTGGGGTACTTAGAAAGCCTGGGAAACTCTTTCCTGGACTCACTGGGCTCGCTCACTCTTTTTCTATGAAGTTATCTGCCCCTCTCCCCTTCTACCATGTGGCTGCTTACAAATGTGTGTATCCTCTTTTCTTCCTCACCTCTTCCTCCAGGAAGAACTGAGATTTACAGCCTGCCTACCCTGACTTTTTCTCCCAAACTCCAATAAACTCGTCCTTGAACTTTCTTCTGAGTCTGTTCTTAAATTCTGTTATTAATGAGACAGAAAACTTCCCAAGAAAGCACTTCAGTTTCCCAGGTAACATGTGGCACCTTATGGGAAGCTCCTTCAAATTCCTAATAGCAGTACCTGCAGCCAACAGATAGACATTATGCATGCCTAGAGGAAGGTAAAACAGAAATAGCAATAGAGAACAGTACACAAGTAGACAGAAAGGAAATGTCGAATGGCACTTACCCTCAGGAGCTAACTCTGTACAGACTCCACCCTGAAAATATGCATATTGTTAAATATATTTCCCTGGGATCCCCAGTAAGAGGAAACTCAGGCAGTACCTTCCATAATATCAATCTCTACTATTGTGACTTCACCTTTTAAGAGCCTGTTGTGCAATATAGAGCATAACTGAAAGGGATTTTTATACTTATTGGCCATGTCGTCTTGAGTACTTGGTTATAAACAAATATTCTACAGTAGTGTGGTATGAGATGTAATCAAAATATAACTTAGGTATTCCCACACTTTATATTTGCTTTCATAAGCCCAACTGTGTGTCTTAGATCTAATCAAGCTCCTTTTAGTGTACAAATTCACTAGTCAACTGGTTCACCACAGTGCCTAAATCTATGTAGCTTGGAATACTTCTTTGTTCACACAGTAATGAAAAAAGAAAGAAAGAAAGAAAGAAAGAAAGAAAGAAAGAAAGAAAGAAAGAAAGGAAGGAAGGAAGGAAGGAAGGAAGAAAGAAAGAAAGAAGGGAAGGAGGGAGGGAGGGAGGAGGGAAGGAAAGAAAGAAAGAAAGAAAGAAAGAAAGAAAGAAAGAAAGAAGGAGGAGAGAAGAGAAGAGAAGAGAAGAGAAGAGAAGAGAAGAGAAGAGAAGAGAAGAGAAGAGAAGAGAAGAGAAGAGAAAAAAGAAAAGAAAGAAAAGAAAAAGAAAAGCTAGAGTATGTATTGTGGAGATTTTTTTACTACTATTTTAGGAGGCTATTCATTGAGCAATAGGCAGCCACACCATGTTTTTCATTTGTACTGGTCTATCTGAAGTGGATGCAGCATAACCCAGTCACAACTGAATCCTTCCCCATAACTGATTATAAGAACTCCCTTTAAGGCTACAGTTATAAACCATGGGAAGATCACCAGATCAGTAATGGTAAGTGATGTGGGAGATAACTGTGATCTAGCATGCTCATATGTAGCTCTAGAAATATCCATACTGTATTGCAATAGCTGTTGCTGTGTGCACTTAACAGTCATAACTGGAAGGCCCAATATCACATAGTTCACAGTGAGCTGTCTGTCTGCACTCTGCTATCTGCACATTGCTTTCTGCACACTCAATTCATGCTCATAGTTACACAGTTTCTGCAACGACCCAGCAATCTGCCAGTAGCTGCTTTTTGAAGTATGTATGGCTCTTTCTGCAGGTGGCATGGCTGTACTTCAGAGCCCTAGGGATATATTCTGTTGCTCTTCTACTGGGACTTGCCAGAGACACCCCATGGTGTCTTTGCTTACTACAAATATCTCTACTAACAGGAGATCAGAAGATATGTGGGACTTGAATGGAAAAGCAGCAACTTGGATCTGTGAAGAAGCTTTTCTTGCTCTAATCCTAGCTCAAAATAAGTAGCTTTTTTATATTAAAGAATACGCAAGGTAAAAACAGTATTTGTGACTGAAATACACTATAACCCAAACCAATGGACTCTGCTCATTCCCCCCCAGACTACAATACAGCTTCAGATGTTGATATAACTTTAAGTGCTTCTATGATGGACCTCTAAATTTCACCTTTCCCTTCAAGTTTGTAATCAACAAACTAAACTTGTAATTTTCCCTTGGTGCTCTGTTCCTCCACTCAATTCTACACTCTCTACAGTTGCCATTCTAATAAAGTTACATGATATGATATAAACCAGTATCTGTCCTGACATACCTATCACATGCCACTTCATCACAGGTGAAAATCAAAGAGACCACAGCACTACAGCATCATGATGAGGAAAATGAACATTCTAGTCGTAGCCAATGATGAGGTCCTCATTACATTTCAGCCAGCAAATGATTGAATGCCAAGATTCTGGTCAACCTTCTAAGGTCACTACTTGCCATATGTCTTGTTTATTAGAAGCAAAATATGAGGCAGGATTTTTGTGAAAGGGGTTTGATAGAATACTGTCTTTTAAAGAAAATTAGTAGAAATTAAAAGGAGGATAGACTAAAAGGAATATGGGTTATTTTTTTTTCTGAAATCAAGATTTTTGGTTAAACACTTGGTGAGCTATAGAATATATTCAGATTTACAAATATGCCAGATTTTGAGACAAAGTTATGAGACTTGTGACACTTCATACGTGTCAAGCACCACTATGGGAACACAGCTAAGACATAAGCATGGTTTCCTAAACATGTGATTAGTCCTGTCAGCCAGAGAAGTTTCCTAAGAAGGTGTGAATCTTTACAAGCCAGTGCTTCTACTAGGGATGGGGGCCTCAGTCTAGCAAAAAAATATATGAATTGGGCTACTGTGGGAGATGATTCTGAGAGTCATCCCTGCAATCTACCCATGATATAAGTCATTTAACTACCTTGTTGGCCACCTGTTGAGACTCCCACATTTCATATTTATTGCATTTTCCATATACTCCCCTTCCAACATTATTAGATGCCTGCTATCAAGGCAGCATCTACCACAATTGAAAAGAATTTCTCAACAGCAACATGGTGCACAACTGTGAATCAGTAGATGATTATGACCAATTGCATTTACTGTTTAGCCTTTCCTATTGACATGCACACAGTAGGAAGAGCTTTGAGGTTGTTCCTTAGTGCAAATTTAGAAGACCATGCCAGTTTTTCAACTACTCCACATAGAACAGAAAGTGCAAGGTCCATCGCAAGTGTCAAATTTGTAAGCAGTATATGTTCAATACTGTCCCTCCTTTTAGATTATGACCATAAATATAAAGAAAAAATCTTGCTTAGATATTCTTCCCTAGTTGATGCAGAAGAAGAAGGAAAAATAAATCAGGGAAGGTCTTGATTCATCAGTGTCAGTGTGGGCTCATTTTATTTCCATATATATACATATATATGTATATATATTCATATGAATATGTGTTTTCACATTCATCAATTCATATATATGTCATATGACACATATATATGTGTCATCAATTCATATATATGAATATGTGTTTTAAAGCATATGTGCACATGAGTATGGGTACCTGTTGAGTCCAGATATCAACAAGAGGACTGGCGCTGTATCATCAAGATGTTTCAGAATTCACAATTGGGTCCAAGGTATCCATATTCAGGTCTTTGTGCTTATTAGTTTTGTCAACTTGATAAACATCTGGACAAATCTTAGAAGACAGAATCTTAATTGAGAAATTTCCTTTGTCTGTTTGTCCTGTGGTCATGTATGTTGAGCATTTTTATGATTAATTATTTTAATTCTAAGCAACAGCCTTAATAATTATTTTACTAGCTATTGTACTCAATTATAAACAACTAGGAATAGTTAGTTAGTTAACTAGTTAGTTAGTTAGTTAGTTAGTTAGTTAGTTAATAATTTAATTGATATGGGAGGGCCAGTCTACTATGGGAAGAGATGTTCCTAGGCAAGTAGATCCAGATAGTATTAAAAAAATACAAGCTTAACAATCTATGGAAAAAAAGCCAGTAAGCAGTTTTCCTCATGCCTTTGCTCCTGCTTGATTTCCTGACCTCAATTCAGTCAATGATGGACTGTGACTAGGATGTATAAGCCACTGAAACCCTTTCCTCACCTAGTGGCTTTTGGTCGTGGGATTTTATTTTATTTATTTATTTATTTATTTATTTATTCATTTGGATTTTCGAGACAGGATTTCTCTGTGTAGCCCTGGCTGTCCTGGACTCACTCTGTGGACCAGGCTGGCCTCAAACTCAGAAATCTGCCTGCCTCCACTTCCCAAGTGCTGGGATTAAAGGCATATGCCACCATTGCCTGGCAGTAATGGTATTTATCACAGAAAGAGAAAGCAAAATAGGACTGTCCTTGTATGTCTATGACTATCTGGAACTATGATGCAACAAGGCTGCAAGGCTTAGTCAGTGTCATCAGGGTTTCTTCTGGGTCTGTAGCCAGGAATGAAGTCAATGGACCTGTTTCTATAGGACAAATGAGATTTAATCTCCTGGTCTTTTACTCAGTAGGATTGGTGTCTGCACCAAATAGTAGTGGGGGTTAGACTATGAGGGCATGGTACTGGTTATGATCTGCATCCAATACCTCAATCAGTAACATGCCTGAGGAGACACATTTTAGAGTGGCCTTCACTAAACCTGGACCATTGAAAACAGCCATGATTCTAGAAACAGAGTCAGGACTCCCCCATCCCCAGTTCACTTGAAAATTTCTCCCCACAATTTCTCCTTATTCAAATTTACCCTGTGTTGTTCTACAGCCTCTAATATGAGTAAGAAGTTCAGGAGACTTTCTTTACATTGAGCTTTGTGACCCTATTCTCTATTTCTAAACTTTCAGTGCACCTTTCACTGAATGCTGTGTTCACTGTTTCCTCTTGGTGCTTTTGAGATATTTTACTCTAACATCATAATGCACCCAAATTTCAGTTCCAACTTTCACTTACCCTAAGATCCTAAGATTCTCTGATATTCTCTCTCTCTCTCTCTCTCTCTCTCTCTCTCTCTCTCTCTCTCTCTCTCTTTTTCCTCACTCCCTCCCTGCTTCTCTAGTCTATTTTCAGTTATCTATATCTATATAATTTTCAGTTATGTGCCCAGGTATTTTACTTTATTCCATCCCAATCTTATTCAGATAATGCCATCCCTGTCTATATTCTATATTCTATATTCAAAGGCAATGTGATTGAAGTTTAGTTTCTGGCTTTAGCACATATTGGCTATGTGTTCACAGGTAAGTTCTTTAGACTTTCTGGGCTGTGTCTATGAAGTACCTGTCTGGGAGAATTAGTGACACAATTCAACAGCATAAAGGTATCAAGTACAGCACAGTAAGGTGCCTGGTTTTAGCACATGCAGTCTTTTGTCTCTACCCACATATTTCCCACATATTGTTGATTGAAAAACTTGCCCCATGTGCCCTAGAAAAATCAAAGCATCTTAGGAAGAATGGTAATTAGAAACCAATGGTCTTGTTTAAAAGAGAAAGAGGCATTAATGGATATAAAAATACATGTGAAAAAATCTCTGAACCATGTACACACCAAGGGCTCAGGATCACCTAAGCAAGGACAGGAGCATATTCAAAGAGACTACTATGAACTGAAAATATGGACCCTTTATTCAAATATTGCCAAACAGTATGAGACTTCAACATCAGAGTATGAAACCCAACATAAGACCTTCTATAAGCCCTGGTGGCAAAGCTGGCCCTGAATAAGTAGTTGAACTCTGGAACTGTATGCCTGCCTCCTTTTTCTATACTCCTGTTCTATTCTCTGCTGTACAAGCTGTTACACAGACAAATAAAATAAGCTTGTTCCAGCTTCAAGTTAATTGAAGCTGATCAGGCAAAACCCCCAATGAATGAGCTGCTGACCCTCCCTTCACCTCCTGAATGAGACAAAGGGAGTTTTACACTGTTACCAGGGAGCTCCGTTCCACTCACAGACAGAGGCAGAAGAGGAATCGTTTGCAGACCTTGTTTCTGCTTAAAGGTCTCTATCAATTTTAGCACCTTCTAGGGTACAACTTGAGATCTTGCTTGTTTAAAAAAATACTTCAAATAAATGAAAAGGGAAACATCAAGGACAGGGGAAAGAATAGAAGAAGAGAAGGAGGAAAAAGAAGGCAAGGCAAGAAGATACAGATTTCATCAAAAAAACAAGCTGGTCACCCCAAAGCAGTGCATCCTAAGAACACAAGGGGGAATCTGATGGCACCAGAGCTTAGTGATTCCTGACCCTTCCAAGGTGGCTGCCACCCATAGGTCAATTAATGATAATTCAGAGCTCGTTTATTTGTAACAAAGGCATGAGCAAACACTAAGGTCCCAGACTCTCAATTTGTCCTTTGGTTCTAGCACTTTTATTCAAGAATTTGGGGGTTACATTTGAAAACACCCTTAAAAATCTATATGGAATAGACTAGGAAAAAAATCTCCACCATTCAGTATTCCCTATGGTGTGTTGGTAAACACAAAAAAGTAGAGGGACAGAAAGGAAGAAATGGAGGGAGTGTCGAGGAAGATGAGGAAAAAGAGACAAAACCAGAGACACCGTGAGAATTAAAGAGAGCAGCAGAGAGCTGGAAGTTGAAAGACACTTGCTTGGCACATGCTCATACCTTGCTTTATTTAATTAGTATTAAGCCTTTTAGAATGCATCAACAGCACAGCGCTCTATAACTCTAACTGGTGTTTTAGATGTTTGCTAACATGTCTCACCAGCTGCTTGGTTTCTGATTTCTTATTTGAAATGACACCTCCTGGAACACTCCCCTTATGAAAAGACCCAGGAGCCCTTAGTGGATACATTTGGCTTCTGCAGTTTCATGAGCTGAGCCCTCTTTCAAGTATTCAGTCTGCTCAGTTTGTTGGAGCAAAACTGACCCAGACCAGTAATGAAGACTCATTGCTCCACAGTCCAAGAACAGGTCCTAATAGCCTCATGACTTTGGCATAATTCAGATCTGATGGAGGTAGAGAGGAATGGAGGGGAGTGAAGAAGGGGAGGGAGAGGCAGCCCTACAGATGACCTTGGAGCAGTGTGAACGATGTCTAATGTTCAGCAGTTATAGGCTATCAGACACTAATGTACTCTCTGGGCTGAACTGAATAGGCCCATTACTCTCAACTGTAATTCACCATCTGTGAAGTGAGCTGGTGGCTTCAGACAAGACTACAAATTGCACTTGATACCAAAAAAGACAGGGAAGGGATGAGGATATAAAATGAAGAGAAGAACAGACAGAGACCAAAGGCCATACAAAGATAGGAAGAAAGGTTCTTAGCCTTTAGAACACCCTTAAACGGACCGGACCCAAGGCATCCATGACAGAATTCAAGTAGCCTAACAGACTGTCTGGAGGTTCATGGGATCAAAGGTTTATTGTCATTAGGAGAAATGTATGCAGCTGGAATTCGCACACACACACACCCCACTCTAGGGCAGCCCTATCGTCACAATTCATTAGTTTGTTCTGACAGTCATTTGACATCATTTCAGAAAAGGAATATAACTATAGCCCAAATAGTATATGGAGCCTTTAGAAAAAAAATGATGTCTGCTATACAGTGCCCCTGATCAGTTTTGAATAAATATGGTGAGATATATATGGAGCCTTTAGAAAAAAAATGATGTCTGCTATACAGTGCCCCTGATCAGTTTTGAATAAATATGGTGAGATAGGACTGACAGCCCATGATGTTGACTGAAGACACTTTCCTAATCATTCATGAAAGGCATGTCAAGCTTCAGCTCCACTGCTCAGGGTTTGCTGGAGGTGGAGCTGTGTTCCAGTAAAACCTCCATGTGGAAATTGCAATAATCTTCAATGTGACTCTAACTGGAGACAGAACCTTTAGGAAAATATTGAAGTTCCAGTGAGCATATAAGATTGGGGACCTGGCATTTATATATACATAAAATGAAGACACTATAATGTCCTCTCTCTCTCTCTCTAGTCTGTCTGTCTCTGTCTCTCTCTCCCTCTCTCTCTCTCCCCACCTGTTGTTTCTTCTCTTTCCACACATGCACAGGAATGCCACAAGAGGACACTGCAAATGGGTCTTATTGGCACTTTGACTTTTGAGTTTGCCCCCAAGGACTATGAGGAATTAATTTCCATGGTTAAGCCCCTCAGTCTGTTGCATCTTATAATGACCATGCAAGCTGACTAGCAACAGGAACAATATTATCTGAGGCCAGGTCTAATGAGTGATACCTTGGGCAGTTCTGGGACACATCCAATATTTGTCAAAGACTAAGGACTTGTGGTAGTGGACATCAGGTTGTTAGGCACAGGTATTGCTCCCAGGTACCCAGGGATAATTCAAACCATGTTGAAGACGCATAATCTCTGACATGAAGGTGAAATCAGTCACCAGGTGCCAGAATCACACTGAAATTGACTTCCTGTGAGAAACAAAAATAACCCTTCCCGTCAATATTAAAAATTCTTATATACTGACACCTATGTAGCACATATTACAAAAATTCTCAAGTTTGCCCTTTCATTCACACATACTCTTAGAACTCTGAAAAAGGAACTAGCTTGCCTAAGAGTACAGAATAAAGCAATGGGGCAAAATGTCCTGTTCTCTGTTGCTTGCAACCTGGTCCAAGACCTTTGGGGTGGCACAGACCCCAGGAATCTAGCAAGTGGCAAAAGAAGAATCATTTATTACAGTAAATGGGCAAAAGTTTATACCCCTCCAGGCATCTCATTGGATCTCCAGTGGCCAGATGTGGTTCTGTCTCTTTCTAATTGGCTTGCTCCATCACATTATCTAGGGTCCATGAGTCTCTACCCATGCATGCAGATTCTGGGTTGGCTTGAGAAGGAAGTATCAGCAGCGCATGTGCCACCATTGTGGCTGGGCTTGCTTGATTAAGTTTCTCCTTCTCTCCTCTTTGGAGTCATCCAGCACAATCTGGCCGTCCCCTCCAAGGAAACATAGGAGCAGAAAAATAGCCTGACACAATGTCCAAGCTATTTTTTTGTTTTTTGGTTTTGTTTTTTTGTTTTTTTTTTTTTTTTGAGACAGGGCTTCTCTGTATAGCCCTGGCTGTCCTGGAACTCACTCTGTAGACCAGGCTGGCCCCGAACTCAGAAATCCACCTGCCTCTGCCTCCCAGAGTGCTGGGATTACAGATGTGCACCACCACCGCCCGGCATAGCCTGACACAATGAATCTACTCACCTGCCAAATACAGGCCAGCAAACGCCAGGCTAAAGTACAATCAGTCCAGTACCATGGACCTGTTTTTACCATCTCATCCACCTACATCTAAAGACATGGGGAAAACTTTATGATGGGTAAATGAAATGGCAACATATACAGCCTTTGGAACTTTGAAGCAAATTCTACTTGTCTATTAAAAGGAAGTACAGAAATAACTGCAATCATAGATAGGATTTGTATGATGCTCACTTGACTTTATATCTAAGAATGGATGCTATGTATTTGTATAAATATAGGCATTCATATATAGAAAGCTGCAAAATGAAATATATAAAAGTATTTAATAACTAAGACCATATAATGTTCACCATATTTGTTGTTTAACACAATTTTATCATAATCATTTATTATCTCCACTAGTCACAGAAATGTACACATTAGTCAAAGTTCTCTATTGTCCCAGGATCTCATTCAGTCTGTGCTTCTTTGAAACCTCCTCCTGGTTGTGACAGTGTCTCAGACTTCCCATTGCTCTGAGGGAACTGTTACTCAGTAGGTTTTGGAGAATGTCTTTCTAGAGACTGGAATGGAAAAAGCCCACTAAAGTGGCCATTGTTAATGTATCATGCTTAAGAGTTAGTACTGTCCACATGACTTGTCACTGTTGACGTTAAAATAATGACTTTCAACTAGGCCTACCAGAAGGTGGCTCATACTTTACTTTTAGAATGCAATCAAAATGGAGACTATACTGTGGAGTCAGAGGAAGGAGAACACATGGTTGGTCTGATTCTCCCTCTGGTTTTGTGCATGTCAGCATTCACCCATTGATTTTACTTTACATGTTGGGACACAGCACATAGTTGCTGAAGTTGGTCCAGCTTTGGTCACTGGGATGTCCTCAATGAGGACCCTTGACATAGTTCCTCACTCTGTGTATTACTTGTTCATGTTTTTGAACAATTCTTTATACCCAGTAACTAAAGTGTACTACAAACTTGCTAATAGCTTTCCCTAACCTTGGTATCAGTCATTTTGCCTGCTCTGATAGTCTCTATTCTTTGATTATAGTATTTAAAACATTCTCTATTAAGGTGACAGTTGCTGCAATTGGTTTTATATTCAGCATATTTGTAGCTGCTTTCTATTTATTTCATTTATTATATCTTTTTCTCATGCTTTCCTTTTCTGCATTCACTGGTTGTACAATAGCATCTTGTGTAATTTCATTTTATCTCCTTGCCCAACATATTATATTCCTTAAAACTTTTAGAAGTATCTATAAATGTCCAATGTGTATGTGCCTGTGTGTGTGTGTGTGTGTGTGTGTGTGTGTATACTCATGTGTGTTGTGGTGCACATGTGTTTGGTGATTGTGGAGGTTAGGTTATGATGTCAGGTCTCTTCCTCAGTCACTCTCTGTTTAAGGAGAAAAGGTCTTTAACTTTACCCAGAGAAGGTTAATTTAGCTGGACCAGTAAGGCAGCTTGCTCTAGGTAGCAAACAAGATGAGAGCAGCACACAATGCTGTACAAACACTACTACAAAGCCAACATTACCCACCCAATATAAAATAAACTAATAGTTAAAGGTGGACTACAATAAGTGGCACATAAAATATTTTTGCACAAAAGAATAAAGCTACTATAAAGACAACAGCTCTCAGTGCGTGGACATCCAAACCACTGTGGTGGGCAGATGGGCAGTCACATCCACCAACATTTATGGGGTACTGGGAACCCAAACTCTGGTTCTCAAGTCTTACTTCCATTTTCAGATCAGGCCATTTACCCACTGAGATCTCTACAGCATCTCAAAATATATTTCTTAGGAAAATAGAGAGCACATTAAAGTAACTCTTCTTATATAAAGAAGGTATCCATGATAACTGGGCCTGGTTGCCAATTTAACACAGCAGGAAAGATGGAACCCTAATCGAGGACTTTCCTCTATCAAATTGGACAATAAGAATGACTGTTGGCCATTTTATTGATTTCTACTTAGCATAAGAAAAACCAGCCAGCCCCTTGACGAGTTCACCTGGATTGCACAAACTTTTAAGACTAAAAAAAATCTACTTTACGTATACTAGTGGAATCCATGTTTGACATATGTGTATATATATATATATATATATATATACACACATAATGATAGTATATATATATATTTATGTATTATATGTATATATAATGATAGTATATATACATTTATGTATTATATGTATATATATGTATGTATATATGTGTGTGTATGTGTGTGTGTGTGTGTGTGTGTGTGTGTATATATATATATATATATATATACATATATATATATATATAATGCATCCAAGGGAAGCCAAAGTAGTAAAACCTGGAAACACATTCTTCATTCCCACTCTCATCACCCCATGAATCAGCACACCACTGCTGTACTCCTATCTAACTATAAATTAATACCCATTGACTACACTCCCCAATCCCTCTCCTCCTTTATTCTTCTGCAATCTCTATAATCATGATTTTTCTTTCAAATTCTATAATACCAACTGTTTGAAGTGGCCCTTGGGAGTGAGATGAGGCACCACCTGCTTTTCCATGCCTGGCTGATCTTCAAGAATCTCCAGTTCCTCTCAACTAAGTCATGATCTCAACCAGTGCATGACTTAATAGTAATCCATTCAAAGAGCACCACATTCTGTCCACTCATTGATTGACAAACACTTAGACAAGTTCTCCTTCTTGGCTATTGTGAAGAGTATAACAAATATGGAAATCTAGATATCTCATAGAGAAGCTTATTTCATTTCCTAGAAATATTATAAACTTGGTAGTAAGACTTCTGTATCATAATTTTTAAATCTTTGAGGACCCTACATATTGTTTTAATAATGCCTGCAACAAATTACATTTCTACCAGCAGTGGTTTCCTCTCTGCTAGTCCTTGAAGTATTTTTCTTCAGTATTTCTTATACTAAGCATTTTACAAGGGTGAATTATTTTCTCATTGTGCTTTTGATTTGTATTCACCTGGTGATTAGTTATTTTAAACATTTTTATATTCCCATTGCCCATTTTTATATCATTTTGAGACATGACTGCTGAGATAGATTCTCTATATTCAATTGTTTTTTCTTATTGAGTCTCTGAAGTTCCTATAAATATCAACCATTTGTCAGATACTAGGTTTGCAAATAGTTCCCCAGTTTCAAGGCTGCATCTTCTGCACTCCTGAGGTAAACACATTTCTCTATTTTTACTCTTGTTTCCTAGTTGAGATCTTATAAAACTCTTTGCTAAATTTTTCATCAGTTTTTAAGGTTAATTTTATCCAATACAGAATTTTAAATCTAGGAATTTTCTCTTTTGTCATTTAAAAACCCCACACTAGTCTCCTTTGCCTTCATATATCCTGTCTAGACATTTGCTGTGATTCAGATCTGTTTCTTTATAAAATAAGAATAATTTTCTTTCATTTTTTCAAGAAAAATGCTTTAAGATTCTTTGAAATCGTTGCTACAATGTGAACTTTGCTGAATATGCTTTTGTGTTAGTTTGAAACTGTTGGCCACTTTGTTTTCTGCTTCATTCTCTCTTACACATTTGGAATATGAATCTTTGTAATTTTGTCCATGTTCTTGTCTAGTGACAGTATGTCTAGTTTCTTTATCTGTTGTTGCTTTTAGAAGATTTTATTGTTTAGCTGTTGTTTGTCTTTATTTCAGTTTAAGAAAGCTCTCTTACCTCATTTTCAAATACTGAATCACACCTTGTCTCTAAGTAAGATCCTGGGGAAATTACCAAAGGTCTTACTAATTTTTAAATTCCTTAGTTATTTTTAAATAAAATATAAATTTATTGCCAGTACAAAGACAGGGCATCAAGTAAAGGGATGGGGTTGCCATTCCACAGTCAAAAACTTTGTCCCAGAATTGTGTCTAACAGAACTACAGGGACAGAAATGCAAAGGAGACTGAAGGAATGGCAGTCCAGTGACTGACCTAACTTGGGATCCATTGCAAGGGGAGGCTCCAAGCCTGACACTATAAATGATGCTATGGTGTGCTTACAGAAAGGAGCCTGGTATGGCTGTCCTCTGAGAGGCCCAACAAACAGCTGACTGAAATGGGTGCAGATCCTTACACTCAACCAATGGACTGAAGTCAGGGATCCCTGTGGTTGAATTAGGGAAAGGCTGGAAGAAGCTGAGAAGAAGAGTGACCCCATAGGAAAACCAGCAGTCTCAACTAACCTGGACCCCTTCAATCTCTCAGACACTGAGCCACCAACCAGGCAGCATAAACTAACTGGTCTGAAGTCCAGGCACATGCACAGCAGAAGACTGCCTGGTCTATCCTGAATGAGAGAAGAAGTGCCTAACCTGGAGAAACTTGAGACCCCAGGAAATGGGGAAGCCTGGTGGGGAGGGGGACATACTCTTGGAAAAAGGAAGGAGGAAGAATAGGATGAGGAACTATGGGAAGGCAGACCTGGAGGGGGGCAACAACTGCACTGTAAAAAAAACATAATAATAAATAAATTTATTATAAAATATAATTTTTATTATGTATGTATTAATTAAAAGTTTAGTACAATACATTCTGATCATGGTTTGCCCTCCTCCAACTCTTCCTATATCCTTATCACCTCTCTGCTCACCTATCTCCGCACCCTTTCCTTCTCTTTCTTTATAAAACTGGCAAACAAACAAAAATAAAACCAGAATTTAATAAACACAAGAAACACATGCAAAAACAAACAAACAAACATAAAAACACAAAAGTCAGAAGTTGTGGGGAGCCGATGGCTGGCCCAAAACATCCTGCCGGCCCAAAACATCCTGCCGGCCCAAAACATCCTGCCAGTCCAAAACATCCTGCTGGCTTGAAGTAAACAAGTCAGTGCCAGGTGCTGGGTAGTTTACCATCCCTTGGTCTCCGCCTCTCCCGAGCTGCAGCCAATCAGGGGATGACACGTCCGAGGCAGGGGTTGCAGCCTATATAAGGGATGGGCTTCTGGGTATCTGGGTCTCCGCTCTGTAGGCTTATGCTCTCCCTCTCAGGAGCATTAAAGCTTTTCTGCAGAAGGATCTTGAGTGTGCCGCGTGGTTCTTGCTGGCGAGACGGTAGCGCGGGACAAGAAGTGGAATGAAGAACTGTGGGAGGGGGGGACCTGAAAGATGAGCAACAGCTAGAATGTAAATAAAATAAAATAAAATAATGTAAAATAAAATAAAATAATGTAAAATAAAATGGTTTCTATAGGCATGGTATCTCTTCACAGATATAGAACACTAAGACAACAGGCATGTACACATACGATATGTGTATCCAGGCAGAGCCAAAGGTAAGCAAAGGGTAAGTAACTAAATAAGCAAATAAGTAAGAAAATAAAAGGTAAGTGGTGAATTGTCTTGCTGCTTTCTGCCTATTCAAAACCTGCTTCAAAGTCAGCCCCTCCAGGGAATCTCTGAAGAAGAACCTACTTGACCCAAACCACACTTTCCGACCTTGGTTAGAGCTTGGGAGCAAGCAGTTATTGACAAATGACTTTGAGAGTGTCACTTCAGTAGAATGTTATTTACTGCTTCTGGTGTCACCCAGAGGAAGAAGGAGCTTCCCTGCAGAATACACTCCAAGTTACACCAATCTTCACTCATTTTTATAGCCTCTTATGTCTAAAGAGGCAAGCAAGACTAGTAGATACAGACATTTATTATAAAACACTGTTTTTAAATTCATACTTTATGGCAGAAATTTAGCTGTGGAATATATACATATATATGACTTGCCCTGATCTGCATGAATAAAAACTAAATCTTTAAAGGAAGTAAGTTTACACTAAGTCACAGAGTAAGTGAACCAGGAAATCAGGATTCAAATACAAACCTGAGTCCTTCATTTATCTCCTATATTTGGATATCTTTAAAAAAAATCCATTTCTCTTCTTATTCCTAAGCAGAAGAGACACCTTGTAGGAATGTTCTTCACTCACATAATCTGCAAGGAAAGAAATCATTGAGGAGAAACATACTTACACTCTTGCTTAAGAACAGGCAGCTTTGAAATAACAACAACAAAGAATGCTATTTAATTAAGTCAGGATCCTTCTTCTAAATTAAAGGAGATGGAAAGAGGTCAGGCAGGTGAATCCCCTACTACCAAAGAAAAGCATATGATAAACATCTAAGATCAATTACTGACCAACATGAGAGTATCAGGAGAGCCTCTGAAATATACACCTTCAAACCACAAACCACAAATGGTTATTGGGTCTACCAGAAGATACTACAACCTTCTATCAGTTCTTGAAGGATTCTCTAGCATGTCTTCAATGAAAGGACACATGTAGTTATATGGAAGTCTTAGCTATTTTCATCTCTTTTGTGAAACTGTGTGAACATTCTCAAACAATTGATTACAGATTTCTTTCATCTTTGGGCTGGTATGAAGAAAAGAATAAAACTTGCACATTCCCTAATGTCCTTCAACAGATGAGTGAATAATGAAAAATGCTTCATACACACATTGGAGTGATTTAACTCCCAAGAATAATGAAATTTGCTCACAAACTGATGGAACTAGAAAAGATTTTATTGAGGTAACCCAGGCCCAGAAAGACTGCATATTCTCTCATTTGTAGCTCCTAACTCCAAATCCTCAGATGCAAATATACAACATGGAGTAACCACAGAAACAAAGAAGGTACGAAAGACCCAGAGAAGGATCATTATTGTGATTTGCAAGTGTCTACCAAAGTTGTAGTAGTAAATTCTAGGAGGATAACAGAATACAGGTGATATAAATTGGGAAATAAAAAAACAGAGTGTGGACTCCAACGGGGATGGAAGAGGCAAGATCAATGCATTTGGAGAAGGAATAGAGAGGGGGAAATATCAATGTTGTTTGACAAATCCCCCCAAATCATATTATTTTATATGCACTAAAATTTATACATAATGTAAGTATACATACATACACACAGAGAGAGAAAAAGAGAGAGAGACAGACAGACAGAGAAAGAGAGAGAGAGAGAGAGAGAGAGAGAGAGAGAGAGAGAGAGAGTTAAGCCACTGACAATGGTCCCCATAAGAGCCAGAGTTTTTTTTTTAAGCAGACACATTGACACAAGAAGCTTCCTATTGAAGGGTTGGTCAGAGTATTCCAAGTGACTTCCCAAAAATATAGACCAACTATGTACTGCTTGGTTACCTTCCATGAGTTGAGGGTAGAACCCTATTGCTGGAGATGGCTGTGAACTTAGGACACAGGAGTACGAAGATTCAAGCTGAATTTGACTAAAGTCCCCTTCCTATGTTCTAGCTTCTGTGGTTCAAAAACACAAGCTACCAAGAGAATGAAACAACTAAACAGGCCTGCCCAACTGCAACACTTGCAATTCATAACAATGACCATCATGCCAAAGTATCCCTAAAAGCAAAATAAGTGGCATTCACATGGTGGTGGTAACCAACCACTGTTTAATTAAATTAAAGGATCATTCAACAAGAGGAAAATCATACTTAGTCCTGGAAACCTAGTCACCTAGCTAGAGAGATCATGGACCTTAGGAAAGAATTTATAAGTATCACTTTGCTAGGCTAGCATACTTACTTTCCACATTCTAAATCTTGTCCTTATACACACAGGTAAGTGTGGCTACCAGCCCTTATCAAAGAAGCTATTCCTTACAGCAGATGGAGGCCACCATGGAAAACCATATATGGACACAATGAAGAGATTGGAAAACCATAGAGATCCCAGTCTGAAATGATACAACTATATCACAGCTCCTGTATCTAAGGCTCAGAACGCATTATAGAAGAAAGGGCCAGAAAGATTATGAGTCAAAATAGGAGGAAGTCTGTCATAAAACAGTGCCTTCTAGAAATGGCTGCATAAGGACCAGAACAATGGAAATGCTAACCTAAAAAGGGGTGAATTTCATGGGGTACCACGAATAGAGAAAGACCTACAGGCAACTGATGACTGCTGAAAGAACAGTCTGTATTGAATAACCAATGTGAGGCTTCATCTCCCATGGAGGTCTCTTACTGGTTATCTAATGTAGGATGCTCTGCCCTGAAAACAAACACAAACAACAAGCATAGATTCAACAGCTTGTGTTTACATATACATTTATATGTAACAATAATAATCAAAGAAAACCAGATCATCAAGGGAGAGTACCTGGGAGAGGCTAGATGGAAGAAAGTTTCCAATTACACACACACACACACACACACACACACACACACACACACGTTTTATAATCATCTTGGGGAAAAAATTGGGTCTGGTCCTCTGGACCCAGAAAGATGTGCAGTGCAGGAAACTAATATAAGCTAAACCTTAGACATGAAGAAACATATAGCCAAATCCAGTTGGAATCAACGAAAGCCACGTGGCTGACTACTAGAATGTTCCTGAGAAATACCAATGGCAATTTAGACCACTGAGTTTTGGAGTGGTTGTTACATAGGGATAATGGGAAAATGGAAGCTTTTAACCTTGTCCAAAGACATCTTTGAGCTGAGCATATAATGAAAGCTACAAACATTCTTTGTAGTAAACCATATGCATAAACTCTCAATTTTATGCAATTTAGAAGATTCATTGACCTCCTGAATTATCTGCAAAGGCCTAGTTATTAATATGGTTTTTCACATCTAAATAAAGATAAACTTTCAGTTGTCTTATGAAACTGGCAATTCAACTTGAAATATGATGTTGATGAAAAATATGTATCTGTTATTTTACAAATGATTTTAAGCATTTCTCTAAGCACCTCTCTCTTTTGCTCTCTTTCTCTCTCTATCCTCCTCATCCTCATCCTCATCCTCCTCCTCCTCCTCCTCATCCTCATCCTTCTCCTCCTCTCATTCATTTCAAGAAATAATCCCAGTAAACTGAGTTTAGAAGTTGTCCATCCCTCTCCAACCAAGCATCACCTCTGAAACTGCTTCATCCCATGATGACTGTGATGGCCTCTTACCTCCTTCCCTACCTTTCTGCAACCCGTTCAACCAACAGCTGAAGTTCTTTTCAATACTTTTCCTTGGCAGTGTTTTGCTATTCTGCTTTAAAGAACAGTCTATGCTTATGTCAAAAACACTTTACGGTTCAGTTAAGAAATGGAGCTACAGTCTGCTCAGCATGAACTGTGGGGAAGAGGCCTAATGGTTTTAAAATTGGTTATTCATCTACTCACTCATGTGCCTAGAATTATTTATACAAAATCAAATACAGAAAAGAATCTTATGTAAAAGTACACAGAGCAGTGTATGAATCCACCTTTTAAAAACTTTTTAAAGAATGAATCATATGGGTGGTTATAGCACAACTGATGAGTGCTTACCAAGCATGGTAAAGGCCCTGAGTTCAGTCCCCAGAACCACAAAAACAGAGCAGAAATTTTTAAAGCCCATTTTCTACTATTTTCTAGTAAATGAGCACTGAAAATTTACAGAGAAACCTAGATGTATTTTGAGTCTTAGTAGTTTAGAAGCTAACTCACATCTCATTAGTAGTTTTGTCTAGTTATTGGTAAACAAATATTATGTTCCATATCAAATTTACCAAATTATACTAAATCTCTGTTAGCTTATATTTATGCAGCTTTACATACAATATATTTTATATTCTTTGCATCAGGGATCATGTAGCCCAGAGGCCTTGAATTCTTGATATAGCAAGAATGAACTGGAATTTCTGATGCTTGTACACATTCTGGATGTTAGGATTACAGATGTATATCACCATGCCTAGTTCTTACAGGTTACCAAATTTATATGCATATAATTATTTACAATATTGTGCTAATATTTTTATTGTCTTATCTATTATAATAGCAAACTTTATTCTGGTTTATTTTTTTTTTCTCTGTTCTACTGACTAGTTGATCTAGCTACAAAGTTATCAATTTTATTTGGTATTTTCACCAAACTAACTTATCAAACCAATTTAGTTTTGTTTGTCCTGTCTGACTTCTAGTATCAATCCTATTTATTTACTAAGTGATTCTTTTCTTTCCTTTTGCTAACTTTCTGCTTCATTTGTTTTGTTTTGTATATTCTTGGAATGTGAAAGTGTTTGATTTGAGATCTTATCTTTTCTGCTTGGGCACTTACTACTCGACACTTTCTGCTCAGAATAACATTTGCTGTGCCCTGCAAGTTTTGCTATCTTTGTCTCTATTTTCATTTGTACAAAATTATATTTTTCTTTCCCTTTTATGTCTTCATCTTATTGGTTGCTCTGTAGTATCTCATTTCTACATATATGCACATTTTATTATTAATCAAAAATTCTTACTGTTGTGGTGAAAAAGTCGAGTCATCATGAGTTAAATCTTCAAAGTTACTCAGGTTTGTCTTGCTGCCTAATATATGATCTACCCAGCATCACATAGAGCTACTCGGCAAACACATGAAAAGAATGCATATTCTGCTGCTTGGGGCTTTGTAGATGTCTCTCAGACCTATTTGGTTTAAAGTAGAGTTCCCATCCACAATGTCCTAATTAATTTTCTCTGGATGACCCAGCTTCTGCTGAGAGTAGAATGTTGAAGTCATCTACTGAAACTCTGCACACAAGTCATATAAAGCAGATTAAACACCAGAAACTTTAGAATTCTTAGAAGAATAAACAGGGCAAAGGCTACTTGACACTAATCTTAGCAGGGAGTTTTTGGATAAGACACTACATCATAAACAAGAAAAAGAAAAATTAACAAGCAGGACCACATCAAATTGAAAGGGTTTTCAATAAAAAGAAAAGAAAAGAGAAAAAGGGGTTCTTATTTCCAAAATACAAACAATTCATACAACTTAATAAAAAGTCAAGACAAACTATAAAAATGTGCCAAGGATACAAATGGACATTTGTTAAAATGGCAGAATCAATGCAATACTATTCAAGGAATACTATTCAATGCGTGACTTTAACTAATAAAAATTATCTTTGCTTGATATTAGTTAGCATACCTTAATTGTTTTTATTTGAACAGTGTTGAAAGTTGATAATTTGAAATGATCAGTATATTATTAATTAGCTTGATTGTGATCATCACAATATAATATGCACATGTTAAATAATTACAATACAAAATTTAAATATCTATACAGTTTTCATATGATAATCATAACTTCTGTAAACTTAGTAAAGAACATTATTAGATGTTCTTTATTGTTTCTACCTGAGGACCCAGCTATACCTCTCTAGGGCATATACCCAGAAGATGCTCCAATGTGTAATAAGGACCCATCTTCCACTATGTTCATAACAGCCTTATTTATAATAGCCAGAAGCTGGAAAAAAAACAGATATCCCTCAACAGACGAATGGATATAGAAAATGTGGTACATTTCCACAATAGAGTACTACTCAGCTATTAAAAACAATGAATTCATGAAATTCTTAGGCAAATGGATAGAACTAGAAAATATCATCCTGAATAAGGTAAGCCAATTACAAAAGAACACACATAGTATGTTCTCATTGATAAGTGGATATTAGCCCAGAAGCTCGGGATACACAAGGTATAATTCAAAGACAACATGAAGCTCAAGAAGGAAGAACAAAATGTGGATACTTTGGTTCTTCTTAGAAGGGGGAACAAAATACCCATGGGAGGAGATACAGAGACAAAGTATGGAGCAGAGACTGAAGAAAAGGCCATCTAAAGACTGCCCCACCTGGGGATCCATCATATATATAGTTACCAAACCCAGACACTAATAGGCATGCCAACAAATGCTTGCTAATAGGAGCCTGATATAGCTGTCTCCTGAGAAGCTCTGCCAGTGCCTGCAAAATACAGAGGAGGATGCTCACAGCCAAACACTGGGCCGAGCACAAGGTCCCCAATGGAGGAGCTAAAGAAAGAACCCAAGTAGACGAATGGGTTTGCAGCCCTATAAGAAGAACAATATCAACTGACCAGAACTCCCAGATCACCCAGGGACTAAACTATATCAAAGTATACACATAGAGGGACCCATGGTTCCAGTCATATACGTATCAGGACGGCCTTGTCAGACATCAATGAGAGGAGAGGCCCTTGGTCCTGTGAAGGCTAGTTGCCCCAGAGTAGGGGAATACCAGGACAGAGAATTAGGAGTGGGTGGGTTAGTGAGCAGGGTGAAGAGGGATGGGATGGGGATTTTCAGCGGGAAAACAAGGAAAGGGGATAACATTTGAAATGTAAATAAAGAAAATATCTAATAAAAGAAGAAAATCAAATAACATTATTAGAGTAGTTGTAGAATATTAATAGAGTGTGTTTGTGATTATGTGTGTGTGTGTGTGTGTGTGTGTGTGTGTGTGTAGGTAGGTAGGTAGTAATGTTCATTTGAATTTCTGATTTTGAGAATACCTTAAGGATATTTAAAACAATAACTTTGCTATCGAAGTACACATTAACCACTAGTTTTGTAAAAAAAAAAAAAAATGTTATTTACAACAAATAGCTGTCTTCTGAGAGGCTCTGCCAGATCCCGACAAATATAGAGGGGATGCTATCATCCAAATATTGAACTGAACACAGGGTCCCCAATGGAGGAGTTAGAGAAGGGTACTGAAGGAGCTGAAGAGGTTTGATGTCCCATAAGAACAACAATATCAACCCACCAGACACCCCCAGAGCTCCCAGGGACTAAACAACCAACCAAAGAGTACACGTGGAGGGACCCATGGCTTCAGCTGCATATGTAGCTGAAGATGGTATTGTTACATATCAATAATAGAGAGGCCCTTGGTCCTGTGAAGGCTTGATGCCCCAGTGTAGGGGAATGCCATGGCGGGGGAGGGTGGGTGGGAGTGGGTGGGTGGGAGAACATGTTCACAAAAGCAGGGGTACGGATAATGGAATAGAGGGTTTCAGGGGAGGGACCAGGAACAGGATAACATTTAAAATGTAAATAAAGAAAATATCCAATAAAAAAAAAAAGAAATGACCATTTGGAGCCATGTGAACCAATGGTGAGATGTCATGTTTCAATATCTTCTTTTCCCTTTACATAGTTTTTGTTTATAGATCACAGTTTTGTTGTAATTTTACAGTAATTGAAGAGACAAATTGCATCTTCTAAGTCATGTGCTAGCAAAGATTGGAACACTACAGGGACAGAGTCGTGTTCAACAAATGTCATTAAAGGTGGAGTGGAGAGAGATACAAGGACAGATGCAAAGAAGGGATTGAAAGGACAAGGATAGAAAAGAAAAGAAAAGAAAGAATAAGAGGATAGCAGGAATTTTTGAGAAAGGTAGTTTTTGCAAAGGAGAAAGAAGGGAGATAAGATCTGTGGATTTTAGAAGAACTTAACAAAAATGATAACAAAATCATACTCAAATATGTTGTTTATAAACTAATACAAAGGCAGCATGTGCATCTTCTATGTCTTTCATGATCTTCCTGCCAATCTTGTTTCCTCTTCTTTATGTCTTTTCTATCAAATCCTCTGAAAAAATAACTTCCTTCTCATTTTTCTTTTTACTCCACTGGTAGTTTTCATGGCATCTCCTTTAGCACCATCTTTCTATAAGAATTGTCCTTCATTGAGCACCAATGGCATTTAGCTCCAAAGGGAGTCCATCCCATGCATCCCATCTCACAGAAAAGGGGCTCTCATTGAAAGCTTTTGTTGGGCATGTTTCACATTTAAAGTAGATTTCTTAAAACACAGGGACTAGCTTCTTAAAACACTAGTAACTAGTCTAGTAAACTAGACTCAGAGCCTTTTAGCTTCTCAAGGAATTTTTCAAGTACTTTCTGCACATAGCATATGATTTAAGAGGCTCTGAAAGGGGAATAATAAGAGAAAATGATATAAAGATATATGAAATAATGAAGATGATATAAAAAATCCAATGGTGTGATCCGATTAACCTTGTCCCATAACACTTGACTATGACAGCATTTAGTCAAAGGAAAGTGATCCTTATAAAATGCAAAATTAATCTATGGAACTCTGAATTAAGCAATATTATTGAGGTAAATTGCTCAGCAAGCTTAAAGGTGAAAGTGAGTAACCTTTTAAATAAAGAGAAACTGCAGAGTCCATTCCAAAGGCTGAGATTTTTTTTTTTTAGTCTCAGTTGCCATGATGGAAAGTAAAAATAATCACCATTTAAATCCTTTGTAACCTAGTGCAGTAAAAGCTCTCAGTGTATGCAATCAATATTTTGTGTTTAGATGGGATCCAATTAGTTGTGCATCTCTGTATCAACATGCACATACACAAACACAAAAACACAACAGAAACCTGCAACATACAAAGAGGTGGCTGAAAAGATGGCAAGCAAGGCACTTGCTATGAAAGTGAGAGGACTAATGTTCAGTCTCCAGAACCCACATGAATGTCAGTGCTGGTGGCCGCATTCTCCACAAGCTCAGTGTCCCTGAGGCAGAAACCGGATATCCCCAGGGCAAGATAGTTACAAAAGTAGCTGACATGGGGAGATCTGGATTAAAGTGCAAAAGGATGGAAGGAGACACTCAACCTCAACCTCTCATCTTTACACTCCCCCATGTAGGCACATATGTATAAACATGCAGGAACACATGTATGCACAAATATATAAACACACACATACACACACATGTATATAAACATATACACAAAATGTAGATTAAAACAAGTATCAATAACCAAAATTTCATTATGTAGTCCTCTACAGAAATGAAGAATCTGGAACCAGGTGTGGTGTCACACACCATTAATCCTAGCACTTGAAAGGCAGAAACAGGAAGGCCCTAAGTTTGAGGGCAGGCTGGTTTACAGAAAAAATTCCAAGTAATCCAGAGCTACACCCATAATCCCTGTCTCAAAAACAAACAAAAAGAAAAATGAATAACAATCCTGATGGGAGTGTTCAATAACAGGCACCCTTTCTATAAAACTGGTTAAACAGAATACCAGAATTATACAGTGCTAATTCTTTTCCTACTGACCAATCTCATAATTGTTATTAAAACTAGAGTGATTTGGGATATAAAAACATCTAACTGTCCAATTTAGAAAAAATTCAAATGTCAAAGTCTCCACTGGAGTTATGAGATATCAGAATATGGCTGCCCTGCAAATATGAATCCCCTCGAATCCCGTGGAAACCACACAGCTCTGAGTTTTTATTGAAATGCAGCACTTTAG
This sequence comes from Apodemus agrarius, assembly GCA_964023405.1. Taxonomy (NCBI): domain Eukaryota; kingdom Metazoa; phylum Chordata; class Mammalia; order Rodentia; family Muridae; genus Apodemus; species Apodemus agrarius. The sequence goes on from OZ030008.1 coordinate 87,309,078, forward strand.
CCGGTTGCTCACCTATTTAGTTTTTATAAATTATGATTCTCTGGTTCGCAAAAGAGGGGAATGTGATGAAAACTGAAGGTTTCCCAGTTTTTTAGTACCCAGTGAATGCGATTTCTTCTTCAGTCAGGAGTTTGTTTTTGTTGGATTTCTGAGGCATCTTAAGGAGATTAAAGTCACAAAAGGAGAGGTACAACTGACTTAGTCAGGTGGGAGACTGTGTTTATTGATGCCACAGCAAGAAGGCAGAACCTCACCCATGAGAAATTGAGCCATACACTCCATACACAGTGAAAGGATGAAAGAATGTCCATGGGAAAAGACAACCATTTGTAAAGTTGGGGAAAATGGCTACTGCCCATTTCTTTCCATAGTCCCTCCCTTCCAGCTGCAAGAGAAACTGAGAAGTATAATCTTTATTAGAAAACTATCATTTGTAATCTCATTTTTTGCATTCATAAATGAAAATAATATTTTTGTTAGGATATGTTAAATAATTATTGAGAAGAAAACTGAGTTTGCGTATGTAAAATACATTCTGAATTAAACACAGAGTTTAGGATGGTATGTTCTTACTATTCTCAATCGACCCTTGTGAATAGTTGTCTAGGATAAAAATATAACAAATTATGAGAAGACAAAGGCTAAATAAACTTTCATAATTTTACTTTTTATTTATGCACCTGTATCTTATGTATAAATGTTTTATATAAATAATAATAATAATAATAATAATAATGATTACCTTTAAATATTTGTACCATGAACACAATTTTGATGCTACATTTTTGATTATTGGACTGCAAGACCTCTGAGAAAAAATCTTTCTCAGTCAATATGCTAGATGTCTTTTAAATAGATCATTTAAGTCTTGTAGCAATTCAGGCTTGCATAACTACTTCTGTATCCAGTTGTGCCTTGGTATGGGCCAGAATTCAAGACTTTAATGATCATGACACATTATGAACATCTCAGAAACAAAAAATCTAGTTATGATGAACATTATAGCATCACAGGGAGAGAGATATCATTTCTTCTATAACTAGGAAATCTCCAAACCAGAGATTAAATTTTTCCATGCAGTTACAAAACCAACTAGACCAATACACTGCTTAGGGGGCAAATTCAACTCTGAACACATGGGTAGTATTTTCTGAATAGGAAAAAACTCTAAAAATTAGAATACCTAATTCTACCTTAAGATTAAGTAATAACTGTTAACTTTCACTTTTACCTATAATCCCAGACATGAAGTGGAAAATGGAACATCTAAAATTCATTCTAGGACTGAATTAGCTCTGGTCCTGTAGTTGGACGAACTAATAGCCCTTTTCAGTGCCATGTTCCAGCATCCACTTGCAAACACTATCATAACTCTTGTTTTCCTACCTAGCGCAGAGTCAGCTTTGCCTGGAAAAGTCATTGACTAGCACCTTGGTAATCAAGAAGGAGGCGGAGGAGCAGGAGGAGCAGGAGAAGGAGGAGGAGGAGGAGGAGGAGGAAGAGGAGGAAGAGGAGGAGGAGCAGTAACAGCAGCAGCACGGGAAGTGGAAAAGGATGAAGAAGAGGGAAGAGGAAAAAGTATTGAGGGGGAGAGGAAAAGGAGGAGAAGAAGAAGAAGAAGAAGAAGGAAGAAGAAGAAGAAGAAGAAGAAGAAGAAGAAGAAGAAGAAGAAGAAGAAGAAGAAGAAGAAGAAGAAGAAGAAGACATCTGAGTAGCTTAAGACACCTGCCCTTGAGCTGAAAGATTTCCTGGTTTCCACACCACCCATGTTCTGCAGCCCCAGCAGCTTAGCAGAATTTACAGTGGGCTATCAACTTAAACTTCCTAGTTCTGGTTACTTCTCTCCCTTTCCCAGGGCACTGCTGATCCTATATGTGTTGAACCTTCAGTCTTTACATACCAGCCACTTCTCCCAACTTCAAAGTAGAGCCTTTACCTTTCAACTCCTATCACATTTGTATATGTACTAAAGCCTGTATAAACATTTGTGATTTTAAAGTAACTATGTTATTCTAATTGAATTAAACTAATTTTTTCAGATATCTTTAAAAGTGAAGTTTTAATTGATTTGGTTTTGTGGTTGATCCAGTTTAATCGTATCACCATCTAGCTTATGAGTGGATGACACTGTCTATGGTTATCTTATTTGACTTTGACAATTTCTAGCGGTTAACCACTAATCTACTTTTCCATCTGCTTGTCTAGCTACTTCCCCAGAGGTGTTCCCCAAACACTTGCTGTTTCTCCTGCCATGTGCTCTCCTGGTGGCCCCGCACCCCCATCAGAGTCCTTCCTCTTTTCTTCTCAGCCTGCCATCTCCAACTAGGTAACTTGAAACCTACTTACCTCCAATCCCTCCAGAAATTGACTGTACCCATTTTTATTTAGCCAATAGTTTTAAATTAAGGAACAAGATTTGCACATCAGGCTGGTCAATGTGAGAATCCACTCATAGGCAACTAGACCTTCAGGTACAGAATTTAGCATTAAAATACTTAGCAATTGACCAAACCTCAAGACATTTTAGATTCTTTTCTCTCCTTACTTCCATGGCTGTATAACATTTAATTCATTTAAGATATTCAAAGATCTTTTTCACACTTTCATAAATAAACCTTACTTTGCTTTAGAGATCACTCATCAACTTGGCTGTAAGTAGAACTCTTTCTATCATTCATTCATTTATTCATAAACATCTACTTAGTAAACATCTATGCTGTACCAAGCTGTGAGAAAGCAATTAGTGAAAAATAGCTCAATTTTTACAGAACTTAAAAATTATCATGAAACTCTGGTTATTAGGTAATCTGATCTTTCAAGTCTAAGGAATGTTGGCTTAGCCAGTTCTAGGAAGGAAGGGGGTTAGGGTTAGGGTTAGGGTTAGGGTTAGGGTTAGGGTTAGGGTTAGGGTTAGGGTTAGGGTTAGGGTTAGGGTTAGGGTTAGGGATCTGAGAATTTCCCCATAGTAATGAATGGAATGAAAGGTAAAGAAGAAATCATTCAGTCAAGACAAAAGGAAGGAAACTGCATGAAGAGTGTACAGTATAGTGAGTGTAGCTGGAGTTCCAGGAGGGGAAGAGTGGAAAGCATGTACCTACAGCAGGAGAGGGGTGCCAGGCCTACTGAATAGGCTCCATGCTGTGAGGGAACAAGATCCAGACTGTGCTGCTCGATGTAAAACATTCCATAATTTTAATTGTTAATATTACCAGTAATATAAAGTCATGACAATTTATTCATGTCATTCAACTCATGACATATTATAAAGATTATTCTGACCAACTGATAGTGAACGAATTAGAGAAGGGGAATTGTGTGGAGAGAGATAAGGAAAGTATAGCATCCGGTCAATGGTCCTTTTTACAGTAGAAAGTCTAAGGCATGATGAGTAGTTAGAGTTGTAGTCAATATAAAGAGAAGATGAAAAAACCAAGACACAATCAGGAAATAGAATGAGCATAGTGTGGTGCCGTAATAGTTGTCAGGACTAAGAGAGAAAGGATGACCAGTGATTCATGCCAGGTCTCCAGATAACATAGATAGATAGACAGTGGATTAAGTCACTGAATACAATGGCTCTCCTTGACTGTCAGCTTGATGAGATCTAAATTATGGAAACATGTCTCTGAATAAGTCTATAAAAGCTTATCAAGATTAGTTCATTGATATGGGGTGGTACCATTGCATGGGCTGGAATCTAATCTGTGTAAAAAGTAGAAAGCTTGATAAACATTATCATTTTTCTCTGTTTTCTGATTGAAGATGCCATGCGACCAGCTGCATCATACTCCTGCTACCATGTCCTATCCATCATGCTGAACTATAACTGGGAATCTTGACCTGAGATAAACCCTTCAATCTTTATGTTGCTTTTCCCCAGTTGTCTGTCACAACAATTAGACAAGAGAGCCAAGAGCTAGCCAGAGAAGTAGAGGGGCAAAACAGATGTGAGAAATCATGACTAACTTCAGACATTTGAATTCTCAGATATTGAAGAAAAGTGAGGTTTAACAAGGTTTGTGTTAAACAGGTTTGAAGTGAGATATCCTATGAATCAGAGGTATAAAAACTAATTTCCTATTTTAAGTACTTGCCACATCAAATGTGAAGCCTCCATTTTAATTGTGTAGATGACGGATTAACTAGGAGTATTTATCTTTTGTAAATGATTAAAGTTAAGAGAGATTTCAGTGAAGATGAGAATTATCATGGGCATTGCATAAGAAAGTATACTTCAGAATATCTTCTTGGAAAATATGGGGTCACTGGAAATGTATTAAATTTCAAAATCATCAAAAAGAGTTAGGGAGAGTCAAAAGCCACCCAGACCTGAGTCAAGTGCAATGGCTAGGTAAGTTATGGCATAATGACATTTTGCCTGGTTCCCCAGGTCATGCAATAAGTTAAAGTCCTAAGAATGAGAGCCCAAGTGTGGGGATACAACAGGCTTGGGGGACCTGTCAGAGAAAGAGGTGATGTGAATCTTGTCTCAAGGACTGTAACAGCTCTGTACACGTGAAACCAGTAGGATATGCTGATTATATCCACTAAAATAAAAATAAAACTTGGAAAGTATTTTTAAAGTCTCAAAAATCACTTGCCATCAAAATCTTCTCTAAATATGTTTATTTTGGGATGAGATAAAAAGCCTTATTTTATTCTCACTAGCATATTTTGTTCAAGAAAGATATGTTTTGTATGTAAACTTAAGAATAAATTAAAATAATCCTGGCATGAAAGTATTTTTGTAAAAAATGAAATACATTTTAAAGGACTGCAATAGACTTGCATTTTTCTTCAGGAAAAAAAATGGGAATAAAGTTGTACAGGGATAGAAATTGTGCTGTGGTATATATAATGACAATTCTGGATTATTTTTACACAGATTGTTACAGGCCTTCCTCAATATTTAAATTTTAATTGAAGCTGTGTTGGTTTGGATGAGACATCTCACACAGGCTTTCACATTTGACCTCTTAATCCCTTGTCCATTGTTCGTTTGCAGAGCTTGTGGGGTTTTGCTGGAGGAGGTATGTAACGTGACAGCAAGTTTCGAGAGTTCATACCCTCTCCCCACTTACGGTTTATTCTCTCTTTTTATTTTTTATTCACTTCACATCCATCCAGATCTCATCCCCCTCTCTCCTCTCTTCCAAGTTCCACCCTTACAAATTGCTCTCCATCTTACGAATCACTTCTAAGAAAAGGGAAGACCTGCTTGGGTACTACCCTAATCTGGGGCATCTAGGGTCAGCAGGACTATGAACATGCTCTCCCATGAAGCCCAACTAGGAAGTCTGGGTAGGGGATACAATAGCAGGGAACAGAGTCTGAGACAGCCTCAGCTCCAATTGATAGGAGACCCACATGAAAACCAAGCTGCACATTTGCTACAAATGTGTAGGTGGGTCTAGGTCCAGCTCCTGTGTGCTCCCTGGTTGTGAGCCCCCATTGTTCCAGGGTACTTGACTTTGTGGATTTTCTTGTTGTATCCTTTACCCCTTCAACTTTTTCACTTCTCTCCTCCTCTATCCCACTGTACTCCTGGGCTTCACCTGATCTCTGCAACCATCTCACCACTTTCTTTATGTGATTGAAAATGTGAATTCTCTGCTTCCTGTTCTAACCCACCTTTTGCCATGCTATCCTCATCATTATGGATGATCTCTCTGGAACTACAAGCACAATTAAACTCCTCCTTTTATAAGTTGTTTCTGGTCATTGTGTTTTATCACAACAGAAAAATAACTTAGGGGCCAAGATTATTGGTTCCTAGTATTCTCCAAAGGTTCAAGTCATAAAGGTTTGCTTCAAGAGTGGGCTATACAGAGGTATGGAAATTTTAAAGTCAGAGATTAGTGAAAAGACTTTAGGCCAATGGGGATGTGCCTTTGAAGGAGATTGTTGAATTCTTATTTTTCCCTCTTTACTTTCTTCTTGACCATTATGTGAAAAGTTTAGCTTTACCATATATTCCTACAAGATATACATTCTTAACCAAGCAAGAGAGTCAATTTATTCCAAGTTAATAAGTCTGAAACTGTTGGTCATCTGTCATCTTACACCTTTTCTTTTTTTTTTTTTGTTTTTTTGTTTTTTTTTTTAATTTTATTTTCTATATTCTATGTTTACATTCCAAAGGCTTTCCCCTTTCCCAGTTCCCACCCACCATAGTTCCCATAGTTCCTCTCCCCCCCATCTGTTCCCCAATAATTCCCCCTCCCCCCTCGGTTTCTTTACTAAACTGGAAGCAATCTTACACCTTTTCATAAGTTAACTATCTCATGTGTTTGATATGGCAGTGGAAGTAGAAAGCTAATCGTTAAACAATGGAAAATAATAATAATTATGAATCCTTCCATTATCCAATTACCCACCATTTCTCCTTTATTTATTTCAACAGCAACATAGAATATATAAATATATATCATGTTCTCTGATTGGCATTAAATTATCAGTTTATATAACTAGTCATTATCAATAATAGGCAATGCCTTGTTTTTCTCTATATTACTAAGTGGATATATTAATAGCTTGACTCAGTAATTCTGTTGTATCTATGTGAATCAAATTTAAGACCTCAAAATATCACATTCCTAGTTCTGGTTACTTCTCTCCCTTTCCCAGGGCACTGCTGATCCTATATGTGTTGAACCTTCAGTCTTTACATACCAGCCACTTCTCCCAACTTCAAAGTAGAGCCTTTACCTCTCAACTCCTATCACATTTGTATATGTACTAAAGCCTGTATAAACATTTGTGATTTTAAAGTAACTATGTTATTCTAATTGAATTAAACTAATTTTTTCAGATATCTTTAAAAGTGAAGTTTTAATTGATTCGGTTTTGTGGTTGATCCAGTTTAATCATATCACCATCTAGCTTATGAGTGGATAACACTATCTATGGTTATTAAAACAAGAAATCTTACAGATTTAATTCATTTATGTTATCATTCATTCAATAATTATTGACAGTGTGTTGCTCCTCGTGCTGAAGGAAGCCTTGGTCAGATGAGGATTATGACAAAGTGATTTTTCTTCAAATCTACACAATTCTACCAATTCTCTTACTTAGTACAAGCTCAGTGAAAGAAAGGAACCATGGAATGAACTTAAGAGCTTTTCACGTGAAAGTTGATATAAAAATGTGTCTATAGATAAAAAAAAAAAAAGATGTGGGGATTTACTAAAAGGATCATTAATAGAGTATGGCTATAAATTTCCTGAGAGGATATTCAGAGATAGGCATTGTGGGAGGAGAGATATTATCAAGAAAAGGAAGATGTTAAGCAAACAGTGAGGTGAAGCAGAGGGAGCATGTAGAGAAGGCGGTAGCTTTGTCAGCTGAGGATGCATTTAGAATGACGTAAATATATCACATATATGCATATATAATATATATTTAAAAAATGTTCTAATATACCATTAGAGAAGCACACAGAAATGACAAAGTTTTGTCAGATGAAAAGGCATACTGAGATGACATGCATATTAGCTAAGGAGGCATTACAAAGAGGACCATAGTTATCGGCTTCAGCCCTCGGTAACCTCTTATACCATATATGAGCTCAGCCACACCTTTCACATCTTCTCGCCTACAACATTAAAGTTTTCCTGTCTGTCCTGTACCACCTTAGTCCTATCAGCCATCACTACTGCTATTGCTCATCTACTTGATACTTCATCGCTAGGCTATGGATGGTTTAGAAGAAAGGATGTGGTGGCATAAGCCTTTAATCTTAGCACTCAGGAGGCAGAGGCAGGAACATCCCTGAACTAAGACCAGCCTTATCTACAGGACAGCCAGAGCTACACAGAGTAACCCTATCTAGAAAAATCAAAACAACAAAAACAAATAGAGGATGTGTGTGTGTGTGTGTGTGTGTGTGTGTGTGTGTGAGAGAGAGAGAGAGAGAGAGAGAGAGAGAGAGAGAGAATCATAAACTAAATAGTTCAGTTTCTGTTATACTGAACCTCAAAATGTCCAAGAGGATGATTATCAAGATTACATTCTGAAAGTAATGGCCTCACAACATACAGCAGATTTCCAAACCTCACTAGAAAGGCCCACCAATAGTAAGTGAAGGGACATGGTTAGATGTTATCTCCTAGCCTATGTCCTAATCCCTAGAAATGATGAATATGCTACTTTAAATGGTAAAAGAAGTTTTGCATGTCTAGGTAAGTAAAGAATCTTGAGACTGAGAGATAGTTGTGAGTATCTGGGTAAGGCCATTATACCACAAGTGTAGTTGTTAGGAGATGACCAGTAAGTAGAATGAGCAGATGGAGAAAGAAAACAGTGTTGGAAGCAGAGGTCATGGAAAAAAGGAAGTTCTCAGTTTCTGATTTGAAGATATAGAGAGAAGTTATAAACTTAAGAATGGAGATGGCCTGTGGAAACAGGAAAAGATAAGGACACGAAGGAGTCCAGTTCTACTGATGGACTGATTCCAGAGAAACTGGTTTTGGATTTATGACTTCTAGAACAACAAAAAATAAATATATGTTTTGACCCATTAATATTATAATAATTTATTTGGGCATAAGAAATAAGAAGTTAACATGTATCATAGTTTCCCTGATACCTGATAATTTTTCCTTGGTGTAAGAAGGCTTCATTTCACCAAAATGACTATATAATAAAAATAAGTAAGCACACAGGAAAACAATAGGAGGGCAATCTCATACAAGGACCACTGCATCTCCCTTTCTTCTTGAGGTCAAGTCTGTCTTAACTTATTCTTTGGTGATGGGAAATTTCTCCCATCATAATTATGATAATCATTTAGCAGGGTCCTCCGGAAGTGTCATGCCCAGTTTTCTGAGGAACCGCCAGACTGATTTCCAGAGTGGTTGTACCAACTTGCATTCCCACCAACAGTGGAGGAGTGTTCCTCTTTCTCCACATCCTCACCAACACCTGAAGTCTCCTGAGTTTTTAATCTTAGCCATTGTGTCTGGTGTGAGGTGAAATCTCAGGGTTGTTTTGATTTGCAATTCCCTAATGATTAATGATGTTGAACATTTCCTAAGGTTCTTCGTAGCCATTCAATATTCCTCGGGTGGAAATTCTTTGTTTAGATCTGCCTATCTCCTCTCTATGATAGTTCCATACCACCAAGATCTGTAATAGCTAGTATTCAAAACTCCATTACCATATTATCCCACTTCCTAAATAATTTGATAGGGCCTAGAAGTTTGCCACCTACTTAAGATCCAGGTTGTAACAGAGTCAAAATTCAAACCCATACCCCTTTGACCCTGGAAGCTACTCTCTAACTAGGCATTATGGAACATCTCTCCTATGCATTCATGACTCAATTTCTTATAGACAATCACTGGGAGGAATCTATAGGGGTCTGAAGAGTTTGAGTGCAGAGGTGATCTCCTCTTCCTTTTGACATCCCTCCCACTTCACACAGTGGCAAACATTTCCAGGGTCCCTGTTTTACTAAACACTATTTCAAGAATGCCACACAAATGAGCTCATCTTGCCCTCTACACTACTACAATGTAGATACAGTTTTAAGATTTTGAATCACAGCACAAATGAGTGGCAGTCCCATCTGTCCCTTTGACCTACGCATTCATCTGCCTTTGAAAACAGTAGTAAATGTCTACAGTTAAAGGTTTAAGGTTTTTGGGGAGTTATGAGCCTTACATAGCTGTGATTCTCCCAAACACGTGTAAAGAGTCCAGGCACGAGCCTGAACCAGTGGACAGAACAAAAATCAAAAGCTCAGCCTGCCAGTCTGTGCCTCTTTCCATCTGCCAACACCACTGCAGGGCTTATCTCTGTTATTACCTGTCAGGCTTTCACAGTGAATGTTAATATTATCACTTACATTTCTGCAGGAAAGAAGCTTGCTTCAGTTATTCAGAATATCAATTGCCCCTAAGATTTCAGAGAGCAGAAGGCTGCTCAATAGCCTGAGAGAATTCTTGAATAAACAACAGATTCAATGAAGGCAAGGTCTGGTTGATCCCTAGTTATCTGGCATATATGTTGATAGTCTCATTACAAATATTGCCATGTAAGAAAGTCACAAATTGCATTATCGGAAAGACTGGGTCTGCAGTTAATGTGATAGTTATTAATCTGACATTAGAAAGTCTCTGACCCAATGAGTGTGAAAAATCTTGAGTTAAAGAGCAAAGCCAGATATATCGAGGGTGACATGCAGAAAACAGCTTTTCACAAGCTGATCAGAGAGAAAGGGACAGTTAGAAGCAAGACTTCTAAGTATATTCTCATCTAAGCATAGAGAAATTGCCTATTCCATTTGACAGAATACAATAACGTTGACTGAATATTTGAAATAGGGCTCATTTTAAACTCTGAGATCTAATCAACACATAGAATGAATGACCAGTTCTGAGTTGCAGGAAGAAAAAAGTTATCAGTAAAGGTCAAGCTAAAGAAACTGGCTTTCAAATCTAAATTCAATCATCTGATCTGAGATTGACTCACAAAGCTTGATCTGAGGAAGAAAGGAAGTTATTTACCCAAATTCAGTATTACATTTAACAGTAACCAGAGAAAATTGGGAAAGAACCGCTTGCTCAAAACTGCTACTCCATCTCATCACATCCCTGCTCATGTGATGATATTCAATGAAGTGGGATGTACCTCACACAAAACACTCATCAATGTGCTTCTTTTTGCACACCACAGAGCAAAGATCTTATCACGGAAAACCAGGCTTTGTTTGTTAAAAACTGGTTTACTCTTCCCTTGACCCTTTCCTCATACTCAGTGTGCTTTGGCACCTTTCTCATTTACTCCTTCTTCTTCCCTGGCAATTTTACAGCACAAGCCTCTCTGTACTTACCCCCATGGATAGGGTCAAATGTAGTCTGGTTTATCCCAAGAGATTCCAGAAACTTCAAACAACATTCAACATGTTGAGTATCACTTGAAAAGACAGGGCAGCCAAAAATAAGTACATTCTCCCAATGTGACGTCTCACAGATTTAGGATCCCTCTCCTTTCTTACACAATGCCACATTTTCTAAACAACCCTCACAGTATATCAGTAGTTTTCATGTCTCAGAGATGTACATATGCGTATAAATTATGAGAGTCATAAATCCAACAGATCCAAAGAGGGAGTTCTACAGAAAAACAGACCAGATTGCCAGAAAAAAATGCCCTAAATACCTTCCCAACTATTGGCAGGCTGTCCAGCCTACTGAAGGCTTCCTAGCCCTATCATCAAAATTTCTCAGGAGGCTGGAAGCTCCTCCCTACCCTGACAAACCCAGTCCGGGACAGCCTGTCCAAGCAGAAAAAAGGCTAAAAGTGACTCACGCTGTGTCCCAGAAACTCCTTTATTGTTTCACTTTAGGGACTCATTGACATTTCTATTTCTTATTAATCAGTTTTAATACATTTTACAAATGATTCTGGTAGAATTGCCAGGCTTCTGCGTTTACAGAACTCACCTCGCTTCCCAAATACCACATTTGGCAGAACATGTGTCATTTTCTATAAATATTGAAAAATCAATAGCCACTGCCAGAAACCCTATATTTGTTCAAATCCCAGGCAAGATAAATGATGAATAGAAATACCACTCTCTTTAAAATTCAGAAACAAGGCAGATGTGATTGTTTATTCGTTTGATGTTTCCACAGTGTGTCTGGCTTCCATAATCAGAGTCTCAGCCTGACTCACTCCTCCTACTTCTGTTGCATTTAATTTTTTCACAGTTTCCTTTAAATGAGCATGTAGATGTGGTGTGCCATCTTCCCAAGTGGGAGAGGCCAAGATCTACAGAGGATCAAGTGGATATATAGCACAGGGCTGGGTAGGAGAATAGATAGAAGAGTAAACACACTTCAACATATAACAGCTTGACAGCTGCGAGCACAGTGGTCTCTAATGGGGTTTTGTTTGATTGGTTTGGTTTGGTTTTTTTGACCATGCACCAAAATCATTCTTTCTCTCATTCATCTCATTCTTTCTCATCCCTCTTTCTCTCACACAGTATATAGATAGATGATAGACAGATAGACAGACAGACAGACAGACAGACAGACAGGCAACAGGTGATAGAACTTGGCAACATAGCATGCTAAGTAGCCAACAGAACTGAAGCACTCACATGGCTACTGCCTAGCAGTAGGATATAGTATTGAATTAATGGTCCTAGTCTTAGAAAAGTCAGAACTCAAATTATCATTTCTGTGCTGGGAGGATGTCTCAGAGGTTAAAGCACTTACTGCATAAGCCTGGTCACTTGATCTTGAATCCTGAGAATCTAAGTAAAGCTGAATGCATTAATTCATCTGTAATCCTAATCCCGCCCTCATTCCTGCTCCGCCACCCCCACCCCCACTCCCACCCCATGGTGAGATGAGCGTAGAGTTAGGAGAAAGACAGGAAGCTTGTGGACCAGTTAGCTTGCCATATACCACGTGACAGCAAACAACAAAGACATCCTGCCTCAAACAAGGTGAAATGGGAGAACTACCACCAAAGGTTGTCCTCTGACCTCTACATATAAGCTGTGACTCAGGTGAGCCTGGATACTTGCACACATCATACTACATATTGTGCATACACACAAATAAGCAGGCATACACATAACACGTACACACACAATTATACATATATACAAACACACATTCACACAAATGTGGTTTCTGCTGGGATTGTGTTACTCTCTAATATCATAAAGTAAAAAAATCTGTTAAGTCAAATTATTATGAATTGAAGACCATCTGCATATAAGCATGCTATATAATATTTTGTATATATACACACATATTATATAATACACATAATTTGCATGCTACATACTTTCACTAAATATTATCAGAATATGCATTATATATGCAAGGACTATTATTTAAATACCTTTTTAAAACAGAGAGAAATAATATAAGCCAAAACATACTTTTGCTTCCCCAATGGCTTATCTTGTAGCCATTTTAAAGACAATTGCTTTCAATCTTATTTTTAAAAAGACAAAAGCCTTTTCTGTAAATAGCCCAGTAATGAGCACCTCTTTTTTGTCAGGTCACAAAGTCTCTGTCTCTACTAATCAAGTCTGCAATTTTAGCTTAGATACAACCCAGTAAAACTCATAAACCCACATGCATAGTTATGAACTGATAAAACTTCACTTATAAAAAACTGGTAGGAGGCCAGAGAGAGAGCCCTGGGAAGCAGAAAGTTGCCAAGACCTGGCTCAGAATATATATTTAAGACATACTATTTAAGACAGAGGTGGAAAGGAGAGCCTAGAAGAGCTAGTGCAATTTTTATTTGTTTTGGTGCTATTTTTATGTGTTTGTGTGTGTGAGTTGGGGGGCTGGTATGGTGGGCAGAGGATAGCTTTAGTTGTTGGTCCTCAGATGATCTCCTCCTGTTTTGGGTTGTTTTCTTTTGTTTCATCTTGTTTTTGTCTTGTCTTGTCTTGCCTTGATTGTTTTGTTTTAGATAGCATCTCTTACTAGCCAGGAATTCACCAACTCAGCCAAGACATTATGGCCAGTAGTAAGCCCAGGGATCCTCCTGTTTCTATGTCTCCAGTAATGGGATAGAACCATGTCTGACCTTTTGCATTTAGGTTCTAGGGATGGAGCACAGCTTCTTGTGCTTTCAGGGCAAATGCTTTACTAATGGAGGCACACCACCAGCCCTATGCTATACATTCTATGACTACAATATGACCTTGTTTTAGAATATATATCTAAAATAAGGAAAATGAGGCCAATACATACAATACAAGCAGCCTAGAGACATTGTTTGATGGCCTAAATTCAGATATGCCTAAAATCACTATAGCTACAGATGTAATACAGGCAGCAGCCTCTGATTTCCTTCCTACATTTAGTTAGTTGCTGTTAGGTTCTTCACTTACAGCCAATGGTGTGTGGTGTAAATTGAGTCATAATTCTTTATTTCATTTAATATGAATATAACCCAATGAAAGAACTTTTCTCTCATTTTAAAAGTGAGGAAATTGCCAGGCGGAGATACAAATCACCCAACAGAATACTTCCAGCAAGGAGCAGTGACAAGCTGAGAGTTCTAATGGGGTTGACTTCGATATGCAGGAAGTCCAGGTGGCCTTGACACGGAGAGAGTGTCTCCTGCAAGCCCATAAATCTGGGTGCAGCTTCGCAAAATAATGAGCACACAGAATGAGTTCCAGAAGCCACCACTTGTGTCCCTGAGTTAAATTCCTATTTAACTAAGAGAAAATAGGTATCGACCACAGTTGGCTTGATTGCAAATGTCAGGCTCTTTGAATTATTAGGAACTGCAATGAAAAATTGATTACATTTAAAACATCCGGTGAAAAGTTTTACAATCACACATTAAGAAATGGTGTTAAGCAAATAAGAACTAATTGTTCTCAGCTGCACTGGTAATAACCTTGTCTGCCTTCCTGTACGATGCATATTCATTTCATTTGATCAGGAAAGTAAATAAAAATAAAAAGTCCCGGATCTCCTTCAAACCCAAACCACATAATTCTAAGCTGCAGGTTACCCTGCAGAGGGAAGAGAGCAGTGAGGCCAGGAATGTTTTCACTGAGAAGTTTCTACCTAACCAGGACTGGACTGAGAACATCAAGAAAGCCATAGGGAAATGATATATGTTGCATAGTAGGTGTGCATCAAAAAAATGCAGTGTTAATTTGAGGGCAAGTTATTTGAGTTATTTTCAAGGCAATTGCATTTTCTGTCTTGTCTCATGGCCATTGTCAACTGGATACAATATGACCCAGAAAACAAAATCTCACCTAATTCATTGACCTCATCAGCTCAGGAATCATGAGAAGTAGACCAGTAGTCTGGTCAGCTCCCCACTGCTTGTACAAAGTCTTTTATCTCTTCTCTGATTTGTCTCCTGCACTTGTCAGAGTGAGTGAGGTTCTGCTGAATTTACAAACCATGCCAAAACATGGTTCAATTTCTTACAATTATGTTTCTTTCACATATGAGAAAAAAAATGAACTTGAGATCCGAATGTGAGTCTCAGCAAACTGGACAGCAGATGACCCTCTCTCCACATGAGAACTCACCACCATACTGTGCCACATTAGTGGGCATCATATGCCGCACTTGGTAACTTCAATGCAGACCCTTATTTGGATGATTGTTTGAAGGTTGATTTGGAATTGTGCATGTCTATTCCAACATTGCAAAGACCCTTCATCTCAACAACAGGACGCATGACTAAGATGTCACTGTCATGAATGTTCTCATTAACTGTTCTGTGATGTGACCATCACATCTTTGCAAATTTAACCACTTCAAAACAGCCACACTTAAAGACCCATGCTCTACCTCCAAGAACTTAAACTTGATCATCCTGCTTTCCAGTTCCACCTTGGTGTCATTCCCTTCCCGATATGCAGTAGCATATCCAAGTTAGCACGAAGTTGGAAAACACCCTTCAAAGTTTCCAAATATTTAACAACTGACTCCTGTGAGCTGGCTTCCTGATACCATGAGGTAAGAGGTAGGATCTGTGCTTGGATAACTGAATTTTGTGATGCTCCTAGAATTTTTTTTTTTAGCCTGTTGAAGAATTCTATTTTGAGAAGAGTAAAGAAAGCAATAAATTTCTCATGGGGATGTGTTGAGATACCATGTCTATGCCCGGAAGAGTTATAACATGCTAACTGGGGGAGTAAGCATGTTACTTGGTCCATTCTCCAAAGTGGCCTACATCTTTCAAAGAGCCTAGATAAAACTCTAAAGCTTGCCAGAGGTTCTTTGTAGCATGGTGACTGTAAAATGTAGTTGTACATCACAGTTACTGTTTAAAAATCCTAATGCCTCACTATATCCCTGTGGTAACAAAGAACAGGGAAGTTTATAAGCACTGACCTAAAGAGAGTTGAGACTATGGTAGGTGAAGTACTTCAAGAAGAGGGAGGGCAGTGGCCAACACTCACAAGGCAGCTCACAACTGTCTCTACCTTCAGCTGCAGAGGGTCCCATGCCTTCTTATGGCCTCTGCTGAGGGCTTCCTCAATTGAAAGTATCTCTCACTGAGGTATCTTCACATAAGTAAAGGGATAAAACTTTCTAAGGACCTCATCCCCCAGTAAGTATGTCATAACTCCTCCTGCCATAGGCATGGTATCTCAATGTATCCCCATGGGAAATTTCTTGCTTTCTTTTCTCTTCTCAAAATAGAATTCTTCAACAGGTCAAAAAATATCTAGGAGCATCACAAAATTCAGTTATCCAAGCCCAAATGCCCCCTCTCACCTCATGGTATCAGGAAGGCAGCTCACAGAAGCCAGTTGTTAAATATTTGGAAACTGAAGGATGTTTTCAATCTTTATGTTAACTTGAAATCAGACACGATGAGACTATTTCTTCCACAAATATTGGAAAATCGTACATATTTAGACTTCAAAACAATAAAGCTAGTTTACTCCTAAAGTTTATTATTTATGGAGTTTACAAAAATGTCCAATTCTTTATATTTTAATTCAATTTTCATCATAATATTATAAAGTCCTGTTTTCCTCACTCTGTATTAAAATCTAGAAGTAAAAAAAATGCTTAAACACCTTGTCTATCATAACTAAGATTCAACCACAGAGCACACTCCTGGTTTATATATAACCTCTTCCCAAAGCAGCACTTCACTTACAAGGCTAACAATTTGTAAACTCAAGGCAAAAGTTGTAATTGTTTTCTACTTGATTCATTCATTTATGTCTTTTATTCATCAATAATAAATACTTACTGACTACTCTGTGCTGGGGATTAGGAGTACCATGATAAATAAGACATAGTGGCTGCTCTCAAGAATTCTTGAGAAAGAAAATCATCTTAACAGATAAATCATAGCAGAATGTGATGTTTAAAGCCCTGAGCCTTCATTTGTTCTCTCCACTGGGAAGAAGTCAGGTGTGTGCCCATGAATTGAGCTCCTAAATTTAACGGAGATTTTCAAGCAACCTGGAAAAGCTGCTTTCAAAACCTCACAGCTTCATTCATCTCCATATGCATAGCTCATGACATGATAGCCCTACCCAGTATATCCTTATCTCTATCATGTGCTCAAAGATCAAGGACAGTCATTTTTCCCTCCCAGTTGTACATCAAGCCATGCAAACGTATTGTCATTGGTTTCTCTGCATCTGCCAACAGGCAGTATGTCAAATAAATAATTTAAACCAGCTGAGGCACTACAAGAAAACAAAGCCATCAGTCATTTTAGCTGCATTATTGATTGCCAATAACAAGATAGTTGCTAAGACAAATGGCTCAACTATTACACTAGTGAGGTTTTAGCCTGTCCCAACTACATAAATCATGTGGAACAGCTTGTTGTTTTAACGTATACAAACATATTCATAATCCTACTTACTTTACTATTTACCTTGACTAGTTCTTCATAAGCAAAAATCTCAATTACTTAATTTACCCACCTACATATATACATTTACCTCTCTAGGTAATATCAAATGATTGCTGCTTATACCCAGTGGAAGATCACTTCAAGTTATGTCAGTTCCCAAAAGATCTAGCTATAGGCTTAGTGATAAAAGAGAAAGAATAAAATACAATGGCTCTAAATAAATTTATCCAATTCATGTAATCCACAGTTTGGTCAAATAAACACATGTAGCTATTGGTTGTGTGAACTTGTGCTTTCATTTCTGTCTCATCCTTAGTATTCTTTTAAAAGTGGAGATAATATTACATGATTTACAGACATCATAGTGTGATGTGAAAATAAATAAAAATCATTATGAAAGCTAATCAATATGGCCAGATAACTTCCTGCTTGGTTTCTTGATGTTCTATGACTTAGGTATATAGTGTCTTCAAGAATAAAATCTTCTCAGAAGAGAGGACACAAAGCCTGTAAGAGCCGAAGGTGATAGACAACTTCAAAGAGGTCATATTTTCTGGCCACAGTAGAGCAGTTGCACATATGAAATCAAAAGGATTATGGTAGTATGATAGTAGTCAGAAGACTGATATAAACCCAGTACAGGCAGAAATCCCATCATGGAAGTGGGAGCACAAAATCCAATTACTCTGTAAGAAGCTGTTCTATTTGAGACATTTTTGAAAGAGCCCATTTGCTTTAACGATATGAACTCCAGTAGGTCAAAAGTAGTTGGGCAATACAAACCAAACTCAATGGAAAAAGAAAGAAAAAGAATAAAACTCAAAGTTAGGTGGGTAGGATGGCAAAGATATAGAAAATGGATATAGGAGCACATAGGAGAGGTAGGGTAAATATAATCAAAATATGTTATATCAATTTCTCAAACAACAAAGTATCATTTTAAAATTACTAAACAGCATAGCATTTCAAATTTTAAAAAGCACTTTGTAGACCATGTGAGGAAACTATTCTGATGTGAAAATGCCCAGCTATACGTTATCAAGAGTCAGTGAGGTTCTATAATATTCCAGAGAGAAATTGAATAATTCTAGGGCTATGTATTTGAAAAGATGTGGCAAGAAGCCGGGGAATACTGATGGGTAGTGTAAGAACTTGAATGTGATTCCCCAATTTAGAGAGAGTATAGTAGAAGAAAGATTGCCTTTAAAGTTCCCAATAACAAACTTGTGAAAATCAGACTACTTTGAGAAAACCAGTGAGTCTCTCACAGACACAGTCAAGTCTCGAGAGAATTAAAAGGAACCAATATATTCTCCTATCTTCTCATCAGTCATACCCTGACAGGAATTAGGAGGCAAAGAAGCTAGTGTATGTAATGTAAGTAGGTTAGTGTCCCGGGGCAAAAACATGTGAGAAGAGAATGGAGGAGAATACATCTGGAGGGACAAAGGAAGTAATTCAGCACAGAAAGACAGTGGGACACAATCTATGTTAGATTAACCTACTACCAGGGATACTAACCCCAAAGTTTGTCTCCACAAAGCCCACCTGACTCCTGACTCCTGACAGCATGTAAATTTTATCTCTACCATTTCTCTCACATACATCTCCTAATATTCAAACCTTATACATGCTTGTATTATGTAAATATCTTTTTAAGGTGTGTGTCAGAAAAGAGTTCAATATGGCTAAAGCAATTAGAGATTTATTACTTATTGGTTTCCTCACTGAAATCTCTATAAAATTGTGCCTCCTCTGTGTTCTGACTTAGGCATTTAATTATGTTATTAGGATTTAGTATTTCTTTCTGTATTTCTTGTTTTATCTGCTTTTTCAAGCTGTACACTTCCTTGCTATGTAGGAATTCTTCCAATTGGGGATTTGAGTTGCTGAATCCACTTAATATAGTCAAATTTCAGAAAACAGCAGAAGTGTTTCCCCTATCACAGCCAAACCCCCAAACCGAGTCTTGTTGCCATCTCTAACTCAAAGAATGTTTCACTTCTTTATAATGAAAAGATAAATATTCTAGTGCTCAGCCTAAGCTAAGTATCTTCTCCAAAGATCAATAGAAGTGGTATCAGGAATACACACACACACACACACACACACACACACACACACACAAATGCACACTGGGAAGTTGGATTATAAAGATATCACTTTTCACTTTTAAATGATTGAATTGTACTTATCTCAGAAATTCATATTATTCAGATATTTTGACAAAGTTTCCTTCTTTTAATTTAATTTTTATTGTTTTATGCTTATTCACTTTACATCCAGCTTACTGCCCCTCTCTTGGTCACAGCCTTCCAAAATACTTCCTGAATCTCCCTCCCCTTCTCCTCTAAGCAGGTGGGGACTCCCTAAGTATCCTCACCCCCACCCAGCACTTCAAGTCTCTGTGAGGTTAGGTGCTTTCTCTGCCACTGAGGCCAGACAAGGCAGCCTGGCTAGAATAACATATCCCACAGACAAGCAACAGCTTTTGAGAGAGCTCTCATTGCAGTTGTTCAGGACCCACGTGAAAATCAAGCTGCACACCTGCTACCTATTAGCAGGGAGGCCTAGGTCCAACCTGTGTATGTTCTTTGGTTGGTGGTCCAGACTCTCACATCCCCAAGGTTCCAGGCTAGTTGACTCTGTTGTTCTTCCTATGGAGTTGCTATCTTCTTCAAGGCCTGCAATCTTTCTTCCTAAAATGATTGAGATATCCATAGCACATGAGCCCTTGAAACACAGAAGAAATTTTCTTTGATATACAGTCTTGCTTCCAGAAATAATACAAATTATTAATGATAATTCTTCAGAATTAAAATCTTCTTTCTTCACATAACCTTCTGGTTTCCAGTAATATGACATCCTAGCTCTGTCCTGAATCATTTTGACCTTGACAAACTCAACTGCTTTTGGTTCCCACAAGAAAAATTTCTGTGCCGTACCCCATATAAATATCAAAATCGGCTCCTTTTTAAAAATATATACTACCAGAGGAGAAAATCAATCATTGGTTTCCCAAATTCTGTGACTTATAACAGCAACTTGCCGGGGAAATGTACTGGTGCAATAATGGTACAAATGTTATGGGAGTAACCAACCCATTTATTAATTAGATTTAAGTTTTATATCTTAAATTCATTTAAAGAATCTATATCTGACACTGATAAAGGGGATACAGGGAGACAGGATAAATTATAGGCCTAGGAGAAAAGCTAATGCTATTACTCAGCTAAAGGAACATAGCAATAAAATGGCTCATAACAATATATTACTATATCTAGGAATTGACACATTATTCAGCCCTCATTAGAGAAGCTTCTACTCTGTGTTCAGCACATCTGGACAGTGTTCTGAAAGTGAGAGACTTTGAATGAAAATAGTGTCTTCCAGACACAACAGGGCTTTGACTGCATGCACAAGATCCACATAAGCCCAGACAAAGTTCCAGCACTGAGAACGGGAAGTAACCACAAAGTCCTACCCTTTATCAAGATGATGTTTGCAACTGACACCTGGTGAGAAAGAGAAAAACCTGTGTGATCCAGTGGAGTGACACTGGTGTACTAATCACACTCCAGGGTGGGTCCCATGCCTCATAGGCCAGTGGTAGTTATCCAACAACAACAAATGGGTTTTTTGTGCTTTTCATTTTGTTGTTTTGATTTTTTATATTATTGGGGTTTTGTTTATTCTAATTTCCATTTGTTTATTTTTCTATTTCTTATAAGACAGCAAAAGAACATGAAGTTAGGTGGATAGGGAGTTAGAAAGGATCATGAAGGATCTAAAAGAGGAAAATTTTTACTTAAAATATATTGAGTAAAAGTTTTAATTAAAGTAAAAATTTGAGATATTATAGAGGATGAATGTATACACAAACACACACATATATACACATATGCACATACAAATATATATACACATATATTATACATGTTTACCAGATGCCTGAGAAAGCACCAAACTAAAAAAAATGTACATATTTGTACTAAGGAAGTGTGTGTGTGTGTGTGTGTGTGTGTGTGTGTTTAATATCACCTGATTCTGATCCAAAGTTAATTTAGGTTTTTTCATGGAACAACAATTATAGTCTCCTTTGGATTTCATGAAAAAAAAAAGACTGGCGTGCCCTGAATACCTGTGGACACAGCAGGTACCTATAACTTCAAAACTGGCACAGGAGGTGGAAATCACTGACTTGATATTTGAATAGAGTTCTCAGTGTTCTCCCCAAAGGCTGATGCAATCCTCAAATGAATTCTGAGAAATAATGGAGCTGTGAATCTATGCTGCTTTTATATCTTCTGTGTATGTGTGTCTTATCCATCCCTTCTTGGTGTAGCTTTCTCTCTATTTCTTTTTTATTTTTTAGTTATTATTAGTGAGTGACATTTACATGCATCCCTATATTTAGGAAACCTTCCTACACTCCAGCTTTCCTCTATTCCCTGACCACATCATTGCTTGTGTCTTCCAACACTAGCATCCTACCTCTAATTTCATACCACTTGTACGTTATTGTCCCCCTTGGTTTGGCTATCTCTCCCAACTCAAACACAGAAATCTAAATCTCCAAGGTCAGAAAATTTGAATTCTTCATTTTCTGACATTACATTGTCTCATTTTTACAATAAAGAAGAAATGTAGTAAACTTGAGTTGGACCAGCCTAACTTCAAACCCTACTTACTAACATATAATACAGGAAAAAAGTGGTTTTCCACCTCAGAATCAGAGTTTCTGTGTTTTTTACTAAGTGGGGAAAGTAGAAATTGACAATCTTCTCTGCATTGTCGTTAGGTACATGAAGTTTGTGGCATCGATTCAACACACCTGCCTTGCCATGGTCCTCCTGAGAAAATCTATAGTAGTTTTATGCTCCAGTCTTAAAGAGTTGTAGATTTGTTAGAGTAGAATAGGGAGGTATGTGCAATTATGAATGTAATTCCATGTAGAGGGAGGACATGTTAATAGAGAAAACAGTGCAATGTTCAAAATGACTAGTGCCAAAATTACTAACATAAAGCCAAAAGACAGGAGTATACACAAGCAAGAAAGACAAGACAGAACCAGCTTAACACGTTGGATCTAAAATTGTATAGCTGAAAACAAAGACCACCTTTCACACCATCATCTCATCAAGCCACATTCAAGACGTAAATGCCTGTGTACATCTTAAATCCCAACCAGAAGGAAACACTACTTAGACAATCCTCAAATATTCAAAATGGCTTCACGATAAGAATGTGATCTCTAGGATATCTGAGGTAGATAAACATACATAAGCCTGGTCAACCATTCTGTGTTCAAAAATCCCCTCCTGCAGGTGATCTATGTGCTGATGTTCTGTGCTCCCTCTAAAAACTGATGAATGGCTGCTGTGATTTTTGGCCACCTGTACCCTTGCACTGTGCTAGAATCTGTCAGATGATTTGCTATTTGGATAATTGAATTTTTTCTTTCATCTATAAAATACTGTCATAATGCATTGTTTATCCCAATATAATTTCCTAGCACATTGCATTTGATTTTTGCAAGCACATTTAAATGTATCCTCTTAAACTATTTTTTCCTACACCAGAAAAGACACTAATCTATGAGGCTGCATAGATCAGAATGCCACATCTAGAATATACAACTGTAATAATTCCTTTTATTTGCATAGTGCTTTTATTTATAATTTATAAACATCTGCTCCAAGAAAGAATGTGAGACAACTATAGCACTTTATAATTCATGAGACAGTTCATCTCATGACAACTCTGTGAGGAATAAAAAGTAAAGCACAGTATTCTTTTAGAAGAAAGGGGTGGAAACAGGCTCTGAAAGGAAGGAAGACCTCCTGACCCCACCTCCAGATCTCTGAAAACCTTACAATATGCTCTTCCAAATGAGTTACACTGCCTGCTCTAACAAAATGTACACTTAGCAGTTCTTATGAAGATACACTCAGAAGTAAGAAATCACTGCGAATATGAGGACATTTTAGAGAATCTCTTCACATAATCCCATGTCCCACCCTCTGTCACTCAAATGTCAACAAGGGTTGCTAATATTTATTTGGTGCCTGTTGGTTCAAGGATCCATTGTAAGTGGTTTCCCTTTGTGGACTCATGAAAGTCCTATGGAGTAGCTAATACTAATTCATGTTAATGCTGAGAAACTGCCACAAGGTGCACAATTTTGCAGATCAAAACCTGATAAGTGTGATGAGGTAATAAAGAAAGGACAGACTCACAGACACATGTACAGAAAAGCTGAGGTGGGGTGTGAGATGAAGATGCACTAGTAGCAGCTGGAAAACTTAGCATGTTTTCTATATATAGAAGGAGAAGGCTATTTTAAGTGTATAGCTGAAGGACAAGGAGTTGGGTTTAGCTGATCTCGTTAGATCTCTATATGGAGGGTATTTGCCTCAAGCTGTAAATACCCTGGAGGAACAAGCTATCATGGATACTTTCTGTACATGTTGCCAATATCCACACATGGACCAAGGAAGGCTTTGCCATCCCCATAGGCCTGAGACATTAGAGTTCTTAATATGGTCATGCTCATGTCAATAAACATATTTGCTAAGAACTTCATCTACTTCTTACAAGAAAGCAGTAGGGATAGTAGGAAAATGTGTAAATAACTTCCCTTGAGAGCAGATTTTAGAGCTATTTTGCACATACTGCCAGACTTCAGTCAAACACATATGTGGAATAGACACTATATTCTTGTTACTTTCTTCCCCAGAAATCTTGTTAGAATACACATCACAAACAGACAATTTTCTAAAAAAAAAAAAAAAAATAGCAGAGAGAAAGTGGAGGGTAGAGAGAGGCTATATAATGTGTATTCTTTCCCTGGGTGATTCAATAAAGAAGTTACCCTTCAATATTCTCAGTAAACCTATAAACATTTTTGAGCCCACATTTACGCAGAATTGACAACAGCATTCTCTTCATCCAAAAACGCAAGCTAATTTTTCCACTATAGCCTCTATAACTGGTACCACCACCTAGTTGGAACAACTTGACTTGGCCCATTTATTATTTTTAAAAATAAAAAAAATCTAAAGATGTTGTTTACCTGTACTAAGACTAGCTAAATAGTAATCACCAGATATACTGATGGAGAAATAATACTGCATCACAGTTCCCCCCCTTTTTTTTTGTTTTTTAATGTGATTTATTTTTTTATTTTTATTTTTTATTAGATATATTCTTTATCTATATTTCAAATGATTTCCCCTTTCCTGGTCACTCCCCCCAAAGTCCCATTAGCCATCTCCCCTCCCCCTGTTCCCCAATCAACCCCTCCTGCTTTCCTATCCTGGTATTCCCCTACACTGCTGCATTCAGCCTTTCCAGGACCAGGGGCATCTCCTCCCTTTGATGTCCAACAAGGCTATCCTCTACTGCCTATGCCTCTGGAGCCATGGGGAACACCATGTGTATCCATGATGCTTTTGTCCCTGGGAGCTTTAGGAGTACTGGGTGGCTCATATCATGTTCCTTCTATGGCACTGCAAACCCCTTCAGCTCCATGGATCCTTTCTCTAGCTCCCCCATTGAGGACCCTGTTCTCAGTTTAACGGCTGGCTGAGAGTATCCCCCTCTGTATTTGTGATGCACTAGCAGAGCCTCCCAGGTGATAGCTATATCTGGCTCCAGTCAGCAAGTACTTGTGGGCATAACGTAAATAAGGTGTCTGGGTTTTGTAACTGTACATGGGATGCATCACTAGGTGGGGTAGTCTCTGGATGGTCTTTCCCTCAGTCTCTGCCCCACACTTTGTCTCTGTATCTCCTTCTGTTGGGTATTTTGTTCCCCCTTCTAAGAAGGACCAGAGTATCCATACTTTGTTCTTCCTTCTTCTTGGTCATTATTTGATATGTGAATTGTGTCTTGGGTATTCCAAGCTTCTGGGCTAATATCCACTTATCAGTGAGTGCATACCATGTGTGTTCCTCAGAAAACTGGGTATGATACTACCAGAGGACCCTGTTATACCACTCCTGGGCATATACTCAAAAGATTCCCCAGCATGTAATAAGGACACATGCTCCACTATGTTCATAGCAACCCTATTTATAATAGCCAGAAGGTGTACAGAACCCAGATGTCCCTCAATGGAGGACATTGTGGTATATTTACACAATGGAATACTACTCAGCTATAAAAACAATGAATTCATGAAATTCTTAGGCAAATTGATGGAACTGGAAAATATAATGCTAAGTAAGATAACCCAATCACCAAAAAAAAAAAAAAAAACCACACACATGGTATGCACTCAATTCCCATTTCCATAGTATATCTGAACTGCACTTGCCAGTATGCAATTCCTATCAGTGTACTCTCTACATCAACACCTTCATCCATAGGGGCACAAATGCTTTTAGCCATGAGTATGGGTCATCCAAGTATCTTGGAATATTGCTGATTCTACTAACACAAACATATGGAGACCAAACTAAATAAGCTCAGCCAGGAGACCTTCCCTATATGAGGAAAACGACAGTCATTATAAATACCATAGAGAAGGAATCTTAAGATTCCAAGGGGACCTCTGTTCTGCTACCTCTCCTCCACCTTCATCAGACTCCTGAAACATACAGGTAAACTTCCCTTCCCCCACTCATCTTCCATGCTATCTGAGCCCTTGGAGTCAAGTCAAGCTACACAGAGCAGCTGGCCATTCCAAGGAATCTCAATTCTCCCTCTACCCTTCTCCACACTTCCATCAGACCTGAGACTTCTAAACCATACAGGTTAACTTCCCTTGCCCCATCTATCTATTTCACTCTGCCTTAACCCCATCTTCCTTCAGGTTTCCACATCCACTTAAACCTGTGGCAGATTGACATGCCTGCACCACCCACTAGACCCAACAGCCTGTCACCCAGAAGGTCTGTCATATCCAGGAACACTAGTGAGTCCCCACCCCAAAACCCAGGCCAGTTGAAACCCAACAGAGCCCAGCAGACCTGAAACAATTCTCTCTGAGCCTCACCATCCTTCCAGTCCATAACTCTACCTGAACCCATGACAGATAGATATGTCTGCCCCCAGACCCAAAAGTCATTATCTCCCAGGAAGTCTGCCCTAACCAGGGACTAGAAACACAGGGACACAGGGGGCATGCCTCAAGCAGGAACACAGAAGGCTTGCCCTAATCAGAGGCAGCACTGCTTGTCTCCAAAAAGGCCTGTTCTAACCCAGGTCACACATCTCTGCATGGCCTGCTCCAATCAAAGACACCCAGACCAGTTAATATCAGATATAACCAGATGGTGAAAGGCACAAGAACATAAGCAACAGAAACTAATGTAATTTGGCATCAACAGAACTTAGTTCTCCTACCACAACAAGCCCTGGCTACCCTAATACACCTGAAGAGCAAGAATATGACCTAAAATCCCATCACATAAAGATGATAGAGGTCTTTAAGGAGGATATAAATAACTTAATTAAAGAAATACAGGAAATCACAGGAAAACAGGTAAAAGCCCTTAAAGAGGAAACAAATCCCTTTTAAAAATACAGGAAATATAATCAAAGAAGGGAAGGAATTGAACAAAATGGTCCAAGACCTAAAATGGAAATAGAAACAATAAAGAATTTACAAATGGATGTAACCTTGGAGAAGAAAAACTTGCGAAAGAATCAGGAACTACAGATGCGACTAATACCAACAGAATACAAGAGATGAAAGAGAGAATCTCAGGCATTGAAGATACCATAGAAGATATTGACATACTGGTCAAAGAAAATACAATGTGTAAAAAGTTCCTAACTCAAAACATCCAAGAAATTTTGGACACAGTGAAAAGACAAAACCTAAGAATGATAGGAATGGAAGAGGGTAAAGATTCCCAGCTCAAAGGTCCAGAAAAGATTTTCAAGATCA
Source organism: Apodemus agrarius (assembly GCA_964023405.1). Classification (NCBI taxonomy): domain Eukaryota; kingdom Metazoa; phylum Chordata; class Mammalia; order Rodentia; family Muridae; genus Apodemus; species Apodemus agrarius. Next base: position 87,336,325 of record OZ030008.1, read on the forward strand.
TAGATGAAAACTTCTCTACCCAAAAGAAATAGATGGCCATAAACATACAAGAAACCTATAGAACACCAGATAGATTGAACCAGAGAAGAAAATCTTCCTGTCATAAAATAATCTAAACAGTAAATGTACAAAACAAAGAAAGAATATTTGATAACAAAACCAAATTTAAATAATATCTTTCTACTCACCCAGCCATGCAGAGGAAAAAGAAGGAAAACTCCAACACAAGGAGGATAACTACACTCAATAAAATAATTTTTCACAAAAAAACCCAAAAGTAGAGAATCACAGACATATAATTATGCCTAAAACAACAAAAATAAGAGAAACAATCATTGGTCTGTAAAATCCCTCAACATCAATAGACTTGATTCCCCAATAAAAGACACAGATAAACAGACTGGATATGCACACAAGATCCATCATTTTGCTACATAGTAGAAACATACCTCAGCAACAAAGACAAACATTACCTCAGAATAAAGGGCTAGGAAAAAATTCTTCCAAGCAAATGGTCCCAAGAAACAAGCTGGAGCAGCCATTTAATATCCAATAAAATAGACATTCAACCAAAAATAAACAAAAGAGATGGGGAAGCACTTCATGCTCATTGAAGGAAAGATTCACCAAAATGAAATCTCAATTCTGAACATATATACCCCAAATGAAAGAAAACCCATAGAAACTTTACTAAAGCTCAAAACACTCATTGTACTTCATATAATAATGGTGAAGGAATTCAAAAACCCACTCTCACCAGTGGAAAGGTCATCTAAACAGAAACTAAAAAGAGACACAGTGAAACTAACCAAAGATATAAACCAAATGGACTTAACAGATATCTACAAAATATTTCACCAAAAATAAAAAATATACAGTCTTCTCAACAGCACCTCATAGAACCTTCTTCAAAATTGACCATATAATCAGACTCAAAATGAGCCTCGAGAGATACAAGAAGTTTGAAATAATCCCATACTTTCTATCACATCACCACAGACTAAGGAGTGGACTTCAAAAACAACAACAACAAAAAAAAACAAAACAGGAAGCCCACATACTCATGGAAACTGAACAATTCTCTACTCAATGATAACTTGTCAGGGAAGAAACAAAGAAGTTAAAGACTTTCTAGAATTCAATGAAAATGAAGGTAGAGTATACCCAATTTATGAGATAAAATGTAAGCAGTTTTAAGAAGAAAATTCATGGCACTAATTACCTTCATAAAGAAATTGGAGAGATCAGAAATTAGCAACTTAACAGCATTTCTCAATGCTCTAGAAAAATAAAACAAACACACTGAAAAGGAATAGAAGGCAGAAAATTGTCAAACTCAAGTTTTATATCAACCAATTAGAAGCAAAGAAAACAATACAAAGAATCAAAGATGCCAAGAAACAATATAGATAAACCCTAATCCAAACCAACTAAAAGGCACAAAGACAGTATCCAAATAGACAAAATAAGAAATAAAAAGGGAGACATAAAAACAGAAACAGGAAATTTTAAAAATCATCAGATCTTACTATAAAAGCCTACACTCAGCAAAACTGAAAAGTCTAGATGAAATGGATGAATTTTTAGACAGATACCACTTACCAAAGGTAAATCAAGATCAGGTAAACTAAACAGCGACCTTAACCACTAAGAAAATAGAAACAGTCATTAGCAGTCCTATTTATAATAGCCAGAAGCTGGAAATAACCCAGATATTCCTCAGCAGAGAAATGGATACAGAAAATGTGGTATATTTACACTATGGAATACTACTGAGCTATTAAAAACAATGAATTCATGAAATTTTTAGGCAAATGGGTGGAACTGGAGAATGTCATCCTGAGTGAAGTGACCCAATCACAAAAAGAACATACATGGTATGCACTCACTGATAAGTGGATATTAGCCCAGAAGCTTGGAATACCCAGGAAATAATTCACATATCAAATCATGCCAAAGAAGAAGGAAGGAGGGGTCCCTGGTCCTAGAAAGGCTCAGTGCAACAGTGTAGGGGAATACCAGGATAGGGAAGCGGGAAGGGGTTTATTGGGGAGCAGGGGGAGGGAAGAGGGCTTATGGGACTTTCCGAGAGGGTGAATCCTAGAAAGGGGAAATCATTTGAAATGTAAATAAAGAATATATCAAATAAAAAACACCAATGGCTCAGGTTCTATGATCAACACCTGACAAATAGGACTTCATGAAGCTGAAAAGCTTCTGTAAGGCAAAGGACACTGTCAATAGGACAAAACTGCAGCCTACAAATTGGCAAAAGATCATCACCAACCATATATCCAATATAGGGCTAATATCCAAAATATATAAAGAACTCAAGAAGCTAGACTCCAAAAAACCTAATAACCCAATTTAAAAATGGGGTACAGAGCTAAACAGAATTCTCAACAGAGGAATCTCAACTGGCTGATAAACACTTTAAGAAATGTTCAATATCCTTAGTCATCAGGGAAATACAAGTAAAAACAACCCTGATATTCCACTTCACACGAATCAGAATGGCCCTGTTGTCATAGAAGGGAAGAGAGGCCCATTTTCCTGAGAAGGCTCCATGCTCCAGTATCGGGGAATGCCAAGACAGTGAAGCAGGAGTGGGTAGGTTGGTGAGCAGGGGGAGGGGGGATGAGATAGGAAGTTTTCAGAGGGGAAAACCAGAAAAAGGGATGACATTTGAAATGTAAATAAAGAAAATATCTTTTTAAAAAGAAATTTCACATTTAAAAAGAACATCAATATTAGATATAATATTGGATTATCATAGGATTAAGGAAAATACCTCCTTTCTGCTTCATCACAAAATGGTCTTATTTAATTGGCACAGAATTGAATGCATTTCCTCATGCAGTATGCCAAAGCCAGATACTTAATATTGTTTTTACAAAACCTCTGGGCAGAAAGACAAGAATAATTAAAAAGAAAAATGTAAGGTCTGGATACTTTTTATAATTACTTTAATATTTAGAAACAAAATTTCAATAATCTTGAAAGTTCACAACGTTTGATGGATGACTCATTTACTTCTTTTTCCGATGAGATAATATTAACCTCTCATTTTAATATTGTTTAATCTGGTTTTGTAGGAGAGTACCAGAACAGAGAAATGGTGGGGAGGGGGGTGATTAGGGAATGGAGGGGGAAGAGGACTTATGGGACATATGGTGAGGGGGAGAACTGGAAAGGGGAAAGCCTTTGGAATATAAACAAAGAATATAGAAAATAACAAAAAAAGAATATTGTTTAACCTATAAATTAAACTTAATTTTAGACTACCTCTAATTTTACAAACATAACATTTAGGACACAGGTAATCACTTTTTTCAAAAATAAGCATTAATTAAAATATATGCCAAATTTTCTCCAATCTAGAAAATTTTAAGATTTTATCACTTGTTTTTTATGATGGGTATGTTAGTGAAGTGTTGTGTAGACCTGAGTACAGGTGCCCACAGAGGCCAGAGGCACCAGACCTCATGAAACTGGAGTTACAGATGATTGCAAGTAACCCAGTATGAGTACTGAATACTGAACACAGAGCCCTTGCAAGAATGAGCTCTTTACTACTGAGCCATCTCTTCAGCCCAAGGCTGTCTGGTCTTTATGAAATTAAGCATTTCACTCTTATTTCTCAAGAACCAAACATACATTTAAAAATAGAAAGAAAGAAAGAGAGAGGGGGGAGAGGGAGAGAGGGAGAGAGGGAGAGAGAGAGGAAGAGAGAGGGAGAGAGAGGGAGAGAGAGGGAGAGGGAGAGAGGGGGAAGGAGGCAGGAAGGGAGAGAGGAAGGGAGTGAGGACGGGAGGATGGAAGGAAGGAAGGAAAGAAGGGGGAGGGAAGAAAGGAAAGAAGGAAGGAAAGAAGTAAGGACGAGTAAATTCTGATTGCTAAGGAAGTATTTACTAACAAACATAAAATAAATTTTGGCCATTTGCAATTTGATGAGTTGTTTGTATTTTTACTCAGAACAAAAGCAGGGTACAAGTGTCTTCTCCCACTATTGTTCAATACTCACTACTCATAAATTAATTCTTTTTATTTATTTACGTATTTATTGTCTTATTCTTTCTTTTTTATTGGATATATTCTTTCTTTACATTTCATTTCCCTTTTCTTGGTTCTCCACCCCCCAAAGGTCCCACATGCCCTTTTCCCTCCCCCTTTCCCCCCATCCACCCCTTCCCACTTCCCTGTTCTGGTATTCCCCTATACTGATGCACTGAGCCTTTCCAGAACCAGGGTCCACTCCTTCCTTCTTCTCAGACATCATTTGGTATGTGGATTGTGTCTTTGGTGTCCCAGGATTCTAGGCTAATATCCACTTATCAGTGAGTGCATGCCATGGGTAATCTTTTGAGACTGGGTTAGCTCACTTAGTATGATGTTCTCCAGCTCCATCCATTTCTCTAAGAATTTCATGAATGAATTCTAAAAACTTTTAGCAATACTCTTCTATCCATAAAAATTAAATCAAATGATAGGCAAAAAAAAAGAAGAAGAAGAAGAAGAATGATGTTGAAAGCAATAGCAGGAGAAGCCAAACAAACAAAAACCTTGATAAAATACAGAAAAAAGTAAAACAGAAACCTCATGTCCTGGTCACAGTTACTGAAGGTGGACTTGCCTTAATATGTACCAAATGATATATATTTTTCTAGAACTATATTTTCAACACAATTTTACTAAAAAGTGGAATCTCTGAGCCTAGAAACTTTGTCAAATGATAGAATTCCATAGACATATATATAGTCTTGACTCCTGAGGTCATAAACCAAAAAATAGCTTCTATGCAGCTCCCTCTCATGATATAATGTATTTTGAATGCAATCACTTCAATGTAAAGAAACCTAAACCACACAAATAGGATATGTGATTATGTCTAGGTGAATAGATTCACTGCACACACTAGCACAAACCACCAGACATACAAGAAACCATTTTCATATGATCCTAGTCTTCAGCCTTTGGATTATCTAGTTAAAAACCCAAGCATCATAGAACAGAGGAAAACTATTTCAGCTTTCAGGTAATTTCTAATCTGAAGAAACTGCAAGAGACAATAAAACAGTCATATCATTCACAGCCAGTCAGCTGGGGGGAAGTTGGGTGCACATTAACAGAGAACCAACAAATCAGAGAACTAAGAAGCACAAAATTAGATGGCAAGAGCTATTCTGAAAATATTAGAAATATGATGAAGACTGGGAGACTAAACTATGGAATGAATAAGAAAAACTAAAGTGGGAGAGGAGAGAGCTGCAGAGAGAGGACTTCAGAGGTCTGCAGGAGGTCCCCTCAAATCTACATGATTCCTAAAAGGCAGGTGTGAGACTACTTTGAGCTGAGTAATGCAACACTGGTGAGAAGCAGAAACCTCCAAGAGAGAGCACAGGACCAGACATGGATTCTGTTTATACAAGCTTGGAGGAAAAGGATAAAAAATGTAGCGAATGAAGAAGGTATCTACGGTTTATAGTGAACAAAACTTGCTAGAACAAGTGTTTCTTTAGTTTTTTTAAAAACTCTTAAATAACTCAGGGCTCAAATAAATACACCTCATAAAAAAAACCTCAAAAATACTTCTAAAGGCACAAAAACACACATCACTAAAATCCCCATGATTATTATCCAATAAAAAGAAATAAACAGGCATACAAAGGAGCAGGAAAATACAGCCCATAATTAGACAGCAAAAAAGCACCATTAAATTAGTGAAAGAAAAACAAAACTGTCAAATGCTAATTCCATTCCTGTCCTCACCCAAAAATCTGTCATAAACAACAAAAAGAGACATTTTTAAATAAAAGCCCAAGCAACTCAGAACTAACAGACTCATAGCTCAAAAACATAATTTTAAAAAGTTCCTGAGAAGGAAAAAACATTATAGCAGGAATCTACATCAACATGAAGGTTCAAAACACTAAAAACAGTAACAACTGGAATAAACATTAAATACCTTTACTCTCATTTTAAGAATCTCACAAAAATATCTCATTAAAGAAAAACAATAATAATGTAATAGGTTTGTAATACATAGAAGTAAAATATACAGTATATGTGGCACAAAATGTGGAAGAAAGAAATTGTAAGTATAATTTATATATGTGTGTGTGTGTGTTTTAAATTATGCATGTTGTGGTTTATAATATTTGAAATTACATTGTAGTGACTTAAAGAGAAATACTATAGAGAGGTTGAGAACGCTCAGTCAATAAAATGTTCATTATACAAGAATAAGAACCTAGTATTTTTACTCAAAACCGATGATTCTGAGTGGCATAGATTGGCAATTTCAGGCCTAAGAAACAAGGGACTCAGATTTCTTAGGTTGACTGGTTAATGGGTCTAGGTTCCTTTTTAAGGCCAGTGAGACATTTTTACCAGAAAGACAGAGACAGAGAGACACACAGAGAGACACACAGAGAGAGTGAGAGAAGAGACAGACAGACAGACAGACAGACAGACAGACAGACAGATCATTTAAGTGGGGATTGCTTATAGTTCCAAAGGTTTAGCTCATTAACTTTGGTGGCAGAGCATCATGGCATGCAGGCAGAAATGATGCTAGAGAAGTAGTTAAGAGTTCTAAATCAGCAAGAGAAAGGAATTACTGGGCCTGGTTTGGGTTTTTGATGTCTCAAATATCTTCCCCCCCTATAACAACCTCCATCTAAGCCACAACTCCTAATTATTTCAAAAAGGGCCATGCCAGAGGCAGCCATCTTCAATCCAGCAACTGAGACAGTGGGTATAGCCAGGAGCACAGGGAACACCAGATTGCCAGAACGGCTAGGACAAGGTCCCTCAGGGCCCCACCTTCACCACCAACCTGGGCAGCTCCACAGCAGACTGTACACCAATCCTGCCAGGGGAGAACTGCTCTGCAGGGAGTGATTTGACTCCCAGGTTTAGAGGCGGGGCCTCCATCTTCTCTCTGGCAACTGAGCAGGATGGTACAGCTAGGAGCTCAGGAAACACAGGAGTGACAGAGCAGTTGGGACAGGGTCACTCTGGGTTCCACTAGCACCCAGGAGCTGGGCAGTATCACAGCACTTTGTGCCAGGGGAGAGCTGTTCACCCAGGGGTTCTGAGACAGGCTTGCAGGCCGACAGGAGGGACAAGAGCCAGCCAGAGACAGTAGGACCAACTAACACCAGAGGTAACCAATGGTGAAAGGCAAATGTAGGAATGTTACAAACAGAAATCAAGGCCACATGGCACCATCGGAACCCAAATCTCCCACAACAGCAAGTCCTGGATACCCCAACACACCAGAAAAGCAAGATTTGGATTTAAAGTCACAGCTCATGATGCTGATAGAGAGCTTCAAGAAGGACATAAATAACTCCCTTAAAGAAATACAGGAGAAACCAGGTAAAAAAGTAGAAGCCCTTTAAAAAATTACATGAAAGCACAAACAGATGAAGAAATTGAACAAAACCATCCAGCATCTAAAAATGGAGGGGAAACAATAAAGAAATCACAAAGGGAAACAACTCTGGACATAGAAAACCTGGAAATAAGTCAGGACTCATGGATGCAAGCATCAACAACAAAATACAAGAGATAAAAGAGAGAATCCCAGATGCAGAAGATACCATAGAAAACATTAAAACAACAGTCAAAGAAAATGCAAAATGCAAAAAGCTCCTGACCCAAACCATCCAGGAAATCCAGGACATAATGAAAAGACCAAACCTAAGGATTATATGTATGGAAGAGAGTGAACCAGAAAATGTCTTCAACAAAATCTTAGAAGACTTCCCTAACCTAAAGAAAGAAATGCCCATGAACATACAAGAAGCATACAGAACTCCAAATACATTGAACCAGAAAAGAAATTCCTCTCGGCACAAAATAATTAGAACACCAAATGCACTAAACAAAGAAAAAATATTAAAAGCAGCAAGAGAAATAGGTCAAGTAACATATAAAGTTAGCTATCTTGGTGTGACTCTAGCCAAGCAAGTGAAAGATCTGTACAACAAGAACTTCAAGTCTCTGAAGAAAGAAATTGAAGAAGATCTCAGAAGATGGTAAGATCTCCCATGCTCATGAATTGGCAGGGTTAATATAGTAAAAATGGCCATCTTGCCAAAAGCTATCTACAGATTCAATGCAATCCCCATCAAAATTCCAACTTAATTCTTTATAGAGTTAGAAAGAGCAATTTCCAAATTTATCTGGAATAACAAAAAGCCCAGGAGAGTGAAAACTATTCTCAACAATAAAAGAACTTCTGGTAGAACCACCATCCCTAACCTCAAGCTCTACTACAGAGCAATAGTGATTAAAAATGTATGGTATTGGTACAGAGACAAGCAGGAAGATCAATGGAAAAGAATTGAAGACCCAGAAATGAACCTACACACTTGATCCTTGACAAAGGAGCTAAAACCATCCAGTGGAAAAAAAAGACAGCATTTTCAACAAATAGTGCTGGGTCAACTGGCAGTCAACATGTAGAAGGATGCAAATTTATCCATTCTTATCCCCCTGTAGAAAGCTCAAGTCCAAGTGGATAGAGGACCTCTACTTAAAACCAAATACACTGAATCTAATAGAAGAGAAAGTGGAATAGCTTGTGCTCTAAGATCAAGAATTGACAAATGGGACCACATAAAATTGCAAAGCTTCTCTAAGGCAAAGGACACTGTAAATAGGACAAAATGCCAACCAACAGATTAGGAAAAGATCTTTACCAATCCTACATTTGGTAAAGGGCTAATATCAAATATATACAAAGAACTCAATAAGTTAAGACTCCAGATAGCCAAATAAGCCTATTAAAAATGGGGTACAGAGCTAAACAAAGAATTCTTAACTGAGGAATATCAGATGGCTGAGAAACACCTAAGAAATGTTCAACATCCTTATATGAGGGAAATGCAAATCAAAACAACCCTGATATTCCACCTCATACCAGTCAGAATGGCCAAGATCAAAAACCTGAACAAATGCTGGAGAGGATGTGGAGAAAGAGAAATACTCCTCCATTGCTGCTGGGATTGCAGACTAGTAAAACCCCTCTGGAAATCAGTTTGGCCGTTCCTCAGAAAATTGGACATAGCACTACCTGAAGACCCAGCTATACCACTCCTGGGCATATACCTAGAAGATGGTCCAACATGTAATAAGGACACATGCTCCATTATGTTCATAGCAGCACAATTTATAATAGCCAGAAGCTAGAAAGAACCCAGATGTCCCTCAACAGAGGAATGGATACAGAAAATGTGGTACATTTACACAATGGAGTACTACTCAGTTATTAAAAACAATGACTTCATGAAATTCTTAGGAAAATAGATGGAGATAGAAAATATCATCCTGAGTGAGGTAACCCAATCACAAAAGAACACACATGGTATGCACTCACTGATAAGTGGATGTTAGCCCAATAGCTCGGAAACCCAAGATACAACTCACAGAATACATGAAGCCCAAGAAGAAGGAAGACCAAAGTGAGAATACTTTGATCCTTATTGGAAAGTGGATCAAAATACCCGTGGTTCACAGACAACCAATAGAATGAACATAGGGTCCCCAATGGAGCAGCTAGGCAAAGGACCCAAGGAGCTGAAGAGGTTTGCAACCCTGCAGGAGGAACAATAATATGTACCAACCAGAGCTTCCAGGGACTAAACCACCAACCAAAGACTGCACATGGAGGGACCTATTTCCAGCTACACATGTAGCAGAAGATGAGCATTTCAGACATCAATAAGAGGAGAGACCATTGGTCCTGTGAAGGCTCAATTACACAGAATAGGGGAATACAGGGAGGATGGAATATGAGATTTTCAGAGGGGTAACTCTGAAAGGGGATACCATTTGAAATGTAAAGCAAATATCTAAAAAATTTAAAATTTAAAATTTAAAATAAATAAAATAAAATAAAATATAAAATAAAATAAAATAAAATAAAATAAAATAAAATAAAATAAAATAAAATAAAGGGTCCACTCCCTGGTGACCAAGCAGTCAAATTATTGAGCCTATGGGGCAATCTTATTCTATCCAGCACAGTTCTCTAATAACAATGACTTCACTAGCACTGAGTAGTTTGCTAGGTTTATAGTCACAGGCATGGTTTCACTCTTCTTGAGTAGGTCTTAAGTCCAATTAGAGAGCTGATGGTTACAAAATATGCATGACATTACTGTACACTTAGGGTTCTCATTTCTCGCTGGTTGATGTTGTGATCATAGGCACCATAGCTAGGTGGAGATATTGATGGATTCCCTCCTTTAGATGTTTGCATTATATCTTCTGATATCGTGAAATGTAGTTATGAGGGAGGAGACATTCAGGTCAGTTCCAGCTCATGGACCCAGTGTCTGAAGTACAAGTTCATGGTGTTTTCAGCAATATGTACTTATCTTCCACCTCTCCTTAGCATTTGCCTAAAGGACTTGACATTCTACCCCACACATATTTGCTGGGTCATAATCATTGCTGCTCTTTTTACAGTAGCTAGGAAATAAAACATCCTAAATGGCCTTAAGATGACAAACAGATACTGAAATGTGGCACATAAATACTATGGAATACTACTCAGCCATAAAGAAAATTGAAAAACTGAACTTTGCACTTAAATGAATGGATATAGAAAAGATTATACTGAGTGAGGTAACCTGGACCAGAAATACAAAGGTTACATGTTCTTTCTCATTAGGCTATAGCTTTTTAAACAAATCAAATTCAGAACGAAGAATTAAATCAGGTACATGATGTCATTTTGTGTTGTTAAAAGGATCAATTCATCCTAAGGACAGATTCCTCCGTTTTTAATTTCCATAACAACAGAGTGTCAGAGTACATGATGCAATAACACGATGCAATAACATGATGGTCCTATAAGAAATAGATAGGGATTAGAGATATTGTTCATTGGCAGAGCTATTACTCAGTGGCCTAGCACAAATCCCTGTAATCAAAACTTAACAATTAAAATAAAAGATAGAGTAAAATTCCATACACAGATAATTGTAGGGAGTTGAGTAAATATTTATATAAGAAATATCAAGCCCTTGTAAAGTATTTATTTAAAAATAGAACAGGAAGGAATTCTTATCAAGTTTTGAGTGAGGTTATTTTCAGACTGATGCAAAATCAGGCTAAAACATTATATGAAACAATAACTCATCCCAACTCATTGCAAGCACAGATAAAAAATCCCTAGCTTTTATTGTGTTAAGTCAAAGAATATATAAGAATATCAAAGTTACATCCTGGAAATGTGAAGCTGATTCAAAACTTGAAAATTATTGTATGTTATTAAAATATTATAGACAAAAATATTTAAAGATAATAATATGAATAATGCAGACAAGGCATTTAAAAAATGAGGTATTTCTTCCTAACAAATATCTTTTTTTATTGGATATATTCTATATTTACATTTCATTTCCTGGTTCCCTACCCCCCCAAAGGTCCCACATGCCCTTTTCCCTCCCCCTGTTCCCCCATCCACCCCTTCCCACTTCCCTGTTCTGGTATTCCCCTACACTGATGCATTGAGCCTTTCCAGAACCAGGGTCCACTCCTTCCTTCTTCTCGGACATCATTTGGTATGTGGATTGTGTCTTTGGTGTTCCAAGATTCTAGGCTAATATCCATTTCTCAGTGAGTGCATACCATGGGTATTCTTTTGAGACTGGGTTAGCTCACTTAGTATGATGTTCTCCAGCTCCATCCATTTCTCTAAGAATTGCATGAATTCGTTGTTTCTAATGACTGAATTGTACTCCATTATGTATATGTACCACATTTTTTGTATCCATTCCTCCATTGAGGGACATCTGGGTTCTTTCCCGCTTCTGGCTATTATAAATAAGGCTGCTATGAACATATTGGAGCATGTATCCTTATTGCATGCTGAGGAATCTTCTGGGTATATGCCCAGGAGTGGTATGGCTGGGTCCTCCAGAAGTATCATGTCCAGTTTTCTGAGGAACCGCCAGACTAATTTCCAGAGTGGTTGTACCAGCCTGCAGTACCACCAGCAGTGTAGGAGTGTTCCTCTTTCTCCACATCCTCGCCAACACCTGTTTGTTTCCTGAGTTTTTAACCTTAGACATTCTGACTGGTGTGAGGTGAAATCTCAGGGTTGTTTTGATTTGCACTTCTCTAATGACTAATGATGTTGAACATTTTTAAGGTGTTTCTCAGCCATCCGAATCAGGATCAAATAGATTGTCTAAACAGTCCCATAACCCCCAAAGAAATAGAAGGGGTCATAGAAAGTCTTCCAACAAAAAGAAAAGCACAGAACAAGATGGTTTTATTGCAGAATTCTATCAGACCTTCAAAGAAGACCTAATACCAATACTCTTCAAACTATTCCACAAAATAGAAACAGAAGGAACACTACCCAACTCATTCTACAAAGCCACAATTACGCTGATACCAAAACCACACAAAGATCCAACTAAGAAAGAGAACTTCAGACCAATTTCCCTTATGAACATCGATGTAAAAAATACTCAATAAAATTCTTGCAAACCGAATCCAAGAACACATCAAAACAATCATTCACCATGATCAAGTTGGCTTCATCCCAGGGATGCAGGGATGGTTCAATATACGGAAATCCATCAATGTAATCCACTACATAAACAAGCTCAAAGAAAAAAACCACATGGTCATCTCTTTGGATGCTGAAAAAGCATTTGACAAAATTCAGCAGCCTTTCATGCTAAAAGTCTTGGAAAAAACAGGAATTCAAGGCCCATACCTAAACATAGTAAAAGCAATTTACAGCAGACCAATAGCCAACATCAAAGTAAACAGAGAGAAACTTGAAGCAATCCCACTAAAATCAGGGACTAGACAAGGCTGCCCCCTCTCACCATATCTTTTCAATATATTACTTGAGGTACTAGGTAGAGCAATTAGACAACATATGGAAGTCAAAAGGATACAAATTGGAAAGGAAGAAGTCAAACTATCACCTAACAAATATCTTAACAAATAAGGAATATAAAAATATTTTCTTAGTATAAAATAAAGAACAAAAAAATGTTTTTCAATCTATGTTTCCAGTAAGATTGGAAACACGAATGGAATCTAATCTCACCATTTAACAACTTGTTATTCCACAACAATGTTACATTGTTATTAAAAACAATACTACATTGTTATCACATATATATTAGAGGTTCAAGGGACAATGAGTCAAGAAGATGAAATGACATATACTCAGATTGAAAAGTAAAAGTAAAATGCCCTAATAGATGATATGATCATCTTAGAAAATTGTAGAAAGTCAATATAAAACTGATAGGATTAGTTTAGTAAATTGAAAGAGGGGTATATTTATGGGTCTCTATTTTATTGCATTTAATCAACAGCTCACTTTTGAGTGTCCATTATAAACTGTTCAGTTTTTATGAATCCCTTTTGCGTTCATGAATGTTTAGGTTAATTCTGGTCTGAGACCATTTTAAATAACTTGTTCTGAAAATATGCAGATTTTGTTTACTCCTCTTTGACCTATGGTTTCAATTATATAAACACCTAAAAGTTGAGTGGCTGAGTCTTACAGTACATATATGTTTGACTTTTTAAGAAATTAAAAAAATTATTCCCCAAAACTGACATACAATTCTAGTTTTTTCATATCATTACCAACATTAGATGCAGCCAAACCTTTTAATGTTTTGAATACTAGTGAAATTATGGAGCCACATAACTGTCTTTAATAGGCATTTCCCACCTGGATAATGTTCTTCAATGTCTTTTCAAAGGCTTATTTGCCACATGCTTAACTTCTCTGGCAAGTTTAATGTGTATTCTCAGTCAGACTCATATTCGTAGATTATTAAATATTTGCTTTTCCAGAGATATGATTCTAAAATACAGGATGGACTTATCTAGAATATATGAAACTCTGTAAAAAAGAAAAACTAGTCAATTTTTAAAGTAAATTATGTCAATTAATGAAAATTGGTAGAAATAGCATATAAGGTGATCATCACCTGTAAACCTCCCAAAATATGGAAAGTCTTGGGCTGGAGAGATGACTCCATGGTTAAGAGCACACGGGACTCTTCCAGAAGACTCAGTTTTGGTTCTCAGCACCTACACTACAGCTCACAGTCATTTGTGACTTCAGTGACCTGAGTTCTAATGCCATCTTCTGGCCTCTACGGGCACTGAATGCTCATGGTGTACATAAATATCCAAGAAACACCAGCACACATAAAATATTTTTGTTTTGTTGTTGTTGTTGTTTTATTAGATATTTTCTTTATTTACATTTCAAATGTTATCCCCTTTCTGATTTCACCTCCAAAAACAACCTATAAAAAAATCTCAAAATTAGGATTTTTAGGATTTGAGAGGCCTGTCACTGGAACACTGTACAGTGGGGTTTGTGGTATAATGAGAGGTTGAATTGAGAAAGAATCATCCAGGACATTGAAATCATCTTAATAAATTTGCTAGATGCTCAAAATTATAAAACTTCCTTCAGAATTTTTTGTCATTAATTTCAAAACTATAAATGAGAATTGAATGTGTTAAAACTCTTAGATGTCTCTATAAAATGCTTTTATTAGTAATCAAATATTAATAAGGAAATGATGACAGAAAAATAGGCAAGGCATTGATTGTTTCTTCCCTCCCTCTAGCCTCATCTTTGCCTTGGGGCACTGCAATTGTGTGACAGGTTATTCTGTAACTACTGTTCTAAGAATCTTACTCTGAACATCCTAAATGGTAAGGAACCTGATCTGACTCTCCATTTAGTCATTTACATAACTTGTGTTATCTATTGTTACAAGTGAAAACTAACTTTTATATGCATCTGCACCATTTTTTACTTTACTATTAAAATAGTATTTCCCAACTACTTTTCTTAACCCAGTACATTGCTTCCTAAAGCCATTAGCTTTATTAGTATACTGCCATTAGTATATTTATAGAATACTGTCATTCCAAATATATCAGGAAACTGAAAAATAGGTTAATATAGCAAATATCAGTATAATCACCTCTGGATTTAGAATAATACAACTTTATATAGTAAAGCCACCTGAGTCCTTTTTTTCTTTGCTTCACCCCATAGTCAACCAATATCCTCCATTTCTCTCTCTCTCTCTCTCTCTCTCTCTCTCTCTCTCTCTCTCTCTGTGTGTGTGTGTGTGTGTGTGTGTGTGTGTGTGAAAAAAGATCCTTGCTCATTTTATAAAGTGCTCTCTGAAGATCTATATTCCATCTCCTGAAACTGAGCTTTATGATAAAGCATGTTCCTGTACCCCCACACTTTTCTGCATATACATTCATTCACCCACAAACAATTCATAGAGGTGTATTATAGGATTCAATTTTACATAAACTAAGTCATTCTCTTTGTGGTAACTATGAAAGTGTGCTGCTCAGACCTCCTATATTAATAGATCATAAAGGCCTGCTTGAAGTAGTTGGTGCCCTATATCACACTTCCTATAAGCTGCTGCTAACCAGTGACTTAGAAGAAGAGTTACTAATGCACTCCCCTCTGTACAGCACAGGACTTCTGGAGTGGGTACCTTTGCTTATTGACTTCTATCAGGAGTGGGAGCTGCACTGTGGTCTGGATGCATATATATGCTTCTCCTTCAGATGCACGAATGCCCTCTCCTTAAATGTATTGTGCCCCTAGTTTGGTCATAATGCCTTCATTTTACAGTTCCCAAACTACAATGATATTCTTTTCCAATTTACTTTCTGTACTTAGCTTTTACATTTTTGTGTTTTATTCACATGGGTACATTTATGTATAGTTCATTAATTTTAATCATTGTGAAGATTCTGTTACATGAGAATCCTAGAATTGATCTCTCTCTCTCTCTCTCTCTCTCTCTCTCTCTCTTTTATTTTTAATTTTTTGCTTTTAATGGACATTTATGTTGTCTCCTATGCCTTTTTCCCCATTACAAGTGATGCTTCAATGAATATTTTAAAACACAGGTCATAATCTATGCATTCCTTTCCTAGATTTTGACAATTATATCAAGTTTTACATCTCCAGACAGCCTGCAGGATGCCAATGGTTCCACTCACTTACCACCCTTGAAATCACTAATTGTTTTTCATTTTTCAGTCTCAATGGATTAAATTATAGCAGCTCTTGCCAATTATATCAAGTTTTGCATCTCCAGACAGCCTCTGGGAATTTCCATGGTCCCACTCACTGAAAACCCTTGAAAACACTGATTGTTTCAATTTGATCCGTGCTGTTCCTTCTGCCATCTAGGCAGTCTGAAAACAAACTGTCTGGGTACAGGATTCCTAGCATAGGCCACATTTCCATCTATGTATTAATAACACATTGTTCAAATCAGTAAACCATTGCAGTAGTTCTTTGATATCTGAACATCTTGATTTTAACAGAATGTCATATTTTACTCTTCATTAATTTTTCCCAGACATTCTCGATCTTATGTTCTATGTAAACTTTAGAATCAACTTGTAAAGGTCCATGGGAAATCCCCTTGGGACTTTAATTAAAAATGACTTGAATTAGGAAATTTAGTTTCAGAAACTGAGGCTCTTTGTGATTTGAAAATTTGAAGTTACAGTTATATAATAACTCTTTATTTGAATATTGTAAAGATTCATAAGTTTTACCAGACATTATGTTTTATTTTGATATTACTATATTTTTTATTTCTGGGTGAGTGTATATGCAATATATGGGTGTGTTGTATGCATACATGTGGGAGAAGTTGCATGTGCTGAACACAGGAAGAGATAAGGAATAAAACATCTTCAAAACCTCTAGTTTATTTTTTTATTTAAATAAGATTCAGTGTGTGCTCTTAGCCATCATTTTCATTACTCCCTATTAAGTCTACTGACTTGCTCCATCCTATATAAGACTCTTGTATCTCCAGTCTAAGCTGTATAAGGTCTTTTTTCTCATCAACAGAGCTTGAGGACATTAGCACCAATTCTTTCCTGAGTATGGTTGTAACATTGCTAAATATGTGCTTCTGACACCCCATGACCACAACCAGTCAACAACTTTGTGTGTGTGTGTGTGTGTGTGTGTGTATATATATATATATATATATATATATATATATATATATATACATAGACACACAGACAGCTTTCTCTGCTACCTTTGTCATTAAATATCACAAGGTGGCTCAGTGGACTCATAAAAATGATTAAAAGTAACTAAATAAATAATCTTGGAACAAAAGATGTGAATGTTAATTGCTTCAGAAATAAAAGAATCCACAGAAGAAGAAATATAGACATGAGGGAAGACAGCAAAATCAGGAAGGCGAAAACTCAAGTCAGTTGGATGCTTTTCCTCTTTCCTGAGAGATATCATATATGAAGGCAATCAGACATTATTAAAATAGCCTCAAAATGGGAAGTCCTGAGCCCAAAGGACCTTATTTCAGGTTATCAGTATGAGTTGATGTGATCAAGCTTGAACTGAATGCTCAATTTCCCATTTCTTATGATCATAAAGAAAAGGATTTAAAAGTCTGGCAGATGGCCAATATCCAATTTCAATGGCAGCAAATAACTTTGATGCTATTCCATTCTGCTTATTATTAATCAATTTTTGTACAATAAATACTTGCAGCAGGTTGAGTGTGTTAAATGAAATAAACTAGATTAAATATTACCTTGAAATTTATGGTGGTCACATACACACAGCTTAACTAGAGGTCTTGTATTATACATACTATTTTCAATGCTACTTGCTAATAAAATATATGAACAAAAAAGAACAAGACTTTACGATCAACATGAATATATCCATGACCTCGTTGTAAGGTTCATTTTTTTCTCATTTAAGGCATCCTTGTTAATGAAAAGTATAATTTAAAATTAACCCTCTGGTCAACTTGAACTCCTCTCCATGTAAAGCAAGGAAACCAGTTTATTACTGAATAAGCTTAAAAAAGAATGTAATTCTTATCACAGACCACCCTTCATGAGACCCCAAGTACAGAAAGAAATCTCGACCTTTCATACAGTTAGGTAGACACACTCTGTTTAACACTTGTTCTCAAGATAATGCCTTGCCCTCATGTAGGAGGATGTCAAACATCATTTCTCACATCTGATTCACTCTCAGTTCACAGAGTAGAAAGATGGGCATCTGCACCTGAAACTGGCTTTATGATAGTGAAATACAAACTTCTTGTGGGTTTATTACAGGTAGTTGGGGAACTTGAAGTAAAATTCATACTCAAGTTAAGCTCCTCTGTTTTCACAGAAACTGGAATATAAGAGTGCTGCTTTCCTTAATTACATTTCAAAGAGATCAGTCCTGGGTCCTTGAGAGAGAGATTCCCAGATGTAAAGCTAACAAGAGTCTTACTCTTTTAAAAATTTACTTTTATTTCAAAGAAAAGGAAAAAGTACCCACCATTACAAATTTTCTGATGTATTGGCTCCAAGGAAAGATTAGTGGAGCAGATGTCTCTTCTCCTCTTTCCAAGAGGGAGAATTTTTAATTTGCACCCATTCTCATAAGGATGAACCCAGTACTGATGCTTTCACAACCTTATGGAGAGCCCATATAAGCTCTTGCTGGAACAAAATGTGAAGGTCTTGTCAAGTCAAGGTTCTTAACGCCAGTATGCAGTCCTGGAGATCTCTGTTCCTCTCACACTGAAGCACAGTATATTGATCCAGAGTTCACAGGCTATCTGGAAGAGATAGAGATACAGCTCCTTTGCACTAACGATGCTTCCTTTGGCCAGTTTGTCCTAGGTGACAGCCTTTCATCAGATAGCAATGGCTACTGCAGAAGCTCCCATATCTGAATCAGAGAGGTGTATATTTTGTATGTACATAGACATATCTACCAGTCTGAGCTATTTAATGCTGAACACACTTTTCAATAATAGAATGCACAGTTTTGTGTTTCTGATAATGAGAATAAGAGGCTTGCTGATAAGAAGGAGCAGGAGTGTGTGGAGGGGCATGTGAAGGTGATTATATTCATAAAATGACATTTTAAGGGCACAGTAGTGCCTGAGAAAATATGATGAACCCAGCCTAGGGGGGATCAGAGAGAACCAAGCCTGCATTTGGGTCTACACTTGACCATAGATTAGATAGTTCTTTTTCATATCCACAACACAAAGCATAGGCATGTGTGTCCCTGAGGGCTGAACTTTCTAAGGAGAAATAAAAATAATAGCCTTAATTGTTTGATAGGCTGAAGGAAAAACAAAGTGAATTCATAGGTACAGAAGAGTTTTGAGAAACATGCAAATATGGTACAATGTAAGTCTTCCAATTTCTATAATGATCCATTGTGAACAAATGTTAAATCCTATAGAATTTCAGTGCTGAAACTCACTACAACTTTAGCAAATGGAATGGTTAAGAAATGCACTGTCTGGCATATTAATGAGAAATTCATCAGACCTATTAATGAGAGAAAAGTGTTGGAGATCCGTTCTCTTTTAATTAATTGTTTTTACTTATTCATTTTACATTCCACTTACTGTCCTGGCTCCCAGTCGCCTCTCCCACAGTCCTTACCTTCACTCCTTCCCCTTGACCTCTGAGAAGGTAGGGGGTCCCCTGGGTATCCTCTCACCCTGTGCTTCAAGTCTCTGTGAGTATAGATGCTTCCTCTCCCACTGAAGCCAGACAAGGCATCCCAGCCAGAATAACATATCCTACATGCAGGCAACAGCTTTTGGGATAGCTCCTGCTCCAGTTATTCAGGACCCACATGAAGACCCAACTGCACATCCTTTACATATGTGTGGGTAGGCCTAGATCCAGTCCACGTATGTTCTTTGGTTGGTAGTTCAGACTCTGAGAGCCTTGAGGGTCCAGATTAGTTGACTTTATTGGTCTTCTTGTGGAGTTCTTATCCCCTTTGGGACCACAATCCTTCTTCCTGTTCTTTCATAAGAGTCCCCAAGCTCTATCCACTGTTTGGTTGTGGGTGTCTTCATCTGTCTGAGTCAGTTGGTGGGTTGGGCCTCTCAGAGGACAGACATGCTAGGCTCCTGTCTGAAGACATAACAGTGTATCATTAACCGTGTCAGGGAATGGTTCTTGTCCATGGGATGGGTCTCAAATTTGGGCCAGCAATTTTTGCCCATTCCTTCCATCTCTGTTCGATCCCCAATCCCTGCTTTTCTTGTAGACAGGTTGTTTGGGATAGAAAGTTTTGCTTTCTGTCCCAAAGATAGCTTGCTGTCTCTATCATTCCACTGAAGGGCTTCTATCTGGCCACAGGAGGCAACCGCTTCAGGCTCCATATCCCTAATGCTGTGAGTCACAGCTAAGGAAACCCCCTTTGATTCTTGGGTAGCTCCCCTATCTCAGGTTTCCCTCTCTTCCTGGAGATGTCCCCTACTTCCACTCCTGCTAGATTGCAGATTTCCATTCATTCTCATGGCCATTCTGTCATTCCCACCCACCCCCCCACTTCTCCCCACAACTGACCACACCCCCACTCCCCTCATGATTTCCATTCCCACTCAGTTCCTTTCCTTCATCTTCCTTCCATACCCATTCCATTTACCCTTCCAACTGAGGCTCAAGGAAGATGCATTCTTGGGTTTTTTTGTTTTTGTTTTTGTTTTTTTCTGAGACAGGGTTCTTTTGTGTAGCCCTGGCTGTCCTGGAACTCACTCTGTAGACCAGGCTGGCCTCGAACTCAGAAATCCACCTGCCTCTGCCTCCCAAGTGCTGGGATTACAGGTGTGCACCACTACACCCGGCTGGAAGATGCATTCTTACAACCCTGACTTTGAACTTTGAACAATGCTTTGCTCACACAGAAAGCAAACAGAAGAAAAAGTGTGCCCCACTCATGAATTTGGAAAGTTTTAGAGGAAGAAAATGGAGGAAAGAATGTGTAATGATATTATAATTTCAAAAAAATTTTAAAGTCTGTTTTTTATTACATTCTTTCCATAAGCCTACTAGAGAAATAATATTGTGCTACACAGGACATCATTTTGCCACTGATTGTATTAATTTACTATAAAATGGAAATGCATAGCTTTAAAGTGGGGAAATGGTAAATTTTAGATATTCACAAGCAGACATAAAGGATAGCCTTCCCTCCCATTTAATTAAACTTCTAAATTAAACTTCTAAACAGGTACTTAAATATTTAGATTAGCAATTATCATGTCTTCTACTGTACTATCAGATACTGTATTTTCCTAGCTGACCTGCCAGACTCAGCTTCCATATATAATGAAGATTTCAAGTAGTCTGCAGTCTTATCTCCTCATGTTTTAGTTTCAAACTGCATTGTCCTTTTCACCAGCATGAGATTTGCTGAGCTCCTGAGCCTAACTTGTCATAAACTACCACTCAACTATCTGAATATGACAGCATGTTCTTTAAAATGTGAGTCCATATTATGGAGTGACATGTAAAGAAGCTGGACAAATGGTTGGGGAGGGTCCACAGTAACAAAGTAATAAAAGTTAATTTAGACAAAATAGAAAAGAGCAATGCCCAAGTCTATTACCAGATTCCTGAATTTGATATGCAAGTTTTTGGGGGCTGTTTGCTCTATTTTACCAGTTTTCTCATTTGGGCTAAATGTGCCAACTCCCTTCACAATCATCTTACACTCTTTTTTTTTTTAATTTTTTTTTATTTTCTATATTCTTTGTTTACATTCCAAAGGCTTTCCCCTTTCCCAGTTACCCCCCACCATATGTCCCATAATTCCTCTCCCCCCATGCTATTCCCCACTCTTTCCCCCCCCCCCACGATTTCTCTGTTCTGGGTCTACAATACTGGATCCAATCTTTACAGGCCCAGGGTCCTCTCCTTTTTTTCTTCTTGAGAGTCTTTTGACTTGCTAATTGTGCCTTGAGTATTTAGGGCTTCTGGGCTCATTAATATCCACTTATCAGTGATTGCATTTCATGTGTATTCTTTTGTGATTGGGTTAGCTTACTTAGGATGATAGTTTCCAGATCTAACCATTTACCTACAAATTGCATGAATTCATTATTTTTAATTGCTGAGTAGTACTCCATTGTATAAATATACCACATTTTCTGTATCCATTCCTCTTTTGAGGGATATCTGGGCTCCTTCCAATTTCTGGCTATTATAAACAAGGCTGCTATAAACATAGTGGAGCATGTGTCTTTGTTGTATGCAGAGGAATCCTCTGGGTATATGCCCAGGAGTGGTATGCCAGGGTCCTCTGGGAGTGGCATGCACAATTTTCTGAGGAACCGCCACACTGATTTCCAGAGTGGTTTTACCATTTTGCAATCCCACCAACAGTGGAGGAGTGTTCCTCTTTCTCCACATCCTCGCCAGCACTTGTTGTCTCTCGAGTTTTTAATCTTAGCCATTCTGACTGGAGTGAGGTGGAATCTCAGGGTTGTTTTGATTTGCATTTCCCTGATGACTAATGATGTTGAACATCTCTTAAGGTGTTTCTCGGCCATCCGAATTTCTTCTGGTGAAAATTCTTTGTTTAGCTCTGTACCCCATTTTTTGATAGGGTTATTTGGTTCTTTGGGGTCTAACTTCTTGAGTTCTTTGTATATATTGGATATTAGCCCTCTGTCGGATGTGGGGTTGGTGAAGATCATTTCCCACATTGTTGGTTGCCATTTTGTCCTTCTGACAGTGTCCTTTGCCTTACAGAAACTTTGTAATTTTATGAGGTCCCATTTGTCAATTCTTGATCTTATAGCATAAGCTATTGGTGTTCTGTTCAGGAACTTTACCCCTGTGCCCATGTCCTCCAGGGTCTTCCCAAGTTTCTTTTCTAATAGTTTCAGTGTGTCTGGATTTATGTGGAGGTCCTTGATCCACTTGGAGTTGATCTTAGTACAAGGAGATAAGAGTGGGTCAATTCGCATTCTTCTGCATGTTGACCTCCAGTTGAGCCAGCACCATTTGTTAAAAAGGCTATCTTTTTTCCACCGGATGGTTGTGGCTCCTTTATCAAAGATCAAGTGACCATAAGTCTGTGGGTTCATTTCTGGGTCTTCAATCCTATTCCATTGATCTACCTGCCTGTCTTGGAAAGAGCAGGAATTCAAGGCCCATACCTAAACATAGTAAAAGCAATCTACAGCAAACCAGTAGCCAACATCAAAATAAATGGAGAGCAACTTGAAGCAATCCCACTAAAATCAGGGACTAGACAAGGCTGTCCTCTCTCTCCATATCTTTTCAATATAGTACTTGAAGTTCTAGCGAGAGCAATTAGACAACATAAGGAAGTCAAAGGGATACAAGTTGGAAAGGAAGAAGTCAAAGTATCATTATTTGCAGATGATATGATAGTCTACTTAAGCGATCAAAAAAACTCTACCAGAGAACTTCTACAGCTGATAAACAACTTCAGCAACGTGGCTGGTTATAAAATTAACTCAAGCAAATCAGTAGCCTTCTTGTACTCAAAGGACAAGCAGGCTGAGAAAGAAGTTAGGGAAATAACACCCTTCACAATAGCCACAAACAACATAAAGTACCTTGGCGTAACTCTAACCAAACAAGTGAAAGATCTGTATGACAGGAACTTCAAGTCCCTGAAGAAAGAAATCGAAGAAGACCTCAGAAGATGGAAAAATATTTCTTGTTCCTGGATTGGCAGGATCAATATAGTAAAAATGGCCATCTTGCCAAAAGCAATCTACAGATTCAATGCAATCCCCATCAAAATCCCAAATCAATTCTTCATAGATCTAGAAAGAGCAATTCTCAAATTCATCTGGAGCAACAAAAAACCCAGGATAGCTAAAACTATTCTCAACAATAAAAGGACTTCTGGGGGAATCAATATCCCTGACCTCAAGCAGTACTACAGAGCAATTGTGTTAAAAACTGCATGGTATTGGTACAGCAACAGGCAGGTAGATCAATGGAATAGGATTGAAGACCCAGAAATGAACCCACAGACTTATGGTCATCTTACACTCTTATCAGCACCTCTACCCTGCACATTAACAGTGAGAAGCTCAGAAAATAACTTTCTCAAGATTGTACAGTCATTAGGGGTATATGCTAGAGTTTGAACCAAAAAAAAAAAAAAAGCAGGCCACTTTATTCCACCATACTGGCCCCCACTTTGTTTCAGAAAAGATAACAGTTCTAAAGGCTGCCTACTAAACCATCAAGATTGGAAATGTCATATGCATTGAACAGTCTGGGTTGTCTCATTCCACCTTGGCTAGGCCTTTTGTTCAGGATATAGATGTAGCCAGAAAGAAGGAAATAAATTTGATAGAGCTGCAGGTATAGATCTGCAAAGGTATAGTATAGATTTGGATGGTTAAGCAGAGACATAAGTATCGATGGAGACCAGTGTGTACGATTATATATAGATGATACAGATAGAAAACTATCCAGTGTATAAGAGAATATTAAAGCTTAGCTCTCATTTTTTCTGTTTTAAGAACTTAGTAATTTGTGCCGGGCAGTGGTGGCGCACGCCTGTAATCCCAGCACTTGGGAGGTAGAGGCAGGTGGATTTCTGAGTTCGAGACCAGCCTGGTCTACAGAGTGAGTTCCAGGACAGCCAGAGCTACACAAAGAAACCCTGTCTCAAAAAACCAAAAAAAGAAAGAAAGAAAGAAAGAAAGAAAGAAAGAAAGGAAGGAAGGAAGGAAGGAAGGAAGGAAGGAAGGAAAGAAAAGAAAAGAAAAGAAAAGAAAAGAAAAGAAAAGAAAAGAAAAGAAAAGAAAAGAAAAGAAAAGAAAAGAAAAGAAAAAGAACTTAGTAATTCTTCTTTGCTCTCATGGAAAAGGCTAATCTGACATGATATCCACCAGTGATTTGGAAAGAATCAGTGAGGATGAACCAACAGCTTTTTATATAGAACAGAGGGTGTGCCCTGGTTCTCATCCCTCTGAACCTGAACTGCTAATGTCCTGTGTACATTTTTTACCTGACTAATTCCTAGCAATGGATGTATCAGAATCCTTGTGATTAGAATTATTTTGCACAGTCAGGCCCTGGGAATTCACAACCTCCAATCTCTCTCTCTCTTTGACTCTGCACAACACAATGCCTCAAAATTGTTTTAATGTTCAGTTGTCATTGCGACCTTTTAAAACCAACTTATTTCCTTTGTAAAAATGAAGGTCAGAGGCATCTGAAACAGAAAATCCTGTGGCTGTGTGGCCTCAGAATGAAGATATTATTTAATGCAGCTTCTGGAAGCTTTGTTTCTCTAGAGGAAGAAGAGGTTTTAAACTAGGGATGAAGCAACATCAACTTATAATCCTCCTCAGGAGTGGGACTAGGTTAGGAGAAGAGGTGGTGATAGTGCAGTAATATAGATAATGTACGAGAGGAAGAAGAAGAAGAAGAAGAAGAAGAAGAAGAAGAAGAAGAAGAAGAAGAAGAAGAAGAAGAATTTTTTATGCCCACCAAATAAGTTCTCTTCTACAGCGCACTCATTAATGCATATGTAACAAATCACAAATTTCCAAGCTCTTCTCTCATACCAGAGTAGGAAACAGAATTAATCCTACAGTTGTTTAGGTGATAAAGAGAAAGAGTTGTGATGGAACTCAGGCCCCAGGTTTGAAAGAAACTGCTTGGAATAATGATTTCAATGACTTTTTTGTGATCCCGTCTCTCTATCTTCTGCTTTGAGCATTTTGTCTGGTCTCTCTTCTGAAACTTTTAATAACGACACTGAACCTGAGAAACTCTGTGATGGTTCATTTTGATCATCAACAATAGGGAAATATTTGTGGGATTAATGAAGCAATCTCTGGATGTATCTGTGGAAAGTGTTTATTGAGACTCTTCAATCATGAAGGTCCTCAAATGTATTATTCATTCTGTGATGGTTTCATCATATAAAGACATTATGAAGAAGTGGTGACATGAATGGGTAGAACTTAATTGAAGGATGTAGGACACTGTACGTGTCCTTAGTACTATATCTTCCCTCATCCCTTCTGTATCTCTTCTCTTTGCATCTACTGTCTCTGGTATGAAGTTGCCTAGCTCATCAGGCCCTCCCTTCTATGTTGAATTGAACCCTCTGAATGTGTGAACAAAATAAAGCCTTCCTTTCTTCAGTTATTTGTCAGGAATTTTGTCATAGTTTGGAAGGAAAATTAATGCATGCCCTGTGAAAAATGTACCACTGCATCACTGAGATTTTTACTAATCATGTGATGATGTTGAACAGGATAAAGAAAATAATTTCAGAATCATGTTGATGAATGTCATTTGTCTGGATATAGAACAAGGTAGTGCCCCTTGGCTATAGAGTAGATGGGGTTTCAGCAGAACCTAGTTGTCCAATGTAAAATTATGGTTTGGGTTATGAAGTACCATAGAGATGATTTTATTCCTGTTGCAATTAACTAATAATCTATTGATTAATTGTCTAGTCTATAATGTGATATTGTAAAAACTGTTTTTCAGCAAATATAAGAGTCTAGAGTGAGGTTCTTAATTCTCGTCTGTACACAGATGTGACAACTTCCAAGGCCATGAAGTGACTCTCAAGAAAGTTTAAAGCTGGCTATCCAGGACTGGATGGATGGCACAAAAGTTAGGAGCACTTCTTGCTCTGTCATGAAGGCTGAGTCTGAATAGCACCCAAGGGGGAATAGGGGATCAATGGTTCAAACACACAGAGCACCAAAAGCACCGAGTCTCTGTTGGGGCTTGGTTCTAATGCTTTGAATTAATCTGGCCCCCAAAATGGGGGATCTGCTGGTCCAAATGTTGAGGGTCCTTGTCCCCAATTGGTTTTTGATCGATCAACAAAGAGCCAACAGCTAATGGCTGGGCAGGTAGACTGAGGTACGACCTTTGGGTTTGCATGATCTAGGAACTGGGTAAGGAGGGGGGAAGCGCCATAATTCAGGGGGAATCAGATCAGATTTAGAGCTGCAGAAGGAAAATCATCTGAAGTGTAGGTGACAAGGAATGCGGCCCCCCGCCCCAGAAAACTGCCCAGAATCATCTTGGACAGCAAAGACTAGGGAACCACCCAGAAGGAGCAGGGCAACACAGATAAAATAGAGAATTAGCAGGCATTACACTAGGATTATAGAAGGGAAATATGTGTGCTAGCCACAGGGAGGATTAGAACTGCTCAGCCTTTGAGCTAGCCAATAACTGACCAGGAGCTACACACACACACACACACACACACACACACACACACACACACAAAGAACAAACCTTTAAATTTATATTTTTGTGCCACTCAAATCTTTGGAACTATTTGCCCTACCTCTAATAAGCAGCGCCATCTCTTAGAAACTAGAAAAAGAATAGTACATATGGAAACAAAAATAACACAAAGACTCAGTATCTATTCGTAAGAAAAGTACAATAAAGATAGTCAGAAGGAGGATTTATATTGAGAGATAGAATCCTACTGTCCAGACTGAATAAACAAGGCCATCAGTGCTTCTGTAAGCTGGTGCCTTCCTGAGTCCATTCGGTCTTCAGTGCATCCCCTATCTCCACAATTTAGCAGAATAGAGAGCAGGAGAAACTCAGTTTATATTCACTGCATGAAGTAAAAATAGCTTTTTTTTTATCTTCCTGACCTCAATTTTCCCAACTTAAAAATGTGGTGTAGCTAAGAGTTTTGCAGGCTTCATAACATCCAACTTAACAATTAACTTCAACTGGCATTTTCAAAACATCTGCACTGAATCACAGTGTAAAAGATGGAAAACACAGATGATGGCAAGTAGAAAGACTGAGAAGCCACACTCTCAGCTACCCTGTGCTCTCAAGTGCCATTCTCATAGAACCCTGTGGTTCTGGCGCAACGATTCTAAAGGTCCTTCATTTCAGGCTCATATGCCCTGCCATGACTAACTCCTGCCTCAGAGAATGTTCCCTCCCCTTTTACAGGAAAGGCAGACCTTGGCTTGGAGCAGAGGAATACAAATATGTCTTTACCATTTTGCCACACCCTTCTTCCAATGTACAGAACTGGGTCTGAAAAACAAGAACTTTATCTGTCCATCATTGGTCATGTGCCACTAGGCTCAGAAGCAATCAGTAGGGTTCCTGGGTATATAATTGCTCAAAGATGATTTAGGGCCTGAGATATTGTTAATGGGTGCAATCAAATTTTCATTTTAGATGAAGTTTCAAAACCACCAGAGGCTAATGTCAAAGAATAAAATTACCTTATTAAGGAAAGGTCAAAGCAGAGAACTTGGGGCTAAAATACTTCTGAGGATACAGGTAGACAGTATATGAATAGTAGATGGGGGGAGAAATAAGTATGTGGTTTACAGGTAGACAGGGTATGAATCGTAGGTGGGGAGGGAAGAGATAAGTCTTCATGTGGTTTCTAAAGCTTTGCAAAATTCTTGTTTGTCTGAATAGGCAACAATAATAGTTATTTTGTGTCCTTGTTAAGTTCCACACACAGTCTTTAGTGTCTAATTGCATTAGCACAGAGAATCTATTCAACAATTCTGCTCTATGAGAAAATAAAGTTTATCTGGCTGAGAAATAAAGAGGATCACAACTAAGAAGGAGTAAAGCAAGAATTCAGACAAGGGCCTATTTGGCACAGAAGCTCATTCATGCAAGCCATCCACACTGACTCTCACTGAAGTCTAACTGAACAGTATTGATACCCCTAGGATGCTAGTGTGTCTCTTCCTAAAACTAAAGCTCCTAAAAATCAGGAAAACTCTTCCACTGACCCCCATATCACCATCAACACCTGTTTCCTGTATCTGTTCTGTCCAAGTCAGACACATTCTTTAAAAAATGGAGGTGCTAGAAAAATGACTAAGTCAGTGATGTCACTGTAGAAGCTTGCAGACCCGAGTTTAATCCTCAGAACCCATATGCAAACATTGGGTGTTGTGGGAGATGCTTGCAGTTTCTGGACTTGCTGAAGTGGATCCCTGGGACTTGTGTGCCAGACAAGTTCTACTTTGCAAATTCCAGACCAGTGAAAAATCCTATCTCAAAAAAACACAGTAAATGGTATCTGAGTAAAAACAGACAAAATTGACTTCTAGTTTTCAAGTATATACAAACATATCTACACACACACACACACACACACACACACACACAGAGAGAGAGAGAGAGAGAGAGAGAGAGAGAGAGAGAGAGATCTAATAATCTTCTGTGTTCTATGGTTTTGTATTGATCCCTTACTTGCTTAGTTTGTCAAACAAATAACAATTAAATACACATCCACCTGAACTTACCTGTAATACTGATAAAAATGTTATAAGTGGTGTGCTGATAGTGTGAGATAGTCATATCAACCTTGTGTAAAGATAGAGAAACAATAACCAAGCTCCTAACTCTGAAATGTGGCACCAAGTAGCTTTGGAAAACTGCCTAAGTGTTTTAAAATTCAGCCTTCTTATCTTAATAGAAGTTCGATTCTAGCAGCCTGTGTACATTAGGATAGTCAAATGAGATTAAGTGAGCCTATTTCTAATGGATGGTGAATTTCAATGTGCAAGCCTGCCACTCTTAAAAGTTAGTGGTACATTGACACTAGGCGTTCAGCCCTAAAAATGAATTATCTCAATTTAAAACAGCCTTGGCAGCTGGAGATGTATTTGACCCAGTGTATAAGAGCATTTACTACTGCTCAATCCTGTTTAAATCCCCAGCATCCATATAAATAGCAGGTCATGGTTGCCTGTACCCCAATGCTATTAGACTCAGCAGGGAGTAAACACAGGATCACTGAGACTTGCTGGCCAACAACCTAGTTCCAAGATTCAGTGAAGGTTCCCATTTCATGACAATAAGGCAGAGTGTGATTAAGTCAGAACTCCCTACAGTCATGTGCACATGTTCCTCACATTAAAGAACATGATTGAATTCTTTTTTTTTTTTAAGAGTTTTGTTACTTTGCTGATTTTGACCATGGGAAAGTTTATTAATGTCACTGTACTTTGATATCTGAACTACAAAATACTGTGTAGCTTTCTTGGAAAGATTAAGAACATTCTTTAAAATGTCTAGCATACATAACTAATGGCAATAATTTAATAAGTATCTAGTATGCAGTCTTATTGTAAAACATATTGATAGGTAACATGTTTACTACATGCTATGTATTTACAAATTATATATATGTTATATACTTATGTATGATATATATATATATATTGTCATTCTTTTCACATTAGTATTTTTTAGGAATCTATCATATCACAATTCACCCGAAACAACTAATTCAAGTCTTTTGTGTGGATGCAGAAACCTCTTAGAGAGGTGAATCTGAGAAATGTTAACAACTGTCAAATAAATCATCAGATGCTAAAGTTTCCATTTGTCTCCTTCCTGGGCTGTGTGTTCCTTCCGTTCCTGTAGTTATTCCTGTTGGCATGTGTCTGTGTGCTTTATCTCTAATTATTTTTAAGTTGATGGCACTGATCATATTGACACAAAATACAGTACCAAGCCAAGGGTCTCGTACTTTTCCCAGGTCACCTCTCATAATATCTTGCCTTGTTCTGTACCCTCATCCCATATTATAATAGAAAGAGGTCACCGCATTTTTCAGCTGACAGCCACAGATGGTTTAGTCAACTCTGGTGAGAATGTATCACAGAGCACCTGAGAGCAATGAAAGGCCAGGGGCAATGACTGGAAGGTAGCAAGCGTGGCTCAGGCTTAAACCACCAGATACTGGATAAGGGCGGCATGCACTGCAATCTGGACAAGTCAGTACTGCACCCATGCTCTAGCTGAAAACTTTGAGGCAAAAGTATATTCCCTTGGCTGGACTAGACCCTAAGAGGCCAGAGAATTAAGACTCCTGAGAATTAGTATGCATGACATAAAAATTAAATAACCATAATGGGGGAAATTCTTAACTATCTGAACCCTGACTGATGTAAGAACTTCTCTAAACATTTCAATGTTGTAAACCAGACCCTAAGCTTAGAGTTAAAAGTCTGCAAGTGAGCAGTTGCTCTCCAATTGTGCAAAATTAATTAACAGAAATCACAATCCACCCGTGGTTTTCCTTTCAGCCACCTTTGAAATATGGCCCCTGTCACCAGCACTCAGCAGCTGTAGAGACCCCTGGAACAAAATGTATGTGATAAATGAAGGCAGGTTCCATGTTAATTGTCTGGTCCGTGGCCAGAGAAGATGTTAAGGAAATAAGAATGCTATAAGGTACAGAGCTGAAGAGAACAAGAGAGTAGTAATTCATAAGAGGCTCATATCTTTGCAGAGAAACATGAAAATAGAAGCTGTTCTAAGGGAGGTGGTCATTTGAATTCAGTAATAAGGAAAGAAGACAGACTTGGTGTCCCAGGTCAAACAACACACAATACAAGCAACGGTCTCTGCTCACTCCTGAAATCCAATTGAGACCACAATAAAGGGATGTTTTAAAGGCATACAGTTATAAGGACAAGAAAAATAGAAGATTTAATAGTCGTGCTACCGCGTGGCCATGGAAACCAGGATACCAATAGAGGAGAGGAGACCAATTTAGCACTACAGTGGGGATTCAGCCAACAGCATGAAAACAAGAGAAGCAAGTCCTTTCATGCCTCAGAATCCTCCAGAAGATTCAGAAACTAGCAAGACTGGGCATCTTTGAAGACAGGGATGAGGGTGGAATTATAATAAATAGAAAAGGTGAAGTATGTTTATACAGAAATTTGAGCCTAAGATCCCCTCTCTTTCCACACTATGAAGGTAATGTTCATTACAGAGAATGCTAAGTCATCAGCTGTCTGAGCTAAATATCCAGGCACAGAGAAGCAGATCTGCCATAGCGAAAGAGGGATGAGGGGAAGGAAAATCATCCCAAATTTTCTGGCCCTGGTTTTTCTTTTCCATCTGCTTGCTCTAT
Organism: Apodemus agrarius; assembly: GCA_964023405.1. Lineage (NCBI taxonomy): Eukaryota > Metazoa > Chordata > Mammalia > Rodentia > Muridae > Apodemus > Apodemus agrarius. The sequence continues at coordinate 87,368,114 of OZ030008.1, forward strand.
ACTTCCAGAAGTCATCCAGGGCCATGACAGAAAAAAGACTGAAAAAATATTTTTTCCGGAATATGGCCCAGAACCACTCCTCTCAAAAACTAAATGATAGACTTTAAAAACACAAACATCTGAGTTCCCCCAGAACTCAGCATTAGAGGGGATATCATTAATGTCCTGTTTAGAACTTAGCGTTCAGCCTCTACTTGTTTATTCTCAGTGCCTAAGCACGCATGAATTTTATATCTGCCATCATTCCCTGAAAAGGGAAGCTTCTGTGATTAAAGCTGAGATAACACTTATATAAGTATAAACATAAGTTTTAGAAGATAGTGTGGCACCATTTCAATTTTGTTAAGCACTTTTGATGAATTTCCCCCTGAGCAGCTTGCATTGTATCTCTGGTACTGTGAAAGTTAGACCAAGCAAGGAGGACACCTCAAGTTCAGATCTTGTTTGATTTCTCTATATTTTACAGTCAATGTATGTGCTATCTTTAGGCATAGGGGCTTTTCATGTAGTTCTGATGGTAATCAAGATGAATGATAAAAGCCTTTATGATTGAATTATTATTTCCTTAGGCCTCTCTGACCAACAAGAAGATACCCCATGCCTGCTGCTGGACTTTTTATGTGACATAGAATATCATCTAGAAGCAACATCATCCAACCATACAAAAATGCAGGGCATCTCCCTCCACCTTTCTTTTACCTTTTCAAGCAGTGTTTTTCTGTGAAGCTCTGGCTGTTGCTATCCTGGAATTCATTCTGTAGACCATGCTGCCCTTGAACTCACAGTAATGCCTGCCTCTGCCTCTTGAGTGCTGGGATAAAAGACACATGCCATGATACCTGACATCTACCTTCATATATATATATATATATATATATATATATATATATATATATATATATATTCTCTGTGTGTGGTGGTGGGGAGGGAGGAGCTAGGATACCATAAACTTCATATGTCTGTAAAAACTGAAACATAAAAGATTTGCAGGGCCCCTCTCCAGGGTTACAGAGGTTCAGGATCCCTGAATGCTGACTGAGGGAGGAGACCGGCCAACTGAGAGGAAACTCTGACCTGAAGAGCTGCCATCATGTTATGTAGAGAACCCAACTCCAAGCTACATAGTCACCAAATTTAGAACACTAAGGACAATATTTCAAAATCTTCCTAAGATAGAAATCAAGGAAACCTTCCCAGGAAGATTCCAGACATAAAGTAGCAGTTGACTTCTCATCAACACTGGAAACTGAAAGAATTGTCAATTCTAAAAAAAAAAAAAAAAAACAAAAAACTAAACAAAACAACAAAACAAAACAAAACAAAAAACCTGTGGAAGAAAAATAAATTTCTTACTTAGAATTTTACATTTATCAACTTCAAACTGGAGTGTGCTTATTGTAGAGACATGTCTAAAGAAACCTGCCAATGCAGGACCTGAGTGGGAGTTTTATGGAAACACTTCTAGACATGTCTATCAACTTTATGACTAAGTAGGGATATTGTGGAGATATTTCTAAACATGTAAATTCCTTGAGTTTTGTTTACAACTTTTCTTTCCTCAGGAAGTTGCTGGAGGTCACATGTCACCAAAATGAGGGAAAGAAAGCAAGTCAAAGAGTCAGATTTAATATCAATAGTATCTCAGAGTGACAACTGCGAGTGGATTGGTAAATCGCTCAAAAAGTCCTTGAGGACAGAAGAGGAAACTGCTTAACATAAACATCTATCCTTGAAGAAGTGAGAAAACTAAAGAGAATTCTTTATTGCCTGGGCTTATTCAGAGAAAATATACACAATGTGGGCAAGAAAGTTGAAATGAATAAACTGTATTGTCTTAGAAAATGACTAAGTAAAATGTGACAAGAAGACATATATAATGTCCAGAGTAGCTGAATAATAAAATGAATTGTATGTGTCTCATGACTCAGAGGTGCATATGTTTATATAACCATAATAGCGCTACACTAAATTACCCCTATGTAAGCATTGCATAACGAATGATAGTTAAGTTCACTTCTTATTAACATATGGGGAGATCTTAGATTAAAAAGAGGGCAGGTACCTGGAGATGGAGGTGGTCAAAGAGATTTTAATCTTCATTATCTATTGTAGGAAGCCATTAAGATATGCTGAAAAATAATATAAAAGGTAATTTTGCCTGCTGTTGTAGCTTATACTTATAATCCCAGCACTTAGAAGCTCAGACTAAAAGATATATATGAATTTAAGGAAATACATTTACACATAGACATACACGCAATTAAAAGCACATATAAACACATACACACATATACATACACACATTTACATAACATACATACATACATAGGTACATACACACATGAACACACTCAGACACATACACACAAAGACATACCAATACACACATGTATACATTCACACACATATACACATATACATAGTGATAAATGCACATACATATGTAAGTACACAATAATATATATACACACAGACACATATGCAGATACACAAGAATACATATACAGTGATACATACACAGACAAATGCACATAAAAGCACATGCTTACACTTATGCAAACACACATACATGCACACATGCATATACACATACAGACATCACCCTGTGCCAAATATGAAAAGCTCAATAATGTCCTTTGCTCTTCATCACAACCTTATAGTAAGTCTTCTGTTGGATCTATCTCAATGATAAGGAAACAGAGGTACAGGGAAGCTATCCTGCCAAGTGGTACACAGCCAGCAATCAGCCAGCAATCCATGCCAAGTAACCATGGAAGGAGTCTATTCTAAAGCTGAGCTGCGAGCTGTCAGCTCAAACACTGAGTCCTAATAGGATACACAATTAACCACTTGCTGCAATCAGATTACTATATATGACAGACAGACATTCAGAATACTTGTGCTAGAATAAAATACAGTCCCATAGAGACTGAGTCCAGTGCTTACAAACAAACACTCTGAAGCAAAACTTGTTAGATATGAAATTGGCCTTGGCAAGTTGCTTTTAGTTACCATGGCTGGCTTTGCTCTCAGCTCCCTGGTATCTATTGTGGTCAGAGTGTGTGCATAAGTGTCCTGACAGAGAGCTCCTATGTTTCCCCATTTTTCTTTTTTTTTTCTTTTTTTTTCCTTTTCTATATTCTTTGTTTACATTCCAAATGCCTTCCCCTTTCCCGGTTCCCTCCTCACCATAAGTCCCATAAGCCCTCTTCCCTCTGCCCATTCCCCAATCACACCCCTCCCATTTCTCTGTCCTGGTACTCCCCTACAATGCTGGATCAAGTCTTTCCAGGACCATGACCCTCTCCTTCCTTCTTCTTGGGAATCATTTGATGTTAATTGTGTCTTGAATATTCAGAGCTTCTGGGCTAATTAATATTCACTTACCAGTGACTGCATTCCATGTGTATTCTTTTGTGATTGGGTTACCTCACTTAGAATGGTATTTTCCAGTTCCAAAAATTTGCCTAAGAGTTTCATGAATTCATTGATTTTAGTTGCTGAGTAGTATTCCATTGTGTAAATATACCACATTTTCTGTATCCATTCCTCCATTGAGGGATATCTGGGTTCTTTCCAGATTCTGGCTATTATAAATAAGGCTGGTATGAACATAGTGGAGCATATGTCCTTATTGCATGCCAGGGAATCCTCTGGGTATATGCCCAGGAGTGGTATAGCAGGGTCCTCCAGAAGTATCATGCCCAGTTTTCTGAGGAACTGCCAGACTGAATTCCAGACTGGTTGCATTGTCTTGCAATTCCACCAGCAGTGGAGGAGTGTTCCTCTTTCTCCACATCCTTGCCAACACCTGCTGTCTCCTGAGCTTTTAATCTTAGCCATTGTGACCAGTGTGAGGTGAAATCTCAGGGCTGTTTTGATTTGCATTTCCCTAATGAGTAATGATGTTGAACATTTCTTAAGGTGCTTCTCAGCCATTCAAAATTCTTCAGGTGATAAGAGGCATGGGATTAGTTTGAACTTCTATATCTGTTGAGGTCTGTCTTGTAGCCAATTACATGGTCGATTTTGGAGAAGGTACCATGAGGTGATGAGAAAAAAGTATATCATTTTGCTTTAGGATGAAATATTCTGTATACATCTGTTAAATCCAATTGGTCCAATAGTTTCACTGTGTCTCTGTTTAGTTTCTATTTTCCTGATTGGTCCAGTGAGGAGAGTGGAGTGTTGAAGTCAACCACAATTATTGTGTTAGGTGCAATGTGTGCTTTGAGCTTTAGTAAAGTTTCTTTTACGAATGAGGGTGCGCTTGCATTTAGCATAGATGTTCAGAATTGAGAGTTCTTCTTGGTGGATTTTTCCTTTGACCAGTAAGAAATATCCTTCTGTGTCCCTTTTGATGACTTTAGATTGAAAGTCAATTTTATCTGATATTAGAATGGCTACTCTGGCTTGTTTTCTGAGACCATTTGCTTGTAAAATTTTCTTCCAGCCTTTTACTCTGAGGTAGTGCTTGTCTTTGACTCTGGGGTGTGTTTCCTGTATGCAGCCAAATGTAGGGTCCTGTTTATGTATCCACTCTCTTAGTCTATGTCTTTTTATTGGGGAATTGAATCCATCCATGTTAAGGGATATTAAGGAATAGTGATTATTACTTCCTGTTATTTTTGAATTTATTTTTATGTCTGAGTGGTTATCTTCTTATAGGTTTGATGAAAGAAGCTTACTATCTTGCTTTTTCCAGGGTGTAGTTCCCCTCCTTTTATTGGCGTTTTCCACCTATTATCTTTTATTGGACTGGGTTTGTGTAAAGATATTGTGTAAATTTGGTTTTATCATGGAATAGCTTGGTTTCTCCATCTATGGTGATTGTGTGGTGTGTAGTCTTGGCAGGCATGTGTGTTCTCTTACAGTCTGCATATGATCTGTTCAGGATCTTCTAGCTTTCATTGTCTCTGATGAGAAGTCTGGTATAATTCTGATAGGTCTTCCTTTATATGTTACTTGGCCTAAAAAGGTCCTCTTACTGCCTTTAATATTCTTTCTTTGTTTAGTACATTTCGGGTTTTGATTATTATGTGACGGGAGGTATTTCTGTTCTGGTCCAGTCTGTTTGGAGTTCTGTAGGCTTCTTGAATGTTCATGGGCATCTCTCTTTTTAGGTTAGGGAAGTTTTCTTCCATAACTTTGTTGAAGATATTTGCTGGCCCTTTAATTTGTAAATCTTCACTCTTATCTATACCTATAATCCGTAGGTTTGGTCTTCTCATTGTGTCCTGGATTTCCTGGATGTTTTGGGTTACAAGCTTTTTGCATTTTGCATTTTCTTTGACTGTAGAGTCAATGCTTTCTGTGGTATCTTTGGCATCTGAGATTCTTTCTTCTATCTCTTGTATTCTGTTGTTGATATTGGCATCTATGACTCCTGATTTCTTCCCAAGGTTTTCTATCTCCAAAGTTGTCTCCCTTTGTGATTTCTTAGTTGTTTCTACTTCTGTTTTTAGATCCTTGGTGGCTTTGCTCAGTTCCTTCACTTGTTTGTTTGTGTTTTCCTATAATTCTTTAAGAAATTTTTGTCTTTCCTCTTTCATGACTTCTGCCTGTTGACTCAAGTTCTCCTGTATTTCTTTAAGTGATTTTTGCATTTCCTCTTTACTCTCTTCTATCTATTGACCCATATTCTCCTGAATTTTTAAATGATTTTTGTGTTTCCCTTGTAAAGGCTTCTAACTTTTGATCCATTTTCTCCTGTACTTCTTTAAGAGATTTATTTATGTCCTTCTTGTGTTCCTCTAACAGCATCATGACCAGTGATTTTAAATCCAAATCTTGTTTTTCTGGTGTGTTGGGGTATCCAGGACTTGCTGTGGTCAGAGAATTGGGTTCAGATGCTGCTATATTGCCTTGATTTCTATTAGTAAAGTTCCTATACCATCTGGTTATCTCTGGTGTTAGTTGGTCCTGTTGTCATTGTCTGGTGCTTGAACCTCCTATAATCCTGTAAGGCTATTTCTGTTCCTCTGGATGACTGAGTTTTCCCTAGCACAGATTACTGATGGGCTGCCCTACTCTTGGGTGCCGTTGGAACCCTGGTGTGCCTTGTCCCAGGCGATGTTATACTCGGGGATATCTCTGTGTACTTGGAGCTGTCTGTCCTGTCTGACTAGGAACTAAGATTGTGGTGGAGAGCCCCTCCAAGTGCCTATTACTCTGCAGGGAAAAGAACCCATGACAGGCTGGCACACAGATGAACCACAGAACTACCCAGGTCTTCGGTGCAGGCAGAAGCCTGGCAGTCTGTGTCCCAAGAGATGTTAAACTTGGTATATCTCAGTCCCTGGAGCTGCCTATTTTGTCCAATTTGGAGCGAAGATGGCTGTGTGGAGCCCCTCCAAGTGCAGATTACTCTTCAGAGCAAAGGACCCACAACAGGCTGGCACACAGATGAAGCACAGAGCTGCCCAGATTGTAGGCACAGGCAGAAGCCTGGCGGTCTGTGTCCCAAGTGCTGTTAAACTCAGAATATCTCTGTACCTGGAGATACCTGTCCCATCCAACTAGGAGCGAAGATCCCCATTTTTCAAAGAGGAAAATTGAGTCCCAGTAGATTTTATTCTCTCATCAAGGTAAGACACAGAATCACACCACCAATACTTCGTGCTCATTTTCACTAATTCAGAGCCAGCATAAGTAAGAACTCTTAGTGACTAACATTCATCCAGTATTTGGAGAACCGGGAGGACCATAATTAGCACTAGCCATGGAGACTTACTATACAACAGCAGAGGAATTATTTGAGCAGGTGACATTCCAAGGACGTTTTTAAATAAATGATGAACCTTTAAAGTAATAGAGCCCATATTTATCCTGCTGCTCAAATAAATTGCTGGGATATGGTTTATGATATTAAAATAATGATAAATATATATTTAATTTCCATCCATCTCTACTAGAAACCATAATATAAAGTTTAATCAGCATTTTCCCTAACATTTGAAAGGCAATTATAAGATGATATTAACATCCATCTCACATGGCTTCCTTAAATGCTTGATTGTTTAGCATTTAGGTAAGCAGGCTTACCTAAAACATCATCAAAGAGGCAGAGAGAAATCACCTAATTATCACACAAGGTCCAGATATAAGTTTGTCATTATCTGACATCTTGAGGAGAGTATACTACAATAGTAGAATCTACCATCAGATATCTCAAATAAAAGCAGATTATCTTCAACAAATACATTTTTATATAAACCTCTCAGTTGCTTCAACAACTTAAATAAGCAACAGGCTATGATGGGAGAGCCAAAGAAACAACTTTCATCAAAGAAATGAGAATTAAGATAGAATTCTATCAGTAAAATTTAGTGCAGCCTAACCTGAACTTTAAGAAAAGTTTTCATGCTAATTTTTCTTTGTCAGTGCTCTATATCCTTGAGTCATTTCAGGAGCTAGCTGGACATGGCAAGAAGCTAGATCTACTGGACATATTCCTCACTTTTTCAAGTAGCCATGCTAAAGAACTGGAAGTTGTTTTCCTCTGTAACCTACCACACTTACACCTTTGATATTCCTACCTAGTTGCATCCTTCATGTTCCTTTCCTGTAGCTGTCTTCAGACACCCCAGAAGAGGGTATCAGACCCCATTACAGATGGTTGTGAGCCACCATGTGGTTGCTGGGAATTGAACTCAGGACCTCTGGAAGAGCAGTCAGTGCTCTTAACCACTGAGTCATCTCTCCAGCCCCCATGGTCCTTTCCTCATTATTCCCCACCACGAAATCCTTACATATCTACATCACTGTCCATTATATCTCCTCCTACCTTTATCTAATCTGCCTGATTTCAGCATAGACACAAGTGAGGCCTCAATATTTCTCTGGTGTTTACATCCTTCAGACTTCCATCCGAAGCTACCTTCCATATATACTCCTTCTTCTAAACCTACTTGACATTAAATCGAACACAAGCTGTATGGCATGGATTTTTGGTTTTCTACAGGAACTCCAGTGTCTAATATGTCTTGATATTTGGTAGATGTTAGCAAATACTTGTTGGATACCATAATTTATATAGGCAGTTCTCGCTCCACACTTAACAAGCCCTTGAACACTTATATTAAGTTTTGAAAGCTCTAGTTCCAATTATAGTGATTGCAAACCCCTGGAACCAGGAGTGATAGTCAGTAGTTAAAGGAACTTGAGGCACAAACATAAGATCTTGAGTTCATATGCTCAACACCTACAAGAAAGACCCAGAATGTGTTCTATGTGCCTGCAGTCCCAGTGCTGTGGGGAGGAAAGACAGGAGGATCTCTGGGCCATTCCAGCCAAACACCTAATTTCAGATTCAGTAATCTGAATTCTGAAATCCAGAATTCAGATTCAGTAATCTTTATTCTGGAACTCTCGAATTCAAATTCAAAGGAGTAAGATGAGAGCCTTGCATTCCTTTTGCATCTATGAATTCTCACAGGTATGTATATCATGCAAATTTTGTAATTTAGTATACTCACATACTACACAATACAACACACACACAATAAATGACGAATTCCCAGCATTATTTTTTTAATTCTGTCCTAACCATGCCTCCTCCAAGAAGTATTGTTGATATTCCTATGTAAAACTCATATCTTGTTAGTTTATATAGGATTAGTGTGACATTTACTGTGGAGAAGTGGACAAACATCTAGCCACTCCAAAGAGGGCATTAAAGAGAGATTGAGTACATGATTCCACTAAACTCCAGCTAGGTGAGTCTATGTGTTTATTGGTGTAATATACAGTAGTGTGGTTGAAGAATGCCTAGAGGGAGGATAAGGGACTCAAAGGAGGCTGTAAGTCTGATGACAGATGCAGATGCATCTCTGGAAACCCCTAAACAACTTCATTCAGTCTTATGGGCTTCTTGCTACACACAAACTACTTACTATTTATTGTAGCCTCTTGGGAATGCATGCTGTAAATCTCGCAACTGAGTTTCCTAACTCTTGTACATTTTTGAGTTTCCTGAATCTGCTACATTTCATTAGCTTCCTGAATCTTATGAGCCAACTTCCCAAATTCAACCTGCAGACAACAGCTACAAAACAATTACTCTGACATTTTAAATATCTACTGCTGTTATAAGGAAAACATACAAAATTTAAATTTTTCATTGTACCCATTTTTTAGTTATGATCTTTATTGCACTTATTTGTGTGCATATTAGACAAACAGGCAGACAGCAAGACAGACAGAAGATGCTGCCATGCCACCATGAATGTAGAGAGGTCAGAGGACAACTTGCATGAGTTGGTCTTTCCTTCCACCACATGGGTCCTGGGTATCAGCCATATCATCAGGGTTTTCAACAATTGCTTTTACTTGCTGAGCCATCTTAATGGCCCCATCATAACCATTTAGAATCTATGATGTAGTGTTTTTTGGTATATTCATATCCATCATCACCACCACCTGTCTCTGGAAACTTTCATATTTGCAAGTGACATTCCCACTGGCCCCTGAAAAGCCCCATGATACTTTCTGTCTCTTCCTCATATCAATGGAATAAAACTGCATTGGTCTTTTGCATCTGGATTATTTCACTTAACAGAATGTTGTCAGTATTCATCAACGCTGTGTAGAACATGACAGAATTTCAACTTCTCCAGGCTTTGTCACATTCTACAGTTAGTGCATGCTGTATCTCATTTACCCATTCATCCTTTAATAGACATTTTAGCTTTCTTTAATGAGGAGTGGAGTTCTGGAGACATTTATACAAGCTACACATCCAAGAAGTAAAGAGGCTAATGTTTTATGGGGAAAGCATTAAGTGAAGAAAAACTTGAGGTGCTGCTGCATACACAGGAGGTAGAGATGGCAAATTAAGGCCAATTCTCCTATGATTCTAACTAAGCTTGGAAATGTCTGATTCCAAGCAAGAAAAAGAGGAGAAAAATCTGAGATGCATTTAGAGACTTTGGTAGTACAAATTAGCTTCTCTTGTTATGCTGTATTGGCATAGCATCTAAGGATCTGTGATCCTGTGCCCTGAGACATGAGCTGAGGGGAGCCCTAATGCCTTTGTAGGGTTAAATTTTGAATAAAACTTTCTCCAGCTTTCTGCTGTATCAAGAATTTAGCTACTCTGCTTTGGTGGGGCCCTGCAAATTGAATTAATATACTCAAGTCTCTGGTGTGTCTGTTTTTGCAGGCCCAGTTTCGCTTTATCACAAATTTAAGATTCATTACCTTCTCAGAATGTGCCCCTGTTGTGAAACTGTGTTATCCTCCAGATAACTTCTACCACAGTCCGAATGGGCTGCACTGAGTCATGGATGTCACAAAACTGTCTTAGCTTCCTCCCTCTGTCCTCCCGTGCTCCCCTTTCACTCACTTCACAATGACTTCAGAGAAATAGGAGAAAACAAAAGCATCATCTCTCTTACATCCTGATATTAATGGTGCCAATTATGTACTAAACAATGCTCTTATAATTACTAAATATGGCCAATAGCTGCTGTGGGTCACAGGCCTTATACATGAAAAGGCTCCATTATATATTTGTTCAATGACATGATGAGGTGACTTTTTTCAGTTTTGAAATGAATAATCAGTGAAGATAATTATTAATAGAGACATAGTCTAAGGAACACTGTTGACCTGGTCTTGATTTTTGTCTAGATTGAAAAACTTAATTGGTAGCTATGTGCACATTCATTTTTGTTTACTTTGAAAGTTCTGTCTTCCCTCAAATACCTCTGGGTATGGTGTGTGTGTGTGTCAGAGGTGTGTGTATGGGGGGGCAGTATATATGCAGCCATAGTCACTGTAGTTGGAAAATAAGTAGTAATTAAATAGATAACCAATTTCCAAATATAATCTGAAAACTACTCTTGCTTGTGGTGCAAATGTATAGATTCAATGACCTTCAGCAAGCACATGTCCCAGCCTGTTTGTCAGAGACAAGAGTTTCTTTGGTCCAATGTCAGTGTCTTAGCACCAAGAGTTTAGAAAACAAGAGTCTACCTTCTAATAAAACCATCTCAGGATCTTGACTGCTTTGTAAGTTTCCTAAGTTTTGCCTGCCTTCAAACTCCTTGTTTATCTTTGATATTTTTAAACTCCTGACATTTAAAAGATAACTGCACAATAACTTTACACGTATTCCTAACAAAAATGACATTTTCTTGTCACAAAAATTGCCAGGGGAGAATTTGCAAAGAAACTTTACATACAAAGACAAAGTTCCTTATTCTCAAGAGGGAAAGTGGATTTTACTGTTCCATGTCAGACCTGCAGCTCTGACAATTCCATCCACACTGAGTGGCCTGTGCTGCATCTGACATTGAGGAAAGATCTCTTCCCTTTGTTTGCATTACAGACATTTGAATGGCCGATGAAATCATTAGGAAAAACACCCAAAGCCAGAGGAGAACCCAGGATACTACCTTGGAAACCAGGTGATGGTAACTGGGAAGTGTAGTGAGAACTCATCTCTGGGGCTCCCTATACTCCCTTCTATAGGCCAGCACTCCCTTCATATAATGAAAGGGGACAGCACAGTGGTGCTGGTGCTCCAGGGAGGGCTCTGCAGGGCTACCTTTGAGACTTTTCTTTTGGAATCTAGCTTTAGAGGGACTCAGGCAGTTCCCTGGGGTTAGGAACTTTGTTTCACAGACTCAAAGCCCACAGGGGAGCAGATAAGGGATGTAAAGACTTCTTCAACAAAGGCTAGGGATGACTGCTCTGTGGTGCACGCTAGCCATGAAGGTAGCAGTCAATAGGGCAGCAAGTTAGCTCTCAGCAGCCTCAACTTTTATCTCTGGATCCAGAACTCACAGCATGGGTGGCAGTGGATCGCTCTGGCTCTGATCTGTTTGATCTCTTTGAGTTTATAGATCCCTTCTCCTTCCAGGCTTCTTGACTGACAACCACAAACTGAGTGATACTCACTCTGAAATTGAAAGAGGAAGATAAATGGCAATCTTATTATGGTTGATAACTTTAACCAAATTAGTAGACATCAGTTTTGTTTTGTTTTGTTTTGTTTTTTCCAAAAGCAATTTCAAATTCGGGGAAGACGGGCTATAACGCTCGATTGACACAGACCACTCCAGTTCTAGAACCCCTTCCATTCAGGATGTTTGCAATCGCTGCTATAATGCAAGAGATTTAAAGTGAAGAATGTCTCTATCTGCCTTCGCACACTGCCTTGAAATTTTGCCTTATTGTTGTATTGGACTCACAGCACTTAAGGCCCTCCATGAAGTTACAAGAGAGATTAACAGTAGATTTCTGCAAGCAAAAGGAGACTTTTGTTCTCCCACCCAAGATCATGAATCACACTTTCACCTCCAATCTCCCTCCTTCCATCTGCTGGCGGCTCAGTAGACAAGATGTCTAACTCTAACAAACCCTCCTTTGCTTTTTCTTTTCTACAGCAATGTTCTTTACTTATTGACTATCACATGGAGGGCAAAGGCTCAGGCCCAATAATGAAGCATCTTATTCATAAATACCCTTGTATGTGGGTTTCAATTTTTTAATTTGAATACTACTTTGCTGAAGAGTGATATAGCCACAGAGGGACAATGTCCCATTATCTAGGTGATAACTATTGTGGTGGAGAATGGTAAGCAGCACACTCTTCTATTAATGTATTGGGTGAATATATTTATGTGAGTGTGTAGTATATGTACAGGTGAGTATGTCTATGATTGCTGAGAAGCCTTTATAAACCCTGAATTATCAGTCTGACTTGTTCTTTTAAGATAGTGTCACTAACTAAAACTGGAGCTAGGCTGGCAGTCAGTAAACTAAAGCAAACATCTTCTCTCTTCTCCCACAGCACTAGGGTTTCATGGGCTTGTTGGCCATGCCCAGTTTTATAAGTGCATCCTCTGGATTTGAACTAAGGTCCTCATGTTTGCATAGCAAACACTTTTAACTCAGTGAGCCATCTCCCCTGCCCCTTGCTCTTTAGCCTTTGACCTAATCAGGTCTTTTTCACCTTGATATATTTACTGTATTCACTTATTTATAAAGTGAGCTAAAGGCAATATGGAGAAACTGGAACACAGGCAGAGCAAAGGGACCAGTATCATGGTCAGCCTGAGATGATGACAGAAACTGAAATGGGATCTGATAGCGGTGGTGTCACACCCTGTGCACAGACCCTGCCTCAGCTAAGCACATCCTTATGCTGTGCATGTTCTGTTTTCCAGAGTGGGAAGTAATAGTCTTCAACTGAGTGATGACTGTGGTCAGTTGATTATAACTCAACTGTGACAAGAGTGATGTCACAGTATTGCTGAGACTGTATGCAAATGCAGCCAAAAAATCAATTAGCAATGACTGCCACAGCAGTCACTAGAAAGATGGGCAGCACTTAGCCTAGGCATTGGCCCTTTGACTTCCTTCAGCTACTTTCTTCAACTACTAGAAATCCTGTTCTGGACCTTGAGCCAGCCTTCACCTTAGCCTCACAGTGACCTTTCCAGAAACACTGGAGTAAATCCTTCTGGAAGGTAGCCAGGCCAAAAAGAGACCATAAAGCCACCTGAACAAGCAGAAAGACTGTAGGAGAATATTAAAGGCTGAGACTCCCCTTCAGTGCCCTTCAGATGACTCAGAAGAAGCATGTCTGAGCTAGTGCCACATAACATGTAAATTATCTCTCTGTGGACAGTAGGGCCTGAATTCTAATAAGTTTCACCCATCCCTGTGATCATATTCAGAGGAGGTGCGAGTGAGAAGATGGCTCAGTGAGTGATGTGCTTGCTGCATAGGTGTGAGGACCTGTGTATGCTGCTCATCACCCAAGCAAAATGATGGGAAGGGTAGCCTGTGCATCAGCTCTCCCATGCTGGGGAAGCAGAAACACAAGGAACTCCAGAGCCTACTGGCCAGACAGGCTACCTGAAGAGACGAGTTCAGTGTATTTTTGAGACCTGGTCTCAAAACTAAAGTAAGACACCCAGAATCAGCTGCTGGCCTTCATACACCTACTCATGGGGGCAAGCCTGCATGCACAGGTTCACACTCATGAACATACGTGCATACATGAATACAACGTCATGTACACAAAAGCAAAAATAAAGGAAACTTTTTGTTTGTCTTTTGTTTGTTTTGTTTTTTTAAGACAATGTTTCTCTGTTTATCCCTGGCTGTCATGGAACTCACCCTGTAGAACAGGCTGGTCTCAAACTCAGAGATCCACCTGCCTCTGCCTCTGCCTCTGCCTCTGTCTCTGCCTCTGCCTCTGCCTCTGCCTCTGCCTCTGCCTCTGCCTCTGCCTCTGCCTCTGCCTCTGCCTCTGCCTCTGACTGCTGGGACTAAAGTTGTGTGCCGCCACTGCCCAGCTAGAAAACCTTTAAATAAACAGATAAGTTTCATTTTCATCATCTATAAAGTGTCTGAACCTTTCCTTTGTGCCCTTTCTCCCTGTTTTTTCTAGGCAACCACAAACTCCCAGTGAACTGATCTTGATAAGGATAAAAATCCCTCAGGAAGCTTCTGTACTCCATTAGAATTATGAATGAGGCAGAAAGCAAGGGTTAAAGTCCCAGAGTTACGAGAAAAGAGCTTAGAGGAATTACTTAATTTTATTAGAAAGTGGAATCCAAAAGGATTAATACCCTCATAGTTACAGTTGTTTGGGGAATTGAATTATGGTGTGTATATATATATATATATATATATATATATATATATGTGTGTGTGTGTGTGTGTGTGTGTGTGTGTGTAAGAAGATAATATATGAAACAATCCTGATCCTATAACCTACAAATAACCCATAACTATTCAATCCATAATACTTACTTATATATTGATAGGAATAGAACCACATAGTACACGCGCGCACGCACACACACACACACACACACACACACACATACAGTGAGTAGGTAAATGGAGAAAGGGAGACATGGAGACAGAGAGGGAGAAACAAGAAGACTTCTGTTTTACCCTAGATCCCAACATGACCAGAACCCAATTTACTGAAGGGCAACAAATATCAGCACACATTTTAACTTCCAAAATTCTACCCTGTGAGGATAAACAGAATCCAAAAATTTATATATGTATGCCTTTTAAATAAATTGAAATCACTTTTAGTGTGAGGAAGAACGCCATGTAGCAATGAGATGCTATTTGCCTGGGGGAAACACTAGATGATGTCATTGCGCTACATACAGAATGTCTATCACACTGTCAGCAGCCACGAAGCCTTCACAGGGAGTTCATGCTTCTTTTACTAGGTGGCCCCACATCACTGGCTCTCTCCTACATGATTGTCACACATGTCACACGTTATGTGCATGGGGCATTTCAGGTGAATCAATTCTATTCTTCTTCGTCTCCTTTAGAATCACACATTGATTAACCTCTCTTGATCATTCCACTTGTGCAGTGAAAAGAATGCACAAAAATGAAACTAGATACGTTCAGACAAGTCTTACAAGGCCTCTCTTCTTTTCATGCTCCAGCCATATTAGGTTTAGGAAGAAAGAGGGGTACACTAATATTTAAGTAAAGCTGTTTAGTTTTTCTCCATAAATCTTGCTTGAGCTTTGAGTTCAATCACATGCTTTTCAGGCCCTTTCCTTACTCAGTGCTTGCTCCTCTTTGAATGTCATGAGAAAGAGGAGCAGTATGACTTCGGCTCCCCACACATCATGTTCAATCTACAGCCTACAATTGACATATGGTACATAGAAGCTATGAATGTGGCCTAACCCAAAAGGGTAAACTTACTTACAACATTAAGATTTTTTTTTTCTGTAGCCACTACATGGTTCTCAAGAGACAAAATTCGTAGATGTCAATGGCTTGTCACAGTGTCAAGAGACTGGACACACCTGCCAGAGGTCGGTTTGGAGGAAAGACTTGTTGGCTACCCTTTCCAAATCTGTATTGAGTATTGCTGCAAGTTACTTCAATATGTAGACAACTTCCTTGAGAGGAGAGTCACACTGTCAGGCTGTCAAATAGAATCAATTAACCAATGAAGTTATAATCATCCACAGGGTTACCTAATTAGGGCTAAGAAATGAAGTCCAGTGCAGTTCCTTGGCATTGACCCTGACACAATTCCAAGAATAATAAAGTCTTAGAAATCAAACATAAGGCTAACTATTTAAGTCATGTGAACATTTACCCAATTAAGATCATGTTGGGTACACAGCTGTCATCAACTTCTGAAAAGCCTGTTTGAAATGACAAATCAGGGAGGGAGGAAGGGAGTCTGTGCAAAGCTGCTTCTGATGTGGTCATTAGGCAGGGAACTCACTACAAGACACAAGTCCCATAGGCAGAAACCTTTCAGAAATTTCCAGAAGTGGACTTCAGAATAAAGGAAATGTGTTTGGTATTTGGTTCCATAAATGGATTTTCCTCAGATTTTAACTCCGCCAATATCTCACATTTGTTTCTTTATTTTTTGAGTTTTAAAATATTAACATTTTGTTGCATGAATAATGCTTTTCATGTCTTCAACTGATCAAAAGTGTTTTTGAAATTAAGTCTTTGAATTCTTTACTTTGTGTATATTTATATTGAATAAGATAACTTATAGAAATACTAATCCTATTAAACTTGACATGAAATTAAAAAAGATTTTAAGATTGAAATATACAAACTTGGGTGGCAATTGTAAACTGACATTAAAAGAGAGTTGTAGGTTTACCCTGGAAACAGTGATGGCCAATAGACATGAAAGCAAAACTTTTTGAGTAATTATGCAAATGCTTACTATTTTTTTAATTTTCTGGTTTTTTTTTATTATTCACTTTACATCTATATCACAGCCTACCTCACTCCTCTCTTCCTACTCCCACCCTTATAAATCCCTCCCTTCATTGCCCCCTCCCCTTCTTCTCATGGAAGGGGAGTATCACTTGAATACTACCCCACCCTGGGGCATTTCCTCCCAGCAGAACAAGGCACGTCCTCTCCCACTGAGGCCCAACCAGGCAGTCCAGGTAGGGACAAGGGGATCCAGTGGCAAGGAACAGAGAACCTAGACAGTCCCTGCTCACTTATTAGTAGAAACACAGGAAAACCAAGCTGCAAATTTGCTATTAATGTGTAGGGGGTTTGGGACCAACTCCTGCATGCTCCCTGGTTGGTAGCCCAGACTCTGTGATCCCCCATGATCCCAAGTGATTTGACTCTGTGGGTCTACTTCTGGTGTCCTTGACTCCTCTGACTTTCAGTCATTGGTTGACTGTTTCCTCAGTCTCTGCTCAATCTTCACATCTTCCAGGTAAGACAAATTTTAGGTTGAAGGTTTTGTAGATTGTCAGAAGTCATATAGGAAAGCCTAAAGGCATGTGAGTGAGTCGTCTGGAGATGGCCCACTGTTTTACATGGCCTGTGATGGGTGAGATCTGAGGCAAAGTCCCAAAAGACTATCCTAGGATCACTTCTTGCTGCTGATATGCCTTTTCCTGTGACCACTATATAGCCTGATGATTCCTGGTCATTAGCCCACCCTATTGAGCAGATTTTCTACAAATTTATATATATGTGGGTTTTGGCCACAGAATGACAAAGAGTTAAGAAAGGTAAATATTATCAAAAGTAAACAACTTTTGCTTTCACAAAACTAAGTTTTGCTCTTGAAAACTGCCGACACCATCCATGCTACCTTCCTCAGAACCTGGTGCTGTGACTGGACCACAGCAGTAGGTGGATTGATGGCCCTCTCCCTCCTCTGGAAGTCCTGCTTGGCTACAGGAGTTGTTCACTTCTGTATCTCTCACTTTGCTAGGAATCTCAGTTAGGGTCTCTTCATATTTTCTCCTGTCCCAAGCCTCCAGCTAGTCACTAGAGATGCCCATTCCCTGTGGAACTCCATTCTCACTCCCAGCTCTCTCCCACCCCTCTCTCGCCACACAAAATCACATCCCTTTTCCCTTCCTCACCTCCCTCCCTCTCCCATCCATTTCTCTCTATTCACTTTTGATGATTATTTATTTTCCCCTTCTGGATGAGATTTGCATCTCATCCTTCCTTGGGACTTCCTCATTAACCAGGTATTTTGTGTACATGGATTGTGGGATAGTTATCCTAAACTTTATGGCCATGTCCACCTGCAAGTAAGTACATATTATACTTGTGTTTCTAGATCTTGGTTGCCTCACTCAGAATGGTATTGCCAAGTTGCCTACAAAATTCATGTCTTTGGATATATCACATTTTCTTTATCCAGTCTTCAGTTCAAGTACATCAAGATAGTCTCCAGTTTCTTGCTATTATGAATAAAGCTGCTATGAGCATAGTTGAGCAAATGTCCCTGTGGAATAGTGGGGCATCTTTTGGGTATATGCCCAATAGTGGTATATCTGGATCTTGAGGTAAAACTACTCTGTTTTCTGAGAAACTGCCAAATTTCCAAAGGGATTGTACAAGTCTGAATTCCCACAAACAATGGAGGATTGTTACCTTGCTCTACATCCTCACCAGTAGGTACTGCTTCTTGAGCTTTTGACCTTAGCCATTCTGATAGGTGTAAGATGGCATCTCAGGGTTGTTTTGATTTGCATTTCCTAGATGACTAAGGATGGTGGGCATGTCTTCAAGTGCTTCTCAGCCACTAGAGTTTCCTCTGTTGAGAAATCTATGTTTAGCTCAGTACCTCATTTTTTAATTGGGTTATTTGGATTTTTGGTGTCGAATTTCCTAAATTATTTTTAAAATTTGGATATTAGCTCTCTGTCAATGTAAATGCTTACTATTAAAATTCACTTCCTACTCTCATCCAACCATTCCAGGAAGCCTTAACAACCTTTCAAAGTTTTAAGTGAACTTAGAGAAATTAGTGGTGTCTTTAAATGTTCTATAAGAGAGGGTAGAGAGGATGTTAGGGGAATAAGAAAAGGAAAGGGAAAATGAAAGAATTGGAGGGTGTAATGGAAGAGGGGAGGCAGAGAGGAGAGAAGAAAGGAAGGTATGGAAGGAGGAGAGGAGAAGACAGAGCAGGACAGGAGATGGGAGGGGAGGGGAGGAGAAGGAAGGCAACAGGAAAACATGAGAAGAGGATTCTCACTATATGTTCCAGGCCAGTCTGGAATCCATTTTATAATATAAATTGGCCTGGAATTTTCAAGCCTTCTGCTTCTACCTCCTTAATTATTTTCAAAATAGTTTCTATTTTAAGATTTACTTTGTTTTATGTGTGTAAGTTCTGCCTGCATACATGTCTGCATGCCATAAGTATGACTGAGAAGGCCAGAAAAGGGCTACAGGTCCTCTGAAACTGGAGCCACAGATAGATGTTAGCCTCCATGTAGGTGCTGATATCTTAACCTTAGCCATCTGCAAAGCAGAATGTTTTCTTAACCACTTAGCTATGTCCCTAACTCCTCTAAATATTTCCTTAAAGAACTAATATAAAATGGTCATGTAATCATTCCATTTCACAAAAAGAGGCTGTGTTTCTCATAAATTTCTTTTTTCTCCTTGGTTGCCTCTTAATTGGAGCCTCTTTTACCCCACTATAAATACACACTTTATAAAAGTAAGAACAGAGCCGGGCAGTGGTGGCGCATGCCTGTGATCCCAGCACTCTGGGAGGCAGAGGCAGGCGGCTGAGTTCGAGGCCAGCCTGGTCTACAGAGTGAATTCCATGACAGCCAGGGCTATACAGAGAAACCCTGTCTCGAAAAAAAAATCCAAAAAAAAATATAAAATATAAAAGTAAGAACAGAACCACAAGTGACAACAGAGTACAAGCTAGGAGAGAGGTGAAGAGGAGATGGAATAACCACAACAGAGTGGGTAAGGAATGCCATACCCCGAACTGATATTTTTGTAATAAAAGCTAATAAAAGGTTAAATTTTAATGAGTTGTTTTCTATCATGTCAAAGCTCGAAAAAGAATATCTATATTAAAAAGTCATATCAACTTGACAACTGAGGAAATAAGATTGGCAGAAAAAAAGTACTTGCTCACAGGCACAGGCACACAGCTAATACATAAGGCAGTCAAGATTGGACCTGAACTTAAGCAACCACATAACCACTGTCTCATATCTTCTAGAAAAGCAAACACAGCTTCTAGGATCCAAGACAGGGACTGTAGATGATTTTCTAAGACTTAAGCTTTCTATTAGTTTCCAAAAAATAAGGGTTCTAGACATAACAGGAATAAAACAATGGGGACATGAAAGGGAGACTCAAAATCTTCTTAAAAAATGCCTTGTTTCATGCCTTCTTCCTGGTTTATTGCCCAATATCCAAACATCATTCAGTGAGTATACATTTGTATATCAATTCTGGAAGGTAAAAAACAGACACACACACACACACACACACACACACACACACACATGAATGCACTCCCCACAACTCAACTGGCTGTTATAATTGCTTAAATTAAGTTTAAATTGACAGAGAGTGCTGTTTTATTTAGGGTTTCTACTGCCGTGAAGAGACCCCATGACTGTGGCAACTCTTATAAGGAAAAGCATTTCATTGGAGGTAGGTTACAATTTTAAAAGTTTAGTCCATTATTGCCATGGCAGGAAGCATGGCAGGGTACAGGCAGGTACCATGCTAGAGAAGAGGCTGAGAGTCCTACATCGTGATCCACAGGCAATAGAAGGAAACTGCTACACTAGGCCGAGCTTGAGCAAATGAGACCTCACAGCCTGCCTCCATAGAGGCACACCTCCTCCAACAAGGCCACAACTCCTAATAATGCCATGGCCTATGCACCAAGCACTCATATACATGAGTCTTGGGGGCCATTCCTATCCACACCACCACATTCCATTACCTGGCTTCCATAGGCTTGTAGCCACAGCACAATGCAAAATGCATTCAGCCCAACCTCAAAAGTTTCCATAGTCCTTAACAGTCTTAAGTTTATCTAGAAGTTTAAAGTTCAAAGTCTCTTCTGAGATTCATGCAGCCTCTTAACAGTAATCCCCTGTAAAACCAAAATCAAAATGTAGATCACACACTTCCAAAATGGAATGCACAGGATATCCATTATCATTCCAAAACATATGGAGGGAGCACAGTGAGGAGATACTGAATAAAAGTAAAACCAAAAGACAAGCTATGTAAACATCAAGCCCCGCATCTCCATGTCTGATATCAAACAGCTCTTCAAATAGCCAACTCCTTTTAGCTTCGTT
Organism: Apodemus agrarius; assembly: GCA_964023405.1. Classification (NCBI taxonomy): domain Eukaryota; kingdom Metazoa; phylum Chordata; class Mammalia; order Rodentia; family Muridae; genus Apodemus; species Apodemus agrarius. Next base: position 87,389,212 of record OZ030008.1, read on the forward strand.
GTCTACAACACATCTTTCTCTTGTGCGGGTTCCACTTCCATTAGCAGCTTGTTTAGAAGGTATCCCACAACTCTGGCATCTCCAACATCTTAGAGTCTCCCAAGCAAACCAGGCTTTGCCTTCACAGCTTCACACAATGGCCTCTCAAGGCCTCCATTCAAGAACATGCCTAACACATGCCTGGCCTCAGCAGCCTTCCTTAGTCATGGAGGGAGATTCCATAACCCCTTCTTCTAGTCTTGACTCTAAAACTAGAACTGGGCTGCCAAAGTTGCCAAGTTCTGCTGCTTGCTGGGGCTAGAGCATCGCCACTTTCATTCACTTATATCTCTTCCAGACTCCTGTCTTTGATTGCTTCCTTCATTATCTAAGCTTGACCGGCTTAGTAGGTTGATCTTAAACTTAGAGATCTGCCAGTCTCTGCCTTCTGAGTGCTGCGATTAAAGGTCTACCTCACTCACCATTTCTGGACCTAAGCTGTTCTTTAATTCCTTTTTTTATAAATTGAAAGCTTGGCTGGTTGGGGTCTTGCCCTGAGGTCACCACTCTCATTATTCCATTTTTTTAAACTCTCTCCTTGAACACAGGACTTAGGTCCATTCCACATCCCAGTGATTGTTTTCTCCTCAAATTGCATATTTTCTACTTTCCCTTGTCCATCATGCTCCTTTTCATTATAGATCTTAATAAGAGTGAACACTAATAACTACACAACAGAGTCTATACTAGGCTATTTTGAGCTTTCCTCTGCCAGTGGAATTAATCTAACTCTTCATTTTGGCCTCTGACAGACTTTTTGGAAAAGGACAAAAAGCAGCCACAATCCTTACACAAATAGTATAAGAATAGTCTCCAGGCCACTTATTAGCATTCTGCTCCTCTGAAACCTCTTGAACCACCCTCAGCACCACCCTAGTCTATGTTCCTACAAGGACGGCCTATGAAGACCTACTTAAAACGTTTAACCACTTTCCTAATGCTAAATCCCAAAGCCCACATTCCTCCAAACAGAAACATGATCAGGCCTATCAAAACATTACCCCAGTCCCTGGTACCAACTTCCATTTTAGTTAGGGTTTCCATTGCTGTGAAGAGACACCATGATTGTGGTAATTCTTATAAGGAAAAACACTTATTTGGGGCTCGCTGACAGTTTCAGAGGTTTGGTCCATTATCATCAGAGTGGCAAGCATGGCAGATTGTAGGCAGACATGGTGCTGGAAGAGGAGCTGAGAGGTCTACCTCAGCTCCACAGGCAGCAGGAGACTGCTACACTAGGCCTAGCCTGAGCATATGAGACCACAGAGTATGCCTTTACAGTGACATACTGCCTCCAGTGCCATACCTCCTACTATTACCATTCCCTATTGGTAAAACATTCACACACAAGAGTCTACAAAGGCCATTTCTATTCTAACTACCACAGATACTTAGAGAACAGAGTTCCCTTTTATATTTCCTAGACTCAATTAGATCATTTATTTACATTTCAAATGTTATTCCCTTTCCTCATTTCCCCTCCCAAAACCCCCTAAGCCATCCCCTTCCTCTCGTTCACCAACCCACTCACTCCTCCTTCCCTATCCTGGCATTCTCGTACACTGGCACATCAAGCCTTCACAGGACCAAGGGTGTCTCCTCTCATTGATGTCCAACAAGGCCATCCTCTGCTACAGATGCAGCTGGAGCAACGGGTCCCTCCATGTGTAATATTTGGTTGGTGGTTTAGTCCCTAGGAGCTCTGGGGATACTGGTTGGTTCATATTATTGTTTCTGCTATGGAGCTGCAAATCCCTTCAGCTCCTTTTGTCCTTTCTTTAGCTCCTCCATTGGGGACCCTGTTCTCAGTTCAATGGTTGCCTGAGATCATCCACCTTTGTATTTCTCAGGTGCTGGCAGAGCCTCTAAGAGACAGCTATATCAGGCTGCTGTCAGCAAGCACTTGTTGGTATCCACAATAGTGCCTGGATTTGGTAACTATATATGGGACAGGTCACCAGTTGGGGCATCTCTGGATAGCCTTTCCTATAGTCTCTGCTCCACACTTTATCTGACTCCTTCCATGGGTATTTTGTTCCCCCTTCTAAAAATGACCAAAGTATCCACACTTTGATTTTCCTTCTTCTTGAGTTTCATGTGGTCCATGAATTGTATCTTGAGTATTCTGAGCTTCTGAGCTAATATTCACTTATCAGTGAGTGCATACTATGTGTGTTCTTTTGTGATTGGGTTACCTCATTCAGGATGATATTTTCTAGTTGCATCCATTTGCCTAAGAACTTCATGAATTAATTGTATTTAATAACTGTGTTATTGTGTAAATGTACCACATTTTCTGTATTCATTCCTCTGTTGAGGGACCTTTGGGTTGTTTCCAGCTTCTGACTATTACTAAAAAACAATTGTGATAAAAAAAACTGCACAGTATTGGTACAGTGACAGGCAGGTAGATCAATGGAGTAGAATAGAAGACCCAGAAATGAACCCACATACCTATGGTCACTTGATCTTTGACAAAGGAGCTAAAACCATCCAGTGGAAAAAAAGAGCATATTTAACAAATGGTGCTGTTTCAACTGGTGATTAGCATGTAGATGAATGCAAATCGATCCATTCTTATGTCCTTGTACAAAGATCAAGTTCAAATGGATCAAGGACATCCATGCAAAACCAGATACACTAGAACTAATAGTAAAGAAAGTGGGGATGATCTTCGAGAATATGGGCACAGGGGAAAAGTTCCTGAACAGAATGCCAATAGCTTATGCTCTAACATCAAGAATTGACAAGTGGGGCCTCATAAAATTGCAAAGCTTCTGTAAGGCAAAGGACACTGTTAATAGAACAAAATGGAAAACATCAGTTTTGGAAAAGATCTTTACAAACCCTACATTGGATAGAGGGCTAATATCCAATATAAACAAAGAACTCAAGAAGTTAGACTCCAGAGAAGCAAATAACCCTACTAAAATGGGGCACAGAGCTAAACAAAGAATTTTTAACTGAAGGATATCGAGTGGTGGAGAAACATCTAAAGAAATGTTCAACATCCTTAGTCATTAGGGAAACACAAATCAAAACAACCCTGTGATTCTACCTCATGCCAGTCAGAATGGCTAAGATCAAAAACTCAGGTGACAGCAGGTGCTGGTGAGGATGTGGAGAATGAGGAACACTCTGCCACTGCTGGTGGGATTGCAAGCTGGTAAAACCACTCTGAAAATCATTTTGGTGGTTCCTCAGAAAACTGGGCATAGTATTACCTGAGGACCCAGCTATACCACTGCTGGGCATATGCCCAGAAGACGCTCCAACATGTAATAAGGACATATGCTCCATTATGTTCATAGAAAGCAAGTTTCTTGCAGCTCACCAACTAATGGCTATCATGATGTTGCATACTGGAATTTCCTCCTCCAATGTTTTTATTTAATATGCTAAACCATATTCTCATTTTTTGGTCTCCAAAGTAATAAAATAATACAGGAGTTGGAAATTAATTCCTCAGTTTTTCTACCAGTTGAGTCTCAATATTGTATTATGTGCTGGCTATCTTGACTCTGGTTTGCCTGAACAGCTAATGGAGTGAAGCTGAGACTGTATCAGTCATAGGAACAAAGTGGAGAATGCGGTAAGGCAGAGGCTATATAGTATAAGATGCTGGGCCAGCAGTTAAGGTGAAGAGGGCAAAGAGAGGGAGGAAAAGGAGGGAGAGAAGTTTTGCCCTGAGGAAGACAGGGAAGAAAGCTGGGAGAAATACAAGGAAAAATAGGCTGTCTGGCACTGATGTATGTGGTTCAGAGAGAGTCATTACCATTGTAGTTTTTAAAATTGCCTAGGGTGGTCCTATACCACTAGCCCAGGAAAAGTAACAAAAGTTAATGTGTTAAGGATATGAGTAAGAAAATGTGAAAGTACAACTTGGGTTCGCCATTTATCAGTAACCTAGCCTGTTTAGCCTATTGAACAACTCACAAATGATGCATTTATAGTAAATAAATAAAACTGCAAACTATGAAAAGTGATAAGCACCGTTAAAAGAATAAATTGAATTTTGGAGGGCCTCTGAGTGTGGAGGAAACTCTGCCCTGGGGCAAAGAGGGAGCTTGGCAGGATTTTAGTGGGCTATACCTATTTCAACCCTATATATGAATATCCATATGGATATTAAACCCAATTCAGGGCTATTTTAAATTTTAAAGGTCATAAACACAAATATAAAAGAATCGAATTTTCTTACACTTTTTTCTTCCCACTGCCCTTACTTTCTGACTCAAATATCTACTTCCTTACCAGGTAATAGAAATTTTATCTAGTGCCTTTCTGGATGTATTCAGCCCATTCAGGAGAAATGCAGTCAATTTCAGGTTTAGATTTGGAAATTCAGGATTTTCCGCCCTTTCGGGGCTGTGGCTTAGGTCTGTGAAGTAATGGTCCAGGGATATTGCAGGTCTGCAGGCATCCCTGAAGTATTATGGCTTCCTGAGAGATACTGCTCAGGTTCTTTCCCTTCACATCTCCTCTGCTGGTCTCTCTCATTGCTGCAACTTGGAGAATTAGAGAAGCTCAGGATGCGGCTTCAATTCCTCCGACTCATAGAGACAAGAACTATATACACTTTACACATGTGGCTGTGCTCACTCTGTCAAAAAATAAATACGAAATTTTAAAAAAGGTAAGATGGGGATCTTGGCTTACCTTCTTGACGTCACTCAGAACTGAATAGTGTGGAAACAATCCTGGAGATCTCTAGACAGGTGGGAGGGTTCAAGAGAAGGGGAAAGGGCACAAGCAAGGAGGGGGAAGTGCCTCCACTGCCTCTGCTGCTGCTGCTGCTACTGTCTCTGCCCCTGCTGTCACTGCTGTTGCTCCCAGAAGCTGCACTGGTTGCGCTGAGCTGAGCAGTGCTGAACCTGAGCCAGGCTGACTAGCCAGCGAGGGGAACCATTCAGGAATGGTTCTGGTAGGCAGTTTCTGGACAGCGGGTCTCTTCCCTGGCAGTGTTACTGCTCTCATGACAGACATTCTCTGACAACAGGATAATTCTCATGCACCTTTATTCCTTATAATCAGTTTTGGGGTGGGTTGAGGTCTGACAGTAGATGTGACTGATGGCCACAAATCTCTTAGGGGTGGGGAGCTTCGGCTAGAGAACAGATGCCTGGTGCTGAGAGAAGGCAAAGCTCCTATCATCCCTTCAGTGTCCCCAGGGCTTCTAGCCTTAGTTCATCCTTACCAGCCTTCCTCTCATGGTCCAGCGCTCTGCAATTTCTACCTATAAAATCTTTCTTCATATTTGCTGAAGTTTCTCTCAATTGCCTCCTCATAATTGGAAAATGTAGCAGGGATGGGAAAATAGGGTTCTCGGCAGCCAAAGCTGTGGCTACTTCCTTCTGGTGTCTGATATCCAGACCTAAGAATTTCATGAAGTCATTGTTTTTAATAGCTGAGTAGTACTCCATTGTGTAAAAAGTACCAATTTTTCTGTATCCATTCCTCTGTTGAAGGACAGCTGGGTTCTTTCAAGTTTCTGGCTATTATAAATAAGGCTGCTATGAAAATAATGGAGCATATGTCCTTGTTATATGTTGGAGCATCTCTTGGGTATATGCCTAGGAGCGGTATAGCTGGGTCCTCAGATGGTACTATGTCCAGTTTTTTGAGGAACCACCAGACTGATTTCCAGAAGGGTTGTTCCAGCTTGTAATCCCACCAACAATGGGGGAATGTTCCTCTTTTTACACATCCTTGCCAGCATCTGCTGTCACCTGAGTTTTTTATCTTAGTTGTTCAGACTAGTATGAGGTGGAATCTCGGTGTTGTTTTGATTTGCATTTCCTTGATGACTAGGGATGTTGAACATTTCTTTAGGTGCTTCTCAGTCATTCAATATTCCTCAGTTGAGAATTCTTTGTTTAGCTTTGTACCCCATTTTTAATAGGATTATTTGGTATTATGGAGTCTAACTTCTTGAGTTCTTTGTATAAGTTGCATATTAGTCCTCTATCAGATGTAGGGTTGGTAAAGATCTTTTCCCAATCAGTTGGTTGCCATTTTGTGCTATTGACAGTGTCCTTTGCCTTATAGAAGTTTTGCAAATTTTTTTAATTTTTATTTTCTATATTCTATGTTTACATTCCAAAGGCTTTCCCCTTTCCCAGTTTCCCCCCACCATACGTCCCATAATTCCTCTCCCCCCCAACTATTCCCCAATCATTCCCCCTCCCCCCATGGTTTCTCTACAAAACTGGATCCCATCTTTACAGGCCCAGGGTCCTCTCCTTTCTTCTTCTTGGGAATCATTTGACTTGCTAATTGTGCCTTGAGTATTTAGGGCTTCTGGGCTCATTAATATCCACTTATCAGTGATTGCATTTCACTTATCAGTGATTGTATTCTTTTGTGATTGGGTTAACTCACTCAGGATGATATTTTCCAGGTCTAACCATTTACCTACAAATTGCATGAATTCATTATTTTTAATTGCTGAGTAGTATTCCATTGTATAAATATACCACAATTTCTGTATCCATTCCTCCTTTGAGAGATATCTGGACTCCTTCCAATTTCTGGCTATTATAAACAAGGCTGCTATAAACATAGTGGAGCATGTGTCTTTATTGTATGCAGGAGAATCCTCTGGGTATATGCCCAGGAGTGGTATGCCAGGGTCCTCTGGAAGGGACATGCCCAATTTTCTAAGGAACCGCCAAACTGATTTCCAGAGCGGTTTTACCATTTTGCAATTCCACCAACAGTGGAGGAGTGTTCCTCTTTCTCCACATCCTGGCCAGCACTTGTTGTCTCTTGAGTTTTTAATCCTAGCCATTCTGACTGGTGTGAGGTGGAATCTCAGGGTTGTTTTGATTTGCATTTCTCTGATGACTAATGATGTTGAACATCTCTTAAGGTGTTTCTCGGCCATCCGAATTTCTTCTGGTGAAAATTCTTTGTTTAGCTCTGTACCCCATTTTTGATAGGGTTATTTGGTTCTTTGTGGTCTAACTTCTTGAGTTCTTTGGAATATTATGGAGTCTAACTTCTTGAGTTCTTTGTATAAATTGCATATTAGTCCTCTATCGGATGTAGGGTTGGTAAAGATCTTTTCCCAATCAGTTGGTTGCCATTTTGTCCTATTGACAGTGTCCTTTGCCTTATAGAAGTTTTGCAATTTTATGAGGTCCCATTTGTCTATTGTTGATCTTAGAGCATAAGCCATTGGCATTCTGTACAGAAATTTTTCCCTTGTGCCCATGTGCTGGAGGCTTTTCTGTACTTTTTCTTCTATTAGTTTCAGTGTATCTGTTTTTTTTATTGGATATATTCTTTATTTACATTTCATTTCCCTTTTCCTGGTTCCCCACCCCCCAAAGGTCCCATATGCCCTTTTCCCTCCCCCTGTTCCCACAACCTCCCTTTCCCATTTCCACGTTCTGGTATCCTCCTACTGTGATACATTGGCCTTTCCAGATCCAGGGTCCACTCTTTCCTTCTTCTTGGACATCATTTGGTATGTGGATTGTGTCTTTGGTGTTCCAAGATTCTAGGCTAATATCTACTTATCAGTGAGTGCATCTGGTTTTAAGTTGAGGTTCCTGATTCACTTGAACTTGAGCTTTGTACAAGGAGATAAGAGTGGATCAATGTGCATTCTATTATATGCTGAGTGCCAGTTCAACTAGCACCATTTGTTGAAAATGTTGTCTTTTTTCCACAGGATGGTTTTAGCTCCTTTGTCAAAGATCAAGTGACCATAGGTACGTTAGTTCATTTCTGGGTCTTCAATTTTAATTTCATTGATGTACCTGCCTGTCTTCATACCAATACCATGCAGTTTTTTATTACTATTGCTCTGTAATATAGCTTGAGGTCCAGGATGGTGATTCCCACAAAAGATCTTTCATTGTTAAGAATATTTTTCGATATCCTGGGTTTGTTGTTATTCCAAATAAATTTGAAAACTGCTCTTTCTAACTCTATGAAGAATTGAGTTGGAACATCAAAGGGTATTGCATTGGCTCTGTAGATTGCTTTCAGCAAGATGGCCATTTTCACTATATTAACCCTTCCAATCCATGATCATGGGAGATCTTACCATCTTCTGAAATCAGAGACTTTCTTCAGAGACTTGAAGTTCTTGTCATACCGATCTTTCACTTGCTTGTTAGAGACACACCAAGGTGTTTTATATTATTTGTGACTAGTTTGAAGGGTGTCATTTCCCTTATTTCTTTCTCAGCCTGTTTATCCTTTGAGTAGAGTAAGGCTACTGATTTGTTTGAGTTAATT